>CM075615.1:2948614-3552941 GCA_037962945.1 Sarcoramphus papa | reverse complement strand
TGACCGTGATGTTTGGTGGGTAGAGAAGCGCAAAGCCCCAGTGTTACTGCGCCTGTGAAAGCGCTTCCAAGGAAGGGTGCTGGCTAGCAAGAGCTTTCAGTGCTGGCACTTTTCATCTCTGAGCAATTGCTCGACGTTTGCAATTTCTCACCTGAGCTCTCTTTAGAGTGCGCGAGAGGATGAGCAGAAGATGAGGTGGCTAGAGAAGCGCAGAGCCCCAGTCTTCTTAGGCCTACAAAAGCACTTCCAAGGAAGGGTGCTGGCTAGCAACAGCTTTCAGTGCTGGCACTTTTCATCTCTGAGCAATTGCTGGACGTTTGCAATTTCTCAGCTCGTGTCTACGAGACGGAAAGAGAATGACCGTGACGTTTGGTGGCTAGAGAAGCGCAAAGCCCCAGTGTTGCTGCGCCTGTGAAAGCGCTTCCAAGGAAGGGGGCTGGCTAGCAAGAGCTTTCAGTGCTGGCACTTTTCATCTCAGAGCAATTGCTCGACGTTTGCAATTTCTCACCTGAGCTCTCTTTAGAGTGCGCGAGAGGATGAGCAGAAGATTAGGTGGCTAGAGAAGCCCAGAGCCCCAGTGTTCTTAGGCCTACAAAAGCACTTCCAAGGAAGGCTGCTGGCTAGCAACAGCTTTCAGTGCTGGCACTTTTCATCTCTGAGCAATTGCTCGACATTTGCAATTTCTCAGCTCGTGTCTACGAGACGGAAAGAGAATGACCGTGACGTTTGGTGGCTAGAGAAGCGCAAAGCCCCAGTGTTGCTGCGCCTGTGAAAGCGCTTCCAAGGAAGGGTGCTGGCTAGCAAGAGCTTTCAGTGCTGACACTTTTCATCTCTGAGCAATTGCTCGACGTTTGCAATTTCTCACCTGAGCTCTCTTTAGAGTGCGCGAGAGGATGAGCAGAAGATTAGGTGGCTAGAGTAGCGCAAAGCCCCAGTGTTCTTAGGCCTACAAAAGCGCTTCCAAGGAAGGCTGCTGGCTAGCAACAGCTTTCAGTGCTGGCACTTTTCATCTCTGAGCAATTGCTCGACGTTTGCAATTTCTCAGCTCGTGTCTACGAGAAGGAAAGAGAATGACCGTGACGTTTGGTGGGTAGAGAAGCGCAAAGCCCCAGTGTTACTGCGCCTGTGAAAGCGCTTCCAAGGAAGGGTGCTGGCTAGCAACAGCTTTCAGTGCTGGCACTTTTCATCTCTGAGCAATTGCTCGACGTTTGCAATTTCTCACCTGAGCTCTCTTTAGAGTGCGCGAGAGAATGAGCAGAAGATTAGGTGGCTAGAGAAGCCCAGAGCCCCAGTCTTCTTAGGCCTACAAAAGCACTTCCAAGGAAGGGTGCTGGCTAGCAACAGCTTTCAGTGCTGGCACTTTTCATCTCTGAGCAATTGCTGGACGTTTGCAATTTCTCAGCTCGTGTCTACGAGACGGAAAGAGAATGACCGTGACGTTTGGTGGCTAGAGAAGCGCAAAGCCCCAGTGTTGCTGCGCCTGTGAAAGCGCTTCCAAGGAAGGCTGCTGGCTAGCAAGAGCTTTCAGTGCTGGCACTTTTCATCTCTGAGCAATTGCTCGACGTTTGCAATTTCTCACCTGAGCTCTCTTTAGAGTGCGCGAGAGGATGAGCAGAAGATTAGGTGGCTAGAGAAGCCCAGAGCCCCAGTGTTCTTAGGCCTACAAAAGCACTTCCAAGGAAGGCTGCTGGCTAGCAACAGCTTTCAGTGCTGGCACTTTTCATCTCTGAGCAATTGCTCGACGTTTGCAATTTCTCAGCTCGTGTCTACGAGACGGAAAGAGAATGACCGTGACGTTTGGTGGGTAGAGAAGCGCAAAGCCCCAGTGTTGCTGCGCCTGTGAAAGCGCTTCCAAGGAAGGCTGCTGGCTAGCAACAGCTTTCAGTGCTGGCACTTTTCCTCTCTGAGCAATTGCTCGACGTTTGCAATTTCTCACCTGAGCACCCTTTAGAGTGCGCGAGAGAATGAGCAGAAGATTAGGTGGCTAGAGAAGCGCAAAGCCCCAGTGTTCTTAGGCCTACAAAAGCGCTTCCAAGGAAGGGTGCTGGCTAGCAAGAGCTTTCAGTGCTGGCACTTTTCATCTCTGAGCAATTGCTCGACGTTTGCAATTTCTCAGCTCGTGTCTACGAGACGGAGAAATAGTGACCGTGACGTTTGGTGGCTAGAGAAGCGCAAAGCCCCAGTGTTGCTGCGCCTGTGAAAGCGCTTCCAAGGAAGGCTGCTGGCTAGCAAGAGCTTTCAGTGCTGGCACTTTTCATCTCTGAGCAATTGCTGGACATTTGCAATTTCTCACCTGAGCTCTCTTTAGAGTGCGCGAGAGGATGAGCAGAAGATTAGGTGGCTAGAGAAGCGCAAAGCCCCAGTGTTCTTAGGCCTACAAAAGCGCTTCCAAGGAAGGGTGCTGGCTAGCAACAGCTTTCAGTGCTGGCACTTTTCATCTCTGAGCAATTGCTCGACGTTTGCAATTTCTCAGCTCGTGTCTACGAGACGGAAAGAGAATGACCGTGACGTTTGGTGGCTAGAGAAGCGCAAAGCCCCAGTGTTGCTGCGCCTGTGAAAGCGCTTCCAAGGAAGGCTGCTGGCTAGCAACAGCTTTCAGTGCTGGCACTTTTCATCTCTGAGCAATTGCTCGACGTTTGCAATTTCTCAGCTCGTGTCTACGAGACGGAAAGAGAATGACCGTGACGTTTGGTGGGTAGAGAAGCGCAAAGCCCCAGTGTTGCTGCGCCTGTGAAAGCGCTTCCAAGGAAGGGGGCTGGCTAGCAAGAGCTTTCAGTGCTGGCACTTTTCATCTCTGAGCAATTGCTCGACGTTTGCAATTTCTCACCTGAGCTCTCTTTAGAGTGCGCGAGAGGATGAGCACAAGATTAGGTGGCTAGAGAAGCGCAAAGCCCCAGTGTTCTTAGGCCTACAAAAGCACTTCCAAGGAAGGGTGCTGGCTAGCAAGAGCTTTCAGTGCTGGCACTTTTCATCTCTGAGCAATTGCTCGACGTTTGCAATTTCTCAGCTCGTGTCTACGAGACGGAAAGAGAATGACCGTGACGTTTGGTGGGTAGAGAAGCGCAAAGCCCCAGTGTTGCTGCGCCTGTGAAAGCGCTTCCAAGGAAGGGTGCTGGCTAGCAACAGCTTTCAGTGCTGGCACTTTTCATCTCTGAGCAATTGCTGGACGTTTGCAATTTCTCACCTGAGCTCTCTTTAGAGTGCGCGAGAGGATGAGCAGAAGATTAGGTGGCTAGAGAAGCCCAGAGCCCCACTGTTCTTAGGCCTACAAAAGCACTTCCAAGGAAGGGTGCTGGCTAGCAACAGCTTTCAGTGCTGGCACTTTTCATCTCTGAGCAATTGCTCGACGTTTGCAATTTCTCAGCTCGTGTCTACGAGACGGAAAGAGAATGACCGTGACGTTTGGTGGGTAGAGAAGCGCAAAGCCCCAGTGTTGCTGCGCCTGTGAAAGCGCTTCCAAGGAAGGGTGCTGGCTAGCAAGAGCTTTCAGTGCTGGCACTTTTCATCTCTGAGCAATTGCTGGACGTTTGCAATTTCTCACCTGAGCTCTCTTTAGAGTGCGCGAGAGGATGAGCAGAAGATTCGGTGGCTAGAGAAGCGCAAAGCCCCAGTGTTCTTAGGCCTACAAAAGCGCTTCCAAGGAAGGGTGCTGGCTAGCAACAGCTTTCAGTGCTGGCACTTTTCATCTCTGAGCAATTGCTCGACGTTTGCAATCTCTCAGCTCGTGTCTACGAGACGGAAAGAGAATGACCGTGACGTTTGGTGGCTAGAGAAGCGCAAAGCCCCAGTGTTGCTGCGCCTGTGAAAGCGCTTCCAAGGAAGGCTGCTGGCTAGCAACAGCTTTCAGTGCTGGCACTTTTCATCTCTGAGCAATTGCTCGACGTTTGCAATTTCTCAGCTCGTGTCTACGAGACGGAAAGAGAATGACCGTGACGTTTGGTGGCTAGAGAAGCGCAAAGCCCCAGTGTTACTGCGCCTGTGAAAGCGCTTCCAAGGAAGGGTGCTGGCTAGCAACAGCTTTCAGTGCCGGCACTTTTCATCTCTGAGCAATTGCTGGACCTTTGCAATTTCTCACCTGAGCTCTCTTTAGAGTGCGCGAGAGGATGAGCAGAAGATTAGGTGGCTAGAGAAGCGCAAAGCCCCAGTGTTCTTAGGCCTACAAAAGCGCTTCCAAGGAAGGGTGCTGGCTAGCAACAGCTTTCAGTGCTGGCACTTTTCATCTCTGAGCAATTGCTCGACGTTTGCAATCTCTCAGCTCGTGTCTACGAGACGGAAAGAGAATGACCGTGACGTTTGGTGGGTAGAGAAGCGCAAAGCCCCAGTGTTGCTGCGCCTGTGAAAGCGCTTCCAAGGAAGGGTGCTGGCTAGCAACAGCTTTCAGTGCTGGCACTTTTCATCTCTGAGCAATTGCTCGACGTTTGCAATTTCTCAGCTCGTGTCTACGAGAAGGAAAGAGAATGACCGTGACGTTTGGTGGCTAGAGAAGCGCAAAGCCCCAGTGTTGCTGCGCCTGTGAAAGCGCTTCCAAGGAAGGCTGCTGGCTAGCAACAGCTTTCAGTGCTGGCACTTTTCATCTCTGAGCAATTGCTCGACGTTTGCAATTTCTCACCTGAGCTCTCTTTAGAGTGCGCGAGAGGATGAGCAGAAGATTAGGTGGCTAGAGAAGCCCAGAGCCCCAGTCTTCTTAGGCCTACAAAAGCACTTCCAAGGAAGGGTGCTGGCTAGCAACAGCTTTCAGTGCTGGCACTTTTCATCTCTGAGCAATTGCTCGACGTTTGCAATTTCTCAGCTCGTGTCTACGAGACGGAAAGAGAATGACCGTGACGTTTGGTGGCTAGAGAAGCGCAAAGCCCCAGTGTTGCTGCGCCTGTGAAAGCGCTTCCAAGGAAGGCTGCTGGCTAGCAACAGCTTTCAGTGCTGGCACTTTTCATCTCTGAGCAATTGCTCGACGTTTGCAATTTCTCACCTGAGCTCTCTTTAGAGTGCGCGAGAGGATGAGCAGAAGATTAGGTGGCTAGAGAAGCCCAGAGCCCCAGTCTTCTTAGGCCTACAAAAGCACTTCCAAGGAAGGGTGCTGGCTAGCAACAGCTTTCAGTGCTGGCACTTTTCATCTCTGAGCAATTGCTCGACGTTTGCAATTTCTCAGCTCGTGTCTACGAGACGGAAAGAGAATGACCGTGACGTTTGGTGGGTAGAGAAGCGCAAAGCCCCAGTGTTGCTGCGCCTGTGAAAGCGCTTCCAAGGAAGGGTGCTGGCTAGCAAGAGCTTTCAGTGCTGGCACTTTTCATCTCTGAGCAATTGCTGGACGTTTGCAATTTCTCACCTGAGCTCTCTTTAGAGTGCGCGAGAGGATGAGCAGAAGATTAGGTGGCTAGAGAAGCGCAAAGCCCCAGTGTTCTTAGGCCTACAAAAGCACTTCCAAGGAAGGGTGCTGGCTAGCAACAGCTTTCAGTGCTGGCACTTTTCATCTCTGAGCAATTGCTCGACGTTTGCAATCTCTCAGCTCGTGTCTACGAGACGGAAAGAGAATGACCGTGACGTTTGGTGGCTAGAGAAGCGCAAAGCCCCAGTGTTGCTGCGCCTGTGAAAGCGCTTCCAAGGAAGGCTGCTGGCTAGCAACAGCTTTCAGTGCTGGCACTTTTCATCTCTGAGCAATTGCTCGACGTTTGCAATTTCTCAGCTCGTGTCTACGAGACGGAAAGAGAATGACCGTGACGTTTGGTGGCTAGAGAAGCGCAAAGCCCCAGTGTTACTGCGCCTGTGAAAGCGCTTCCAAGGAAGGGTGCTGGCTAGCAACAGCTTTCAGTGCCGGCACTTTTCATCTCTGAGCAATTGCTGGACATTTGCAATTTCTCACCTGAGCTCTCTTTAGAGTGCGCGAGAGGATGAGCAGAAGATTAGGTGGCTAGAGAAGCGCAAAGCCCCAGTGTTCTTAGGCCTACAAAAGCGCTTCCAAGGAAGGGTGCTGGCTAGCAAGAGCTTTCAGTGCTGGCACTTTTCATCTCTGAGCAATTGCTCGACGTTTGCAATCTCTCAGCTCGTGTCTACGAGACGGAAAGAGAATGACCGTGACGTTTGGTGGGTAGAGAAGCGCAAAGCCCCAGTGTTGCTGCGCCTGTGAAAGCGCTTCCAAGGAAGGGGGCTGGCTAGCAACAGCTTTCAGTGCTGGCACTTTTCATCTCTGAGCAATTGCTCGACGTTTGCAATTTCTCAGCTCGTGTCTACGAGAAGGAAAGAGAATGACCGTGATGTTTGGTGGGTAGAGAAGCGCAAAGCCCCAGTGTTACTGCGCCTGTGAAAGCGCTTCCAAGGAAGGGTGCTGGCTAGCAAGAGCTTTCAGTGCTGGCACTTTTCATCTCTGAGCAATTGCTCGACGTTTGCAATTTCTCACCTGAGCTCTCTTTAGAGTGCGCGAGAGGATGAGCAGAAGATGAGGTGGCTAGAGAAGCGCAGAGCCCCAGTCTTCTTAGGCCTACAAAAGCACTTCCAAGGAAGGGTGCTGGCTAGCAACAGCTTTCAGTGCTGGCACTTTTCATCTCTGAGCAATTGCTGGACGTTTGCAATTTCTCAGCTCGTGTCTACGAGACGGAAAGAGAATGACCGTGACGTTTGGTGGCTAGAGAAGCGCAAAGCCCCAGTGTTGCTGCGCCTGTGAAAGCGCTTCCAAGGAAGGGGGCTGGCTAGCAAGAGCTTTCAGTGCTGGCACTTTTCATCTCTGAGCAATTGCTCGACGTTTGCAATTTCTCACCTGAGCTCTCTTTAGAGTGCGCGAGAGGATGAGCAGAAGATTAGGTGGCTAGAGAAGCCCAGAGCCCCACTGTTCTTAGGGCTACAAAAGCGCTTCCAAGGAAGGCTGCTGGCTAGCAACAGCTTTCAGTGCTGGCACTTTTCATCTCTGAGCAATTGCTCGACGTTTGCAATTTCTCAGCTCGTGTCTACGAGAAGGAAAGAGAATGACCGTGACGTTTGGTGGGTAGAGAAGCGCAAAGCCCCAGTGTTACTGCGCCTGTGAAAGCGCTTCCAAGGAAGGGTGCTGGCTAGCAACAGCTTTCAGTGCTGGCACTTTTCATCTCTGAGCAATTGCTCGACGTTTGCAATTTCTCACCTGAGCTCTCTTTAGAGTGCGCGAGAGAATGAGCAGAAGATTAGGTGGCTAGAGAAGCCCAGAGCCCCAGTCTTCTTAGGCCTACAAAAGCACTTCCAAGGAAGGGTGCTGGCTAGCAACAGCTTTCAGTGCTGGCACTTTTCATCTCTGAGCAATTGCTGGACGTTTGCAATTTCTCAGCTCGTGTCTACGAGACGGAAAGAGAATGACCGTGACGTTTGGTGGCTAGAGAAGCGCAAAGCCCCAGTGTTGCTGCGCCTGTGAAAGCGCTTCCAAGGAAGGCTGCTGGCTAGCAAGAGCTTTCAGTGCTGGCACTTTTCATCTCTGAGCAATTGCTCGACGTTTGCAATTTCTCACCTGAGCTCTCTTTAGAGTGCGCGAGAGGATGAGCAGAAGATTAGGTGGCTAGAGAAGCCCAGAGCCCCAGTGTTCTTAGGCCTACAAAAGCACTTCCAAGGAAGGCTGCTGGCTAGCAACAGCTTTCAGTGCTGGCACTTTTCATCTCTGAGCAATTGCTCGACGTTTGCAATTTCTCAGCTCGTGTCTACGAGACGGAAAGAGAATGACCGTGACGTTTGGTGGGTAGAGAAGCGCAAAGCCCCAGTGTTGCTGCGCCTGTGAAAGCGCTTCCAAGGAAGGGTGCTGGCTAGCAAGAGCTTTCAGTGCTGGCACTTTTCCTCTCTGAGCAATTGCTCGACGTTTGCAATTTCTCACCTGAGCACCCTTTAGAGTGCGCGAGAGAATGAGCAGAAGATTAGGTGGCTAGAGAAGCGCAAAGCCCCAGTGTTCTTAGGCCTACAAAAGCGCTTCCAAGGAAGGGTGCTGGCTAGCAAGAGCTTTCAGTGCTGGCACTTTTCATCTCTGAGCAATTGCTCGACGTTTGCAATTTCTCAGCTCGTGTCTACGAGACGGAGAAATAGTGACCGTGACGTTTGGTGGCTAGAGAAGCGCAAAGCCCCAGTGTTGCTGCGCCTGTGAAAGCGCTTCCAAGGAAGGCTGCTGGCTAGCAAGAGCTTTCAGTGCTGGCACTTTTCATCTCTGAGCAATTGCTGGACATTTGCAATTTCTCACCTGAGCTCTCTTTAGAGTGCGCGAGAGGATGAGCAGAAGATTAGGTGGCTAGAGAAGCGCAAAGCCCCAGTGTTCTTAGGCCTACAAAAGCGCTTCCAAGGAAGGGTGCTGGCTAGCAACAGCTTTCAGTGCTGGCACTTTTCATCTCTGAGCAATTGCTCGACGTTTGCAATTTCTCAGCTCGTGTCTACGAGACGGAAAGAGAATGACCGTGACGTTTGGTGGCTAGAGAAGCGCAAAGCCCCAGTGTTGCTGCGCCTGTGAAAGCGCTTCCAAGGAAGGCTGCTGGCTAGCAACAGCTTTCAGTGCTGGCACTTTTCATCTCTGAGCAATTGCTCGACGTTTGCAATTTCTCAGCTCGTGTCTACGAGACGGAAAGAGAATGACCGTGACGTTTGGTGGGTAGAGAAGCGCAAAGCCCCAGTGTTGCTGCGCCTGTGAAAGCGCTTCCAAGGAAGGGGGCTGGCTAGCAAGAGCTTTCAGTGCTGGCACTTTTCATCTCTGAGCAATTGCTCGACGTTTGCAATTTCTCACCTGAGCTCTCTTTAGAGTGCGCGAGAGGATGAGCACAAGATTAGGTGGCTAGAGAAGCGCAAAGCCCCAGTGTTCTTAGGCCTACAAAAGCACTTCCAAGGAAGGGTGCTGGCTAGCAAGAGCTTTCAGTGCTGGCACTTTTCATCTCTGAGCAATTGCTCGACGTTTGCAATTTCTCAGCTCGTGTCTACGAGACGGAAAGAGAATGACCGTGACGTTTGGTGGGTAGAGAAGCGCAAAGCCCCAGTGTTGCTGCGCCTGTGAAAGCGCTTCCAAGGAAGGGTGCTGGCTAGCAACAGCTTTCAGTGCTGGCACTTTTCATCTCTGAGCAATTGCTGGACGTTTGCAATTTCTCACCTGAGCTCTCTTTAGAGTGCGCGAGAGGATGAGCAGAAGATTAGGTGGCTAGAGAAGCCCAGAGCCCCACTGTTCTTAGGCCTACAAAAGCACTTCCAAGGAAGGGTGCTGGCTAGCAACAGCTTTCAGTGCTGGCACTTTTCATCTCTGAGCAATTGCTCGACGTTTGCAATTTCTCAGCTCGTGTCTACGAGACGGAAAGAGAATGACCGTGACGTTTGGTGGGTAGAGAAGCGCAAAGCCCCAGTGTTGCTGCGCCTGTGAAAGCGCTTCCAAGGAAGGGTGCTGGCTAGCAAGAGCTTTCAGTGCTGGCACTTTTCATCTCTGAGCAATTGCTGGACGTTTGCAATTTCTCACCTGAGCTCTCTTTAGAGTGCGCGAGAGGATGAGCAGAAGATTCGGTGGCTAGAGAAGCGCAAAGCCCCAGTGTTCTTAGGCCTACAAAAGCGCTTCCAAGGAAGGGTGCTGGCTAGCAACAGCTTTCAGTGCTGGCACTTTTCATCTCTGAGCAATTGCTCGACGTTTGCAATCTCTCAGCTCGTGTCTACGAGACGGAAAGAGAATGACCGTGACGTTTGGTGGCTAGAGAAGCGCAAAGCCCCAGTGTTGCTGCGCCTGTGAAAGCGCTTCCAAGGAAGGCTGCTGGCTAGCAACAGCTTTCAGTGCTGGCACTTTTCATCTCTGAGCAATTGCTCGACGTTTGCAATTTCTCAGCTCGTGTCTACGAGACGGAAAGAGAATGACCGTGACGTTTGGTGGCTAGAGAAGCGCAAAGCCCCAGTGTTACTGCGCCTGTGAAAGCGCTTCCAAGGAAGGGTGCTGGCTAGCAACAGCTTTCAGTGCCGGCACTTTTCATCTCTGAGCAATTGCTGGACCTTTGCAATTTCTCACCTGAGCTCTCTTTAGAGTGCGCGAGAGGATGAGCAGAAGATTAGGTGGCTAGAGAAGCGCAAAGCCCCAGTGTTCTTAGGCCTACAAAAGCGCTTCCAAGGAAGGGTGCTGGCTAGCAACAGCTTTCAGTGCTGGCACTTTTCATCTCTGAGCAATTGCTCGACGTTTGCAATCTCTCAGCTCGTGTCTACGAGACGGAAAGAGAATGACCGTGACGTTTGGTGGGTAGAGAAGCGCAAAGCCCCAGTGTTGCTGCGCCTGTGAAAGCGCTTCCAAGGAAGGGTGCTGGCTAGCAACAGCTTTCAGTGCTGGCACTTTTCATCTCTGAGCAATTGCTCGACGTTTGCAATTTCTCAGCTCGTGTCTACGAGAAGGAAAGAGAATGACCGTGACGTTTGGTGGCTAGAGAAGCGCAAAGCCCCAGTGTTGCTGCGCCTGTGAAAGCGCTTCCAAGGAAGGCTGCTGGCTAGCAAGAGCTTTCAGTGCTGGCACTTTTCATCTCTGAGCAATTGCTCGACGTTTGCAATTTCTCACCTGAGCTCTCTTTAGAGTGCGCGAGAGGATGAGCAGAAGATTAGGTGGCTAGAGAAGCCCAGAGCCCCAGTGTTCTTAGGCCTACAAAAGCACTTCCAAGGAAGGGTGCTGGCTAGCAACAGCTTTCAGTGCTGGCACTTTTCATCTCTGAGCAATTGCTCGACATTTGCAATTTCTCAGCTCGTGTCTACGAGACGGAAAGAGAATGACCGTGACGTTTGGTGGGTAGAGAAGCGCAAAGCCCCAGTGTTGCTGCGCCTGTGAAAGCGCTTCCAAGGAAGGGTGCTGGCTAGCAACAGCTTTCAGTGCTGGCACTTTTCATCTCTGAGCAATTGCTCGACGTTTGCAATTTCTCACCTGAGCTCTCTTTAGAGTGCGCGAGAGGATGAGCACAAGATTAGGTGGCTAGAGAAGCGCAAAGCCCCAGTGTTCTTAGGCCTACAAAAGCGCTTCCAAGGAAGGGTGCTGGCTAGCAACAGCTTTCAGTGCTGGCACTTTTCATCTCTGAGCAATTGCTCGACGTTTGCAATTTCTCAGCTCGTGTCTACGAGAAGGAAAGAGAATGACCGTGACGTTTGGTGGGTAGAGAAGCGCAAAGCCCCAGTGTTACTGCGCCTGTGAAAGCGCTTCCAAGGAAGGGTGCTGGCTAGCAACAGCTTTCAGTGCTGGCACTTTTCATCTCTGAGCAATTGCTCGACGTTTGCAATTTCTCACCTGAGCTCTCTTTAGAGTGCGCGAGAGGATGAGCAGAAGATGAGGTGGCTAGAGAAGCCCAGAGCCCCAGTCTTCTTAGGCCTACAAAAGCACTTCCAAGGAAGGGTGCTGGCTAGCAAGAGCTTTCAGTGCTGGCACTTTTCATCTCTGAGCAATTGCTCGACGTTTGCAATTTCTCAGCTCGTGTCTACGAGACGGAAAGAGAATGACCGTGACGTTTGGTGGGTAGAGAAGCGCAAAGCCCCAGTGTTGCTGCGCCTGTGAAAGCGCTTCCAAGGAAGGGGGCTGGCTAGCAAGAGCTTTCAGTGCTGGCACTTTTCATCTCTGAGCAATTGCTCGACGTTTGCAATTTCTCACCTGAGCTCTCTTTAGAGTGCGCGAGAGGATGAGCACAAGATTAGGTGGCTAGAGAAGCGCAAAGCCCCAGTGTTCTTAGGCCTACAAAAGCACTTCCAAGGAAGGGTGCTGGCTAGCAACAGCTTTCAGTGCTGGCACTTTTCATCTCTGAGCAATTGCTCGACGTTTGCAATTTCTCAGCTCGTGTCTACGAGACGGAAAGAGAATGACCGTGACGTTTGGTGGCTAGAGAAGCGCAAAGCCCCAGTGTTGCTGCGCCTGTGAAAGCGCTTCCAAGGAAGGGGGCTGGCTAGCAAGAGCTTTCAGTGCTGGCACTTTTCATCTCTGAGCAATTGCTCGACGTTTGCAATTTCTCACCTGAGCTCTCTTTAGAGTGCGCGAGAGGATGAGCAGAAGATGAGGTGGCTAGAGAAGCCCAGAGCCCCAGTCTTCTTAGGCCTACAAAAGCGCTTCCAAGGAAGGGTGCTGGCTAGCAAGAGCTTTCAGTGCTGGCACTTTTCATCTCTGAGCAATTGCTCGACGTTTGCAATTTCTCAGCTCGTGTCTACGAGACGGAAAGAGAATGACCGTGACGTTTGGTGGGTAGAGAAGCGCAAAGCCCCAGTGTTGCTGCGCCTGTGAAAGCGCTTCCAAGGAAGGGTGCTGGCTAGCAAGAGCTTTCAGTGCTGGCACTTTTCATCTCTGAGCAATTGCTGGACGTTTGCAATTTCTCACCTGAGCTCTCTTTAGAGTGCGCGAGAGGATGAGCAGAAGATTCGGTGGCTAGAGAAGCGCAAAGCCCCAGTGTTCTTAGGCCTACAAAAGCGCTTCCAAGGAAGGGTGCTGGCTAGCAACAGCTTTCAGTGCTGGCACTTTTCATCTCTGAGCAATTGCTCGACGTTTGCAATCTCTCAGCTCGTGTCTACGAGACGGAAAGAGAATGACCGTGACGTTTGGTGGCTAGAGAAGCGCAAAGCCCCAGTGTTGCTGCGCCTGTGAAAGCGCTTCCAAGGAAGGCTGCTGGCTAGCAACAGCTTTCAGTGCTGGCACTTTTCATCTCTGAGCAATTGCTCGACGTTTGCAATTTCTCAGCTCGTGTCTACGAGACGGAAAGAGAATGACCGTGACGTTTGGTGGCTAGAGAAGCGCAAAGCCCCAGTGTTACTGCGCCTGTGAAAGCGCTTCCAAGGAAGGGTGCTGGCTAGCAACAGCTTTCAGTGCCGGCACTTTTCATCTCTGAGCAATTGCTCGACGTTTGCAATTTCTCAGCTCGTGTCTACGAGAAGGAAAGAGAATGACCGTGACGTTTGGTGGGTAGAGAAGCGCAAAGCCCCAGTGTTGCTGCGCCTGTGAAAGCGCTTCCAAGGAAGGGGGCTGGCTAGCAACAGCTTTCAGTGCTGGCACTTTTCATCTCTGAGCAATTGCTCGACGTTTGCAATTTCTCACCTGAGCTCTCTTTAGAGTGCGCGAGAGGATGAGCAGAAGATTAGGTGGCTAGAGAAGCCCAGAGCCCCAGTGTTCTTAGGCCTACAAAAGCACTTCCAAGGAAGGCTGCTGGCTAGCAACAGCTTTCAGTGCTGGCACTTTTCATCTCTGAGCAATTGCTCGACGTTTGCAATTTCTCAGCTCGTGTCTACGAGACGGAAAGAGAATGACCGTGACGTTTGGTGGGTAGAGAAGCGCAAAGCCCCAGTGTTGCTGCGCCTGTGAAAGCGCTTCCAAGGAAGGCTGCTGGCTAGCAACAGCTTTCAGTGCTGGCACTTTTCATCTCTGAGCAATTGCTCGACGTTTGCAATTTCTCACCTGAGCACCCTTTAGAGTGCGCGAGAGAATGAGCAGAAGATTAGGTGGCTAGAGAAGCGCAAAGCCCCAGTGTTCTTAGGCCTACAAAAGCGCTTCCAAGGAAGGGTGCTGGCTAGCAAGAGCTTTCAGTGCTGGCACTTTTCATCTCTGAGCAATTGCTCGACGTTTGCAATTTCTCAGCTCGTGTCTACGAGACGGAGAAATAGTGACCGTGACGTTTGGTGGCTAGAGAAGCGCAAAGCCCCAGTGTTGCTGCGCCTGTGAAAGCGCTTCCAAGGAAGGCTGCTGGCTAGCAAGAGCTTTCAGTGCTGGCACTTTTCATCTCTGAGCAATTGCTGGACATTTGCAATTTCTCACCTGAGCTCTCTTTAGAGTGCGCGAGAGGATGAGCAGAAGATTAGGTGGCTAGAGAAGCGCAAAGCCCCAGTGTTCTTAGGCCTACAAAAGCGCTTCCAAGGAAGGGTGCTGGCTAGCAACAGCTTTCAGTGCTGGCACTTTTCATCTCTGAGCAATTGCTCGACGTTTGCAATTTCTCAGCTCGTGTCTACGAGACGGAAAGAGAATGACCGTGACGTTTGGTGGCTAGAGAAGCGCAAAGCCCCAGTGTTGCTGCGCCTGTGAAAGCGCTTCCAAGGAAGGCTGCTGGCTAGCAACAGCTTTCAGTGCTGGCACTTTTCATCTCTGAGCAATTGCTCGACGTTTGCAATTTCTCAGCTCGTGTCTACGAGACGGAAAGAGAATGACCGTGACGTTTGGTGGGTAGAGAAGCGCAAAGCCCCAGTGTTGCTGCGCCTGTGAAAGCGCTTCCAAGGAAGGGGGCTGGCTAGCAAGAGCTTTCAGTGCTGGCACTTTTCATCTCTGAGCAATTGCTCGACGTTTGCAATTTCTCACCTGAGCTCTCTTTAGAGTGCGCGAGAGGATGAGCACAAGATTAGGTGGCTAGAGAAGCGCAAAGCCCCAGTGTTCTTAGGCCTACAAAAGCACTTCCAAGGAAGGGTGCTGGCTAGCAAGAGCTTTCAGTGCTGGCACTTTTCATCTCTGAGCAATTGCTCGACGTTTGCAATTTCTCAGCTCATGTCTACGAGACGGAAAGAGAATGACCGTGACGTTTGGTGGGTAGAGAAGCGCAAAGCCCCAGTGTTGCTGCGCCTGTGAAAGCGCTTCCAAGGAAGGGTGCTGGCTAGCAACAGCTTTCAGTGCTGGCACTTTTCATCTCTGAGCAATTGCTGGACGTTTGCAATTTCTCACCTGAGCTCTCTTTAGAGTGCGCGAGAGGATGAGCAGAAGATTAGGTGGCTAGAGAAGCCCAGAGCCCCACTGTTCTTAGGCCTACAAAAGCACTTCCAAGGAAGGGTGCTGGCTAGCAACAGCTTTCAGTGCTGGCACTTTTCATCTCTGAGCAATTGCTCGACGTTTGCAATTTCTCAGCTCGTGTCTACGAGACGGAAAGAGAATGACCGTGACGTTTGGTGGGTAGAGAAGCGCAAAGCCCCAGTGTTGCTGCGCCTGTGAAAGCGCTTCCAAGGAAGGGTGCTGGCTAGCAAGAGCTTTCAGTGCTGGCACTTTTCATCTCTGAGCAATTGCTGGACGTTTGCAATTTCTCACCTGAGCTCTCTTTAGAGTGCGCGAGAGGATGAGCAGAAGATTCGGTGGCTAGAGAAGCGCAAAGCCCCAGTGTTCTTAGGCCTACAAAAGCGCTTCCAAGGAAGGGTGCTGGCTAGCAACAGCTTTCAGTGCTGGCACTTTTCATCTCTGAGCAATTGCTCGACGTTTGCAATCTCTCAGCTCGTGTCTACGAGACGGAAAGAGAATGACCGTGACGTTTGGTGGCTAGAGAAGCGCAAAGCCCCAGTGTTGCTGCGCCTGTGAAAGCGCTTCCAAGGAAGGCTGCTGGCTAGCAACAGCTTTCAGTGCTGGCACTTTTCATCTCTGAGCAATTGCTCGACGTTTGCAATTTCTCAGCTCGTGTCTACGAGACGGAAAGAGAATGACCGTGACGTTTGGTGGCTAGAGAAGCGCAAAGCCCCAGTGTTACTGCGCCTGTGAAAGCGCTTCCAAGGAAGGGTGCTGGCTAGCAACAGCTTTCAGTGCCGGCACTTTTCATCTCTGAGCAATTGCTCGACGTTTGCAATTTCTCACCTGAGCTCTCTTTAGAGTGCGCGAGAGGATGAGCAGAAGATTAGGTGGCTAGAGAAGCGCAAAGCCCCAGTGTTCTTAGGCCTACAAAAGCGCTTCCAAGGAAGGGTGCTGGCTAGCAACAGCTTTCAGTGCTGGCACTTTTCATCTCTGAGCAATTGCTCGACGTTTGCAATCTCTCAGCTCGTGTCTACGAGACGGAAAGAGAATGACCGTGACGTTTGGTGGGTAGAGAAGCGCAAAGCCCCAGTGTTGCTGCGCCTGTGAAAGCGCTTCCAAGGAAGGGTGCTGGCTAGCAAGAGCTTTCAGTGCTGGCACTTTTCATCTCTGAGCAATTGCTCGACGTTTGCAATTTCTCACCTGAGCTCTCTTTAGAGTGCGCGAGAGGATGAGCACAAGATTAGGTGGCTAGAGAAGCGCAAAGCCCCAGTGTTCTTAGGCCTACAAAAGCGCTTCCAAGGAAGGGTGCTGGCTAGCAACAGCTTTCAGTGCTGGCACTTTTCATCTCTGAGCAATTGCTCGACGTTTGCAATTTCTCAGCTCGTGTCTACGAGAAGGAAAGAGAATGACCGTGACGTTTGGTGGGTAGAGAAGCGCAAAGCCCCAGTGTTACTGCGCCTGTGAAAGCGCTTCCAAGGAAGGGTGCTGGCTAGCAACAGCTTTCAGTGCTGGCACTTTTCATCTCTGAGCAATTGCTCGACGTTTGCAATTTCTCACCTGAGCTCTCTTTAGAGTGCGCGCGAGGATGAGCAGAAGATGAGGTGGCTAGAGAAGCCCAGAGCCCCAGTCTTCTTAGGCCTACAAAAGCACTTCCAAGGAAGGGTGCTGGCTAGCAAGAGCTTTCAGTGCTGGCACTTTTCATCTCTGAGCAATTGCTCGACGTTTGCAATTTCTCAGCTCGTGTCTACGAGACGGAAAGAGAATGACCGTGACGTTTGGTGGGTAGAGAAGCGCAAAGCCCCAGTGTTGCTGCGCCTGTGAAAGCGCTTCCAAGGAAGGGTGCTGGCTAGCAAGAGCTTTCAGTGCTGGCACTTTTCATCTCTGAGCAATTGCTCGACGTTTGCAATTTCTCACCTGAGCTCTCTTTAGAGTGCGCGAGAGGATGAGCACAAGATTAGGTGGCTAGAGAAGCGCAAAGCCCCAGTGTTCTTAGGCCTACAAAAGCACTTCCAAGGAAGGGTGCTGGCTAGCAACAGCTTTCAGTGCTGGCACTTTTCATCTCTGAGCAATTGCTCGACGTTTGCAATTTCTCAGCTCGTGTCTACGAGACGGAAAGAGAATGACCGTGACGTTTGGTGGGTAGAGAAGCGCAAAGCCCCAGTGTTGCTGCGCCTGTGAAAGCGCTTCCAAGGAAGGCTGCTGGCTAGCAAGAGCTTTCAGTGCTGGCACTTTTCATCTCTGAGCAATTGCTGGACGTTTGCAATTTCTCACCTGAGCTCTCTTTAGAGTGCGCGAGAGGATGAGCAGAAGATTAGGTGGCTAGAGAAGCCCAGAGCCCCACTGTTCTTAGGCCTACAAAAGCACTTCCAAGGAAGGGTGCTGGCTAGCAAGAGCTTTCAGTGCTGGCACTTTTCATCTCTGAGCAATTGCTCGACGTTTGCAATTTCTCAGCTCGTGTCTACGAGACGGAAAGAGAATGACCGTGACGTTTGGTGGCTAGAGAAGCGCAAAGCCCCAGTGTTGCTGCGCCTGTGAAAGCGCTTCCAAGGAAGGGTGCTGGCTAGCAAGAGCTTTCAGTGCTGGCACTTTTCATCTCTGAGCAATTGCTGGACGTTTGCAATTTCTCACCTGAGCTCTCTTTAGAGTGCGCGAGAGGATGAGCAGAAGATTCGGTGGCTAGAGAAGCGCAAAGCCCCAGTGTTCTTAGGCCTACAAAAGCGCTTCCAAGGAAGGGTGCTGGCTAGCAACAGCTTTCAGTGCTGGCACTTTTCATCTCTGAGCAATTGCTCGACGTTTGCAATCTCTCAGCTCGTGTCTACGAGACGGAAAGAGAATGACCGTGACGTATGGTGGCTAGAGAAGCGCAAAGCCCCAGTGTTGCTGCGCCTGTGAAAGCGCTTCCAAGGAAGGCTGCTGGCTAGCAACAGCTTTCAGTGCTGGCACTTTTCATCTCTGAGCAATTGCTCGACGTTTGCAATTTCTCAGCTCGTGTCTACGAGACGGAAAGAGAATGACCGTGACGTTTGGTGGCTAGAGAAGCGCAAAGCCCCAGTGTTACTGCGCCTGTGAAAGCGCTTCCAAGGAAGGGTGCTGGCTAGCAACAGCTTTCAGTGCCGGCACTTTTCATCTCTGAGCAATTGCTGGACATTTGCAATTTCTCACCTGAGCTCTCTTTAGAGTGCGCGAGAGGATGAGCAGAAGATTAGGTGGCTAGAGAAGCGCAAAGCCCCAGTGTTCTTAGGCCTACAAAAGCGCTTCCAAGGAAGGGTGCTGGCTAGCAAGAGCTTTCAGTGCTGGCACTTTTCATCTCTGAGCAATTGCTCGACGTTTGCAATCTCTCAGCTCGTGTCTACGAGACGGAAAGAGAATGACCGTGACGTTTGGTGGCTAGAGAAGCGCAAAGCCCCAGTGTTGCTGCGCCTGTGAAAGTGCTTCCAAGGAAGGCTGCTGGCTAGCAAGAGCTTTCAGTGCTGGCACTTTTCATCTCTGAGCAATTGCTCGACGTTTGCAATTTCTCACCTGAGCTCTCTTTAGAGTGCGCGAGAGGATGAGCAGAAGATTAGGTGGCTAGAGAAGCCCAGAGCCCCAGTGTTCTTAGGCCTACAAAAGCACTTCCAAGGAAGGGTGCTGGCTAGCAACAGCTTTCAGTGCTGGCACTTTTCATCTCTGAGCAATTGCTTGACATTTGCAATTTCTCAGCTCGTGTCTACGAGACGGAAAGAGAATGACCGTGACGTTTGGTGGGTAGAGAAGCGCAAAGCCCCAGTGTTGCTGCGCCTGTGAAAGCGCTTCCAAGGAAGGGTGCTGGCTAGCAAGAGCTTTCAGTGCTGGCACTTTTCATCTCTGAGCAATTGCTCGACGTTTGCAATTTCTCACCTGAGCTCTCTTTAGAGTGCGCGAGAGGATGAGCACAAGATTAGGTGGCTAGAGTAGCGCAAAGCCCCAGTGTTCTTAGGCCTACAAAAGCGCTTCCAAGGAAGGGTGCTGGCTAGCAACAGCTTTCAGTGCTGGCACTTTTCATCTCTGAGCAATTGCTCGACGTTTGCAATTTCTCAGCTCGTGTCTACGAGACGGAAAGAGAATGACCGTGACGTTTGGTGGGTAGAGAAGCGCAAAGCCCCAGTGTTACTGCGCCTGTGAAAGCGCTTCCAAGGAAGGGTGCTGGCTAGCAACAGCTTTCAGTGCTGGCACTTTTCATCTCTCAGCAATTGCTCGACGTTTGCAATTTCTCACCTGAGCTCTCTTTAGAGTGCACGAGAGGATGAGCAGAAGATGAGGTGGCTAGAGAAGCCCAGAGCCCCAGTCTTCTTAGGCCTACAAAAGCGCTTCCAAGGAAGGGTGCTGGCTAGCAACAGCTTTCAGTGCTGGCACTTTTCATCTCTGAGCAATTGCTCGACATTTGCAATTTCTCAGCTCGTGTCTACGAGACGGAAAGAGAATGACCGTGACGTTTGGTGGGTAGAGAAGCGCAAAGCCGCAGTGTTGCTGCGCCTGTGAAAGCGCTTCCAAGGAAGGGTGCTGGCTAGCAAGAGCTTTCAGTGCTGGCACTTTTCATCTCTGAGCAATTGCTCGACGTTTGCAATTTCTCACCTGAGCTCTCTTTAGAGTGCGCGAGAGGATGAGCACAAGATTAGGTGGCTAGAGTAGCGCAAAGCCCCAGTGTTCTTAGGCCTACAAAAGCGCTTCCAAGGAAGGGTGCTGGCTAGCAACAGCTTTCAGTGCTGGCACTTTTCATCTCTGAGCAATTGCTCAACGTTTGCAATTTCTCAGCTCGTGTCTACGAGACGGAAAGAGAATGACCGTGACGTTTGGTGGCTAGAGAAGCGCAAAGCCCCAGTGTTGCTGCGCCTGTGAAAGCGCTTCCAAGGAAGGGGGCTGGCTAGCAACAGCTTTCAGTGCTGGCACTTTTCATCTCTGAGCAATTGCTCGACGTTTGCAATTTCTCACCTGAGCTCTCTTTAGAGTGCGCGAGAGGATGAGCAGAAGATGAGGTGGCTAGAGAAGCCCAGAGCCCCAGTCTTCTTAGGCCTACAAAAGCGCTTCCAAGGAAGGGTGCTGGCTAGCAACAGCTTTCAGTGCTGGCACTTTTCATCTCTGAGCAATTGCTCGACGTTTGCAATTTCTCAGCTCGTGTCTACGAGACGGAAAGAGAATGACCGTGACGTTTGGTGGCTAGAGAAGCGCAAAGCCCCAGTGTTGCTGCGCCTGTGAAAGCGCTTCCAAGGAAGGGTGCTGGCTAGCAACAGCTTTCAGTGCCGGCACTTTTCATCTCTGAGCAATTGCTCGACGTTTGCAATTTCTCAGCTCGTGTCTACGAGACGGAAAGAGAATGACCGTGACGTTTGGTGGCTAGAGAAGCGCAAAGCCCCAGTGTTGCTGTGCCTGTGAAAGCGCTTCCAAGGAAGGGTGCTGGCTAGCAACAGCTTTCAGTGCTGGCACTTTTCATCTCTGAGCAATTGCTCGACGTTTGCAATTTCTCAGCTCGTGTCTACGAGACGGAAAGAGAAGGACCGTGACGTTTGGTGGCTAGAGAAGCGCAAAGCCCCAGTGTTGCTGCGCCTGTGAAAGCGCTTCCAAGGAAGGGTGCTGGCTAGCAACAGCTTTCAGTGCTGGCACTTTTCATCTCTGAGCAATTGCTCGACGTTTGCAATTTCTCACCTGAGCTCTCTTTAGAGTGCGCGAGAGGATGAGCAGAAGATTAGGTGGCTAGAGAAGCCCAGAGCACCAGTGTTCTTAGGGCTACAAAAGCGCTTCCAAGGAAGGGGGCTGGCTAGCAACAGCTTTCAGTGCTGGCGCTTTTCATCTCTGAGCAATTGCTGGACGTTTGCAATTTCTCAGCTCGTGTCTACGAGACAGAAAGAGAATGACCGTGACGTTTGGTGGCTAGAGAAGCGCAAAGCCCCAGTGTTGCTGCGCCTGTGAAAGCGCTTCCAAGGAAGGCTGCTGGCTAGCAAGAGCTTTCAGTGCTGGCACTTTTCATCTCTGAGCAATTGCTCGACGTTTGCAATTTCTCAGCTCGTGTCTACGAGACGGAAAGAGAATGACTGTGACGTTTGGTGGCTAGAGAAGCGCAAAGCCCCAGTGTTGCTGCGCCTGTGAAAGCGCTTCCAAGGAAGGGTGCTGGCTAGCAACAGCTTTCAGTGCTGGCACTTTTCATCTCTGAGCAATTGCTGGACATTTGCAATTTCTCACCTGAGCTCTCTTTAGAGTGCGCGAGAGGATGAGCAGAAGATTAGGTGGCTAGAGAAGCCCAGAGCCCCAGTGTTCTTAGGCCTACAAAAGCGCTTCCAAGGAAGGGTGCTGGCTAGCAACAGCTTTCAGTGCTGGCACTTTTCATCTCTGAGCAATTGCTCGACGTTTGCAATTTCTCAGCTCGTGTCTACGAGACGGAAAGAGAATGACCGTGACGTTTGGTGGCTAGAGAAGCGCAAAGCCCCAGTGTTGCTGCGCCTGTGAAAGCGCTTCCAAGGAAGGGTGCTGGCTAGCAAGAGCTTTCAGTGCTGGCACTTTTCATCTCTGAGCAATTGCTGGACATTTGCAATTTCTCACCTGAGCTCTCTTTAGAGTGCGCGAGAGGATGAGCAGAAGATTAGGTGGCTAGAGAAGCCCAGAGCCCCAGTGTTCTTAGGCCTACAAAAGCGCTTCCAAGGAAGGGTGCTGGCTAGCAACAGCTTTCAGTGCTGGCACTTTTCATCTCTGAGCAATTGCTCGACGTTTGCAATCTCTCAGCTCGTGTCTACGAGACGGAAAGAGAATGACCGTGACGTTTGGTGGCTAGAGAAGCGCAAAGCCCCAGTGTTGCTGCGCCTGTGAAAGCGCTTCCAAGGAAGGCTGCTGGCTAGCAACAGCTATCAGTGCTGGCACTTTTCATCTCTGAGCAATTGCTCGACGTTTGCAATTTCTCAGCTCGTGTCTACGAGACGGAAAGAGAATGACCGTGACGTTTGGTGGCTAGAGAAGCGCAAAGCCCCAGTGTTACTGCGCCTGTGAAAGCGCTTCCAAGGAAGGGTGCTGGCTAGCAACAGCTTTCAGTGCTGGCACTTTTCATCTCTGAGCAATTGCTGGACATTTGCAATTTCTCACCTGAGCTCTCTTTAGAGTGCGCGAGAGGATGAGCAGAAGATTAGGTGGCTAGAGAAGCGCAAAGCCCCAGTGTTCTTAGGCCTACAAAAGCGCTTCCAAGGAAGGGTGCTGGCTAGCAAGAGCTTTCAGTGCTGGCACTTTTCATCTCTGAGCAATTGCTCGACGTTTGCAATCTCTCAGCTCGTGTCTACGAGACGGAAAGAGAATGACCGTGACGTTTGGTGGGTAGAGAAGCGCAAAGCCCCAGTGTTGCTGCGCCTGTGAAAGCGCTTCCAAGGAAGGGGGCTGGCTAGCAACAGCTTTCAGTGCTGGCACTTTTCATCTCTGAGCAATTGCTCGACGTTTGCAATTTCTCAGCTCGTGTCTACGAGAAGGAAAGAGAATGACCGTGATGTTTGGTGGGTAGAGAAGCGCAAAGCCCCAGTGTTACTGCGCCTGTGAAAGCGCTTCCAAGGAAGGGTGCTGGCTAGCAAGAGCTTTCAGTGCTGGCACTTTTCATCTCTGAGCAATTGCTCGACGTTTGCAATTTCTCACCTGAGCTCTCTTTAGAGTGCGCGAGAGGATGAGCAGAAGATGAGGTGGCTAGAGAAGCGCAGAGCCCCAGTCTTCTTAGGCCTACAAAAGCACTTCCAAGGAAGGGTGCTGGCTAGCAACAGCTTTCAGTGCTGGCACTTTTCATCTCTGAGCAATTGCTGGACGTTTGCAATTTCTCAGCTCGTGTCTACGAGACGGAAAGAGAATGACCGTGACGTTTGGTGGCTAGAGAAGCGCAAAGCCCCAGTGTTGCTGCGCCTGTGAAAGCGCTTCCAAGGAAGGGGGCTGGCTAGCAAGAGCTTTCAGTGCTGGCACTTTTCATCTCAGAGCAATTGCTCGACGTTTGCAATTTCTCACCTGAGCTCTCTTTAGAGTGCGCGAGAGGATGAGCAGAAGATTAGGTGGCTAGAGAAGCCCAGAGCCCCAGTGTTCTTAGGCCTACAAAAGCACTTCCAAGGAAGGCTGCTGGCTAGCAACAGCTTTCAGTGCTGGCACTTTTCATCTCTGAGCAATTGCTCGACATTTGCAATTTCTCAGCTCGTGTCTACGAGACGGAAAGAGAATGACCGTGACGTTTGGTGGCTAGAGAAGCGCAAAGCCCCAGTGTTGCTGCGCCTGTGAAAGCGCTTCCAAGGAAGGGTGCTGGCTAGCAAGAGCTTTCAGTGCTGACACTTTTCATCTCTGAGCAATTGCTCGACGTTTGCAATTTCTCACCTGAGCTCTCTTTAGAGTGCGCGAGAGGATGAGCAGAAGATTAGGTGGCTAGAGTAGCGCAAAGCCCCAGTGTTCTTAGGCCTACAAAAGCGCTTCCAAGGAAGGCTGCTGGCTAGCAACAGCTTTCAGTGCTGGCACTTTTCATCTCTGAGCAATTGCTCGACGTTTGCAATTTCTCAGCTCGTGTCTACGAGAAGGAAAGAGAATGACCGTGACGTTTGGTGGGTAGAGAAGCGCAAAGCCCCAGTGTTACTGCGCCTGTGAAAGCGCTTCCAAGGAAGGGTGCTGGCTAGCAACAGCTTTCAGTGCTGGCACTTTTCATCTCTGAGCAATTGCTCGACGTTTGCAATTTCTCACCTGAGCTCTCTTTAGAGTGCGCGAGAGAATGAGCAGAAGATTAGGTGGCTAGAGAAGCCCAGAGCCCCAGTCTTCTTAGGCCTACAAAAGCACTTCCAAGGAAGGGTGCTGGCTAGCAACAGCTTTCAGTGCTGGCACTTTTCATCTCTGAGCAATTGCTGGACGTTTGCAATTTCTCAGCTCGTGTCTACGAGACGGAAAGAGAATGACCGTGACGTTTGGTGGCTAGAGAAGCGCAAAGCCCCAGTGTTGCTGCGCCTGTGAAAGCGCTTCCAAGGAAGGCTGCTGGCTAGCAAGAGCTTTCAGTGCTGGCACTTTTCATCTCTGAGCAATTGCTCGACGTTTGCAATTTCTCACCTGAGCTCTCTTTAGAGTGCGCGAGAGGATGAGCAGAAGATTAGGTGGCTAGAGAAGCCCAGAGCCCCAGTGTTCTTAGGCCTACAAAAGCACTTCCAAGGAAGGCTGCTGGCTAGCAACAGCTTTCAGTGCTGGCACTTTTCATCTCTGAGCAATTGCTCGACGTTTGCAATTTCTCAGCTCGTGTCTACGAGACGGAAAGAGAATGACCGTGACGTTTGGTGGGTAGAGAAGCGCAAAGCCCCAGTGTTGCTGCGCCTGTGAAAGCGCTTCCAAGGAAGGCTGCTGGCTAGCAACAGCTTTCAGTGCTGGCACTTTTCCTCTCTGAGCAATTGCTCGACGTTTGCAATTTCTCACCTGAGCACCCTTTAGAGTGCGCGAGAGAATGAGCAGAAGATTAGGTGGCTAGAGAAGCGCAAAGCCCCAGTGTTCTTAGGCCTACAAAAGCGCTTCCAAGGAAGGGTGCTGGCTAGCAAGAGCTTTCAGTGCTGGCACTTTTCATCTCTGAGCAATTGCTCGACGTTTGCAATTTCTCAGCTCGTGTCTACGAGACGGAGAAATAGTGACCGTGACGTTTGGTGGCTAGAGAAGCGCAAAGCCCCAGTGTTGCTGCGCCTGTGAAAGCGCTTCCAAGGAAGGCTGCTGGCTAGCAAGAGCTTTCAGTGCTGGCACTTTTCATCTCTGAGCAATTGCTGGACATTTGCAATTTCTCACCTGAGCTCTCTTTAGAGTGCGCGAGAGGATGAGCAGAAGATTAGGTGGCTAGAGAAGCGCAAAGCCCCAGTGTTCTTAGGCCTACAAAAGCGCTTCCAAGGAAGGGTGCTGGCTAGCAACAGCTTTCAGTGCTGGCACTTTTCATCTCTGAGCAATTGCTCGACGTTTGCAATTTCTCAGCTCGTGTCTACGAGACGGAAAGAGAATGACCGTGACGTTTGGTGGCTAGAGAAGCGCAAAGCCCCAGTGTTGCTGCGCCTGTGAAAGCGCTTCCAAGGAAGGCTGCTGGCTAGCAACAGCTTTCAGTGCTGGCACTTTTCATCTCTGAGCAATTGCTCGACGTTTGCAATTTCTCAGCTCGTGTCTACGAGACGGAAAGAGAATGACCGTGACGTTTGGTGGGTAGAGAAGCGCAAAGCCCCAGTGTTGCTGCGCCTGTGAAAGCGCTTCCAAGGAAGGGGGCTGGCTAGCAAGAGCTTTCAGTGCTGGCACTTTTCATCTCTGAGCAATTGCTCGACGTTTGCAATTTCTCACCTGAGCTCTCTTTAGAGTGCGCGAGAGGATGAGCACAAGATTAGGTGGCTAGAGAAGCGCAAAGCCCCAGTGTTCTTAGGCCTACAAAAGCACTTCCAAGGAAGGGTGCTGGCTAGCAAGAGCTTTCAGTGCTGGCACTTTTCATCTCTGAGCAATTGCTCGACGTTTGCAATTTCTCAGCTCGTGTCTACGAGACGGAAAGAGAATGACCGTGACGTTTGGTGGGTAGAGAAGCGCAAAGCCCCAGTGTTGCTGCGCCTGTGAAAGCGCTTCCAAGGAAGGGTGCTGGCTAGCAACAGCTTTCAGTGCTGGCACTTTTCATCTCTGAGCAATTGCTGGACGTTTGCAATTTCTCACCTGAGCTCTCTTTAGAGTGCGCGAGAGGATGAGCAGAAGATTAGGTGGCTAGAGAAGCCCAGAGCCCCACTGTTCTTAGGCCTACAAAAGCACTTCCAAGGAAGGGTGCTGGCTAGCAACAGCTTTCAGTGCTGGCACTTTTCATCTCTGAGCAATTGCTCGACGTTTGCAATTTCTCAGCTCGTGTCTACGAGACGGAAAGAGAATGACCGTGACGTTTGGTGGGTAGAGAAGCGCAAAGCCCCAGTGTTGCTGCGCCTGTGAAAGCGCTTCCAAGGAAGGGTGCTGGCTAGCAAGAGCTTTCAGTGCTGGCACTTTTCATCTCTGAGCAATTGCTGGACGTTTGCAATTTCTCACCTGAGCTCTCTTTAGAGTGCGCGAGAGGATGAGCAGAAGATTCGGTGGCTAGAGAAGCGCAAAGCCCCAGTGTTCTTAGGCCTACAAAAGCGCTTCCAAGGAAGGGTGCTGGCTAGCAACAGCTTTCAGTGCTGGCACTTTTCATCTCTGAGCAATTGCTCGACGTTTGCAATCTCTCAGCTCGTGTCTACGAGACGGAAAGAGAATGACCGTGACGTTTGGTGGCTAGAGAAGCGCAAAGCCCCAGTGTTGCTGCGCCTGTGAAAGCGCTTCCAAGGAAGGCTGCTGGCTAGCAACAGCTTTCAGTGCTGGCACTTTTCATCTCTGAGCAATTGCTCGACGTTTGCAATTTCTCAGCTCGTGTCTACGAGACGGAAAGAGAATGACCGTGACGTTTGGTGGCTAGAGAAGCGCAAAGCCCCAGTGTTACTGCGCCTGTGAAAGCGCTTCCAAGGAAGGGTGCTGGCTAGCAACAGCTTTCAGTGCCGGCACTTTTCATCTCTGAGCAATTGCTGGACCTTTGCAATTTCTCACCTGAGCTCTCTTTAGAGTGCGCGAGAGGATGAGCAGAAGATTAGGTGGCTAGAGAAGCGCAAAGCCCCAGTGTTCTTAGGCCTACAAAAGCGCTTCCAAGGAAGGGTGCTGGCTAGCAACAGCTTTCAGTGCTGGCACTTTTCATCTCTGAGCAATTGCTCGACGTTTGCAATCTCTCAGCTCGTGTCTACGAGACGGAAAGAGAATGACCGTGACGTTTGGTGGGTAGAGAAGCGCAAAGCCCCAGTGTTGCTGCGCCTGTGAAAGCGCTTCCAAGGAAGGGTGCTGGCTAGCAACAGCTTTCAGTGCTGGCACTTTTCATCTCTGAGCAATTGCTCGACGTTTGCAATTTCTCAGCTCGTGTCTACGAGAAGGAAAGAGAATGACCGTGACGTTTGGTGGCTAGAGAAGCGCAAAGCCCCAGTGTTGCTGCGCCTGTGAAAGCGCTTCCAAGGAAGGCTGCTGGCTAGCAACAGCTTTCAGTGCTGGCACTTTTCATCTCTGAGCAATTGCTCGACGTTTGCAATTTCTCACCTGAGCTCTCTTTAGAGTGCGCGAGAGGATGAGCAGAAGATTAGGTGGCTAGAGAAGCCCAGAGCCCCAGTCTTCTTAGGCCTACAAAAGCACTTCCAAGGAAGGGTGCTGGCTAGCAACAGCTTTCAGTGCTGGCACTTTTCATCTCTGAGCAATTGCTCGACGTTTGCAATTTCTCAGCTCGTGTCTACGAGACGGAAAGAGAATGACCGTGACGTTTGGTGGCTAGAGAAGCGCAAAGCCCCAGTGTTGCTGCGCCTGTGAAAGCGCTTCCAAGGAAGGCTGCTGGCTAGCAACAGCTTTCAGTGCTGGCACTTTTCATCTCTGAGCAATTGCTCGACGTTTGCAATTTCTCACCTGAGCTCTCTTTAGAGTGCGCGAGAGGATGAGCAGAAGATTAGGTGGCTAGAGAAGCCCAGAGCCCCAGTCTTCTTAGGCCTACAAAAGCACTTCCAAGGAAGGGTGCTGGCTAGCAACAGCTTTCAGTGCTGGCACTTTTCATCTCTGAGCAATTGCTCGACGTTTGCAATTTCTCAGCTCGTGTCTACGAGACGGAAAGAGAATGACCGTGACGTTTGGTGGGTAGAGAAGCGCAAAGCCCCAGTGTTGCTGCGCCTGTGAAAGCGCTTCCAAGGAAGGGTGCTGGCTAGCAAGAGCTTTCAGTGCTGGCACTTTTCATCTCTGAGCAATTGCTGGACGTTTGCAATTTCTCACCTGAGCTCTCTTTAGAGTGCGCGAGAGGATGAGCAGAAGATTAGGTGGCTAGAGAAGCGCAAAGCCCCAGTGTTCTTAGGCCTACAAAAGCACTTCCAAGGAAGGGTGCTGGCTAGCAACAGCTTTCAGTGCTGGCACTTTTCATCTCTGAGCAATTGCTCGACGTTTGCAATCTCTCAGCTCGTGTCTACGAGACGGAAAGAGAATGACCGTGACGTTTGGTGGCTAGAGAAGCGCAAAGCCCCAGTGTTGCTGCGCCTGTGAAAGCGCTTCCAAGGAAGGCTGCTGGCTAGCAACAGCTTTCAGTGCTGGCACTTTTCATCTCTGAGCAATTGCTCGACGTTTGCAATTTCTCAGCTCGTGTCTACGAGACGGAAAGAGAATGACCGTGACGTTTGGTGGCTAGAGAAGCGCAAAGCCCCAGTGTTACTGCGCCTGTGAAAGCGCTTCCAAGGAAGGGTGCTGGCTAGCAACAGCTTTCAGTGCCGGCACTTTTCATCTCTGAGCAATTGCTGGACATTTGCAATTTCTCACCTGAGCTCTCTTTAGAGTGCGCGAGAGGATGAGCAGAAGATTAGGTGGCTAGAGAAGCGCAAAGCCCCAGTGTTCTTAGGCCTACAAAAGCGCTTCCAAGGAAGGGTGCTGGCTAGCAAGAGCTTTCAGTGCTGGCACTTTTCATCTCTGAGCAATTGCTCGACGTTTGCAATCTCTCAGCTCGTGTCTACGAGACGGAAAGAGAATGACCGTGACGTTTGGTGGGTAGAGAAGCGCAAAGCCCCAGTGTTGCTGCGCCTGTGAAAGCGCTTCCAAGGAAGGGGGCTGGCTAGCAACAGCTTTCAGTGCTGGCACTTTTCATCTCTGAGCAATTGCTCGACGTTTGCAATTTCTCAGCTCGTGTCTACGAGAAGGAAAGAGAATGACCGTGATGTTTGGTGGGTAGAGAAGCGCAAAGCCCCAGTGTTACTGCGCCTGTGAAAGCGCTTCCAAGGAAGGGTGCTGGCTAGCAAGAGCTTTCAGTGCTGGCACTTTTCATCTCTGAGCAATTGCTCGACGTTTGCAATTTCTCACCTGAGCTCTCTTTAGAGTGCGCGAGAGGATGAGCAGAAGATGAGGTGGCTAGAGAAGCGCAGAGCCCCAGTCTTCTTAGGCCTACAAAAGCACTTCCAAGGAAGGGTGCTGGCTAGCAACAGCTTTCAGTGCTGGCACTTTTCATCTCTGAGCAATTGCTGGACGTTTGCAATTTCTCAGCTCGTGTCTACGAGACGGAAAGAGAATGACCGTGACGTTTGGTGGCTAGAGAAGCGCAAAGCCCCAGTGTTGCTGCGCCTGTGAAAGCGCTTCCAAGGAAGGGGGCTGGCTAGCAAGAGCTTTCAGTGCTGGCACTTTTCATCTCTGAGCAATTGCTCGACGTTTGCAATTTCTCACCTGAGCTCTCTTTAGAGTGCGCGAGAGGATGAGCAGAAGATTAGGTGGCTAGAGAAGCCCAGAGCCCCACTGTTCTTAGGGCTACAAAAGCGCTTCCAAGGAAGGCTGCTGGCTAGCAACAGCTTTCAGTGCTGGCACTTTTCATCTCTGAGCAATTGCTCGACGTTTGCAATTTCTCAGCTCGTGTCTACGAGAAGGAAAGAGAATGACCGTGACGTTTGGTGGGTAGAGAAGCGCAAAGCCCCAGTGTTACTGCGCCTGTGAAAGCGCTTCCAAGGAAGGGTGCTGGCTAGCAACAGCTTTCAGTGCTGGCACTTTTCATCTCTGAGCAATTGCTCGACGTTTGCAATTTCTCACCTGAGCTCTCTTTAGAGTGCGCGAGAGAATGAGCAGAAGATTAGGTGGCTAGAGAAGCCCAGAGCCCCAGTCTTCTTAGGCCTACAAAAGCACTTCCAAGGAAGGGTGCTGGCTAGCAACAGCTTTCAGTGCTGGCACTTTTCATCTCTGAGCAATTGCTGGACGTTTGCAATTTCTCAGCTCGTGTCTACGAGACGGAAAGAGAATGACCGTGACGTTTGGTGGCTAGAGAAGCGCAAAGCCCCAGTGTTGCTGCGCCTGTGAAAGCGCTTCCAAGGAAGGCTGCTGGCTAGCAAGAGCTTTCAGTGCTGGCACTTTTCATCTCTGAGCAATTGCTCGACGTTTGCAATTTCTCACCTGAGCTCTCTTTAGAGTGCGCGAGAGGATGAGCAGAAGATTAGGTGGCTAGAGAAGCCCAGAGCCCCAGTGTTCTTAGGCCTACAAAAGCACTTCCAAGGAAGGCTGCTGGCTAGCAACAGCTTTCAGTGCTGGCACTTTTCATCTCTGAGCAATTGCTCGACGTTTGCAATTTCTCAGCTCGTGTCTACGAGACGGAAAGAGAATGACCGTGACGTTTGGTGGGTAGAGAAGCGCAAAGCCCCAGTGTTGCTGCGCCTGTGAAAGCGCTTCCAAGGAAGGGTGCTGGCTAGCAAGAGCTTTCAGTGCTGGCACTTTTCCTCTCTGAGCAATTGCTCGACGTTTGCAATTTCTCACCTGAGCACCCTTTAGAGTGCGCGAGAGAATGAGCAGAAGATTAGGTGGCTAGAGAAGCGCAAAGCCCCAGTGTTCTTAGGCCTACAAAAGCGCTTCCAAGGAAGGGTGCTGGCTAGCAAGAGCTTTCAGTGCTGGCACTTTTCATCTCTGAGCAATTGCTCGACGTTTGCAATTTCTCAGCTCGTGTCTACGAGACGGAGAAATAGTGACCGTGACGTTTGGTGGCTAGAGAAGCGCAAAGCCCCAGTGTTGCTGCGCCTGTGAAAGCGCTTCCAAGGAAGGCTGCTGGCTAGCAAGAGCTTTCAGTGCTGGCACTTTTCATCTCTGAGCAATTGCTGGACATTTGCAATTTCTCACCTGAGCTCTCTTTAGAGTGCGCGAGAGGATGAGCAGAAGATTAGGTGGCTAGAGAAGCGCAAAGCCCCAGTGTTCTTAGGCCTACAAAAGCGCTTCCAAGGAAGGGTGCTGGCTAGCAACAGCTTTCAGTGCTGGCACTTTTCATCTCTGAGCAATTGCTCGACGTTTGCAATTTCTCAGCTCGTGTCTACGAGACGGAAAGAGAATGACCGTGACGTTTGGTGGCTAGAGAAGCGCAAAGCCCCAGTGTTGCTGCGCCTGTGAAAGCGCTTCCAAGGAAGGCTGCTGGCTAGCAACAGCTTTCAGTGCTGGCACTTTTCATCTCTGAGCAATTGCTCGACGTTTGCAATTTCTCAGCTCGTGTCTACGAGACGGAAAGAGAATGACCGTGACGTTTGGTGGGTAGAGAAGCGCAAAGCCCCAGTGTTGCTGCGCCTGTGAAAGCGCTTCCAAGGAAGGGGGCTGGCTAGCAAGAGCTTTCAGTGCTGGCACTTTTCATCTCTGAGCAATTGCTCGACGTTTGCAATTTCTCACCTGAGCTCTCTTTAGAGTGCGCGAGAGGATGAGCACAAGATTAGGTGGCTAGAGAAGCGCAAAGCCCCAGTGTTCTTAGGCCTACAAAAGCACTTCCAAGGAAGGGTGCTGGCTAGCAAGAGCTTTCAGTGCTGGCACTTTTCATCTCTGAGCAATTGCTCGACGTTTGCAATTTCTCAGCTCGTGTCTACGAGACGGAAAGAGAATGACCGTGACGTTTGGTGGGTAGAGAAGCGCAAAGCCCCAGTGTTGCTGCGCCTGTGAAAGCGCTTCCAAGGAAGGGTGCTGGCTAGCAACAGCTTTCAGTGCTGGCACTTTTCATCTCTGAGCAATTGCTGGACGTTTGCAATTTCTCACCTGAGCTCTCTTTAGAGTGCGCGAGAGGATGAGCAGAAGATTAGGTGGCTAGAGAAGCCCAGAGCCCCACTGTTCTTAGGCCTACAAAAGCACTTCCAAGGAAGGGTGCTGGCTAGCAACAGCTTTCAGTGCTGGCACTTTTCATCTCTGAGCAATTGCTCGACGTTTGCAATTTCTCAGCTCGTGTCTACGAGACGGAAAGAGAATGACCGTGACGTTTGGTGGGTAGAGAAGCGCAAAGCCCCAGTGTTGCTGCGCCTGTGAAAGCGCTTCCAAGGAAGGGTGCTGGCTAGCAAGAGCTTTCAGTGCTGGCACTTTTCATCTCTGAGCAATTGCTGGACGTTTGCAATTTCTCACCTGAGCTCTCTTTAGAGTGCGCGAGAGGATGAGCAGAAGATTCGGTGGCTAGAGAAGCGCAAAGCCCCAGTGTTCTTAGGCCTACAAAAGCGCTTCCAAGGAAGGGTGCTGGCTAGCAACAGCTTTCAGTGCTGGCACTTTTCATCTCTGAGCAATTGCTCGACGTTTGCAATCTCTCAGCTCGTGTCTACGAGACGGAAAGAGAATGACCGTGACGTTTGGTGGCTAGAGAAGCGCAAAGCCCCAGTGTTGCTGCGCCTGTGAAAGCGCTTCCAAGGAAGGCTGCTGGCTAGCAACAGCTTTCAGTGCTGGCACTTTTCATCTCTGAGCAATTGCTCGACGTTTGCAATTTCTCAGCTCGTGTCTACGAGACGGAAAGAGAATGACCGTGACGTTTGGTGGCTAGAGAAGCGCAAAGCCCCAGTGTTACTGCGCCTGTGAAAGCGCTTCCAAGGAAGGGTGCTGGCTAGCAACAGCTTTCAGTGCCGGCACTTTTCATCTCTGAGCAATTGCTGGACCTTTGCAATTTCTCACCTGAGCTCTCTTTAGAGTGCGCGAGAGGATGAGCAGAAGATTAGGTGGCTAGAGAAGCGCAAAGCCCCAGTGTTCTTAGGCCTACAAAAGCGCTTCCAAGGAAGGGTGCTGGCTAGCAACAGCTTTCAGTGCTGGCACTTTTCATCTCTGAGCAATTGCTCGACGTTTGCAATCTCTCAGCTCGTGTCTACGAGACGGAAAGAGAATGACCGTGACGTTTGGTGGGTAGAGAAGCGCAAAGCCCCAGTGTTGCTGCGCCTGTGAAAGCGCTTCCAAGGAAGGGTGCTGGCTAGCAACAGCTTTCAGTGCTGGCACTTTTCATCTCTGAGCAATTGCTCGACGTTTGCAATTTCTCAGCTCGTGTCTACGAGAAGGAAAGAGAATGACCGTGACGTTTGGTGGCTAGAGAAGCGCAAAGCCCCAGTGTTGCTGCGCCTGTGAAAGCGCTTCCAAGGAAGGCTGCTGGCTAGCAAGAGCTTTCAGTGCTGGCACTTTTCATCTCTGAGCAATTGCTCGACGTTTGCAATTTCTCACCTGAGCTCTCTTTAGAGTGCGCGAGAGGATGAGCAGAAGATTAGGTGGCTAGAGAAGCCCAGAGCCCCAGTGTTCTTAGGCCTACAAAAGCACTTCCAAGGAAGGGTGCTGGCTAGCAACAGCTTTCAGTGCTGGCACTTTTCATCTCTGAGCAATTGCTCGACATTTGCAATTTCTCAGCTCGTGTCTACGAGACGGAAAGAGAATGACCGTGACGTTTGGTGGGTAGAGAAGCGCAAAGCCCCAGTGTTGCTGCGCCTGTGAAAGCGCTTCCAAGGAAGGGTGCTGGCTAGCAACAGCTTTCAGTGCTGGCACTTTTCATCTCTGAGCAATTGCTCGACGTTTGCAATTTCTCACCTGAGCTCTCTTTAGAGTGCGCGAGAGGATGAGCACAAGATTAGGTGGCTAGAGAAGCGCAAAGCCCCAGTGTTCTTAGGCCTACAAAAGCGCTTCCAAGGAAGGGTGCTGGCTAGCAACAGCTTTCAGTGCTGGCACTTTTCATCTCTGAGCAATTGCTCGACGTTTGCAATTTCTCAGCTCGTGTCTACGAGAAGGAAAGAGAATGACCGTGACGTTTGGTGGGTAGAGAAGCGCAAAGCCCCAGTGTTACTGCGCCTGTGAAAGCGCTTCCAAGGAAGGGTGCTGGCTAGCAACAGCTTTCAGTGCTGGCACTTTTCATCTCTGAGCAATTGCTCGACGTTTGCAATTTCTCACCTGAGCTCTCTTTAGAGTGCGCGAGAGGATGAGCAGAAGATGAGGTGGCTAGAGAAGCCCAGAGCCCCAGTCTTCTTAGGCCTACAAAAGCACTTCCAAGGAAGGGTGCTGGCTAGCAAGAGCTTTCAGTGCTGGCACTTTTCATCTCTGAGCAATTGCTCGACGTTTGCAATTTCTCAGCTCGTGTCTACGAGACGGAAAGAGAATGACCGTGACGTTTGGTGGGTAGAGAAGCGCAAAGCCCCAGTGTTGCTGCGCCTGTGAAAGCGCTTCCAAGGAAGGGGGCTGGCTAGCAAGAGCTTTCAGTGCTGGCACTTTTCATCTCTGAGCAATTGCTCGACGTTTGCAATTTCTCACCTGAGCTCTCTTTAGAGTGCGCGAGAGGATGAGCACAAGATTAGGTGGCTAGAGAAGCGCAAAGCCCCAGTGTTCTTAGGCCTACAAAAGCACTTCCAAGGAAGGGTGCTGGCTAGCAACAGCTTTCAGTGCTGGCACTTTTCATCTCTGAGCAATTGCTCGACGTTTGCAATTTCTCAGCTCGTGTCTACGAGACGGAAAGAGAATGACCGTGACGTTTGGTGGCTAGAGAAGCGCAAAGCCCCAGTGTTGCTGCGCCTGTGAAAGCGCTTCCAAGGAAGGGGGCTGGCTAGCAAGAGCTTTCAGTGCTGGCACTTTTCATCTCTGAGCAATTGCTCGACGTTTGCAATTTCTCACCTGAGCTCTCTTTAGAGTGCGCGAGAGGATGAGCAGAAGATGAGGTGGCTAGAGAAGCCCAGAGCCCCAGTCTTCTTAGGCCTACAAAAGCGCTTCCAAGGAAGGGTGCTGGCTAGCAAGAGCTTTCAGTGCTGGCACTTTTCATCTCTGAGCAATTGCTCGACGTTTGCAATTTCTCAGCTCGTGTCTACGAGACGGAAAGAGAATGACCGTGACGTTTGGTGGGTAGAGAAGCGCAAAGCCCCAGTGTTGCTGCGCCTGTGAAAGCGCTTCCAAGGAAGGGTGCTGGCTAGCAAGAGCTTTCAGTGCTGGCACTTTTCATCTCTGAGCAATTGCTGGACGTTTGCAATTTCTCACCTGAGCTCTCTTTAGAGTGCGCGAGAGGATGAGCAGAAGATTCGGTGGCTAGAGAAGCGCAAAGCCCCAGTGTTCTTAGGCCTACAAAAGCGCTTCCAAGGAAGGGTGCTGGCTAGCAACAGCTTTCAGTGCTGGCACTTTTCATCTCTGAGCAATTGCTCGACGTTTGCAATCTCTCAGCTCGTGTCTACGAGACGGAAAGAGAATGACCGTGACGTTTGGTGGCTAGAGAAGCGCAAAGCCCCAGTGTTGCTGCGCCTGTGAAAGCGCTTCCAAGGAAGGCTGCTGGCTAGCAACAGCTTTCAGTGCTGGCACTTTTCATCTCTGAGCAATTGCTCGACGTTTGCAATTTCTCAGCTCGTGTCTACGAGACGGAAAGAGAATGACCGTGACGTTTGGTGGCTAGAGAAGCGCAAAGCCCCAGTGTTACTGCGCCTGTGAAAGCGCTTCCAAGGAAGGGTGCTGGCTAGCAACAGCTTTCAGTGCCGGCACTTTTCATCTCTGAGCAATTGCTCGACGTTTGCAATTTCTCAGCTCGTGTCTACGAGAAGGAAAGAGAATGACCGTGACGTTTGGTGGGTAGAGAAGCGCAAAGCCCCAGTGTTGCTGCGCCTGTGAAAGCGCTTCCAAGGAAGGGGGCTGGCTAGCAACAGCTTTCAGTGCTGGCACTTTTCATCTCTGAGCAATTGCTCGACGTTTGCAATTTCTCACCTGAGCTCTCTTTAGAGTGCGCGAGAGGATGAGCAGAAGATTAGGTGGCTAGAGAAGCCCAGAGCCCCAGTGTTCTTAGGCCTACAAAAGCACTTCCAAGGAAGGCTGCTGGCTAGCAACAGCTTTCAGTGCTGGCACTTTTCATCTCTGAGCAATTGCTCGACGTTTGCAATTTCTCAGCTCGTGTCTACGAGACGGAAAGAGAATGACCGTGACGTTTGGTGGGTAGAGAAGCGCAAAGCCCCAGTGTTGCTGCGCCTGTGAAAGCGCTTCCAAGGAAGGCTGCTGGCTAGCAACAGCTTTCAGTGCTGGCACTTTTCATCTCTGAGCAATTGCTCGACGTTTGCAATTTCTCACCTGAGCACCCTTTAGAGTGCGCGAGAGAATGAGCAGAAGATTAGGTGGCTAGAGAAGCGCAAAGCCCCAGTGTTCTTAGGCCTACAAAAGCGCTTCCAAGGAAGGGTGCTGGCTAGCAAGAGCTTTCAGTGCTGGCACTTTTCATCTCTGAGCAATTGCTCGACGTTTGCAATTTCTCAGCTCGTGTCTACGAGACGGAGAAATAGTGACCGTGACGTTTGGTGGCTAGAGAAGCGCAAAGCCCCAGTGTTGCTGCGCCTGTGAAAGCGCTTCCAAGGAAGGCTGCTGGCTAGCAAGAGCTTTCAGTGCTGGCACTTTTCATCTCTGAGCAATTGCTGGACATTTGCAATTTCTCACCTGAGCTCTCTTTAGAGTGCGCGAGAGGATGAGCAGAAGATTAGGTGGCTAGAGAAGCGCAAAGCCCCAGTGTTCTTAGGCCTACAAAAGCGCTTCCAAGGAAGGGTGCTGGCTAGCAACAGCTTTCAGTGCTGGCACTTTTCATCTCTGAGCAATTGCTCGACGTTTGCAATTTCTCAGCTCGTGTCTACGAGACGGAAAGAGAATGACCGTGACGTTTGGTGGCTAGAGAAGCGCAAAGCCCCAGTGTTGCTGCGCCTGTGAAAGCGCTTCCAAGGAAGGCTGCTGGCTAGCAACAGCTTTCAGTGCTGGCACTTTTCATCTCTGAGCAATTGCTCGACGTTTGCAATTTCTCAGCTCGTGTCTACGAGACGGAAAGAGAATGACCGTGACGTTTGGTGGGTAGAGAAGCGCAAAGCCCCAGTGTTGCTGCGCCTGTGAAAGCGCTTCCAAGGAAGGGGGCTGGCTAGCAAGAGCTTTCAGTGCTGGCACTTTTCATCTCTGAGCAATTGCTCGACGTTTGCAATTTCTCACCTGAGCTCTCTTTAGAGTGCGCGAGAGGATGAGCACAAGATTAGGTGGCTAGAGAAGCGCAAAGCCCCAGTGTTCTTAGGCCTACAAAAGCACTTCCAAGGAAGGGTGCTGGCTAGCAAGAGCTTTCAGTGCTGGCACTTTTCATCTCTGAGCAATTGCTCGACGTTTGCAATTTCTCAGCTCATGTCTACGAGACGGAAAGAGAATGACCGTGACGTTTGGTGGGTAGAGAAGCGCAAAGCCCCAGTGTTGCTGCGCCTGTGAAAGCGCTTCCAAGGAAGGGTGCTGGCTAGCAACAGCTTTCAGTGCTGGCACTTTTCATCTCTGAGCAATTGCTGGACGTTTGCAATTTCTCACCTGAGCTCTCTTTAGAGTGCGCGAGAGGATGAGCAGAAGATTAGGTGGCTAGAGAAGCCCAGAGCCCCACTGTTCTTAGGCCTACAAAAGCACTTCCAAGGAAGGGTGCTGGCTAGCAACAGCTTTCAGTGCTGGCACTTTTCATCTCTGAGCAATTGCTCGACGTTTGCAATTTCTCAGCTCGTGTCTACGAGACGGAAAGAGAATGACCGTGACGTTTGGTGGGTAGAGAAGCGCAAAGCCCCAGTGTTGCTGCGCCTGTGAAAGCGCTTCCAAGGAAGGGTGCTGGCTAGCAAGAGCTTTCAGTGCTGGCACTTTTCATCTCTGAGCAATTGCTGGACGTTTGCAATTTCTCACCTGAGCTCTCTTTAGAGTGCGCGAGAGGATGAGCAGAAGATTCGGTGGCTAGAGAAGCGCAAAGCCCCAGTGTTCTTAGGCCTACAAAAGCGCTTCCAAGGAAGGGTGCTGGCTAGCAACAGCTTTCAGTGCTGGCACTTTTCATCTCTGAGCAATTGCTCGACGTTTGCAATCTCTCAGCTCGTGTCTACGAGACGGAAAGAGAATGACCGTGACGTTTGGTGGCTAGAGAAGCGCAAAGCCCCAGTGTTGCTGCGCCTGTGAAAGCGCTTCCAAGGAAGGCTGCTGGCTAGCAACAGCTTTCAGTGCTGGCACTTTTCATCTCTGAGCAATTGCTCGACGTTTGCAATTTCTCAGCTCGTGTCTACGAGACGGAAAGAGAATGACCGTGACGTTTGGTGGCTAGAGAAGCGCAAAGCCCCAGTGTTACTGCGCCTGTGAAAGCGCTTCCAAGGAAGGGTGCTGGCTAGCAACAGCTTTCAGTGCCGGCACTTTTCATCTCTGAGCAATTGCTCGACGTTTGCAATTTCTCACCTGAGCTCTCTTTAGAGTGCGCGAGAGGATGAGCAGAAGATTAGGTGGCTAGAGAAGCGCAAAGCCCCAGTGTTCTTAGGCCTACAAAAGCGCTTCCAAGGAAGGGTGCTGGCTAGCAACAGCTTTCAGTGCTGGCACTTTTCATCTCTGAGCAATTGCTCGACGTTTGCAATCTCTCAGCTCGTGTCTACGAGACGGAAAGAGAATGACCGTGACGTTTGGTGGGTAGAGAAGCGCAAAGCCCCAGTGTTGCTGCGCCTGTGAAAGCGCTTCCAAGGAAGGGTGCTGGCTAGCAAGAGCTTTCAGTGCTGGCACTTTTCATCTCTGAGCAATTGCTCGACGTTTGCAATTTCTCACCTGAGCTCTCTTTAGAGTGCGCGAGAGGATGAGCACAAGATTAGGTGGCTAGAGAAGCGCAAAGCCCCAGTGTTCTTAGGCCTACAAAAGCGCTTCCAAGGAAGGGTGCTGGCTAGCAACAGCTTTCAGTGCTGGCACTTTTCATCTCTGAGCAATTGCTCGACGTTTGCAATTTCTCAGCTCGTGTCTACGAGAAGGAAAGAGAATGACCGTGACGTTTGGTGGGTAGAGAAGCGCAAAGCCCCAGTGTTACTGCGCCTGTGAAAGCGCTTCCAAGGAAGGGTGCTGGCTAGCAACAGCTTTCAGTGCTGGCACTTTTCATCTCTGAGCAATTGCTCGACGTTTGCAATTTCTCACCTGAGCTCTCTTTAGAGTGCGCGCGAGGATGAGCAGAAGATGAGGTGGCTAGAGAAGCCCAGAGCCCCAGTCTTCTTAGGCCTACAAAAGCACTTCCAAGGAAGGGTGCTGGCTAGCAAGAGCTTTCAGTGCTGGCACTTTTCATCTCTGAGCAATTGCTCGACGTTTGCAATTTCTCAGCTCGTGTCTACGAGACGGAAAGAGAATGACCGTGACGTTTGGTGGGTAGAGAAGCGCAAAGCCCCAGTGTTGCTGCGCCTGTGAAAGCGCTTCCAAGGAAGGGTGCTGGCTAGCAAGAGCTTTCAGTGCTGGCACTTTTCATCTCTGAGCAATTGCTCGACGTTTGCAATTTCTCACCTGAGCTCTCTTTAGAGTGCGCGAGAGGATGAGCACAAGATTAGGTGGCTAGAGAAGCGCAAAGCCCCAGTGTTCTTAGGCCTACAAAAGCACTTCCAAGGAAGGGTGCTGGCTAGCAACAGCTTTCAGTGCTGGCACTTTTCATCTCTGAGCAATTGCTCGACGTTTGCAATTTCTCAGCTCGTGTCTACGAGACGGAAAGAGAATGACCGTGACGTTTGGTGGGTAGAGAAGCGCAAAGCCCCAGTGTTGCTGCGCCTGTGAAAGCGCTTCCAAGGAAGGCTGCTGGCTAGCAAGAGCTTTCAGTGCTGGCACTTTTCATCTCTGAGCAATTGCTGGACGTTTGCAATTTCTCACCTGAGCTCTCTTTAGAGTGCGCGAGAGGATGAGCAGAAGATTAGGTGGCTAGAGAAGCCCAGAGCCCCACTGTTCTTAGGCCTACAAAAGCACTTCCAAGGAAGGGTGCTGGCTAGCAAGAGCTTTCAGTGCTGGCACTTTTCATCTCTGAGCAATTGCTCGACGTTTGCAATTTCTCAGCTCGTGTCTACGAGACGGAAAGAGAATGACCGTGACGTTTGGTGGCTAGAGAAGCGCAAAGCCCCAGTGTTGCTGCGCCTGTGAAAGCGCTTCCAAGGAAGGGTGCTGGCTAGCAAGAGCTTTCAGTGCTGGCACTTTTCATCTCTGAGCAATTGCTGGACGTTTGCAATTTCTCACCTGAGCTCTCTTTAGAGTGCGCGAGAGGATGAGCAGAAGATTCGGTGGCTAGAGAAGCGCAAAGCCCCAGTGTTCTTAGGCCTACAAAAGCGCTTCCAAGGAAGGGTGCTGGCTAGCAACAGCTTTCAGTGCTGGCACTTTTCATCTCTGAGCAATTGCTCGACGTTTGCAATCTCTCAGCTCGTGTCTACGAGACGGAAAGAGAATGACCGTGACGTTTGGTGGCTAGAGAAGCGCAAAGCCCCAGTGTTGCTGCGCCTGTGAAAGCGCTTCCAAGGAAGGCTGCTGGCTAGCAACAGCTTTCAGTGCTGGCACTTTTCATCTCTGAGCAATTGCTCGACGTTTGCAATTTCTCAGCTCGTGTCTACGAGACGGAAAGAGAATGACCGTGACGTTTGGTGGCTAGAGAAGCGCAAAGCCCCAGTGTTACTGCGCCTGTGAAAGCGCTTCCAAGGAAGGGTGCTGGCTAGCAACAGCTTTCAGTGCCGGCACTTTTCATCTCTGAGCAATTGCTGGACATTTGCAATTTCTCACCTGAGCTCTCTTTAGAGTGCGCGAGAGGATGAGCAGAAGATTAGGTGGCTAGAGAAGCGCAAAGCCCCAGTGTTCTTAGGCCTACAAAAGCGCTTCCAAGGAAGGGTGCTGGCTAGCAAGAGCTTTCAGTGCTGGCACTTTTCATCTCTGAGCAATTGCTCGACGTTTGCAATCTCTCAGCTCGTGTCTACGAGACGGAAAGAGAATGACCGTGACGTTTGGTGGCTAGAGAAGCGCAAAGCCCCAGTGTTGCTGCGCCTGTGAAAGTGCTTCCAAGGAAGGCTGCTGGCTAGCAAGAGCTTTCAGTGCTGGCACTTTTCATCTCTGAGCAATTGCTCGACGTTTGCAATTTCTCACCTGAGCTCTCTTTAGAGTGCGCGAGAGGATGAGCAGAAGATTAGGTGGCTAGAGAAGCCCAGAGCCCCAGTGTTCTTAGGCCTACAAAAGCACTTCCAAGGAAGGGTGCTGGCTAGCAACAGCTTTCAGTGCTGGCACTTTTCATCTCTGAGCAATTGCTTGACATTTGCAATTTCTCAGCTCGTGTCTACGAGACGGAAAGAGAATGACCGTGACGTTTGGTGGGTAGAGAAGCGCAAAGCCCCAGTGTTGCTGCGCCTGTGAAAGCGCTTCCAAGGAAGGGTGCTGGCTAGCAAGAGCTTTCAGTGCTGGCACTTTTCATCTCTGAGCAATTGCTCGACGTTTGCAATTTCTCACCTGAGCTCTCTTTAGAGTGCGCGAGAGGATGAGCACAAGATTAGGTGGCTAGAGTAGCGCAAAGCCCCAGTGTTCTTAGGCCTACAAAAGCGCTTCCAAGGAAGGGTGCTGGCTAGCAACAGCTTTCAGTGCTGGCACTTTTCATCTCTGAGCAATTGCTCGACGTTTGCAATTTCTCAGCTCGTGTCTACGAGACGGAAAGAGAATGACCGTGACGTTTGGTGGGTAGAGAAGCGCAAAGCCCCAGTGTTACTGCGCCTGTGAAAGCGCTTCCAAGGAAGGGTGCTGGCTAGCAACAGCTTTCAGTGCTGGCACTTTTCATCTCTCAGCAATTGCTCGACGTTTGCAATTTCTCACCTGAGCTCTCTTTAGAGTGCACGAGAGGATGAGCAGAAGATGAGGTGGCTAGAGAAGCCCAGAGCCCCAGTCTTCTTAGGCCTACAAAAGCGCTTCCAAGGAAGGGTGCTGGCTAGCAACAGCTTTCAGTGCTGGCACTTTTCATCTCTGAGCAATTGCTCGACATTTGCAATTTCTCAGCTCGTGTCTACGAGACGGAAAGAGAATGACCGTGACGTTTGGTGGGTAGAGAAGCGCAAAGCCGCAGTGTTGCTGCGCCTGTGAAAGCGCTTCCAAGGAAGGGTGCTGGCTAGCAAGAGCTTTCAGTGCTGGCACTTTTCATCTCTGAGCAATTGCTCGACGTTTGCAATTTCTCACCTGAGCTCTCTTTAGAGTGCGCGAGAGGATGAGCACAAGATTAGGTGGCTAGAGTAGCGCAAAGCCCCAGTGTTCTTAGGCCTACAAAAGCGCTTCCAAGGAAGGGTGCTGGCTAGCAACAGCTTTCAGTGCTGGCACTTTTCATCTCTGAGCAATTGCTCAACGTTTGCAATTTCTCAGCTCGTGTCTACGAGACGGAAAGAGAATGACCGTGACGTTTGGTGGCTAGAGAAGCGCAAAGCCCCAGTGTTGCTGCGCCTGTGAAAGCGCTTCCAAGGAAGGGGGCTGGCTAGCAACAGCTTTCAGTGCTGGCACTTTTCATCTCTGAGCAATTGCTCGACGTTTGCAATTTCTCACCTGAGCTCTCTTTAGAGTGCGCGAGAGGATGAGCAGAAGATGAGGTGGCTAGAGAAGCCCAGAGCCCCAGTCTTCTTAGGCCTACAAAAGCGCTTCCAAGGAAGGGTGCTGGCTAGCAACAGCTTTCAGTGCTGGCACTTTTCATCTCTGAGCAATTGCTCGACGTTTGCAATTTCTCAGCTCGTGTCTACGAGACGGAAAGAGAATGACCGTGACGTTTGGTGGCTAGAGAAGCGCAAAGCCCCAGTGTTGCTGCGCCTGTGAAAGCGCTTCCAAGGAAGGGTGCTGGCTAGCAACAGCTTTCAGTGCCGGCACTTTTCATCTCTGAGCAATTGCTCGACGTTTGCAATTTCTCAGCTCGTGTCTACGAGACGGAAAGAGAATGACCGTGACGTTTGGTGGCTAGAGAAGCGCAAAGCCCCAGTGTTGCTGTGCCTGTGAAAGCGCTTCCAAGGAAGGGTGCTGGCTAGCAACAGCTTTCAGTGCTGGCACTTTTCATCTCTGAGCAATTGCTCGACGTTTGCAATTTCTCAGCTCGTGTCTACGAGACGGAAAGAGAAGGACCGTGACGTTTGGTGGCTAGAGAAGCGCAAAGCCCCAGTGTTGCTGCGCCTGTGAAAGCGCTTCCAAGGAAGGGTGCTGGCTAGCAACAGCTTTCAGTGCTGGCACTTTTCATCTCTGAGCAATTGCTCGACGTTTGCAATTTCTCACCTGAGCTCTCTTTAGAGTGCGCGAGAGGATGAGCAGAAGATTAGGTGGCTAGAGAAGCCCAGAGCACCAGTGTTCTTAGGGCTACAAAAGCGCTTCCAAGGAAGGGGGCTGGCTAGCAACAGCTTTCAGTGCTGGCGCTTTTCATCTCTGAGCAATTGCTGGACGTTTGCAATTTCTCAGCTCGTGTCTACGAGACAGAAAGAGAATGACCGTGACGTTTGGTGGCTAGAGAAGCGCAAAGCCCCAGTGTTGCTGCGCCTGTGAAAGCGCTTCCAAGGAAGGCTGCTGGCTAGCAAGAGCTTTCAGTGCTGGCACTTTTCATCTCTGAGCAATTGCTCGACGTTTGCAATTTCTCAGCTCGTGTCTACGAGACGGAAAGAGAATGACTGTGACGTTTGGTGGCTAGAGAAGCGCAAAGCCCCAGTGTTGCTGCGCCTGTGAAAGCGCTTCCAAGGAAGGGTGCTGGCTAGCAACAGCTTTCAGTGCTGGCACTTTTCATCTCTGAGCAATTGCTGGACATTTGCAATTTCTCACCTGAGCTCTCTTTAGAGTGCGCGAGAGGATGAGCAGAAGATTAGGTGGCTAGAGAAGCCCAGAGCCCCAGTGTTCTTAGGCCTACAAAAGCGCTTCCAAGGAAGGGTGCTGGCTAGCAACAGCTTTCAGTGCTGGCACTTTTCATCTCTGAGCAATTGCTCGACGTTTGCAATTTCTCAGCTCGTGTCTACGAGACGGAAAGAGAATGACCGTGACGTTTGGTGGCTAGAGAAGCGCAAAGCCCCAGTGTTGCTGCGCCTGTGAAAGCGCTTCCAAGGAAGGGTGCTGGCTAGCAAGAGCTTTCAGTGCTGGCACTTTTCATCTCTGAGCAATTGCTGGACATTTGCAATTTCTCACCTGAGCTCTCTTTAGAGTGCGCGAGAGGATGAGCAGAAGATTAGGTGGCTAGAGAAGCCCAGAGCCCCAGTGTTCTTAGGCCTACAAAAGCGCTTCCAAGGAAGGGTGCTGGCTAGCAACAGCTTTCAGTGCTGGCACTTTTCATCTCTGAGCAATTGCTCGACGTTTGCAATCTCTCAGCTCGTGTCTACGAGACGGAAAGAGAATGACCGTGACGTTTGGTGGGTAGAGAAGCGCAAAGCCCCAGTGTTGCTGCGCCTGTGAAAGCGCTTCCAAGGAAGGGTGCTGGCTAGCAACAGCTTTCAGTGCTGGCACTTTTCATCTCTCAGCAATTGCTCGACGTTTGTAATTTCTCACCTGAGCACCCTTTAGAGTGCGCGAGAGAATGAGCAGAAGATTAGGTGGCTAGAGAAGCCCAGAGCCCCAGTGTTCTTAGGGCTACAAAAGCGCTTCCAAGGAAGGGTGCTGGCTAGCAACAGCTTTCAGTGCTGGCACTTTTCATCTCTGAGCAATTGCTGGACGTTTGCAATTTCTCAGCTCGTGTCTACGAGACGGAAAGAGAATGACCGTGACGTTTGGTGGCTAGAGAAGCGCAAAGCCCCAGTGTTGCTGCGCCTGTGAAAGCGCTTCCAAGGAAGGCTGCTGGCTAGCAACAGCTTTCAGTGCTGGCACTTTTCATCTCTGAGCAATTGCTGGACATTTGCAATTTCTCACCTGAGCTCTCTTTAGAGTGCGCGAGAGGATGAGCACAAGATTAGGTGGCTAGAGAAGCGCAAAGCCCCAGTGTTCTTAGGCCTTCAAAAGCGCTTCCAAGGAAGGGTGCTGGCTAGCAACAGCTTTCAGTGCTGGCACTTTTCATCTCTGAGCAATTGCTCGACGTTTGCAATTTCTCAGCTCGTGTCTACGAGACGGAAAGAGAATGACCGTGACGTTTGGTGGCTAGAGAAGCGCAAAGCCCCAGTGTTGCTGCGCCTGTGAAAGCGCTTCCAAGGAAGGGTGCTGGCTAGCAACAGCTTTCAGTGCTGGCACTTTTCATCTCTGAGCAATTGCTGGACGTTTGCAATTTCTCACCTGAGCTCTCTTTAGAGTGCGCGAGAGGATGAGCAGAAGATTAGGTGGCTAGAGAAGCCCAGAGCCCCAGTCTTCTTAGGCCTACAAAAGCGCTTCCAAGGAAGGGTGCTGGCTAGCAACAGCTTTCAGTGCTGGCACTTTTCATCTCTGAGCAATTGCTCGACGTTTGCAATTTCTCAGCTCGTGTCTACGAGACGGAAAGAGAAGGACCGTGACGTTTGGTGGCTAGAGAAGCGCAAAGCCCCAGTGTTGCTGCGCCTGTGAAAGCGCTTCCAAGGAAGGGTGCTGGGTAGCAAGAGCTTTCAGTGCTGGCACTTTTCATCTCTGAGCAATTGCTGGACGTTTGCAATTTCTCACCTGAGCTCTCTTTAGAGTGCGCGAGAGGATGAGCAGAAGATTAGGTGGCTAGAGAAGCGCAAAGCCCCAGTGTTCTTAGGGCTACAAAAGCGCTTCCAAGGAAGGGTGCTGGCTAGCAACAGCTTTCAGTGCTGGCACTTTTCATCTCTCAGCAATTGCTCGACGTTTGCAATTTCTCAGCTCGTGTCTACGAGACGGAAAGAGAAGGACCGTGACGTTTGGTGGGTAGAGAAGTGCAAAGCCCCAGTGTTGCTGCGCCTGTGAAAGCGCTTCCAAGGAAGGGGGCTGGCTAGCAACAGCTTTCAGTGCTGGCACTTTTCATCTCTGAGCAATTGCTCGACGTTTGCAATTTCTCAGCTCGTGTCTACGAGACGGAAAGAGAATGACCGTGACGTTTGGTGGCTAGAGAAGCGCAAAGCCCCAGTGTTGCTGCGCCTGTGAAAGCGCTTCCAAGGAAGGCTGCTGGCTAGCAACAGCTTTCAGTGCTGGCACTTTTCATCTCTGAGCAATTGCTGGACATTTGCAATTTCTCACCTGAGCTCTCTTTAGAGTGCGCGAGAGGATGAGCAGAAGATGAGGTGGCTAGAGAAGCGCAGAGCCCCACTGTTCTAAGGGCTACAAAAGCGCTTCCAAGGAAGGAGGCTGGCTAGCAACAGCTTTCAGTGCTGGCACTTTTCATCTCTGAGCAATTGCTCGACGTTTGCAATTTCTCAGCTCGTGTCTACGAGACGGAAAGAGAATGACCGTGACGTTTGGTGGCTAGAGAAGCGCAAAGCCCCAGTGTTGCTGCGCCTGTGAAAGCGCTTCCAAGGAAGGCTGCTGGCTAGCAACAGCTTTCAGTGCTGGCACTTTTCCTCTCTGAGCAATTGCTCGACGTTTGCAATTTCTCACCTGAGCACCCTTTAGAGTGCGCGAGAGAATGAGCAGAAGATTAGGTGGCTAGAGAAGCGCAAAGCCCCAGTGTTCTTAGGCCTACAAAAGCGCTTCCAAGGAAGGGTGCTGGCTAGCAAGAGCTTTCAGTGCTGGCACTTTTCATCTCTGAGCAATTGCTCGACGTTTGCAATTTCTCAGCTCGTGTCTACGAGACGGAGAAATAGTGACCGTGATGTTTGGTGGGTAGAGAAGCGCAAAGCCCCAGTGTTGCTGCGCCTGTGAAAGCGCTTCCAAGGAAGGCTGCTGGCTAGCAAGAGCTTTCAGTGCTGGCACTTTTCATCTCTGAGCAATTGCTCGACGTTTGCAATTTCTCACCTGAGCTCTCTTTAGAGTGCGCGAGAGGATGAGCAGAAGATTAGGTGGCTAGAGAAGCCCAGAGCCCCAGTGTTCTTAGGCCTACAAAAGCGCTTCCAAGGAAGGGTGCTGGCTAGCAACAGCTTTCAGTGCTGGCACTTTTCATCTCTGAGCAATTGCTGGACGTTTGCAATTTCTCAGCTCGTGTCTATGAGACGGAAAGAGAATGACCGTGACGTTTGGTGGGTAGAGAAGCGCAAAGCCCCAGTGTTGCTGCGCCTGTGAAAGCGCTTCCAAGGAAGGGGGCTGGCTAGCAACAGCTTTCAGTGCTGGCACTTTTCATCTCTGAGCAATTGCTGGACGTTTGCAATTTCTCACCTGAGCTCTCTTTAGAGTGCGCGAGAGGATGAGCAGAAGATTAGGTGGCTAGAGAAGCGCAAAGCCCCAGTGTTGCTGCGCCTGTGAAAGCGCTTCCAAGGAAGGGTGCTGGCTAGCAACAGCTTTCAGTGCTGGCACTTTTCATCTCTGAGCAATTGCTCGACGTTTGCAATTTCTCAGCTCGTGTCTACGAGACGGAAAGAGAAGGACCGTGACGTTTGGTGGCTAGAGAAGCGCAAAGCCCCAGTGTTGCTGCGCCTGTGAAAGCGCTTCCAAGGAAGGGTGCTGGCTAGCAACAGCTTTCAGTGCTGGCACTTTTCATCTCTGAGCAATTGCTCGACGTTTGCAATTTCTCAGCTCGTGTCTACGAGAAGGAAAGAGAATGACCGTGACGTTTGGTGGCTAGAGAAGCGCAAAGCCCCAGTGTTACTGCGCCTGTGAAAGCGCTTCCAAGGAAGGGGGCTGGCTAGCAACAGCTTTCAGTGCTGGCACTTTTCATCTCTGAGCAATTGCTCGACGTTTGCAATTTCTCACCTGAGCTCTCTTTAGAGTGCGCGAGAGGATGAGCAGAAGATGAGGTGGCTAGAGAAGCCCAGAGCCCCAGTCTTCTTAGGCCTACAAAAGCACTTCCAAGGAAGGGTGCTGGCTAGCAACAGCTTTCAGTGCTGGCACTTTTCATCTCTCAGCAATTGCTCGACGTTTGCAATTTCTCAGCTCGTGTCTACGAGACGGAAAGAGAAGGACCGTGACGTTTGGTGGCTAGAGAAGCGCAAAGCCCCAGTGTTGCTGCGCCTGTGAAAGCGCTTCCAAGGAAGGGTGCTGGCTAGCAAGAGCTTTCAGTGCTGGCACTTTTCATCTCTGAGCAATTGCTCGACGTTTGCAATTTCTCACCTGAGCTCTCTTTAGAGTGCGCGAGAGGATGAGCAGAAGATTAGGTGGCTAGAGAAGCCCAGAGCCCCAGTCTTCTTAGGCCTACAAAAGCACTTCCAAGGAAGGGTGCTGGCTAGCAACAGCTTTCAGTGCTGGCACTTTTCATCTCTGAGCAATTGCTCGACGTTTGCAATTTCTCAGCTCGTGTCTACGAGACGGAAAGAGAATGACCGTGACGTTTGGTGGGTAGAGAAGCGCAAAGCCCCAGTGTTGCTGCGCCTGTGAAAGCGCTTCCAAGGAAGGGTGCTGGCTAGCAAGAGCTTTCAGTGCTGGCACTTTTCATCTCTGAGCAATTGCTGGACGTTTGCAATTTCTCACCTGAGCTCTCTTTAGAGTGCGCGAGAGGATGAGCACAAGATTAGGTGGCTAGAGAAGCCCAGAGCCCCAGTGTTCTTAGGCCTACAAAAGCGCTTCCAAGGAAGGCTGCTGGCTAGCAACAGCTTTCAGTGCTGGCACTTTTCATCTCTGAGCAATTGCTCGACGTTTGCAATTTCTCAGCTCGTGTCTACGAGACGGAAAGAGAATGACCGTGACGTTTGGTGGCTAGAGAAGCGCAAAGCCCCAGTGTTGCTGCGCCTGTGAAAGCGCTTCCAAGGAAGGGGGCTGGCTAGCAACAGCTTTCAGTGCTGGCACTTTTCATCTCTGAGCAATTGCTCGACGTTTGCAATTTCTCACCTGAGCTCTCTTTAGAGTGCGCGAGAGGATGAGCAGAAGATGAGGTGGCTAGAGAAGCCCAGAGCCCCAGTGTTCTTAGGCCTACAAAAGCGCTTCCAAGGAAGGGTGCTGGCTAGCAACAGCTTTCAGTGCTGGCACTTTTCATCTCTGAGCAATTGCTGGACGTTTGCAATTTCTCAGCTCGTGTCTACGAGACGGAAAGAGAATGACCGTGACGTTTGGTGGCTAGAGAAGCGCAAAGCCCCAGTGTTGCTGCGCCTGTGAAAGCGCTTCCAAGGAAGGGTGCTGGCTAGCAAGAGCTTTCAGTGCTGGCACTTTTCATCTCTGAGCAATTGCTCGACGTTTGCAATTTCTCACCTGAGCTCTCTTTAGAGTGCGCGAGAGGATGAGCACAAGATTAGGTGGCTAGAGAAGCGCAAAGCCCCAGTGTTCTTAGGCCTACAAAAGCGCTTCCAAGGAAGGGTGCTGGCTAGCAACAGCTTTCAGTGCTGGCACTTTTCATCTCTGAGCAATTGCTCGACGTTTGCAATTTCTCAGCTCGTGTCTACGAGACGGAAAGAGAATGACCGTGACGTTTGGTGGGTAGAGAAGCGCAAAGCCCCAGTGTTACTGCGCCTGTGAAAGCGCTTCCAAGGAAGGGTGCTGGCTAGCAACAGCTTTCAGTGCTGGCACTTTTCATCTCTGAGCAATTGCTCGACGTTTGCAATTTCTCACCTGAGCTCTCTTTAGAGTGCGCGCGAGGATGAGCAGAAGATGAGGTGGCTAGAGAAGCCCAGAGCCCCAGTCTTCTTAGGCCTACAAAAGCACTTCCAAGGAAGGGTGCTGGCTAGCAAGAGCTTTCAGTGCTGGCACTTTTCATCTCTGAGCAATTGCTCGACGTTTGCAATTTCTCAGCTCGTGTCTACGAGACGGAAAGAGAATGACCGTGACGTTTGGTGGGTAGAGAAGCGCAAAGCCCCAGTGTTGCTGCGCCTGTGAAAGCGCTTCCAAGGAAGGGTGCTGGCTAGCAACAGCTTTCAGTGCTGGCACTTTTCATCTCTGAGCAATTGCTCGACGTTTGCAATTTCTCACCTGAGCTCTCTTTAGAGTGCGCGAGAGGATGAGCACAAGATTAGGTGGCTAGAGAAGCGCAAAGCCCCAGTGTTCTTAGGCCTACAAAAGCACTTCCAAGGAAGGGTGCTGGCTAGCAACAGCTTTCAGTGCTGGCACTTTTCATCTCTGAGCAATTGCTCGACGTTTGCAATTTCTCAGCTCGTGTCTACGAGACGGAAAGAGAATGACCGTGACGTTTGGTGGGTAGAGAAGCGCAAAGCCCCAGTGTTGCTGCGCCTGTGAAAGCGCTTCCAAGGAAGGCTGCTGGCTAGCAAGAGCTTTCAGTGCTGGCACTTTTCATCTCTGAGCAATTGCTGGACGTTTGCAATTTCTCACCTGAGCTCTCTTTAGAGTGCGCGAGAGGATGAGCAGAAGATTAGGTGGCTAGAGAAGCCCAGAGCCCCACTGTTCTTAGGCCTACAAAAGCACTTCCAAGGAAGGGTGCTGGCTAGCAAGAGCTTTCAGTGCTGGCACTTTTCATCTCTGAGCAATTGCTCGACGTTTGCAATTTCTCAGCTCGTGTCTACGAGACGGAAAGAGAATGACCGTGACGTTTGGTGGCTAGAGAAGCGCAAAGCCCCAGTGTTGCTGCGCCTGTGAAAGCGCTTCCAAGGAAGGGTGCTGGCTAGCAAGAGCTTTCAGTGCTGGCACTTTTCATCTCTGAGCAATTGCTGGACGTTTGCAATTTCTCACCTGAGCTCTCTTTAGAGTGCGCGAGAGGATGAGCAGAAGATTCGGTGGCTAGAGAAGCGCAAAGCCCCAGTGTTCTTAGGCCTACAAAAGCGCTTCCAAGGAAGGGTGCTGGCTAGCAACAGCTTTCAGTGCTGGCACTTTTCATCTCTGAGCAATTGCTCGACGTTTGCAATCTCTCAGCTCGTGTCTACGAGACGGAAAGAGAATGACCGTGACGTTTGGTGGCTAGAGAAGCGCAAAGCCCCAGTGTTGCTGCGCCTGTGAAAGCGCTTCCAAGGAAGGCTGCTGGCTAGCAACAGCTTTCAGTGCTGGCACTTTTCATCTCTGAGCAATTGCTCGACGTTTGCAATTTCTCAGCTCGTGTCTACGAGACGGAAAGAGAATGACCGTGACGTTTGGTGGCTAGAGAAGCGCAAAGCCCCAGTGTTACTGCGCCTGTGAAAGCGCTTCCAAGGAAGGGTGCTGGCTAGCAAGAGCTTTCAGTGCCGGCACTTTTCATCTCTGAGCAATTGCTGGACATTTGCAATTTCTCACCTGAGCTCTCTTTAGAGTGCGCGAGAGGATGAGCAGAAGATTAGGTGGCTAGAGAAGCGCAAAGCCCCAGTGTTCTTAGGCCTACAAAAGCGCTTCCAAGGAAGGGTGCTGGCTAGCAAGAGCTTTCAGTGCTGGCACTTTTCATCTCTGAGCAATTGCTCGACGTTTGCAATCTCTCAGCTCGTGTCTACGAGACGGAAAGAGAATGACCGTGACGTTTGGTGGCTAGAGAAGCGCAAAGCCCCAGTGTTGCTGCGCCTGTGAAAGTGCTTCCAAGGAAGGCTGCTGGCTAGCAAGAGCTTTCAGTGCTGGCACTTTTCATCTCTGAGCAATTGCTCGACGTTTGCAATTTCTCACCTGAGCTCTCTTTAGAGTGCGCGAGAGGATGAGCAGAAGATTAGGTGGCTAGAGAAGCCCAGAGCCCCAGTGTTCTTAGGCCTACAAAAGCACTTCCAAGGAAGGGTGCTGGCTAGCAACAGCTTTCAGTGCTGGCACTTTTCATCTCTGAGCAATTGCTTGACATTTGCAATTTCTCAGCTCGTGTCTACGAGACGGAAAGAGAATGACCGTGACGTTTGGTGGGTAGAGAAGCGCAAAGCCCCAGTGTTGCTGCGCCTGTGAAAGCGCTTCCAAGGAAGGGTGCTGGCTAGCAAGAGCTTTCAGTGCTGGCACTTTTCATCTCTGAGCAATTGCTCGACGTTTGCAATTTCTCACCTGAGCTCTCTTTAGAGTGCGCGAGAGGATGAGCACAAGATTAGGTGGCTAGAGTAGCGCAAAGCCCCAGTGTTCTTAGGCCTACAAAAGCGCTTCCAAGGAAGGGTGCTGGCTAGCAACAGCTTTCAGTGCTGGCACTTTTCATCTCTGAGCAATTGCTCGACGTTTGCAATTTCTCAGCTCGTGTCTACGAGACGGAAAGAGAATGACCGTGACGTTTGGTGGGTAGAGAAGCGCAAAGCCCCAGTGTTACTGCGCCTGTGAAAGCGCTTCCAAGGAAGGGTGCTGGCTAGCAACAGCTTTCAGTGCTGGCACTTTTCATCTCTCAGCAATTGCTCGACGTTTGCAATTTCTCACCTGAGCTCTCTTTAGAGTGCACGAGAGGATGAGCAGAAGATGAGGTGGCTAGAGAAGCCCAGAGCCCCAGTCTTCTTAGGCCTACAAAAGCGCTTCCAAGGAAGGGTGCTGGCTAGCAACAGCTTTCAGTGCTGGCACTTTTCATCTCTGAGCAATTGCTCGACATTTGCAATTTCTCAGCTCGTGTCTACGAGACGGAAAGAGAATGACCGTGACGTTTGGTGGGTAGAGAAGCGCAAAGCCGCAGTGTTGCTGCGCCTGTGAAAGCGCTTCCAAGGAAGGGTGCTGGCTAGCAAGAGCTTTCAGTGCTGGCACTTTTCATCTCTGAGCAATTGCTCGACGTTTGCAATTTCTCACCTGAGCTCTCTTTAGAGTGCGCGAGAGGATGAGCACAAGATTAGGTGGCTAGAGTAGCGCAAAGCCCCAGTGTTCTTAGGCCTACAAAAGCGCTTCCAAGGAAGGGTGCTGGCTAGCAACAGCTTTCAGTGCTGGCACTTTTCATCTCTGAGCAATTGCTCAACGTTTGCAATTTCTCAGCTCGTGTCTACGAGACGGAAAGAGAATGACCGTGACGTTTGGTGGCTAGAGAAGCGCAAAGCCCCAGTGTTGCTGCGCCTGTGAAAGCGCTTCCAAGGAAGGGGGCTGGCTAGCAACAGCTTTCAGTGCTGGCACTTTTCATCTCTGAGCAATTGCTCGACGTTTGCAATTTCTCACCTGAGCTCTCTTTAGAGTGCGCGAGAGGATGAGCAGAAGATGAGGTGGCTAGAGAAGCCCAGAGCCCCAGTCTTCTTAGGCCTACAAAAGCGCTTCCAAGGAAGGGTGCTGGCTAGCAACAGCTTTCAGTGCTGGCACTTTTCATCTCTGAGCAATTGCTCGACGTTTGCAATTTCTCAGCTCGTGTCTACGAGACGGAAAGAGAATGACCGTGACGTTTGGTGGCTAGAGAAGCGCAAAGCCCCAGTGTTGCTGCGCCTGTGAAAGCGCTTCCAAGGAAGGGTGCTGGCTAGCAACAGCTTTCAGTGCCGGCACTTTTCATCTCTGAGCAATTGCTCGACGTTTGCAATTTCTCAGCTCGTGTCTACGAGACGGAAAGAGAATGACCGTGACGTTTGGTGGCTAGAGAAGCGCAAAGCCCCAGTGTTGCTGTGCCTGTGAAAGCGCTTCCAAGGAAGGGTGCTGGCTAGCAACAGCTTTCAGTGCTGGCACTTTTCATCTCTGAGCAATTGCTCGACGTTTGCAATTTCTCAGCTCGTGTCTACGAGACGGAAAGAGAAGGACCGTGACGTTTGGTGGCTAGAGAAGCGCAAAGCCCCAGTGTTGCTGCGCCTGTGAAAGCGCTTCCAAGGAAGGGTGCTGGCTAGCAACAGCTTTCAGTGCTGGCACTTTTCATCTCTGAGCAATTGCTCGACGTTTGCAATTTCTCACCTGAGCTCTCTTTAGAGTGCGCGAGAGGATGAGCAGAAGATTAGGTGGCTAGAGAAGCCCAGAGCACCAGTGTTCTTAGGGCTACAAAAGCGCTTCCAAGGAAGGGGGCTGGCTAGCAACAGCTTTCAGTGCTGGCGCTTTTCATCTCTGAGCAATTGCTGGACGTTTGCAATTTCTCAGCTCGTGTCTACGAGACAGAAAGAGAATGACCGTGACGTTTGGTGGCTAGAGAAGCGCAAAGCCCCAGTGTTGCTGCGCCTGTGAAAGCGCTTCCAAGGAAGGCTGCTGGCTAGCAAGAGCTTTCAGTGCTGGCACTTTTCATCTCTGAGCAATTGCTCGACGTTTGCAATTTCTCAGCTCGTGTCTACGAGACGGAAAGAGAATGACTGTGACGTTTGGTGGCTAGAGAAGCGCAAAGCCCCAGTGTTGCTGCGCCTGTGAAAGCGCTTCCAAGGAAGGGTGCTGGCTAGCAACAGCTTTCAGTGCTGGCACTTTTCATCTCTGAGCAATTGCTGGACATTTGCAATTTCTCACCTGAGCTCTCTTTAGAGTGCGCGAGAGGATGAGCAGAAGATTAGGTGGCTAGAGAAGCCCAGAGCCCCAGTGTTCTTAGGCCTACAAAAGCGCTTCCAAGGAAGGGTGCTGGCTAGCAACAGCTTTCAGTGCTGGCACTTTTCATCTCTGAGCAATTGCTCGACGTTTGCAATTTCTCAGCTCGTGTCTACGAGACGGAAAGAGAATGACCGTGACGTTTGGTGGCTAGAGAAGCGCAAAGCCCCAGTGTTGCTGCGCCTGTGAAAGCGCTTCCAAGGAAGGGTGCTGGCTAGCAAGAGCTTTCAGTGCTGGCACTTTTCATCTCTGAGCAATTGCTGGACATTTGCAATTTCTCACCTGAGCTCTCTTTAGAGTGCGCGAGAGGATGAGCAGAAGATTAGGTGGCTAGAGAAGCCCAGAGCCCCAGTCTTCTTAGGCCTACAAAAGCGCTTCCAAGGAAGGCTGCTGGCTAGCAACAGCTTTCAGTGCTGGCACTTTTCATCTCTGAGCAATTGCTCGACGTTTGCAATCTCTCAGCTCGTGTCTACGAGACGGAAAGAGAATGACCGTGACGTTTGGTGGGTAGAGAAGCGCAAAGCCCCAGTGTTGCTGCGCCTGTGAAAGCGCTTCCAAGGAAGGGTGCTGGCTAGCAACAGCTTTCAGTGCTGGCACTTTTCATCTCTCAGCAATTGCTCGACGTTTGTAATTTCTCACCTGAGCACCCTTTAGAGTGCGCGAGAGAATGAGCAGAAGATTAGGTGGCTAGAGAAGCCCAGAGCCCCAGTGTTCTTAGGGCTACAAAAGCGCTTCCAAGGAAGGGTGCTGGCTAGCAACAGCTTTCAGTGCTGGCACTTTTCATCTCTGAGCAATTGCTGGACGTTTGCAATTTCTCAGCTCGTGTCTACGAGACGGAAAGAGAATGACCGTGACGTTTGGTGGCTAGAGAAGCGCAAAGCCCCAGTGTTGCTGCGCCTGTGAAAGCGCTTCCAAGGAAGGCTGCTGGCTAGCAACAGCTTTCAGTGCTGGCACTTTTCATCTCTGAGCAATTGCTGGACATTTGCAATTTCTCACCTGAGCTCTCTTTAGAGTGCGCGAGAGGATGAGCACAAGATTAGGTGGCTAGAGAAGCGCAAAGCCCCAGTGTTCTTAGGCCTTCAAAAGCGCTTCCAAGGAAGGGTGCTGGCTAGCAACAGCTTTCAGTGCTGGCACTTTTCATCTCTGAGCAATTGCTCGACGTTTGCAATTTCTCAGCTCGTGTCTACGAGACGGAAAGAGAATGACCGTGACGTTTGGTGGCTAGAGAAGCGCAAAGCCCCAGTGTTGCTGCGCCTGTGAAAGCGCTTCCAAGGAAGGGTGCTGGCTAGCAACAGCTTTCAGTGCTGGCACTTTTCATCTCTGAGCAATTGCTGGACGTTTGCAATTTCTCACCTGAGCTCTCTTTAGAGTGCGCGAGAGGATGAGCAGAAGATTAGGTGGCTAGAGAAGCCCAGAGCCCCAGTCTTCTTAGGCCTACAAAAGCGCTTCCAAGGAAGGGTGCTGGCTAGCAACAGCTTTCAGTGCTGGCACTTTTCATCTCTGAGCAATTGCTCGACGTTTGCAATTTCTCAGCTCGTGTCTACGAGACGGAAAGAGAATGACCGTGACGTTTGGTGGCTAGAGAAGCGCAAAGCCCCAGTGTTGCTGCGCCTGTGAAAGCGCTTCCAAGGAAGGGTGCTGGGTAGCAAGAGCTTTCAGTGCTGGCACTTTTCATCTCTGAGCAATTGCTGGACGTTTGCAATTTCTCACCTGAGCTCTCTTTAGAGTGCGCGAGAGGATGAGCAGAAGATTAGGTGGCTAGAGAAGCGCAAAGCCCCAGTGTTCTTAGGGCTACAAAAGCGCTTCCAAGGAAGGGTGCTGGCTAGCAACAGCTTTCAGTGCTGGCACTTTTCATCTCTCAGCAATTGCTGGACGTTTGCAATTTCTCAGCTCGTGTCTACGAGACGGAAAGAGAAGGACCGTGACGTTTGGTGGGTAGAGAAGTGCAAAGCCCCAGTGTTGCTGCGCCTGTGAAAGCGCTTCCAAGGAAGGGGGCTGGCTAGCAACAGCTTTCAGTGCTGGCACTTTTCATCTCTGAGCAATTGCTCGACGTTTGCAATTTCTCAGCTCGTGTCTACGAGACGGAAAGAGAATGACCGTGACGTTTGGTGGCTAGAGAAGCGCAAAGCCCCAGTGTTGCTGCGCCTGTGAAAGCGCTTCCAAGGAAGGCTGCTGGCTAGCAACAGCTTTCAGTGCTGGCACTTTTCATCTCTGAGCAATTGCTGGACATTTGCAATTTCTCACCTGAGCTCTCTTTAGAGTGCGCGAGAGGATGAGCAGAAGATGAGGTGGCTAGAGAAGCGCAGAGCCCCAGTGTTCTAAGGGCTACAAAAGCGCTTCCAAGGAAGGAGGCTGGCTAGCAACAGCTTTCAGTGCTGGCACTTTTCATCTCTGAGCAATTGCTCGATGTTTGCAATTTCTCAGCTCGTGTCTACGAGACGGAAAGAGAATGACCGTGACGTTTGGTGGCTAGAGAAGCGCAAAGCCCCAGTGTTGCTGCGCCTGTGAAAGCGCTTCCAAGGAAGGCTGCTGGCTAGCAACAGCTTTCAGTGCTGGCACTTTTCCTCTCTGAGCAATTGCTCGACGTTTGCAATTTCTCACCTGAGCACCCTTTAGAGTGCGCGAGAGAATGAGCAGAAGATTAGGTGGCTAGAGAAGCGCAAAGCCCCAGTGTTCTTAGGCCTACAAAAGCGCTTCCAAGGAAGGGTGCTGGCTAGCAAGAGCTTTCAGTGCTGGCACTTTTCATCTCTGAGCAATTGCTCGACGTTTGCAATTTCTCAGCTCGTGTCTACGAGACGGAGAAATAGTGACCGTGATGTTTGGTGGGTAGAGAAGCGCAAAGCCCCAGTGTTGCTGCGCCTGTGAAAGCGCTTCCAAGGAAGGCTGCTGGCTAGCAAGAGCTTTCAGTGCTGGCACTTTTCATCTCTGAGCAATTGCTCGACGTTTGCAATTTCTCACCTGAGCTCTCTTTAGAGTGCGCGAGAGGATGAGCAGAAGATTAGGTGGCTAGAGAAGCCCAGAGCCCCAGTGTTCTTAGGCCTACAAAAGCGCTTCCAAGGAAGGGTGCTGGCTAGCAACAGCTTTCAGTGCTGGCACTTTTCATCTCTGAGCAATTGCTGGACGTTTGCAATTTCTCAGCTCGTGTCTATGAGACGGAAAGAGAATGACCGTGACGTTTGGTGGGTAGAGAAGCGCAAAGCCCCAGTGTTGCTGCGCCTGTGAAAGCGCTTCCAAGGAAGGGGGCTGGCTAGCAACAGCTTTCAGTGCTGGCACTTTTCATCTCTGAGCAATTGCTGGACGTTTGCAATTTCTCACCTGAGCTCTCTTTAGAGTGCGCGAGAGGATGAGCAGAAGATTAGGTGGCTAGAGAAGCGCAAAGCCCCAGTGTTGCTGCGCCTGTGAAAGCGCTTCCAAGGAAGGGTGCTGGCTAGCAACAGCTTTCAGTGCTGGCACTTTTCATCTCTGAGCAATTGCTCGACGTTTGCAATTTCTCAGCTCGTGTCTACGAGACGGAAAGAGAAGGACCGTGACGTTTGGTGGCTAGAGAAGCGCAAAGCCCCAGTGTTGCTGCGCCTGTGAAAGCGCTTCCAAGGAAGGGTGCTGGCTAGCAACAGCTTTCAGTGCTGGCACTTTTCATCTCTGAGCAATTGCTCGACGTTTGCAATTTCTCAGCTCGTGTCTACGAGAAGGAAAGAGAATGACCGTGACGTTTGGTGGCTAGAGAAGCGCAAAGCCCCAGTGTTACTGCGCCTGTGAAAGCGCTTCCAAGGAAGGGTGCTGGCTAGCAACAGCTTTCAGTGCTGGCACTTTTCATCTCTCAGCAATTGCTCGACGTTTGCAATTTCTCAGCTCGTGTCTACGAGACGGAAAGAGAAGGACCGTGACGTTTGGTGGCTAGAGAAGCGCAAAGCCCCAGTGTTGCTGCGCCTGTGAAAGCGCTTCCAAGGAAGGGTGCTGGCTAGCAAGAGCTTTCAGTGCTGGCACTTTTCATCTCTGAGCAATTGCTCGACGTTTGCAATTTCTCACCTGAGCTCTCTTTAGAGTGCGCGAGAGGATGAGCAGAAGATTAGGTGGCTAGAGAAGCCCAGAGCCCCAGTCTTCTTAGGCCTACAAAAGCACTTCCAAGGAAGGGTGCTGGCTAGCAACAGCTTTCAGTGCTGGCACTTTTCATCTCTGAGCAATTGCTCGACGTTTGCAATTTCTCAGCTCGTGTCTACGAGACGGAAAGAGAATGACCGTGACGTTTGGTGGGTAGAGAAGCGCAAAGCCCCAGTGTTGCTGCGCCTGTGAAAGCGCTTCCAAGGAAGGGTGCTGGCTAGCAAGAGCTTTCAGTGCTGGCACTTTTCATCTCTGAGCAATTGCTGGACGTTTGCAATTTCTCACCTGAGCTCTCTTTAGAGTGCGCGAGAGGATGAGCACAAGATTAGGTGGCTAGAGAAGCCCAGAGCCCCAGTGTTCTTAGGCCTACAAAAGCGCTTCCAAGGAAGGCTGCTGGCTAGCAACAGCTTTCAGTGCTGGCACTTTTCATCTCTGAGCAATTGCTCGACGTTTGCAATTTCTCAGCTCGTGTCTACGAGACGGAAAGAGAATGACCGTGACGTTTGGTGGCTAGAGAAGCGCAAAGCCCCAGTGTTGCTGCGCCTGTGAAAGCGCTTCCAAGGAAGGGGGCTGGCTAGCAACAGCTTTCAGTGCTGGCACTTTTCATCTCTGAGCAATTGCTCGACGTTTGCAATTTCTCACCTGAGCTCTCTTTAGAGTGCGCGAGAGGATGAGCAGAAGATGAGGTGGCTAGAGAAGCCCAGAGCCCCAGTGTTCTTAGGCCTACAAAAGCGCTTCCAAGGAAGGGTGCTGGCTAGCAACAGCTTTCAGTGCTGGCACTTTTCATCTCTGAGCAATTGCTGGACGTTTGCAATTTCTCAGCTCGTGTCTACGAGACGGAAAGAGAATGACCGTGACGTTTGGTGGCTAGAGAAGCGCAAAGCCCCAGTGTTGCTGCGCCTGTGAAAGCGCTTCCAAGGAAGGGTGCTGGCTAGCAAGAGCTTTCAGTGCTGGCACTTTTCATCTCTGAGCAATTGCTCGACGTTTGCAATTTCTCACCTGAGCTCTCTTTAGAGTGCGCGAGAGGATGAGCAGAAGATTAGGTGGCTAGAGAAGCCCAGAGCCCCAGTGTTCTTAGGCCTACAAAAGCGCTTCCAAGGAAGGGTGCTGGCTAGCAACAGCTTTCAGTGCTGGCACTTTTCATCTCTCAGCAATTGCTGGACGTTTGCAATTTCTCAGCTCGTGTCTACGAGACGGAAAGAGAATGACCGTGACGTTTGGTGGCTAGAGAAGCGCAAAGCCCCAGTGTTGCTGCGCCTGTGAAAGCGCTTCCAAGGAAGGGGGCTGGCTAGCAACAGCTTTCAGTGCTGGCACTTTTCATCTCTGAGCAATTGCTGGACGTTTGCAATTTCTCACCTGAGCTCTCTTTAGAGTGCGCGAGAGGATGAGCAGAAGATTAGGTGGCTAGAGAAGCCCAGAGCCCCAGTCTTCTTAGGCCTACAAAAGCACTTCCAAGGAAGGGTGCTGGCTAGCAACAGCTTTCAGTGCTGGCACTTTTCATCTCTGAGCAATTGCTCGACGTTTGCAATTTCTCAACTCGTGTCTACGAGACGGAAACAGAATGACCGTGACGTTTGGTGGGTAGAGAAGCGCAAAGCCCCAGTGTTGCTGCGCCTGTGAAAGCGCTTCCAAGGAAGGGTGCTGGCTAGCAAGAGCTTTCAGTGCTGGCACTTTTCATCTCTGAGCAATTGCTGGACATTTGCAATTTCTCACCTGAGCTCTCTTTAGAGTGCGCGAGAGGATGAGCAGAAGATTAGGTGGCTAGAGAAGCCCAGAGCCCCAGTCTTCTTAGGCCTACAAAAGCGCTTCCAAGGAAGGCTGCTGGCTAGCAACAGCTTTCAGTGCTGGCACTTTTCATCTCTGAGCAATTGCTCGACGTTTGCAATTTCTCAGCTCGTGTCTACGAGACGGAAAGAGAAGGACCGTGACGTTTGGTGGGTAGAGAAGCGCAAAGCCCCAGTGTTGCTGCGCCTGTGAAAGCGCTTCCAAGGAAGGGTGCTGGCTAGCAACAGCTTTCAGTGCTGGCACTTTTCATCTCTGAGCAATTGCTCGACGTTTGCAATTTCTCAGCTCGTGTCTACGAGACGGAAAGAGAATGACTGTGACGTTTGGTGGCTAGAGAAGCGCAAAGCCCCAGTGTTGCTGCGCCTGTGAAAGCGCTTCCAAGGAAGGGTGCTGGCTAGCAAGAGCTTTCAGTGCTGGCACTTTTCATCTCTGAGCAATTGCTGGACGTTTGCAATTTCTCACCTGAGCTCTCTTTAGAGTGCGCGAGAGGATGAGCAGAAGATGAGGTGGCTAGAGAAGCGCAGAGCCCCAGTGTTCTAAGGGCTACAAAAGCGCTTCCAAGGAAGGAGGCTGGCTAGCAACAGCTTTCAGTGCTGGCACTTTTCATCTCTGAGCAATTGCTCGACGTTTGCAATTTCTCAGCTCGTGTCTACGAGACGGAAAGAGAATGACCGTGACGTTTGGTGGGTAGAGAAGCGCAAAGCCCCAGTGTTGCTGCGCCTGTGAAAGCGCTTCCAAGGAAGGCTGCTGGCTAGCAACAGCTTTCAGTGCTGGCACTTTTCCTCTCTGAGCAATTGCTCGACGTTTGCAATTTCTCACCTGAGCACCCTTTAGAGTGCGCGAGAGAATGAGCAGAAGATTAGGTGGCTAGAGAAGCGCAAAGCCCCAGTGTTCTTAGGCCTACAAAAGCGCTTCCAAGGAAGGGTGCTGGCTAGCAACAGCTTTCAGTGCTGGCACTTTTCATCTCTGAGCAATTGCTCGACGTTTGCAATTTCTCAGCTCGTGTCTACGAGACGGAGAAATAGTGACCGTGACGTTTGGTGGGTAGAGAAGCGCAAAGCCCCAGTGTTGCTGCGCCTGTGAAAGCGCTTCCAAGGAAGGCTGCTGGCTAGCAAGAGCTTTCAGTGCTGGCACTTTTCATCTCTGAGCAATTGCTCGACGTTTGCAATTTCTCACCTGAGCTCTCTTTAGAGTGCGCGAGAGGATGAGCAGAAGATTAGGTGGCTAGAGAAGCCCAGAGCCCCAGTCTTCTTAGGCCTACAAAAGCGCTTCCAAGGAAGGGTGCTGGCTAGCAACAGCTTTCAGTGCTGGCACTTTTCATCTCTGAGCAATTGCTGGACGTTTGCAATTTCTCAGCTCGTGTCTACGAGACGGAAAGAGAATGACCGTGACGTTTGGTGGCTAGAGAAGCGCAAAGCCCCAGTGTTGCTGCGCCTGTGAAAGCGCTTCCAAGGAAGGCTGCTGGCTAGCAAGAGCTTTCAGTGCTGGCACTTTTCATCTCTGAGCAATTGCTCGACGTTTGTAATTTCTCACCTGAGCACCCTTTAGAGTGCGCGAGAGGATGAGCACAAGATTAGGTGGCTAGAGAAGCGCAAAGCCCCAGTGTTCTTAGGGCTACAAAAGCGCTTCCAAGGAAGGGTGCTGGCTAGCAACAGCTTTCAGTGCTGGCACTTTTCATCTCTGAGCAATTGCTGGACGTTTGCAATTTCTCAGCTCGTGTCTACGAGACGGAAAGAGAATGACCGTGACGTTTGGTGGGTAGAGAAGCGCAAAGCCCCAGTGTTGCTGCGCCTGTGAAAGCGCTTCCAAGGAAGGCGGCTGGCTAGCAAGAGCTTTCAGTGCTGGCACTTTTCATCTCTGAGCAATTGCTGGACGTTTGCAATTTCTCACCTGAGCTCTCTTTAGAGTGCGCGAGAGGATGAGCAGAAGATTAGGTGGCTAGAGAAGCCCAGAGCCCCAGTGTTCTTAGGCCTACAAAAGCACTTCCAAGGAAGGGTGCTGGCTAGCAACAGCTTTCAGTGCTGGCACTTTTCATCTCTGAGCAATTGCTCGACGTTTGCAATTTCTCAGCTCGTGTCTACGAGACGGAAAGAGAATGACCGTGACGTTTGGTGGCTAGAGAAGCGCAAAGCCCCAGTGTTGCTGCGCCTGTGAAAGCGCTTCCAAGGAAGGGTGCTGGCTAGCAAGAGCTTTCAGTGCTGGCACTTTTCATCTCTGAGCAATTGCTCGACGTTTGCAATTTCTCACCTGAGCTCTCTTTAGAGTGCGCGAGAGGATGAGCAGAAGATTAGGTGGCTAGAGAAGCGCAAAGCCCCAGTGTTCTTAGGCCTACAAAAGCGCTTCCAAGGAAGGGTGCTGGCTAGCAACAGCTTTCAGTGCTGGCACTTTTCATCTCTGAGCAATTGCTCGACGTTTGCAATCTCTCAGCTCGTGTCTACGAGACGGAAAGAGAATGACCGTGACGTTTGGTGGGTAGAGAAGCGCAAAGCCCCAGTGTTGCTGCGCCTGTGAAAGCGCTTCCAAGGAAGGCTGCTGGCTAGCAACAGCTTTCAGTGCTGGCACTTTTCATCTCTGAGCAATTGCTCGACGTTTGCAATTTCTCAGCTCGTGTGTACGAGACGGAAAGAGAATGACCGTGACGTTTGGTGGGTAGAGAAGCGCAAAGCCCCAGTGTTACTGCGCCTGTGAAAGCGCTTCCAAGGAAGGCTGCTGGCTAGCAACAGCTTTCAGTGCTGGCACTTTTCATCTCTGAGCAATTGCTCGACGTTTGCAATTTCTCACCTGAGCTCTCTTTAGAGTGCGCGAGAGGATGAGCAGAAGATTAGGTGGCTAGAGAAGCGCAAAGCCCCAGTCTTCTTAGGCCTACAAAAGCGCTTCCAAGGAAGGGTGCTGGCTAGCAAGAGCTTTCAGTGCTGGCACTTTTCATCTCTGAGCAATTGCTGGACGTTTGCAATCTCTCAGCTCGTGTCTACGAGACGGAAAGAGAATGACCGTGACGTTTGGTGGCTAGAGAAGCGCAAAGCCCCAGTGTTGCTGCGCCTGTGAAAGCGCTTCCAAGGAAGGGTGCTGGCTAGCAACAGCTTTCAGTGCTGGCACTTTTCATCTCTGAGCAATTGCTCGACGTTTGCAATTTCTCAGCTCGTGTCTACGAGACGGAAAGAGAATGACCGTGACATTTGGTGGCTAGAGAAGCGCAAAGCCCCAGTGTTACTGCGCCTGTGAAAGCGCTTCCAAGGAAGGGTGCTGGCTAGCAACAGCTTTCAGTGCTGGCACTTTTCATCTCTGAGCAATTGCTCGACATTTGCAATTTCTCACCTGAGCTCTCTTTAGAGTGCACGAGAGGATGAGCAGAAGATTAGGTGGCTAGAGAAGCCCAGAGCCCCAGTGTTCTTAGGGCTACAAAAGCGCTTCCAAGGAAGGGTGCTGGCTAGCAACAGCTTTCACTGCTGGCACTTTTCATCTCTGAGCAATTGCTCGACGTTTGCAATTTCTCAGCTCGTGTCTACGAGATGGAAAGAGAAGGACCGTGACGTTTGGTGGCTAGAGAAGCGCAAAGCCCCAGTGTTGCTGCGCCTGTGAAAGCACTTCCAAGGAAGGGGGCTGGCTAGCAAGAGCTTTCAGTGCTGGCACTTTTCATCTCTGAGCAATTGCTCGACGTTTGCAATTTCTCACCTGAGCTCTCTTTAGAGTGCGCGAGAGGATGAGCAGAAGATTAGGTGGCTAGAGAAGCGCAAAGCCCCAGTGTTGCTGCGCCTGTGAAAGCGCTTCCAAGGAAGGCTGCTGGCTAGCAACAGCTTTCAGTGCTGGCACTTTTCCTCTCTGAGCAATTCCTCGACGTTTGCAATTTCTCACCTGAGCTCTCTTTAGAGTGCGCGAGAGAATGAGCAGAAGATTAGGTGGCTAGAGAAGCGCAAAGCCCCAGTGTTCTTAGGCCTACAAAAGCGCTTCCAAGGAAGGCTGCTGGCTAGCAAGAGCTTTCAGTGCTGGCACTTTTCATCTCTGAGCAATTGCTGGACGTTTGCAATTTCTCAGCTCGTGTCTACGAGACGGAGAAATAATGACCGTGACGTTTGGTGGGTAGAGAAGCGCAAAGCCCCAGTGTTGCTGCGCCTGTGAAAGCGCTTCCAAGGAAGGCTGCTGGCTAGCAAGAGCTTTCAGTGCTGGCACTTTTCATCTCTGAGCAATTGCTCGACGTTTGCAATTTCTCACCTGAGCTCTCTTTAGAGTGCGCGAGAGGATGAGCAGAAGATTAGGTGGCTAGAGAAGCCCAGAGCCCCAGTCTTCTTAGGCCTACAAAAGCGCTTCCAAGGAAGGGTGCTGGCTAGCAAGAGCTTTCAGTGCTGGCACTTTTCATCTCTGAGCAATTGCTGGACGTTTGCAATTTCTCACCTGAGCTCTCTTTAGAGTGCGCGAGAGGATGAGCAGAGGATTAGGTGGCTAGAGAAGCCCAGAGCCCCAGTGTTCTTAGGCCTACAAAAGCGCTTCCAAGGAAGGGTGCTGGCTAGCAACAGCTTTCAGTGCTGGCACTTTTCATCTCTGAGCAATTGCTGGACGTTTGCAATTTCTCAGCTCGTGTCTACGAGACGGAAAGAGAATGACCGTGACGTTTGGTGGCTAGAGAAGCGCAAAGCCCCAGTGTTGCTGCGCCTGTGAAAGCGCTTCCAAGGAAGGGTGCTGGCTAGCAACAGCTTTCAGTGCTGGCACTTTTCATCTCTGAGCAATTGCTCGACGTTTGCAATTTCTCAGCTCGTGTCTACGAGACGGAAAGAGAATGACCGTGACGTTTGGTGGCTAGAGAAGCGCAAAGCCCCAGTGTTGCTGCGCCTGTGAAAGCGCTTCCAAGGAAGGGTGCTGGCTAGCAAGAGCTTTCAGTGCTGGCACTTTTCATCTCTGAGCAATTGCTCGACGTTTGCAATTTCTCACCTGAGCTCTCTTTAGAGTGCGCGAGAGGATGAGCAGAAGATTAGGTGGCTAGAGAAGCGCAAAGCCCCAGTGTTCTTAGGCCTACAAAAGCACTTCCAAGGAAGGGTGCTGGCTAGCAAGAGCTTTCAGTGCTGGCACTTTTCATCTCTGAGCAATTGCTGGACGTTTGCAATTTCTCAGCTCGTGTCCACGAGACGGAAAGAGAATGACCGTGACGTTTGGTGGCTAGAGAAGCGCAAAGCCCCAGTGTTGCTGCGCCTGTGAAAGCGCTTCCAAGGAAGGGTGCTGGCTAGCAAGAGCTTTCAGTGCTGGCACTTTTCATCTCTGAGCAATTGCTGGACGTTTGCAATTTCTCACCTGAGCTCTCTTTAGAGTGCGCGAGAGGATGAGCAGAAGATTAGGTGGCTAGAGAAGCCCAGAGCCCCAGTGTTCTTAGGCCTACAAAAGCACTTCCAAGGAAGGGTGCTGGCTAGCAACAGCTTTCAGTGCTGGCACTTTTCATCTCTGAGCAATTGCTCGACGTTTGCAATTTCTCAACTCGTGTCTACGAGACGGAAAGAGAATGACCGTGACGTTTGGTGGGTAGAGAAGCGCAAAGCCCCAGTGTTGCTGCGCCTGTGAAAGCGCTTCCAAGGAAGGGTGCTGGCTAGCAAGAGCTTTCAGTGCTGGCACTTTTCATCTCTGAGCAATTGCTGGACATTTGCAATTTCTCACCTGAGCTCTCTTTAGAGTGCGCGAGAGGATGAGCAGAAGATTAGGTGGCTAGAGAAGCCCAGAGCCCCAGTCTTCTTAGGCCTACAAAAGCGCTTCCAAGGAAGGCTGCTGGCTAGCAACAGCTTTCAGTGCTGGCACTTTTCATCTCTGAGCAATTGCTCGACGTTTGCAATTTCTCAGCTCGTGTCTACGAGACGGAAAGAGAAGGACCGTGACGTTTGGTGGCTAGAGAAGCGCAAAGCCCCAGTGTTGCTGCGCCTGTGAAAGCGCTTCCAAGGAAGGGTGCTGGCTAGCAACAGCTTTCAGTGCTGGCACTTTTCATCTCTGAGCAATTGCTCGACGTTTGCAATTTCTCACCTGAGCTCTCTTTAGAGTGCGCGAGAGGATGAGCAGAAGATGAGGTGGCTAGAGAAGCGCAGAGCCCCAGTGTTCTTAGGCCTACAAAAGCGCTTCCAAGGAAGGAGGCTGGCTAGCAACAGCTTTCAGTGCTGGCACTTTTCATCTCTGAGCAATTGCTCGACGTTTGCAATTTCTCAGCTCGTGTCTACAAGACGGAGAGATAGTGACCGTGACGTTTGGTGGCTAGAGAAGCGCAAAGCCCCAGTGTTGCTGCGCCTGTGAAAGCGCTTCCAAGGAAGGCTGCTGGCTAGCAACAGCTTTCAGTGCTGGCACTTTTCATCTCTGAGCAATTGCTCGACGTTTGCAATTTCTCACCTGAGCACCCTTTAGAGTGCGCGAGAGAATGAGCAGAAGATTAGGTGGCTAGAGAAGCGCAAAGCCCCAGTGTTCTTAGGCCTACAAAAGCGCTTCCAAGGAAGGGTGCTGGCTAGCAACAGCTTTCAGTGCTGGCACTTTTCATCTCTGAGCAATTGCTCGACGTTTGCAATTTCTCAGCTCGTGTCTACGAGACGGAGAAATAGTGACCGTGACGTTTGGTGGGTAGAGAAGCGCAAAGCCCCAGTGTTGCTGCGCCTGTGAAAGCGCTTCCAAGGAAGGCTGCTGGCTAGCAAGAGCTTTCAGTGCTGGCACTTTTCATCTCTGAGCAATTGCTCGACGTTTGCAATTTCTCACCTGAGCTCTCTTTAGAGTGCGCGAGAGGATGAGCAGAAGATTAGGTGGCTAGAGAAGCCCAGAGCCCCAGTCTTCTTAGGCCTACAAAAGCGCTTCCAAGGAAGGGTGCTGGCTAGCAACAGCTTTCAGTGCTGGCACTTTTCATCTCTGAGCAATTGCTGGACGTTTGCAATTTCTCAGCTCGTGTCTACGAGACGGAGAAATAGTGACCGTGACGTTTGGTGGGTAGAGAAGCGCAAAGCCCCAGTGTTGCTGCGCCTGTGAAAGCGCTTCCAAGGAAGGCTGCTGGCTAGCAAGAGCTTTCAGTGCTGGCACTTTTCATCTCTGAGCAATTGCTCGACGTTTGCAATTTCTCACCTGAGCTCTCTTTAGAGTGCGCGAGAGGATGAGCAGAAGATTAGGTGGCTAGAGAAGCCCAGAGCCCCAGTCTTCTTAGGCCTACAAAAGCGCTTCCAAGGAAGGGTGCTGGCTAGCAAGAGCTTTCAGTGCTGGCACTTTTCATCTCTGAGCAATTGCTGGACGTTTGCAATTTCTCACCTGAGCTCTCTTTAGAGTGCGCGAGAGGATGAGCAGAGGATTAGGTGGCTAGAGAAGCCCAGAGCCCCAGTGTTCTTAGGCCTACAAAAGCGCTTCCAAGGAAGGCTGCTGGCTAGCAACAGCTTTCAGTGCTGGCACTTTTCATCTCTGAGCAATTGCTGGACGTTTGCAATTTCTCAGCTCGTGTCTACGAGACGGAAAGAGAATGACCGTGACGTTTGGTGGCTAGAGAAGCGCAAAGCCCCAGTGTTGCTGCGCCTGTGAAAGCGCTTCCAAGGAAGGGTGCTGGCTAGCAACAGCTTTCAGTGCTGGCACTTTTCATCTCTGAGCAATTGCTCGACGTTTGCAATTTCTCAGCTCGTGTCTACGAGACGGAAAGAGAATGACCGTGACGTTTGGTGGCTAGAGAAGTGCAAAGCCCCAGTGTTGCTGCGCCTGTGAAAGCGCTTCCAAGGAAGGGTGCTGGCTAGCAAGAGCTTTCAGTGCTGGCACTTTTCATCTCTGAGCAATTGCTCGACGTTTGCAATTTCTCACCTGAGCTCTCTTTAGAGTGCGCGAGAGGATGAGCAGAAGATTAGGTGGCTAGAGAAGCGCAAAGCCCCAGTGTTCTTAGGCCTACAAAAGCACTTCCAAGGAAGGGTGCTGGCTAGCAAGAGCTTTCAGTGCTGGCACTTTTCATCTCTGAGCAATTGCTGGACGTTTGCAATTTCTCAGCTCGTGTCTACGAGACGGAAAGAGAATGACCGTGACGTTTGGTGGCTAGAGAAGCGCAAAGCCCCAGTGTTGCTGCGCCTGTGAAAGCGCTTCCAAGGAAGGCTGCTGGCTAGCAACAGCTTTCAGTGCTGGCACTTTTCATCTCTGAGCAATTGCTGGACGTTTGCAATTTCTCACCTGAGCTCTCTTTAGAGTGCGCGAGAGGATGAGCAGAAGATTAGGTGGCTAGAGAAGCCCAGAGCCCCAGTGTTCTTAGGCCTACAAAAGCACTTCCAAGGAAGGGTGCTGGCTAGCAACAGCTTTCAGTGCTGGCACTTTTCATCTCTGAGCAATTGCTCGACGTTTGCAATTTCTCAACTCGTGTCTACGAGACGGAAAGAGAATGACCGTGACGTTTGGTGGGTAGAGAAGCGCAAAGCCCCAGTGTTGCTGCGCCTGTGAAAGCGCTTCCAAGGAAGGGTGCTGGCTAGCAAGAGCTTTCAGTGCTGGCACTTTTCATCTCTGAGCAATTGCTGGACATTTGCAATTTCTCACCTGAGCTCTCTTTAGAGTGCGCGAGAGGATGAGCAGAAGATTAGGTGGCTAGAGAAGCCCAGAGCCCCAGTGTTCTTAGGCCTACAAAAGCGCTTCCAAGGAAGGGTGCTGGCTAGCAACAGCTTTCAGTGCTGGCACTTTTCATCTCTGAGCAATTGCTCGACGTTTGCAATTTCTCAGCTCGTGTCTACGAGACGGAAAGAGAATGACTGTGACGTTTGGTGGCTAGAGAAGCGCAAAGCCCCAGTGTTGCTGCGCCTGTGAAAGCGCTTCCAAGGAAGGGTGCTGGCTAGCAACAGCTTTCAGTGCTGGCACTTTTCATCTCTGAGCAATTGCTCGACGTTTGCAATTTCTCACCTGAGCTCTCTTTAGAGTGCGCGAGAGGATGAGCAGAAGATGAGGTGGCTAGAGAAGCCCAGAGCCCCAGTGTTCTAAGGGCTACAAAAGCGCTTCCAAGGAAGGAGGCTGGCTAGCAACAGCTTTCAGTGCTGGCACTTTTCATCTCTGAGCAATTGCTCGACGTTTGCAATTTCTCAGCTCGTGTCTACAAGACGGAGAGATAGTGACCGTGACGTTTGGTGGCTAGAGAAGCGCAAAGCCCCAGTGTTGCTGCGCCTGTGAAAGCGCTTCCAAGGAAGGGGGCTGGCTAGCAAGAGCTTTCAGTGCTGGCACTTTTCATCTCTGAGCAATTGCTGGACATTTGCAATTTCTCACCTGAGCTCTCTTTAGAGTGCGCGAGAGGATGAGCAGAAGATTAGGTGGCTAGAGAAGCGCAAAGCCCCAGTGTTCTTAGGCCTACAAAAGCGCTTCCAAGGCAGGGTGCTGGCTAGCAACAGCTTTCAGTGCTGGCACTTTTCATCTCTGAGCAATTGCTGGACGTTTGCAATTTCTCAGCTCGTGTCTACGAGACGGAAAGAGAATGACCGTGACGTTTGGTGGCTAGAGAAGCGCAAAGCCCCAGTGTTGCTGCGCCTGTGAAAGCGCTTCCAAGGAAGGCTGCTGGCTAGCAACAGCTTTCAGTGCTGGCACTTTTCCTCTCTGAGCAATTGCTCGACGTTTGCAATTTCTCACCTGAGCACCCTTTAGAGTGCGCGAGAGAATGAGCAGAAGATTAGGTGGCTAGAGAAGCGCAAAGCCCCAGTGTTCTTAGGCCTACAAAAGCGCTTCCAAGGAAGGGTGCTGGCTAGCAACAGCTTTCAGTGCTGGCACTTTTCATCTCTGAGCAATTGCTCGACGTTTGCAATTTCTCAGCTCGTGTCTACGAGACGGAGAAATAGTGACCGTGACGTTTGGTGGGTAGAGAAGCGCAAAGCCCCAGTGTTGCTGCGCCTGTGAAAGCGCTTCCAAGGAAGGCTGCTGGCTAGCAAGAGCTTTCAGTGCTGGCACTTTTCATCTCTGAGCAATTGCTCGACGTTTGCAATTTCTCACCTGAGCTCTCTTTAGAGTGCGCGAGAGGATGAGCAGAAGATTAGGTGGCTAGAGAAGCCCAGAGCCCCAGTCTTCTTAGGCCTACAAAAGCGCTTCCAAGGAAGGGTGCTGGCTAGCAACAGCTTTCAGTGCTGGCACTTTTCATCTCTGAGCAATTGCTGGACGTTTGCAATTTCTCAGCTCGTGTCTACGAGACGGAAAGAGAATGACCGTGACGTTTGGTGGCTAGAGAAGCGCAAAGCCCCAGTGTTGCTGCGCCTGTGAAAGCGCTTCCAAGGAAGGCTGCTGGCTAGCAACAGCTTTCAGTGCTGGCACTTTTCATCTCTGAGCAATTGCTGGACGTTTGCAATTTCTCACCTGAGCTCTCTTTAGAGTGCGCGAGAGGATGAGCAGAAGATTAGGTGGCTAGAGAAGTGCAAAGCCCCAGTGTTCTTAGGGCTACAAAAGCGCTTCCAAGGAAGGGTGCTGGCTAGCAACAGCTTTCAGTGCTGGCACTTTTCATCTCTGAGCAATTGCTCGACGTTTGCAATTTCTCAGCTCGTGTCTACGAGACGGAAAGAGAATGACCGTGACGTTTGGTGGGTAGAGAAGCGCAAAGCCCCAGTGTTGCTGCGCCTGTGAAAGCGCTTCCAAGGAAGGCTGCTGGCTAGCAAGAGCTTTCAGTGCTGGCACTTTTCATCTCTGAGCAATTGCTGGACGTTTGCAATTTCTCACCTGAGCTCTCTTTAGAGTGCGCGAGAGGATGAGCAGAAGATTAGGTGGCTAGAGAAGCCCAGAGCCCCAGTGTTCTTAGGCCTACAAAAGCACTTCCAAGGAAGGGTGCTGGCTAGCAACAGCTTTCAGTGCTGGCACTTTTCATCTCTGAGCAATTGCTCGACGTTTGCAATTTCTCAGCTCGTGTCTACGAGACGGAAAGAGAATGACCGTGACGTTTGGTGGCTAGAGAAGCGCAAAGCCCCAGTGTTGCTGCGCCTGTGAAAGCGCTTCCAAGGAAGGGTGCTGGCTAGCAAGAGCTTTCAGTGCTGGCACTTTTCATCTCTGAGCAATTACTCGACGTTTGCAATTTCTCACCTGAGCTCTCTTTAGAGTGCGCGAGAGGATGAGCAGAAGATTCGGTGGCTAGAGAAGCGCAAAGCCCCAGTGTTCTTAGGCCTACAAAAGCGCTTCCAAGGAAGGGTGCTGGCTAGCAACAGCTTTCAGTGCTGGCACTTTTCATCTCTGAGCAATTGCTCGACGTTTGCAATCTCTCAGCTCGTGTCTACGAGACGGAAAGAGAATGACCGTGACGTTTGGTGGGTAGAGAAGCGCAAAGCCCCAGTGTTGCTGCGCCTGTGAAAGCGCTTCCAAGGAAGGGTGCTGGCTAGCAACAGCTTTCAGTGCTGGCACTTTTCATCTCTGAGCAATTGGTGGATGTTTGCAATTTCTCACCTGAGCTCTCTTTAGAGTGTGCGAGAGGATGAGCAGAAGATTAGGTGGCTAGAGAAGCCCAGAGCCCCAGTGTTCTTAGGCCTACAAAAGCGCTTCCAAGGAAGGGTGCTGGCTAGCAAGAGCTTTCAGTGCTGGCACTTTTCATCTCTGAGCAATTGCTCGACGTTTGCAATTTCTCAGCTCGTGTCTACGAGACGGAAAGAGAATGACCGTGACGTTTGGTGGGTAGAGAAGCGCAAAGCCCCAGTGTTACTGCGCCTGTGAAAGCGCTTCCAAGGAAGGCTGCTGGCTAGCAACAGCTTTCAGTGCTGGCACTTTTCATCTCTGAGCAATTGCTCGACGTTTGCAATTTCTCACCTGAGCTCTCTTTAGAGTGCGCGAGAGGATGAGCAGAAGATTAGGTGGCTAGAGAAGCGCAAAGCCCCAGTCTTCTTAGGCCTACAAAAGCGCTTCCAAGGAAGGGTGCTGGCTAGCAAGAGCTTTCAGTGCTGGCACTTTTCATCTCTGAGCAATTGCTGGACGTTTGCAATCTCTCAGCTCGTGTCTACGAGACGGAAAGAGAATGACCGTGACGTTTGGTGGCTAGAGAAGCGCAAAGCCCCAGTGTTGCTGCGCCTGTGAAAGCGCTTCCAAGGAAGGCTGCTGGCTAGCAACAGCTTTCAGTGCTGGCACTTTTCATCTCTGAGCAATTGCTCGACGTTTGCAATTTCTCAGCTCGTGTCTACGAGACGGAAAGAGAATGACCGTGACATTTGGTGGCTAGAGAAGCGCAAAGCCCCAGTGTTACTGCGCCTGTGAAAGCGCTTCCAAGGAAGGGTGCTGGCTAGCAACAGCTTTCAGTGCTGGCACTTTTCATCTCTGAGCAATTGCTCGACATTTGCAATTTCTCACCTGAGCTCTCTTTAGAGTGCGCGAGAGGATGAGCAGAAGATTCGGTGGCTAGAGAAGCCCAGAGCCCCAGTGTTCTTAGGCCTACAAAAGCGCTTCCAAGGAAGGGTGCTGGCTAGCAACAGCTTTCACTGCTGGCACTTTTCATCTCTGAGCAATTGCTCGACGTTTGCAATTTCTCAGCTCGTGTCTACGAGATGGAAAGAGAAGGACCGTGACGTTTGGTGGCTAGAGAAGCGCAAAGCCCCAGTGTTGCTGCGCCTGTGAAAGCGCTTCCAAGGAAGGGTGCTGGCTAGCAAGAGCTTTCAGTGCTGGCACTTTTCATCTCTGAGCAATTGCTGGACGTTTGCAATTTCTCACCTGAGCTCTCTTTAGAGTGCGCGAGAGGATGAGCAGAAGATTAGGTGGCTAGAGAAGCGCAAAGCCCCAGTGTTGCTGCGCCTGTGAAAGCGCTTCCAAGGAAGGGTGCTGGCTAGCAACAGCTTTCAGTGCTGGCACTTTTCATCTCTGAGCAATTGCTCGACGTTTGCAATTTCTCACCTGAGCTCTCTTTAGAGTGCGCGAGAGAATGAGCAGAAGATTAGGTGGCTAGAGAAGCGCAAAGCCCCAGTGTTCTTAGGCCTACAAAAGCGCTTCCAAGGAAGGGTGCTGGCTAGCAAGAGCTTTCAGTGCTGGCACTTTTCATCTCTGAGCAATTGCTGGACGTTTGCAATTTCTCAGCTCGTGTCTACGAGACGGAGAAATAGTGACCGTGACGTTTGGTGGGTAGAGAAGCGCAAAGCCCCAGTGTTGCTGCGCCTGTGAAAGCGCTTCCAAGGAAGGCTGCTGGCTAGCAAGAGCTTTCAGTGCTGGCACTTTTCATCTCTGAGCAATTGCTCGACGTTTGCAATTTCTCACCTGAGCTCTCTTTAGAGTGCGCGAGAGGATGAGCAGAAGATTAGGTGGCTAGAGAAGCCCAGAGCCCCAGTCTTCTTAGGCCTACAAAAGCGCTTCCAAGGAAGGGTGCTGGCTAGCAAGAGCTTTCAGTGCTGGCACTTTTCATCTCTGAGCAATTGCTGGACGTTTGCAATTTCTCACCTGAGCTCTCTTTAGAGTGCGCGAGAGGATGAGCAGAGGATTAGGTGGCTAGAGAAGCCCAGAGCCCCAGTGTTCTTAGGCCTACAAAAGCGCTTCCAAGGAAGGGTGCTGGCTAGCAACAGCTTTCAGTGCTGGCACTTTTCATCTCTGAGCAATTGCTGGACGTTTGCAATTTCTCAGCTCGTGTCTACGAGACGGAAAGAGAATGACCGTGACGTTTGGTGGCTAGAGAAGCGCAAAGCCCCAGTGTTGCTGCGCCTGTGAAAGCGCTTCCAAGGAAGGCTGCTGGCTAGCAACAGCTTTCAGTGCTGGCACTTTTCATCTCTGAGCAATTGCTCGACGTTTGCAATTTCTCAGCTCGTGTCTACGAGACGGAAAGAGAATGACCGTGACATTTGGTGGCTAGAGAAGCGCAAAGCCCCAGTGTTACTGCGCCTGTGAAAGCGCTTCCAAGGAAGGGTGCTGGCTAGCAACAGCTTTCAGTGCTGGCACTTTTCATCTCTGAGCAATTGCTCGACATTTGCAATTTCTCACCTGAGCTCTCTTTAGAGTGCGCGAGAGGATGAGCAGAAGATTCGGTGGCTAGAGAAGCCCAGAGCCCCAGTGTTCTTAGGGCTACAAAAGCGCTTCCAAGGAAGGGTGCTGGCTAGCAACAGCTTTCACTGCTGGCACTTTTCATCTCTGAGCAATTGCTCGACGTTTGCAATTTCTCAGCTCGTGTCTACGAGATGGAAAGAGAAGGACCGTGACGTTTGGTGGCTAGAGAAGCGCAAAGCCCCAGTGTTGCTGCGCCTGTGAAAGCGCTTCCAAGGAAGGGGGCTGGCTAGCAAGAGCTTTCAGTGCTGGCACTTTTCATCTCTGAGCAATTGCTGGACGTTTGCAATTTCTCACCTGAGCTCTCTTTAGAGTGCGCGAGAGGATGAGCAGAAGATTAGGTGGGTAGAGAAGCGCAAAGCCCCAGTGTTGCTGCGCCTGTGAAAGCGCTTCCAAGGAAGGCTGCTGGCTAGCAACAGCTTTCAGTGCTGGCACTTTTCATCTCTGAGCAATTGCTCGACGTTTGCAATTTCTCACCTGAGCTCTCTTTAGAGTGCGCGAGAGAATGAGCAGAAGATTAGGTGGCTAGAGAAGCGCAAAGCCCCAGTGTTCTTAGGCCTACAAAAGCGCTTCCAAGGAAGGGTGCTGGCTAGCAAGAGCTTTCAGTGCTGGCACTTTTCATCTCTGAGCAATTGCTGGACGTTTGCAATTTCTCACCTGAGCTCTCTTTAGAGTGCGCGAGAGGATGAGCAGAAGATTAGGTGGCTAGAGAAGCGCAAAGCCCCAGTGTTGCTGCGCCTGTGAAAGCGCTTCCAAGGAAGGGTGCTGGCTAGCAACAGCTTTCAGTGCTGGCACTTTTCATCTCTGAGCAATTGCTCGACGTTTGCAATTTCTCACCTGAGCTCTCTTTAGAGTGCGCGAGAGAATGAGCAGAAGATTAGGTGGCTAGAGAAGCGCAAAGCCCCAGTGTTCTTAGGCCTACAAAAGCGCTTCCAAGGAAGGGTGCTGGCTAGCAAGAGCTTTCAGTGCTGGCACTTTTCATCTCTGAGCAATTGCTGGACGTTTGCAATTTCTCAGCTCGTGTCTACGAGACGGAGAAATAGTGACCGTGACGTTTGGTGGGTAGAGAAGCGCAAAGCCCCAGTGTTGCTGCGCCTGTGAAAGCGCTTCCAAGGAAGGCTGCTGGCTAGCAAGAGCTTTCAGTGCTGGCACTTTTCATCTCTGAGCAATTGCTCGACGTTTGCAATTTCTCACCTGAGCTCTCTTTAGAGTGCGCGAGAGGATGAGCAGAAGATTAGGTGGCTAGAGAAGCCCAGAGCCCCAGTCTTCTTAGGCCTACAAAAGCGCTTCCAAGGAAGGGTGCTGGCTAGCAAGAGCTTTCAGTGCTGGCACTTTTCATCTCTGAGCAATTGCTGGACGTTTGCAATTTCTCACCTGAGCTCTCTTTAGAGTGCGCGAGAGGATGAGCAGAGGATTAGGTGGCTAGAGAAGCCCAGAGCCCCAGTGTTCTTAGGCCTACAAAAGCGCTTCCAAGGAAGGGTGCTGGCTAGCAACAGCTTTCAGTGCTGGCACTTTTCATCTCTGAGCAATTGCTGGACGTTTGCAATTTCTCAGCTCGTGTCTACGAGACGGAAAGAGAATGACCGTGACGTTTGGTGGCTAGAGAAGCGCAAAGCCCCAGTGTTGCTGCGCCTGTGAAAGCGCTTCCAAGGAAGGCTGCTGGCTAGCAACAGCTTTCAGTGCTGGCACTTTTCATCTCTGAGCAATTGCTCGACGTTTGCAATTTCTCAGCTCGTGTCTACGAGACGGAAAGAGAATGACCGTGACATTTGGTGGCTAGAGAAGCGCAAAGCCCCAGTGTTACTGCGCCTGTGAAAGCGCTTCCAAGGAAGGGTGCTGGCTAGCAACAGCTTTCAGTGCTGGCACTTTTCATCTCTGAGCAATTGCTCGACATTTGCAATTTCTCACCTGAGCTCTCTTTAGAGTGCGCGAGAGGATGAGCAGAAGATTCGGTGGCTAGAGAAGCCCAGAGCCCCAGTGTTCTTAGGGCTACAAAAGCGCTTCCAAGGAAGGGTGCTGGCTAGCAACAGCTTTCACTGCTGGCACTTTTCATCTCTGAGCAATTGCTCGACGTTTGCAATTTCTCAGCTCGTGTCTACGAGATGGAAAGAGAAGGACCGTGACGTTTGGTGGCTAGAGAAGCGCAAAGCCCCAGTGTTGCTGCGCCTGTGAAAGCGCTTCCAAGGAAGGGGGCTGGCTAGCAAGAGCTTTCAGTGCTGGCACTTTTCATCTCTGAGCAATTGCTGGACGTTTGCAATTTCTCACCTGAGCTCTCTTTAGAGTGCGCGAGAGGATGAGCAGAAGATTAGGTGGGTAGAGAAGCGCAAAGCCCCAGTGTTGCTGCGCCTGTGAAAGCGCTTCCAAGGAAGGCTGCTGGCTAGCAACAGCTTTCAGTGCTGGCACTTTTCATCTCTGAGCAATTGCTCGACGTTTGCAATTTCTCACCTGAGCTCTCTTTAGAGTGCGCGAGAGAATGAGCAGAAGATTAGGTGGCTAGAGAAGCGCAAAGCCCCAGTGTTCTTAGGCCTACAAAAGCGCTTCCAAGGAAGGGTGCTGGCTAGCAAGAGCTTTCAGTGCTGGCACTTTTATCTCTGAGCAATTGCTGGACGTTTGCAATTTCTCAGCTCGTGTCTACGAGACGGAGAAATAGTGACCGTGACGTTTGGTGGGTAGAGAAGCGCAAAGCCCCAGTGTTGCTGCGCCTGTGAAAGCGCTTCCAAGGAAGGCTGCTGGCTAGCAAGAGCTTTCAGTGCTGGCACTTTTCATCTCTGAGCAATTGCTCGACATTTGCAATTTCTCACCTGAGCTCTCTTTAGAGTGCGCGAGAGGATGAGCAGAAGATTAGGTGGCTAGAGAAGCCCAGAGCCCCAGTCTTCTTAGGCCTACAAAAGCGCTTCCAAGGAAGGGTGCTGGCTAGCAAGAGCTTTCAGTGCTGGCACTTTTCATCTCTGAGCAATTGCTGGACGTTTGCAATTTCTCACCTGAGCTCTCTTTAGAGTGCGCGAGAGGATGAGCAGAGGATTAGGTGGCTAGAGAAGCCCAGAGCCCCAGTGTTCTTAGGCCTACAAAAGCGCTTCCAAGGAAGGGTGCTGGCTAGCAACAGCTTTCAGTGCTGGCACTTTTCATCTCTGAGCAATTGCTCGACGTTTGCAATTTCTCAGCTCGTGTCTACGAGACGGAAAGAGAATGACTGTGACGTTTGGTGGCTAGAGAAGCGCAAAGCCCCAGTGTTGCTGCGCCTGTGAAAGCGCTTCCAAGGAAGGGTGCTGGCTAGCAAGAGCTTTCAGTGCTGGCACTTTTCATCTCTGAGCAATTGCTCGACGTTTGCAATTTCTCAGCTCGTGTCTACGAGACGGAAAGAGAATGACCGTGACGTTTGGTGGCTAGAGAAGCGCAAAGCCCCAGTGTTGCTGCGCCTGTGAAAGCGCTTCCAAGGAAGGGTGCTGGCTAGCAACAGCTTTCAGTGCTGGCACTTTTCATCTCTGAGCAATTGCTCGACGTTTGCAATTTCTCACCTGAGCTCTCTTTAGAGTGCGCGAGAGGATGAGCAGAAGATTAGGTGGCTAGAGAAGCGCAAAGCCCCAGTGTTCTTAGGCCTACAAAAGCACTTCCAAGGAAGGGTGCTGGCTAGCAAGAGCTTTCAGTGCTGGCACTTTTCATCTCTGAGCAATTGCTGGACGTTTGCAATTTCTCAGCTCGTGTCTACGAGACGGAAAGAGAATGACCGTGACGTTTGGTGGCTAGAGAAGCGCAAAGCCCCAGTGTTGCTGCGCCTGTGAAAGCGCTTCCAAGGAAGGGTGCTGGCTAGCAACAGCTTTCAGTGCTGGCACTTTTCATCTCTGAGCAATTGCTCGACGTTTGCAATTTCTCACCTGAGCTCTCTTTAGAGTGCGCGAGAGGATGAGCAGAAGATTAGGTGGCTAGAGAAGCCCAGAGCCCCAGTGTTCTTAGGCCTACAAAAGCACTTCCAAGGAAGGGTGCTGGCTAGCAACAGCTTTCAGTGCTGGCACTTTTCATCTCTGAGCAATTGCTCGACGTTTGCAATTTCTCAGCTCGTGTCTACGAGACGGAAAGAGAAGGACCGTGACGTTTGGTGGCTAGAGAAGCGCAAAGCCCCAGTGTTGCTGCGCCTGTGAAAGCGCTTCCAAGGAAGGGTGCTGGCTAGCAAGAGCTTTCAGTGCTGGCACTTTTCATCTCTGAGCAATTGCTCGACGTTTGCAATTTCTCACCTGAGCTCTCTTTAGAGTGCGCGAGAGGATGAGCAGAAGATTCGGTGGCTAGAGAAGCGCAAAGCCCCAGTGTTCTTAGGCCTACAAAAGCGCTTCCAAGGAAGGGTGCTGGCTAGCAACAGCTTTCAGTGCTGGCACTTTTCATCTCTGAGCAATTGCTCGACGTTTGCAATCTCTCAGCTCGTGTCTACGAGACGGAAAGAGAATGACCGTGACGTTTGGTGGCTAGAGAAGCGCAAAGCCCCAGTGTTGCTGCGCCTGTGAAAGCGCTTCCAAGGAAGGCTGCTGGCTAGCAACAGCTTTCAGTGCTGGCACTTTTCATCTCTGAGCAATTGCTGGACGTTTGCAATTTCTCAGCTCGTGTCTACGAGACGGAAAGAGAATGACCGTGACGTTTGGTGGGTAGAGAAGCGCAAAGCCCCAGTGTTGCTGCGCCTGTGAAAGCGCTTCCAAGGAAGGCTGCTGGCTAGCAACAGCTTTCAGTGCTGGCACTTTTCATCTCTGAGCAATTGCTCGACGTTTGCAATTTCTCACCTGAGCTCTCTTTAGAGTGCGCGAGAGGATGAGCAGAAGATTAGGTGGCTAGAGAAGCGCAAAGCCCCAGTCTTCTTAGGCCTACAAAAGCGCTTCCAAGGAAGGGTGCTGGCTAGCAAGAGCTTTCAGTGCTGGCACTTTTCATCTCTGAGCAATTGCTGGACGTTTGCAATCTCTCAGCTCGTGTCTACGAGACGGAAAGAGAATGACCGTGACGTTTGGTGGCTAGAGAAGCGCAAAGCCCCAGTGTTGCTGCGCCTGTGAAAGCGCTTCCAAGGAAGGGTGCTGGCTAGCAACAGCTTTCAGTGCTGGCACTTTTCATCTCTGAGCAATTGCTCGACGTTTGCAATTTCTCAGCTCGTGTCTACGAGACGGAAAGAGAATGACCGTGACATTTGGTGGGTAGAGAAGCGCAAAGCCCCAGTGTTACTGCGCCTGTGAAAGCGCTTCCAAGGAAGGCTGCTGGCTAGCAACAGCTTTCAGTGCTGGCACTTTTCATCTCTGAGCAATTGCTCGACGTTTGCAATTTCTCACCTGAGCTCTCTTTAGAGTGCGCGAGAGGATGAGCAGAAGATTAGGTGGCTAGAGAAGCGCAAAGCCCCAGTCTTCTTAGGCCTACAAAAGCGCTTCCAAGGAAGGGGGCTGGCTAGCAACAGCTTTCAGTGCTGGCACTTTTCATCTCTGAGCAATTGCTCGACGTTTGCAATTTCTCAGCTCGTGTCTACGAGATGGAAAGAGAAGGACCGTGACGTTTGGTGGCTAGAGAAGCGCAAAGCCCCAGTGTTGCTGCGCCTGTGAAAGCGCTTCCAAGGAAGGGGGCTGGCTAGCAACAGCTTTCAGTGCTGGCACTTTTCATCTCTGAGCAATTGCTGGACGTTTGCAATTTCTCACCTGAGCTCTCTTTAGAGTGCGCGAGAGGATGAGCAGAAGATTAGGTGGCTAGAGAAGCCCAGAGCCCCAGTGTTCTTAGGCCTACAAAAGCACTTCCAAGGAAGGGTGCTGGCTAGCAAGAGCTTTCAGTGCTGGCACTTTTCATCTCTGAGCAATTGCTGGACGTTTGCAATTTCTCAGCTCGTGTCTACGAGACGGAAAGAGAATGACCGTGACGTTTGGTGGGTAGAGAAGCGCAAAGCCCCAGTGTTGCTGCGCCTGTGAAAGCGCTTCCAAGGAAGGGTGCTGGCTAGCAACAGCTTTCAGTGCTGGCACTTTTCATCTCTGAGCAATTGCTCGACGTTTGCAATTTCTCACCTGAGCTCTCTTTAGAGTGCGCGAGAGGATGAGCACAAGATTAGGTGGCTAGAGAAGCGCAAAGCCCCAGTGTTCTTAGGCCTACAAAAGCGCTTCCAAGGAAGGGTGCTGGCTAGCAACAGCTTTCAGTGCTGGCACTTTTCATCTCTGAGCAATTGCTCGACGTTTGCAATTTCTCAGCTCGTGTCTACGAGACGGAAAGAGAATGACCGTGACGTTTGGTGGCTAGAGAAGCGCAAAGCCCCAGTGTTGCTGCGCCTGTGAAAGCGCTTCCAAGGAAGGGTGCTGGCTAGCAACAGCTTTCAGTGCTGGCACTTTTCATCTCTGAGCAATTGCTCGACGTTTGCAATTTCTCACCTGAGCTCTCTTTAGAGTGCACGAGAGGATGAGCAGAAGATTAGGTGGCTAGAGAAGCGCAAAGCCCCAGTGTTGCTGCGCCTGTGAAAGCGCTTCCAAGGAAGGCTGCTGGCTAGCAACAGCTTTCAGTGCTGGCACTTTTCATCTCTGAGCAATTGCTCGACGTTTGCAATTTCTCAGCTCGTGTCTACGAGACGGAAAGAGAAGGACCGTGACATTCGGTGGCTAGAGAAGCGCAAAGCCCCAGTGTTGCTGTGCCTGTGAAAGCGCTTCCAAGGAAGGGTGCTGGCTAGCAACAGCTTTCAGTGCTGGCACTTTTCATCTCTGAGCAATTGCTCGACGTTTGCAATTTCTCAGCTCGTGTCTACGAGACGGAAAGAGAATGACCGTGACGTTTGGTGGGTAGAGAAGTGCAAAGCCCCAGTGTTGCTGCGCCTGTGAAAGCGCTTCCAAGGAAGGGTGCTGGCTAGCAAGAGCTTTCAGTGCTGGCACTTTTCATCTCTGAGCAATTGCTCGACGTTTGCAATTTCTCACCTGAGCTCTCTTTAGAGTGCGCGAGAGGATGAGCAGAAGATTCGGTGGCTAGAGAAGCGCAAAGCCCCAGTGTTCTTAGGCCTACAAAAGCGCTTCCAAGGAAGGGTGCTGGCTAGCAACAGCTTTCAGTGCTGGCACTTTTCATCTCTGAGCAATTGCTCGACGTTTGCAATCTCTCAGCTCGTGTCTACGAGACGGAAAGAGAATGACCGTGACGTTTGGTGGGTAGAGAAGCGCAAAGCCCCACTGTTGCTGCGCCTGTGAAAGCGCTTCCAAGGAAGGGGGCTGGCTAGCAACAGCTTTCAGTGCTGGCACTTTTCATCTCTGAGCAATTGCTCGACGTTTGCAATTTCTCAGCTCGTGTCTACGAGACGGAAAGAGAATGACCGTGACGTTTGGTGGGTAGAGAAGCGCAAAGCCCCAGTGTTACTGCGCCTGTGAAAGCGCTTCCAAGGAAGGCTGCTGGCTAGCAACAGCTTTCAGTGCTGGCACTTTTCATCTCTGAGCAATTGCTCGACGTTTGCAATTTCTCACCTGAGCTCTCTTTAGAGTGCGCGAGAGGATGAGCAGAAGATTAGGTGGCTAGAGAAGCCCAGAGCCCCAGTCTTCTTAGGCCTACAAAAGCGCTTCCAAGGAAGGGGGCTGGCTAGCAACAGCTTTCAGTGCTGGCACTTTTCATCTCTGAGCAATTGCTCGACGTTTGCAATTTCTCAGCTCGTGTCTACGAGATGGAAAGAGAAGGACCGTGACGTTTGGTGGCTAGAGAAGCGCAAAGCCCCAGTGTTGCTGCGCCTGTGAAAGCGCTTCCAAGGAAGGGGGCTGGCTAGCAACAGCTTTCAGTGCTGGCACTTTTCATCTCTGAGCAATTGCTGGACGTTTGCAATTTCTCACCTGAGCTCTCTTTAGAGTGCGCGAGAGGATGAGCAGAAGATTAGGTGGCTAGAGAAGCCCAGAGCCCCAGTGTTCTTAGGCCTACAAAAGCACTTCCAAGGAAGGGTGCTGGCTAGCAACAGCTTTCAGTGCTGGCACTTTTCATCTCTGAGCAATTGCTGGACGTTTGCAATTTCTCAGCTCGTGTCTACGAGACGGAAAGAGAATGACCGTGACGTTTGGTGGGTAGAGAAGCGCAAAGCCCCAGTGTTGCTGCGCCTGTGAAAGCGCTTCCAAGGAAGGGTGCTGGCTAGCAACAGCTTTCAGTGCTGGCACTTTTCATCTCTGAGCAATTGCTCGACGTTTGCAATTTCTCACCTGAGCTCTCTTTAGAGTGCGCGAGAGGATGAGCACAAGATTAGGTGGCTAGAGAAGCGCAAAGCCCCAGTGTTCTTAGGCCTACAAAAGCGCTTCCAAGGAAGGGTGCTGGCTAGCAACAGCTTTCAGTGCTGGCACTTTTCATCTCTGAGCAATTGCTCGACGTTTGCAATTTCTCAGCTCGTGTCTACGAGACGGAAAGAGAATGACCGTGACGTTTGGTGGCTAGAGAAGCGCAAAGCCCCAGTGTTGCTGCGCCTGTGAAAGCGCTTCCAAGGAAGGGTGCTGGCTAGCAACAGCTTTCAGTGCTGGCACTTTTCATCTCTGAGCAATTGCTCGACGTTTGCAATTTCTCACCTGAGCTCTCTTTAGAGTGCACGAGAGGATGAGCAGAAGATTAGGTGGCTAGAGAAGCGCAAAGCCCCAGTGTTGCTGCGCCTGTGAAAGCGCTTCCAAGGAAGGCTGCTGGCTAGCAACAGCTTTCAGTGCTGGCACTTTTCATCTCTGAGCAATTGCTGGACGTTTGCAATTTCTCAGCTCGTGTCTACGAGACGGAAAGAGAAGGACCGTGACATTCGGTGGCTAGAGAAGCGCAAAGCCCCAGTGTTGCTGTGCCTGTGAAAGCGCTTCCAAGGAAGGGTGCTGGCTAGCAACAGCTTTCAGTGCTGGCACTTTTCATCTCTGAGCAATTGCTCGACGTTTGCAATTTCTCAGCTCGTGTCTACGAGACGGAAAGAGAATGACCGTGACGTTTGGTGGCTAGAGAAGTGCAAAGCCCCAGTGTTGCTGCGCCTGTGAAAGCGCTTCCAAGGAAGGGTGCTGGCTAGCAAGAGCTTTCAGTGCTGGCACTTTTCATCTCTGAGCAATTTCTCGACGTTTGCAATTTCTCACCTGAGCTCTCTTTAGAGTGCGCGAGAGGATGAGCAGAAGATTCGGTGGCTAGAGAAGCGCAAAGCCCCAGTGTTCTTAGGCCTACAAAAGCGCTTCCAAGGAAGGGTGCTGGCTAGCAACAGCTTTCAGTGCTGGCACTTTTCATCTCTGAGCAATTGCTCGACGTTTGCAATCTCTCAGCTCGTGTCTACGAGACGGAAAGAGAATGACTGTGACGTTTGGTGGGTAGAGAAGCGCAAAGCCCCACTGTTGCTGCGCCTGTGAAAGCGCTTCCAAGGAAGGGGGCTGGCTAGCAACAGCTTTCAGTGCTGGCACTTTTCATCTCTGAGCAATTGCTCGACGTTTGCAATTTCTCAGCTCGTGTCTACGAGAAGGAAAGAGAATGACCGTGATGTTTGGTGGCTAGAGAAGCGCAAAGCCCCAGTGTTACTGCGCCTGTGAAAGCGCTTCCAAGGAAGGGTGCTGGCTAGCAAGAGCTTTCAGTGCTGGCACTTTTCATCTCTGAGCAATTGCTGGACGTTTGCAATTTCTCACCTGAGCTCTCTTTAGAGTGCGCGAGAGGATGAGCAGAAGATTCGGTGGCTAGAGAAGCGCAAAGCCCCAGTGTTCTTAGGCCTACAAAAGCGCTTCCAAGGAAGGGTGCTGGCTAGCAACAGCTTTCAGTGCTGGCACTTTTCATCTCTGAGCAATTGCTCGACGTTTGCAATTTCTCAGCTCGTGTCTACGAGATGGAAAGAGAAGGACCGTGACGTTTGGTGGCTAGAGAAGCGCAAAGCCCCAGTGTTGCTGCGCCTGTGAAAGCGCTTCCAAGGAAGGGTGCTGGCTAGCAACAGCTTTCAGTGCTGGCACTTTTCATCTCTGAGCAATTGCTGGACGTTTGCAATTTCTCACCTGAGCTCTCTTTAGAGTGCGCGAGAGGATGAGCAGAAGATTAGGTGGCTAGAGAAGCGCAAAGCCCCAGTGTTGCTGCGCCTGTGAAAGCGCTTCCAAGGAAGGGTGCTGGCTAGCAACAGCTTTCAGTGCTGGCACTTTTCATCTCTGAGCAATTGCTCGACGTTTGCAATTTCTCAGTTCGTGTCTACGAGAAGGAGAGAGAATGACCGTGACGTTTGGTGGGTAGAGAAGCGCAAAGCCCCAGTGTTACTGCGCCTGTGAAAGCGCTTCCAAGGAAGGGGGCTGGCTAGCAACAGCTTTCAGTGCTGGCACTTTTCATCTCTGAGCAATTGCTCGACGTTTGCAATTTCTCACCTGAGCTCTCTTTAGAGTGCGCGAGAGGATGAGCAGAAGATGAGGTGGCTAGAGAAGCCCAGAGCCCCAGTCTTCTTAGGCCTACAAAAGCGCTTCCAAGGAAGGGTGCTGGCTAGCAACAGCTTTCAGTGCTGGCACTTTTCATCTCTGAGCAATTGCTGGACGTTTGCAATTTCTCAGCTCGTGTCTACGAGACGGAAAGAGAATGACCGTGACGTTTGGTGGCTAGAGAAGCGCAAAGCCCCAGTGTTGCTGCGCCTGTGAAAGCGCTTCCAAGGAAGGCTGCTGGCTAGCAAGAGCTTTCAGTGCTGGCACTTTTCATCTCTGAGCAATTGCTCGACGTTTGCAATTTCTCACCTGAGCTCTCTTTAGAGTGCGCGAGAGGATGAGCAGAAGATTCGGTGGCTAGAGAAGCCCAGAGCCCCAGTGTTCTTAGGCCTACAAAAGCACTTCCAAGGAAGGGTGCTGGCTAGCAAGAGCTTTCAGTGCTGGCACTTTTCATCTCTGAGCAATTGCTGGACGTTTGCAATTTCTCAGCTCGTGTCTACGAGACGGAAAGAGAATGACCGTGACGTTTGGTGGCTAGAGAAGCGCAAAGCCCCAGTGTTGCTGCGCCTGTGAAAGCGCTTCCAAGGAAGGGTGCTGGCTAGCAACAGCTTTCAGTGCTGGCACTTTTCATCTCTGAGCAATTGCTCGACGTTTGCAATTTCTCACCTGAGCTCTCTTTAGAGTGCGCGAGAGGATGAGCACAAGATTAGGTGGCTAGAGAAGTGCAAAGCCCCAGTGTTCTTAGGCCTACAAAAGCGCTTCCAAGGAAGGGTGCTGGCTAGCAACAGCTTTCAGTGCTGGCACTTTTCATCTCTGAGCAATTGCTCGACGTTTGCAATTTCTCAGCTCGTGTCTACGAGACGGAAAGAGAATGACCGTGACGTTTGGTGGCTAGAGAAGCGCAAAGCCCCAGTGTTGCTGCGCCTGTGAAAGCGCTTCCAAGGAAGGGTGCTGGCTAGCAACAGCTTTCAGTGCTGGCACTTTTCATCTCTGAGCAATTGCTCGACGTTTGCAATTTCTCACCTGAGCTCTCTTTAGAGTGCACGAGAGGATGAGCAGAAGATTAGGTGGCTAGAGAAGCGCAAAGCCCCAGTGTTGCTGCGCCTGTGAAAGCGCTTCCAAGGAAGGCTGCTGGCTAGCAAGAGCTTTCAGTGCTGGCACTTTTCATCTCTGAGCAATTGCTCGACGTTTGCAATCTCTCAGCTCGTGTCTACGAGACGGAAAGAGAAGGACCGTGACATTTGGTGGCTAGAGAAGCGCAAAGCCCCAGTGTTGCTGTGCCTGTGAAAGCGCTTCCAAGGAAGGGTGCTGGCTAGCAACAGCTTTCAGTGCTGGCACTTTTCATCTCTGAGCAATTGCTCGACGTTTGCAATTTCTCAGCTCGTGTCTACGAGACGGAAAGAGAATGACCGTGACGTTTGGTGGGTAGAGAAGTGCAAAGCCCCAGTGTTGCTGCGCCTGTGAAAGCGCTTCCAAGGAAGGGTGCTGGCTAGCAAGAGCTTTCAGTGCTGGCACTTTTCATCTCTGAGCAATTGCTCGACGTTTGCAATTTCTCACCTGAGCTCTCTTTAGAGTGCGCGAGAGGATGAGCAGAAGATTCGGTGGCTAGAGAAGCGCAAAGCCCCAGTGTTCTTAGGCCTACAAAAGCGCTTCCAAGGAAGGGTGCTGGCTAGCAACAGCTTTCAGTGCTGGCACTTTTCATCTCTGAGCAATTGCTCGACGTTTGCAATCTCTCAGCTCGTGTCTACGAGACGGAAAGAGAATGACCGTGACGTTTGGTGGGTAGAGAAGCGCAAAGCCCCACTGTTGCTGCGCCTGTGAAAGCGCTTCCAAGGAAGGGGGCTGGCTAGCAACAGCTTTCAGTGCTGGCACTTTTCATCTCTGAGCAATTGCTCGACGTTTGCAATTTCTCAGCTCGTGTCTACGAGACGGAAAGAGAATGACCGTGACGTTTGGTGGGTAGAGAAGCGCAAAGCCCCAGTGTTACTGCGCCTGTGAAAGCGCTTCCAAGGAAGGCTGCTGGCTAGCAACAGCTTTCAGTGCTGGCACTTTTCATCTCTGAGCAATTGCTGGACATTTGCAATTTCTCACCTGAGCTCTCTTTAGAGTGCGCGAGAGGATGAGCAGAAGATTAGGTGGCTAGAGAAGCCCAGAGCCCCAGTCTTCTTAGGCCTACAAAAGCGCTTCCAAGGAAGGGTGCTGGCTAGCAAGAGCTTTCAGTGCTGGCACTTTTCATCTCTGAGCAATTGCTGGACGTTTGCAATCTCTCAGCTCGTGTCTACGAGACGGAAAGAGAATGACCGTGACGTTTGGTGGGTAGAGAAGCGCAAAGCCCCAGTGTTGCTGCGCCTGTGAAAGCGCTTCCAAGGAAGGGTGCTGGCTAGCAACAGCTTTCAGTGCTGGCACTTTTCATCTCTGAGCAATTGCTCGACGTTTGCAATTTCTCAGCTCGTGTCTACGAGACGGAAAGAGAATGACCGTGACATTTGGTGGGTAGAGAAGCGCAAAGCCCCAGTGTTACTGCGCCTGTGAAAGCGCTTCCAAGGAAGGGTGCTGGCTAGCAACAGCTTTCAGTGCTGGCACTTTTCATCTCTGAGCAATTGCTCGACGTTTGCAATTTCTCACCTGAGCTCTCTTTAGAGTGCGCGAGAGGATGAGCAGAAGATTAGGTGGCTAGAGAAGCGCAAAGCCCCAGTGTTCTTAGGCCTACAAAAGCGCTTCCAAGGAAGGGTGCTGGCTAGCAACAGCTTTCAGTGCTGGCACTTTTCATCTCTGAGCAATTGCTCGACGTTTGCAATTTCTCAGCTCGTGTCTACGAGATGGAAAGAGATGGACCGTGACGTTTGGTGGCTAGAGAAGCGCAAAGCCCCAGTGTTGCTGCGCCTGTGAAAGCGCTTCCAAGGAAGGGGGCTGGCTAGCAACAGCTTTCAGTGCTGGCACTTTTCATCTCTGAGCAATTGCTGGACATTTGCAATTTCTCACCTGAGCTCTCTTTAGAGTGCGCGAGAGGATGAGCAGAAGATTAGGTGGCTAGAGAAGCGCAAAGCCCCAGTGTTGCTGCGCCTGTGAAAGCGCTTCCAAGGAAGGGTGCTGGCTAGCAACAGCTTTCAGTGCTGGCACTTTTCATCTCTGAGCAATTGCTCGACGTTTGCAATTTCTCAGCTCGTGTCTACGAGACGGAAAGAGAATGACCGTGACGTTTGGTGGCTAGAGAAGTGCAAAGCCCCAGTGTTGCTGCGCCTGTGAAAGCGCTTCCAAGGAAGGCTGCTGGCTAGCAACAGCTTTCAGTGCTGGCACTTTTCATCTCTGAGCAATTGCTGGACGTTTGCAATTTCTCACCTGAGCTCTCTTTAGAGTGCGCGAGAGGATGAGCACAAGATTAGGTGGCTAGAGAAGCCCAGAGCCCCAGTCTTCTTAGGCCTACAAAAGCACTTCCAAGGAAGGGTGCTGGCTAGCAACAGCTTTCAGTGCTGGCACTTTTCATCTCGGAGCAATTGCTCGACGTTTGCAATTTCTCAGCTCGTGTCTACGAGACGGAAAGAGAATGACCGTGACGTTTGGTGGCTAGAGAAGCGCAAAGCCCCAGTGTTGCTGCGCCTGTGAAAGCGCTTCCAAGGAAGGGTGCTGGCTAGCAACAGCTTTCAGTGCTGGCACTTTTCATCTCTGAGCAATTGCTCGATGTTTGCAATTTCTCACCTGAGCTCTCTTTAGAGTGCGCGAGAGGATGAGCAGAAGATTAGGTGGCTAGAGAAGCCCAGAGCCCCAGTCTTCTTAGGCCTACAAAAGCACTTCCAAGGAAGGGTGCTGGCTAGCAACAGCTTTCAGTGCTGGCACTTTTCATCTCTGAGCAATTGCTGGACGTTTGCAATTTCTCAGCTCGTGTCTACAAGACGGAAAGAGAATGACCGTGACGTTTGGTGGCTAGAGAAGCGCAAAGCCCCAGTGTTGCTGCGCCTGTGAAAGCGCTTCCAAGGAAGGCTGCTGGCTAGCAAGAGCTTTCAGTGCTGGCACTTTTCATCTCTGAGCAATCGCTCGATGTTTGTAATTTCTCACCTGAGCTCTCTTTAGAGTGCGCGAGAGGATGAGCACAAGATTAGGTGGCTAGAGAAGCGCAAAGCCCCAGTGTTCTTAGGCCTACAAAAGCGCTTCCAAGGAAGGGTGCTGGCTAGCAACAGCTTTCAGTGCTGGCACTTTTCATCTCTGAGCAATTGCTGGACGTTTGCAATTTCTCAGCTCGTGTCTACGAGACGGAAAGAGAATGACCGTGACGTTTGGTGGGTAGAGAAGCGCAAAGCCCCAGTGTTGCTGCGCCTGTGAAAGCGCTTCCAAGGAAGGGTGCTGGCTAGCAACAGCTTTCAGTGCTGGCACTTTTCATCTCGGAGCAATTGCTCGACGTTTGCAATTTCTCAGCTCGTGTCTACGAGACGGAAAGAGAATGACTGTGACGTTTGGTGGCTAGAGAAGCGCAAAGCCCCAGTGTTGCTGCGCCTGTGAAAGCGCTTCCAAGGAAGGGTGCTGGCTAGCAACAGCTTTCAGTGCTGGCACTTTTCATCTCTGAGCAATTGCTCGACATTTGCAATTTCTCACCTGAGCTCTCTTTAGAGTGCGCGAGAGGATGATCACAAGATTAGGTGGCTAGAGAAGCCCAGAGCCCCAGTGTTCTTAGGCCTACAAAAGCGCTTCCAAGGAAGGCTGCTGGCTAGCAACAGCTTTCAGTGCTGGCACTTTTCATCTCTGAGCAATTGCTCGACGTTTGCAATTTCTCAGCTCGTGTCTACGAGACGGAAAGAGAATGACCGTGACGTTTGGTGGCTAGAGAAGCGCAAAGCCCCAGTGTTGCTGCGCCTGTGAAAGCGCTTCCAAGGAAGGGTGCTGGCTAGCAACAGCTTTCAGTGCTGGCACTTTTCATCTCTGAGCAATTGCTCGACGTTTGCAATTTCTCAACTCGTGTCTACGAGACGGAAAGAGAAGGACCGTGACGTTTGGTGGGTAGAGAAGCGCAAAGCCCCAGTGTTACTGCGCCTGTGAAAGCGCTTCCAAGGAAGGGGGCTGGCTAGCAACAGCTTTCAGTGCTGGCACTTTTCATCTCTGAGCAATTGCTGGACGTTTGCAATTTCTCACCTGAGCTCTCTTTAGAGTGCGCGAGAGGATGAGCAGAAGATTAGGTGGCTAGAGAAGCCCAGAGCCCCAGTCTTCTTAGGCCTACAAAAGCACTTCCAAGGAAGGGTGCTGGCTAGCAACAGCTTTCAGTGCTGGCACTTTTCATCTCTGAGCAATTGCTGGACGTTTGCAATTTCTCAGCTCGTGTCTACGAGACGGAAAGAGAAGGACCGTGACGTTTGGTGGCTAGAGAAGCGCAAAGCCCCAGTGTTGCTGCGCCTGTGAAAGCGCTTCCAAGGAAGGGTGCTGGCTAGCAAGAGCTTTCAGTGCTGGCACTTTTCATCTCTCAGCAATTGCTCGACGTTTGCAATTTCTCACCTGAGCTCTCTTTAGAGTGCGCGAGAGGATGAGCAGAAGATTAGGTGGCTAGAGAAGCCCAGAGCCCCAGTGTTCTTAGGCCTACAAAAGCGCTTCCAAGGAAGGGTGCTGGCTAGCAACAGCTTTCAGTGCTGGCACTTTTCATCTCTGAGCAATTGCTGGACGTTTGCAATTTCTCAGCTCGTGTCTACGAGACGGAAAGAGAATGACCGTGACGTTTGGTGGCTAGAGAAGCGCAAAGCCCCAGTGTTGCTGCGCCTGTGAAAGCGCTTCCAAGGAAGGGTGCTGGCTAGCAAGAGCTTTCAGTGCTGGCACTTTTCATCTCTGAGCAATTGCTCGACGTTTGCAATTTCTCACCTGAGCTCTCTTTAGAGTGCGCGAGAGGATGAGCAGAAGATTAGGTGGCTAGAGAAGCGCAAAGCCCCAGTGTTCTTAGGCCTACAAAAGCGCTTCCAAGGAAGGCTGCTGGCTAGCAACAGCTTTCAGTGCTGGCACTTTTCATCTCTGAGCAATTGCTCGACGTTTGCAATTTCTCAGCTCGTGTCTACGAGACGGAAAGAGAATGACCGTGACGTTTGGTGGCTAGAGAAGCGCAAAGCCCCAGTGTTGCTGCGCCTGTGAAAGCGCTTCCAAGGAAGGGTGCTGGCTAGCAACAGCTTTCAGTGCTGGCACTTTTCATCTCTGAGCAATTGCTCGACGTTTGCAATTTCTCACCTGAGCTCTCTTTAGAGTGCACGAGAGGATGAGCAGAAGATTAGGTGGCTAGAGAAGCGCAAAGCCCCAGTCTTCTTAGGCCTACAAAAGCGCTTCCAAGGAAGGGTGCTGGCTAGCAAAAGCTTTCAGTGCTGGCACTTTTCATCTCTGAGCAATTGCTCGACGTTTGCAATTTCTCAGCTCGTGTCTACGAGACGGAAAGAGAATGACCGTGACGTTTGGTGGCTAGAGAAACGCAAAGCCCCAGTGTTGCTGCGCCTGTGAAAGCGCTTCCAAGGAAGGGTGCTGGCTAGCAACAGCTTTCAGTGCTGGCACTTTTCATCTCTGAGCAATTGCTCGACGTTTGCAATTTCTCAGCTCGTGTCTACGAGACGGAAAGAGAATGACCGTGACGTTTGGTGGGTAGAGAAGCGCAAAGCCCCAGTGTTGCTGCGCCTGTGAAAGCGCTTCCAAGGAAGGGGGCTGGCTAGCAACAGCTTTCAGTGCTGGCACTTTTCATCTCTGAGCAATTGCTCGACGTTTGCAATTTCTCACCTGAGCTCTCTTTAGAGTGCGCGAGAGGATGAGCACAAGATTAGGTGGCTAGAGAAGCCCAGAGCCCCAGTCTTCTTAGGCCTACAAAAGCGCTTCCAAGGAAGGGTGCTGGCTAGCAAGAGCTTTCAGTGCTGACACTTTTCATCTCTGAGCAATTGCTCGACGTTTGCAATTTCTCAGCTCGTGTCTACGAGTCGGAGAGATAGTGACCGTGACGTTTGGTGGCTAGAGAAGCGCAAAGCCCCAGTGTTGCTGCGCCTGTGAAAGCGCTTCCAAGGAAGGGTGCTGGCTAGCAACAGCTTTCAGTGCTGGCACTTTTCATCTCTCAGCAATTGCTCGACGTTTGCAATTTCTCACCTGAGCTCTCTTTAGAGTGCGCGAGAGGATGAGCAGAAGATGAGGTGGCTAGAGAAGCCCAGAGCCCCAGTGTTCTTAGGCCTACAAAAGCGCTTCCAAGGAAGGCTGCTGGCTAGCAACAGCTTTCAGTGCTGGCACTTTTCATCTCTGAGCAATTGCTCGACGTTTGCAATTTCTCAGCTCGTGTCTACGAGACGGAGAGATAGTGACCGTGATGTTTGGTGGTTAGAGAAGCGCAAAGCCCCAGTGTTGCTGCGCCTGTGAAAGCGCTTCCAAGGAAGGGTGCTGGCTAGCAACAGCTTTCAGTGCTGGCACTTTTCATCTCTGAGCAATTGCTCGGCCTTTGCAATTTCTCACCTGAGCTCTCTTTAGACTGCGCGAGAGGATGAGCAGAAGATTAGGTGGCTAGAGAAGCCCAGAGCCCCAGTGTTCTTAGGCCTACAAAAGCGCTTCCAAGGAAGGGTGCTGGCTAGCAACAGCTTTCAGTGCTGGCACTTTTCATCTCTGAGCAATTGCTCGACATTTGCAATTTCTCAGCTCGTGTCTACGAGACGCAGAGATAGTGACCGTGACGTTTGGTGGCTAGAGAAGCGCAAAGCCCCAGTGTTCTTAGGCCTACAAAAGCGCTTCCAAGGAAGGGTGCTGGCTAGCAACAGCTTTCAGTGCTGGCACTTTTCATCTCTGAGCAATTGCTCGACGTTTGCAATTTCTCAGCTCGTGTCTACGAGACGGAAAGAGAATGACCGTGACGTTTGGTGGCTAGAGAAGCGCAAAGAGCAAGTGTTGCTGCGCCTGTGAAAGCGCTTCCAAGGAAGGCTGCTGGCTAGCAAGAGCTTTCAGTGCTGGCACTTTTCATCTCTGAGCAATTGCTCGACGTTTGCAATTTCTCAGCTCGTGTCTACGAGACGGAAAGAGAATGACCGTGACGTTTGGTGGCTAGAGAAGCGCAAAGCCCCAGTGTTGCTGCGCCTGTGAAAGCGCTTCCAAGGAAGGCTGCTGGCTAGCAAGAGCTTTCAGTGCTGGCACTTTTCATCTCTGAGCAATCGCTCGATGTTTGCAATTTCTCACCTGAGCTCTCTTTAGAGTGCGCGAGAGGATGAGCAGAAGATTAGGTGGCTAGAGAAGCCCAGAGCCCCAGTCTTCTTAGGCCTACAAAAGCGCTTCCAAGGAAGGGTGCTGGCTAGCAACAGCTTTCAGTGCTGGCACTTTTCATCTCTGAGCAATTGCTCGACATTTGCAATTTCTCAGCTCATGTCTACGAGACGCAGAGATAGTGACCGTGACGTTTGGTGGCTAGAGAAGCGCAAAGCCCCAGTGTTCTTAGGCCTACAAAAGCGCTTCCAAGGAAGGGGGCTGGCTAGCAACAGCTTTCAGTGCTGGCACTTTTCATCTCTGAGCAATTGCTCGACGTTTGCAATTTCTCAGCTCGTGTCTACGAGACGGAAAGAGAATGACCGTGACGTTTGGTGGCTAGAGAAGCGCAAAGCCCCAGTGTTGCTGCGCCTGTGAAAGCGCTTCCAAGGAAGGGTGCTGGCTAGCAACAGCTTTCAGTGCTGGCACTTTTCATCTCTGAGCAATTGCTCGACGTTTGCAATTTCTCAGCTCGTGTCTACGAGACGGAAAGAGAATGACCGTGACGTTTGGTGGCTAGAGAAGCGCAAAGCCCCAGTGTTGCTGCGCCTGTGAAAGCGCTTCCAAGGAAGGCGGCTGGCTAGCAACAGCTTTCAGTGCTGGCACTTTTCATCTCTGAGCAATCGCTCGATGTTTGCAATTTCTCACCTGAGCTCTCTTTAGAGTGCGCGAGAGGATGAGCAGAAGATTAGGTGGCTAGAGAAGCCCAGAGCCCCAGTGTTCTTAGGCCTACAAAAGCACTTCCAAGGAAGGGTGCTGGCTAGCAACAGCTTTCAGTGCTGGCACTTTTCATCTCTGAGCAATTGCTCGACGTTTGCAATTTCTCAGCTCGTGTCTACGAGACGGAAAGAGAATGACCGTGACGTTTGGTGGGTAGAGAAGCGCAAAGCCCCAGTGTTGCTGCGCCTGTGAAAGCGCTTCCAAGGAAGGGTGCTGGCTAGCAACAGCTTTCAGTGCTGGCACTTTTCATCTCTGAGCAATTGCTCGACGTTTGCAATTTGTCACCTGAGCTCTCTTTAGAGTGCGCGAGAGGATGAGCAGAAGATTAGGTGGCTAGAGAAGCGCAAAGCCCCAGTCTTCTTAGGCCTACAAAAGCGCTTCCATGGAAGGGTGCTGGCTAGCAACAGCTTTCAGTGCTGGCACTTTTCATCTCTGAGCAATTGCTGGACGTTTGCAATTTCTCAGCTCGTGTCTACGAGACGGAAAGAGAAGGACCGTGACATTTGGTGGCTAGAGAAGCGCAAAGCCCCAGTGTTGCTGCGCCTGTGAAAGCGCTTCCAAGGAAGGGTGCTGGCTAGCAACAGCTTTCAGTGCTGGCACTTTTCATCTCGGAGCAATTGCTCGACGTTTGCAATTTCTCAGCTCGTGTCTACGAGACGGAAAGAGAATGACCGTGACGTTTGGTGGCTAGAGAAGCGCAAAGCCCCAGTGTTGCTGCGCCTGTGAAAGCGCTTCCAAGGAAGGGTGCTGGCTAGCAACAGCTTTCAGTGCTGGCACTTTTCATCTCTGAGCAATTGCTCGACGTTTGCAATTTCTCACCTAAGCTCTCTTTAGAGTGCGCGAGAGGATGAGCACAAGATTAGGTGGCTAGAGAAGCCCAGAGCCCCAGTGTTCTTAGGCCTACAAAAGCGCTTCCAAGGAAGGCTGCTGGCTAGCAACAGCTTTCAGTGCTGGCACTTTTCATCTCTGAGCAATTGCTGGACGTTTGCAATCTCTCAGCTCGTGTCTACGAGACGGAAAGAGAATGACCGTGACGTTTGGTGGGTAGAGAAGCGCAAAGCCCCAGTGTTGCTGCGCCTGTGAAAGCGCTTCCAAGGAAGGCTGCTGGCTAGCAACAGCTTTCAGTGCTGGCACTTTTCCTCTCTGAGCAATTCCTCGACGTTTGCAATTTCTCACCTGAGCTCTCTTTAGAGTGCGCGAGAGAATGAGCAGAAGATTAGGTGGCTAGAGAAGCGCAAAGCCCCAGTGTTCTTAGGCCTACAAAAGCGCTTCCAAGGAAGGGTGCTGGCTAGCAAGAGCTTTCAGTGCTGGCACTTTTCATCTCTGAGCAATTGCTGGACGTTTGCAATTTCTCAGCACGTGTCTACGAGACGGAGAAATAATGACCGTGACGTTTGGTGGGTAGAGAAGCGCAAAGCCCCAGTGTTGCTGCGCCTGTGAAAGCGCTTCCAAGGAAGGCTGCTGGCTAGCAAGAGCTTTCAGTGCTGGCACTTTTCATCTCTGAGCAATTGCTCGACGTTTGCAATTTCTCACCTGAGCTCTCTTTAGAGTGCGCGAGAGGATGAGCAGAAGATTAGGTGGCTAGAGAAGCCCAGAGCCCCAGTCTTCTTAGGCCTACAAAAGCGCTTCCAAGGAAGGGTGCTGGCTAGCAAGAGCTTTCAGTGCTGGCACTTTTCATCTCTGAGCAATTGCTGGACGTTTGCAATTTCTCACCTGAGCTCTCTTTAGAGTGCGCGAGAGGATGAGCAGAGGATTAGGTGGCTAGAGAAGCCCAGAGCCCCAGTGTTCTTAGGCCTACAAAAGCGCTTCCAAGGAAGGGTGCTGGCTAGCAACAGCTTTCAGTGCTGGCACTTTTCATCTCTGAGCAATTGCTGGACGTTTGCAATTTCTCAGCTCGTGTCTACGAGACGGAAAGAGAATGACCGTGACGTTTGGTGGCTAGAGAAGCGCAAAGCCCCAGTGTTGCTGCGCCTGTGAAAGCGCTTCCAAGGAAGGGTGCTGGCTAGCAAGAGCTTTCAGTGCTGGCACTTTTCATCTCTGAGCAATTGCTCGACGTTTGCAATTTCTCAGCTCGTGTCTACGAGACGGAAAGAGAATGACTGTGACGTTTGGTGGCTAGAGAAGCGCAAAGCCCCAGTGTTGCTGCGCCTGTGAAAGCGCTTCCAAGGAAGGGTGCTGGCTAGCAAGAGCTTTCAGTGCTGGCACTTTTCATCTCTGAGCAATTGCTCGACGTTTGCAATTTCTCACCTGAGCTCTCTTTAGAGTGCGCGAGAGGATGAGCAGAAGATGAGGTGGCTAGAGAAGCCCAGAGCCCCAGTGTTCTAAGGGCTACAAAAGCGCTTCCAAGGAAGGAGGCTGGCTAGCAACAGCTTTCAGTGCTGGCACTTTTCATCTCTGAGCAATTGCTCGACGTTTGCAATTTCTCAGCTCGTGTCTACAAGACGGAGAGATAGTGACCGTGACGTTTGGTGGCTAGAGAAGCGCAAAGCCCCAGTGTTGCTGCGCCTGTGAAAGCGCTTCCAAGGAAGGGGGCTGGCTAGCAAGAGCTTTCAGTGCTGGCACTTTTCATCTCTGAGCAATTGCTGGACATTTGCAATTTCTCACCTGAGCTCTCTTTAGAGTGCGCGAGAGGATGAGCAGAAGATTAGGTGGCTAGAGAAGCGCAAAGCCCCAGTGTTCTTAGGCCTACAAAAGCGCTTCCAAGGCAGGGTGCTGGCTAGCAACAGCTTTCAGTGCTGGCACTTTTCATCTCTGAGCAATTGCTGGACGTTTGCAATTTCTCAGCTCGTGTCTACGAGACGGAAAGAGAATGACCGTGACGTTTGGTGGCTAGAGAAGCGCAAAGCCCCAGTGTTGCTGCGCCTGTGAAAGCGCTTCCAAGGAAGGGTGCTGGCTAGCAACAGCTTTCAGTGCTGGCACTTTTCCTCTCTGAGCAATTGCTCGACGTTTGCAATTTCTCACCTGAGCACCCTTTAGAGTGCGCGAGAGAATGAGCAGAAGATTAGGTGGCTAGAGAAGCGCAAAGCCCCAGTGTTCTTAGGCCTACAAAAGCGCTTCCAAGGAAGGGTGCTGGCTAGCAACAGCTTTCAGTGCTGGCACTTTTCATCTCTGAGCAATTGCTCGACGTTTGCAATTTCTCAGCTCGTGTCTACGAGACGGAGAAATAGTGACCGTGACGTTTGGTGGGTAGAGAAGCGCAAAGCCCCAGTGTTGCTGCGCCTGTGAAAGCGCTTCCAAGGAAGGCTGCTGGCTAGCAAGAGCTTTCAGTGCTGGCACTTTTCATCTCTGAGCAATTGCTCGACGTTTGCAATTTCTCACCTGAGCTCTCTTTAGAGTGCGCGAGAGGATGAGCAGAAGATTAGGTGGCTAGAGAAGCCCAGAGCCCCAGTCTTCTTAGGCCTACAAAAGCGCTTCCAAGGAAGGCTGCTGGCTAGCAACAGCTTTCAGTGCTGGCACTTTTCATCTCTGAGCAATTGCTGGACGTTTGCAATTTCTCAGCTCGTGTCTACGAGACGGAGAAATAGTGACCGTGACGTTTGGTGGGTAGAGAAGCGCAAAGCCCCAGTGTTGCTGCGCCTGTGAAAGCGCTTCCAAGGAAGGCTGCTGGCTAGCAAGAGCTTTCAGTGCTGGCACTTTTCATCTCTGAGCAATTGCTCGACGTTTGCAATTTCTCACCTGAGCTCTCTTTAGAGTGCGCGAGAGGATGAGCAGAAGATTAGGTGGCTAGAGAAGCCCAGAGCCCCAGTCTTCTTAGGCCTACAAAAGCGCTTCCAAGGAAGGGTGCTGGCTAGCAAGAGCTTTCAGTGCTGGCACTTTTCATCTCTGAGCAATTGCTGGACGTTTGCAATTTCTCACCTGAGCTCTCTTTAGAGTGCGCGAGAGGATGAGCAGAGGATTAGGTGGCTAGAGAAGCCCAGAGCCCCAGTGTTCTTAGGCCTACAAAAGCGCTTCCAAGGAAGGGTGCTGGCTAGCAACAGCTTTCAGTGCTGGCACTTTTCATCTCTGAGCAATTGCTCGACGTTTGCAATTTCTCAGCTCGTGTCTACGAGACGGAAAGAGAATGACCGTGACGTTTGGTGGCTAGAGAAGCGCAAAGCCCCAGTGTTGCTGCGCCTGTGAAAGCGCTTCCAAGGAAGGGTGCTGGCTAGCAACAGCTTTCAGTGCTGGCACTTTTCATCTCTGAGCAATTGCTCGACGTTTGCAATTTCTCACCTGAGCTCTCTTTAGAGTGCGCGAGAGGATGAGCAGAAGATTAGGTGGCTAGAGAAGCGCAAAGCCCCAGTGTTCTTAGGCCTACAAAAGCACTTCCAAGGAAGGGTGCTGGCTAGCAAGAGCTTTCAGTGCTGGCACTTTTCATCTCTGAGCAATTGCTGGACGTTTGCAATTTCTCAGCTCGTGTCTACGAGACGGAAAGAGAATGACCGTGACGTTTGGTGGCTAGAGAAGCGCAAAGCCCCAGTGTTGCTGCGCCTGTGAAAGCGCTTCCAAGGAAGGGTGCTGGCTAGCAACAGCTTTCAGTGCTGGCACTTTTCATCTCTGAGCAATTGCTGGACGTTTGCAATTTCTCACCTGAGCTCTCTTTAGAGTGCGCGAGAGGATGAGCAGAAGATTAGGTGGCTAGAGAAGCCCAGAGCCCCAGTGTTCTTAGGCCTACAAAAGCACTTCCAAGGAAGGGTGCTGGCTAGCAACAGCTTTCAGTGCTGGCACTTTTCATCTCTGAGCAATTGCTGGACGTTTGCAATTTCTCAGCTCGTGTCTACGAGACGGAAAGAGAATGACCGTGACGTTTGGTGGGTAGAGAAGCACAAAGCCCCAGTGTTGCTGCGCCTGTGAAAGCGCTTCCAAGGAAGGGTGCTGGCTAGCAAGAGCTTTCAGTGCTGGCACTTTTCATCTCTGAGCAATTGCTGGACATTTGCAATTTCTCACCTGAGCTCTCTTTAGAGTGCGCGAGAGGATGAGCAGAAGATTAGGTGGCTAGAGAAGCCCAGAGCCCCAGTGTTCTTAGGCCTACAAAAGCGCTTCCAAGGAAGGCTGCTGGCTAGCAACAGCTTTCAGTGCTGGCACTTTTCATCTCTGAGCAATTGCTCGACGTTTGCAATTTCTCAGCTCGTGTCTACGAGACGGAAAGAGAAGGACCGTGACGTTTGGTGGGTAGAGAAGCGCAAAGCCCCAGTGTTGCTGCGCCTGTGAAAGCGCTTCCAAGGAAGGGTGCTGGCTAGCAACAGCTTTCAGTGCTGGCACTTTTCATCTCTGAGCAATTGCTCGACGTTTGCAATTTCTCAGCTCGTGTCTACGAGACGGAAAGAGAATGACTGTGACGTTTGGTGGCTAGAGAAGCGCAAAGCCCCAGTGTTGCTGCGCCTGTGAAAGCGCTTCCAAGGAAGGGTGCTGGCTAGCAAGAGCTTTCAGTGCTGGCACTTTTCATCTCTGAGCAATTGCTCGACGTTTGCAATTTCTCACCTGAGCTCTCTTTAGAGTGCGCGAGAGGATGAGCAGAAGATGAGGTGGCTAGAGAAGCGCAGAGCCCCAGTGTTCTAAGGGCTACAAAAGCGCTTCCAAGGAAGGGTGCTGGCTAGCAACAGCTTTCAGTGCTGGCACTTTTCATCTCTGAGCAATTGCTCGACGTTTGCAATTTCTCAGCTCGTGTCTACAAGACGGAGAGATAGTGACCGTGACGTTTGGTGGCTAGAGAAGCGCAAAGCCCCAGTGTTGCTGCGCCTGTGAAAGCGCTTCCAAGGAAGGGGGCTGGCTAGCAAGAGCTTTCAGTGCTGGCACTTTTCATCTCTGAGCAATTGCTGGACATTTGCAATTTCTCACCTGAGCTCTCTTTAGAGTGCGCGAGAGGATGAGCAGAAGATTAGGTGGCTAGAGAAGCGCAAAGCCCCAGTGTTCTTAGGCCTACAAAAGCGCTTCCAAGGCAGGGTGCTGGCTAGCAACAGCTTTCAGTGCTGGCACTTTTCATCTCTGAGCAATTGCTCGACGTTTGCAATTTCTCAGCTCGTGTCTACGAGACGGAAAGAGAATGACCGTGACGTTTGGTGGCTAGAGAAGCGCAAAGCCCCAGTGTTGCTGCGCCTGTGAAAGCGCTTCCAAGGAAGGGTGCTGGCTAGCAACAGCTTTCAGTGCTGGCACTTTTCCTCTCTGAGCAATTGCTCGACGTTTGCAATTTCTCACCTGAGCACCCTTTAGAGTGCGCGAGAGAATGAGCAGAAGATTAGGTGGCTAGAGAAGCGCAAAGCCCCAGTGTTCTTAGGCCTACAAAAGCGCTTCCAAGGAAGGGTGCTGGCTAGCAACAGCTTTCAGTGCTGGCACTTTTCATCTCTGAGCAATTGCTCGACGTTTGCAATTTCTCAGCTCGTGTCTACGAGACGGAGAAATAGTGACCGTGACGTTTGGTGGCTAGAGAAGCGCAAAGCCCCAGTGTTGCTGCGCCTGTGAAAGCGCTTCCAAGGAAGGCTGCTGGCTAGCAAGAGCTTTCAGTGCTGGCACTTTTCATCTCTGAGCAATTGCTCGACGTTTGCAATTTCTCACCTGAGCTCTCTTTAGAGTGCGCGAGAGGATGAGCAGAAGATTAGGTGGCTAGAGAAGCCCAGAGCCCCAGTCTTCTTAGGCCTACAAAAGCGCTTCCAAGGAAGGGTGCTGGCTAGCAAGAGCTTTCAGTGCTGGCACTTTTCATCTCTGAGCAATTGCTGGACGTTTGCAATTTCTCAGCTCGTGTCTACGAGACGGAAAGAGAATGACCGTGACGTTTGGTGGCTAGAGAAGCGCAAAGCCCCAGTGTTGCTGCGCCTGTGAAAGCGCTTCCAAGGAAGGCTGCTGGCTAGCAAGAGCTTTCAGTGCTGGCACTTTTCATCTCTGAGCAATTGCTGGACGTTTGCAATTTCTCACCTGAGCTCTCTTTAGAGTGCGCGAGAGGATGAGCAGAAGATTAGGTGGCTAGAGAAGCGCAAAGCCCCAGTGTTCTTAGGGCTACAAAAGCGCTTCCAAGGAAGGGTGCTGGCTAGCAACAGCTTTCAGTGCTGGCACTTTTCATCTCTGAGCAATTGCTCGACGTTTGCAATTTCTCAGCTCGTGTCTACGAGACGGAAAGAGAATGACCGTGACGTTTGGTGGCTAGAGAAGCGCAAAGCCCCAGTGTTGCTGCGCCTGTGAAAGCGCTTCCAAGGAAGGCTGCTGGCTAGCAAGAGCTTTCAGTGCTGGCACTTTTCATCTCTGAGCAATTGCTGGACGTTTGCAATTTCTCACCTGAGCTCTCTTTAGAGTGCGCGAGAGGATGAGCAGAAGATTAGGTGGCTAGAGAAGCCCAGAGCCCCAGTGTTCTTAGGCCTACAAAAGCACTTCCAAGGAAGGGTGCTGGCTAGCAACAGCTTTCAGTGCTGGCACTTTTCATCTCTGAGCAATTGCTCGACGTTTGCAATTTCTCAGCTCGTGTCTACGAGACGGAAAGAGAATGACCGTGACGTTTGGTGGCTAGAGAAGCGCAAAGCCCCAGTGTTGCTGCGCCTGTGAAAGCGCTTCCAAGGAAGGGTGCTGGCTAGCAAGAGCTTTCAGTGCTGGCACTTTTCATCTCTGAGCAATTGCTCGACGTTTGCAATTTCTCACCTGAGCTCTCTTTAGAGTGCGCGAGAGGATGAGCAGAAGATTCGGTGGCTAGAGAAGCGCAAAGCCCCAGTGTTCTTAGGCCTACAAAAGCGCTTCCAAGGAAGGGTGCTGGCTAGCAACAGCTTTCAGTGCTGGCACTTTTCATCTCTGAGCAATTGCTCGACGTTTGCAATCTCTCAGCTCGTGTCTACGAGACGGAAAGAGAATGACCGTGACGTTTGGTGGGTAGAGAAGCGCAAAGCCCCAGTGTTGCTGCGCCTGTGAAAGCGCTTCCAAGGAAGGCTGCTGGCTAGCAACAGCTTTCAGTGCTGGCACTTTTCATCTCTGAGCAATTGCTCGACGTTTGCAATTTCTCAGCTCGTGTCTACGAGACGGAAAGAGAATGACCGTGACGTTTGGTGGGTAGAGAAGCGCAAAGCCCCAGTGTTACTGCGCCTGTGAAAGCGCTTCCAAGGAAGGCTGCTGGCTAGCAACAGCTTTCAGTGCTGGCACTTTTCATCTCTGAGCAATTGCTCGACGTTTGCAATTTCTCACCTGAGCTCTCTTTAGAGTGCGCGAGAGGATGAGCAGAAGATTAGGTGGCTAGAGAAGCGCAAAGCCCCAGTGTTCTTAGGGCTACAAAAGCGCTTCCAAGGAAGGGTGCTGGCTAGCAACAGCTTTCAGTGCTGGCACTTTTCATCTCTGAGCAATTGCTGGACGTTTGCAATCTCTCAGCTCGTGTCTACGAGACGGAAAGAGAATGACCGTGACGTTTGGTGGCTAGAGAAGCGCAAAGCCCCAGTGTTGCTGCGCCTGTGAAAGCGCTTCCAAGGAAGGCTGCTGGCTAGCAACAGCTTTCAGTGCTGGCACTTTTCATCTCTGAGCAATTGCTCGACGTTTGCAATTTCTCAGCTCGTGTCTACGAGACGGAAAGAGAATGACCGTGACATTTGGTGGCTAGAGAAGCGCAAAGCCCCAGTGTTACTGCGCCTGTGAAAGCGCTTCCAAGGAAGGGTGCTGGCTAGCAACAGCTTTCAGTGCTGGCACTTTTCATCTCTGAGCAATTGCTCGACATTTGCAATTTCTCACCTGAGCTCTCTTTAGAGTGCGCGAGAGAATGAGCAGAAGATTAGGTGGCTAGAGAAGCCCAGAGCCCCAGTGTTCTTAGGCCTACAAAAGCGCTTCCAAGGAAGGGTGCTGGCTAGCAACAGCTTTCAGTGCTGGCACTTTTCATCTCTGAGCAATTGCTCGACGTTTGCAATTTCTCAGCTCGTGTCTACGAGACGGAGAAATAGTGACCGTGACGTTTGGTGGCTAGAGAAGCGCAAAGCCCCAGTGTTGCTGCGCCTGTGAAAGCGCTTCCAAGGAAGGCTGCTGGCTAGCAAGAGCTTTCAGTGCTGGCACTTTTCATCTCTGAGCAATTGCTCGACGTTTGCAATTTCTCACCTGAGCTCTCTTTAGAGTGCGCGAGAGGATGAGCAGAAGATTAGGTGGCTAGAGAAGCCCAGAGCCCCAGTCTTCTTAGGCCTACAAAAGCGCTTCCAAGGAAGGGTGCTGGCTAGCAACAGCTTTCAGTGCTGGCACTTTTCATCTCTCAGCAATTGCTGGACGTTTGCAATTTCTCAGCTCGTGTCTACGAGACGGAAAGAGAATGACCGTGACGTTTGGTGGCTAGAGAAGCGCAAAGCCCCAGTGTTGCTGCGCCTGTGAAAGCGCTTCCAAGGAAGGCTGCTGGCTAGCAAGAGCTTTCAGTGCTGGCACTTTTCATCTCTGAGCAATTGCTGGACGTTTGCAATTTCTCACCTGAGCTCTCTTTAGAGTGCGCGAGAGGATGAGCAGAAGATTAGGTGGCTAGAGAAGCGCAAAGCCCCAGTGTTCTTAGGGCTACAAAAGCGCTTCCAAGGAAGGGTGCTGGCTAGCAACAGCTTTCAGTGCTGGCACTTTTCATCTCTGAGCAATTGCTCGACGTTTGCAATTTCTCAGCTCGTGTCTACGAGACGGAAAGAGAATGACCGTGACGTTTGGTGGCTAGAGAAGCGCAAAGCCCCAGTGTTGCTGCGCCTGTGAAAGCGCTTCCAAGGAAGGCTGCTGGCTAGCAAGAGCTTTCAGTGCTGGCACTTTTCATCTCTGAGCAATTGCTGGACGTTTGCAATTTCTCACCTGAGCTCTCTTTAGAGTGCGCGAGAGGATGAGCAGAAGATTAGGTGGCTAGAGAAGCCCAGAGCCCCAGTGTTCTTAGGCCTACAAAAGCACTTCCAAGGAAGGGTGCTGGCTAGCAACAGCTTTCAGTGCTGGCACTTTTCATCTCTGAGCAATTGCTCGACGTTTGCAATTTCTCAGCTCGTGTCTACGAGACGGAAAGAGAATGACCGTGACGTTTGGTGGCTAGAGAAGCGCAAAGCCCCAGTGTTGCTGCGCCTGTGAAAGCGCTTCCAAGGAAGGGTGCTGGCTAGCAAGAGCTTTCAGTGCTGGCACTTTTCATCTCTGAGCAATTGCTCGACGTTTGCAATTTCTCACCTGAGCTCTCTTTAGAGTGCGCGAGAGGATGAGCAGAAGATTCGGTGGCTAGAGAAGCGCAAAGCCCCAGTGTTCTTAGGCCTACAAAAGCGCTTCCAAGGAAGGGTGCTGGCTAGCAACAGCTTTCAGTGCTGGCACTTTTCATCTCTGAGCAATTGCTCGACGTTTGCAATCTCTCAGCTCGTGTCTACGAGACGGAAAGAGAATGACCGTGACGTTTGGTGGGTAGAGAAGCGCAAAGCCCCAGTGTTGCTGCGCCTGTGAAAGCGCTTCCAAGGAAGGCTGCTGGCTAGCAACAGCTTTCAGTGCTGGCACTTTTCATCTCTGAGCAATTGCTCGACGTTTGCAATTTCTCAGCTCGTGTCTACGAGACGGAAAGAGAATGACCGTGACGTTTGGTGGGTAGAGAAGCGCAAAGCCCCAGTGTTACTGCGCCTGTGAAAGCGCTTCCAAGGAAGGCTGCTGGCTAGCAACAGCTTTCAGTGCTGGCACTTTTCATCTCTGAGCAATTGCTCGACGTTTGCAATTTCTCACCTGAGCTCTCTTTAGAGTGCGCGAGAGGATGAGCAGAAGATTAGGTGGCTAGAGAAGCGCAAAGCCCCAGTGTTCTTAGGGCTACAAAAGCGCTTCCAAGGAAGGGTGCTGGCTAGCAAGAGCTTTCAGTGCTGGCACTTTTCATCTCTGAGCAATTGCTGGACGTTTGCAATCTCTCAGCTCGTGTCTACGAGACAGAAAGAGAAGGACCGTGACGTTTGGTGGCTAGAGAAGCGCAAAGCCCCAGTGTTGCTGCGCCTGTGAAAGCGCTTCCAAGGAAGGCTGCTGGCTAGCAACAGCTTTCAGTGCTGGCACTTTTCATCTCTGAGCAATTGCTCGACGTTTGCAATTTCTCAGCTCGTGTCTACGAGACGGAAAGAGAATGACCGTGACATTTGGTGGCTAGAGAAGCGCAAAGCCCCAGTGTTACTGCGCCTGTGAAAGCGCTTCCAAGGAAGGGTGCTGGCTAGCAACAGCTTTCAGTGCTGGCACTTTTCATCTCTGAGCAATTGCTCGACATTTGCAATTTCTCACCTGAGCTCTCTTTAGAGTGCGCGAGAGGATGAGCAGAAGATTCGGTGGCTAGAGAAGCCCAGAGCCCCAGTGTTCTTAGGGCTACAAAAGCGCTTCCAAGGAAGGGTGCTGGCTAGCAACAGCTTTCAGTGCTGGCACTTTTCATCTCTGAGCAATTGCTCGACGTTTGCAATTTCTCAGCTCGTGTCTACGAGATGGAAAGAGAAGGACCGTGACGTTTGGTGGCTAGAGAAGCGCAAAGCCCCAGTGTTGCTGCGCCTGTGAAAGCGCTTCCAAGGAAGGGGGCTGGCTAGCAAGAGCTTTCAGTGCTGGCACTTTTCATCTCTGAGCAATTGCTCGACGTTTGCAATTTCTCACCTGAGCTCTCTTTAGAGTGCGCGAGAGGATGAGCAGAAGATTAGGTGGCTAGAGAAGCGCAAAGCCCCAGTGTTGCTGCGCCTGTGAAAGCGCTTCCAAGGAAGGCTGCTGGCTAGCAACAGCTTTCAGTGCTGGCACTTTTCCTCTCTGAGCAATTGCTCGACGTTTGCAATTTCTCACCTGAGCTCTCTTTAGAGTGCGCGAGAGAAAGAGCAGAAGATTAGGTGGCTAGAGAAGCGCAAAGCCCCAGTGTTCTTAGGCCTACAAAAGCGCTTCCAAGGAAGGGTGCTGGCTAGCAAGAGCTTTCAGTGCTGACACTTTTCATCTCTGAGCAATTGCTGGACGTTTGCAATTTCTCAACTCGTGTCTACGAGACGGAGAAATAGTGACCGTGACGTTTGGTGGGTAGAGAAGCGCAAAGCCCCAGTGTTGCTGCGCCTGTGAAAGCGCTTCCAAGGAAGGCTGCTGGCTAGCAAGAGCTTTCAGTGCTGGCACTTTTCATCTCTGAGCAATTGCTCGACGTTTGCAATTTCTCACCTGAGCTCTCTTTAGAGTGCGCGAGAGGATGAGCAGAAGATTAGGTGGCTAGAGAAGCCCAGAGCCCCAGTGTTCTTAGGCCTACAAAAGCGCTTCCAAGGAAGGGTGCTGGCTAGCAAGAGCTTTCAGTGCTGGCACTTTTCATCTCTGAGCAATTGCTGGACGTTTGCAATTTCTCACCTGAGCTCTCTTTAGAGTGCGCGAGAGGATGAGCAGAGGATTAGGTGGCTAGAGAAGCCCAGAGCCCCAGTGTTCTTAGGCCTACAAAAGCGCTTCCAAGGAAGGGTGCTGGCTAGCAACAGCTTTCAGTGCTGGCACTTTTCATCTCTGAGCAATTGCTGGACGTTTGCAATTTCTCAGCTCGTGTCTACGAGACGGAAAGAGAATGACCGTGACGTTTGGTGGGTAGAGAAGCGCAAAGCCCCAGTGTTGCTGCGCCTGTGAAAGCGCTTCCAAGGAAGGCTGCTGGCTAGCAACAGCTTTCAGTGCTGGCACTTTTCATCTCTGAGCAATTGCTCGACGTTTGCAATTTCTCAGCTCGTGTCTACGAGACGGAAAGAGAATGACCGTGACGTTTGGTGGCTAGAGAAGCGCAAAGCCCCAGTGTTGCTGCGCCTGTGAAAGCGCTTCCAAGGAAGGGTGCTGGCTAGCAAGAGCTTTCAGTGCTGGCACTTTTCATCTCTGAGCAATTGCTCGACGTTTGCAATTTCTCACCTGAGCTCTCTTTAGAGTGCGCGAGAGGATGAGCAGAAGATTAGGTGGCTAGAGAAGCGCAAAGCCCCAGTGTTCTTAGGCCTACAAAAGCACTTCCAAGGAAGGGTGCTGGCTAGCAAGAGCTTTCAGTGCTGGCACTTTTCATCTCTGAGCAATTGCTGGACGTTTGCAATTTCTCAGCTCGTGTCTACGAGACGGAAAGAGAATGACCGTGACGTTTGGTGGCTAGAGAAGCGCAAAGCCCCAGTGTTGCTGCGCTTGTGAAAGCGCTTCCAAGGAAGGCTACTGGCTAGCAACAGCTTTCAGTGCTGGCACTTTTCATCTCTGAGCAATTGCTGGACGTTTGCAATTTCTCACCTGAGCTCTCTTTAGAGTGCGCGAGAGGATGAGCAGAAGATTAGGTGGCTAGAGAAGCCCAGAGCCCCAGTCTTCTTAGGCCTACAAAAGCACTTCCAAGGAAGGGTGCTGGCTAGCAACAGCTTTCAGTGCTGGCACTTTTCATCTCTGAGCAATTGCTCGACGTTTGCAATTTCTCAGCTCGTGTCTACGAGACGGAAAGAGAAGGACCGTGACGTTTGGTGGCTAGAGAAGCGCAAAGCCCCAGTGTTGCTGCGCCTGTGAAAGCGCTTCCAAGGAAGGCTGCTGGCTAGCAAGAGCTTTCAGTGCTGGCACTTTTCATCTCTGAGCAATTGCTCGACGTTTGCAATTTCTCACCTGAGCTCTCTTTAGAGTGCGCGAGAGGATGAGCAGAAGATTCGGTGGCTAGAGAAGCGCAAAGCCCCAGTGTTCTTAGGCCTACAAAAGCGCTTCCAAGGAAGGGTGCTGGCTAGCAACAGCTTTCAGTGCTGGCACTTTTCATCTCTGAGCAATTGCTCGACGTTTGCAATCTCTCAGCTCGTGTCTACGAGACGGAAAGAGAATGACCGTGACGTTTGGTGGGTAGAGAAGCGCAAAGCCCCAGTGTTGCTGCGCCTGTGAAAGCGCTTCCAAGGAAGGCTGCTGGCTAGCAACAGCTTTCAGTGCTGGCACTTTTCATCTCTGAGCAATTGCTGGACGTTTGCAATTTCTCAGCTCGTGTCTACGAGACGGAAAGAGAATGACCGTGACGTTTGGTGGGTAGAGAAGCGCAAAGCCCCAGTGTTACTGCGCCTGTGAAAGCGCTTCCAAGGAAGGCTGCTGGCTAGCAACAGCTTTCAGTGCTGGCACTTTTCATCTCTGAGCAATTGCTGGACATTTGCAATTTCTCACCTGAGCTCTCTTTAGAGTGCGCGAGAGGATGAGCAGAAGATTAGGTGGCTAGAGAAGCGCAAAGCCCCAGTGTTCTTAGGCCTACAAAAGCGCTTCCAAGGAAGGGTGCTGGCTAGCAACAGCTTTCAGTGCTGGCACTTTTCATCTCTGAGCAATTGCTGGACGTTTGCAATCTCTCAGCTCGTGTCTACGAGACGGAAAGAGAATGACCGTGACGTTTGGTGGCTAGAGAAGCGCAAAGCCCCAGTGTTGCTGCGCCTGTGAAAGCGCTTCCAAGGAAGGGTGCTGGCTAGCAACAGCTTTCAGTGCTGGCACTTTTCATCTCTGAGCAATTGCTCGACGTTTGCAATTTCTCAGCTCGTGTCTACGAGACGGAAAGAGAATGACCGTGACATTTGGTGGGTAGAGAAGCGCAAAGCCCCAGTGTTACTGCGCCTGTGAAAGCGCTTCCAAGGAAGGGTGCTGGCTAGCAACAGCTTTCAGTGCTGGCACTTTTCATCTCTGAGCAATTGCTCGACGTTTGCAATTTCTCACCTGAGCTCTCTTTAGAGTGCGCGAGAGGATGAGCAGAAGATTAGGTGGCTAGAGAAGCGCAAAGCCCCAGTGTTGCTGCGCCTGTGAAAGCGCTTCCAAGGAAGGGTGCTGGCTAGCAACAGCTTTCAGTGCTGGCACTTTTCATCTCTGAGCAATTGCTCGACGTTTGCAATTTCTCAGTTCGTGTCTACGAGAAGGAGAGAGAATGACCGTGACGTTTGGTGGGTAGAGAAGCGCAAAGCCCCAGTGTTACTGCGCCTGTGAAAGCGCTTCCAAGGAAGGCTGCTGGCTAGCAACAGCTTTCAGTGCTGGCACTTTTCATCTCTGAGCAATTGCTCGACGTTTGCAATTTCTCACCTGAGCTCTCTTTAGAGTGCGCGAGAGGATGAGCACAAGATTAGGTGGCTAGAGAAGCCCAGAGCCCCAGTCTTCTTAGGCCTACAAAAGCACTTCCAAGGAAGGGTGCTGGCTAGCAACAGCTTTCAGTGCTGGCACTTTTCATCTCTGAGCAATTGCTGGACGTTTGCAATTTCTCAGCTCGTGTCTACGAGACGGAAAGAGAATGACCGTGACGTTTGGTGGCTAGAGAAGCGCAAAGCCCCAGTGTTGCTGCGCCTGTGAAAGCGCTTCCAAGGAAGGGTGCTGGCTAGCAAGAGCTTTCAGTGCTGGCACTTTTCATCTCTGAGCAATTGCTCGACGTTTGCAATTTCTCACCTGAGCTCTCTTTAGAGTGCGCGAGAGGATGAGCAGAAGATTAGGTGGCTAGAGAAGCCCAGAGCCCCAGTGTTCTTAGGCCTACAAAAGCACTTCCAAGGAAGGGTGCTGGCTAGCAAGAGCTTTCAGTGCTGGCACTTTTCATCTCTGAGCAATTGCTGGACGTTTGCAATTTCTCAGCTCGTGTCTACGAGACGGAAAGAGAATGACCGTGACGTTTGGTGGCTAGAGAAGCGCAAAGCCCCAGTGTTGCTGCGCCTGTGAAAGCGCTTCCAAGGAAGGGTGCTGGCTAGCAACAGCTTTCAGTGCTGGCACTTTTCATCTCTGAGCAATTGCTCGACGTTTGCAATTTCTCACCTGAGCTCTCTTTAGAGTGCGCGAGAGGATGAGCACAAGATTAGGTGGCTAGAGAAGCGCAAAGCCCCAGTGTTCTTAGGCCTACAAAAGCGCTTCCAAGGAAGGGTGCTGGCTAGCAACAGCTTTCAGTGCTGGCACTTTTCATCTCTGAGCAATTGCTGGACGTTTGCAATTTCTCAGCTCGTGTCTACGAGACGGAAAGAGAATGACCGTGACGTTTGGTGGCTAGAGAAGCGCAAAGCCCCAGTGTTGCTGCGCCTGTGAAAGCGCTTCCAAGGAAGGGTGCTGGCTAGCAAGAGCTTTCAGTGCTGGCACTTTTCATCTCTGAGCAATTGCTCGACGTTTGCAATTTCTCACCTGAGCTCTCTTTAGAGTGCACGAGAGGATGAGCAGAAGATTAGGTGGCTAGAGAAGCGCAAAGCCCCAGTGTTGCTGCGCCTGTGAAAGCGCTTCCAAGGAAGGCTGCTGGCTAGCAACAGCTTTCAGTGCTGGCACTTTTCATCTCTGAGCAATTGCTCGACGTTTGCAATTTCTCAGCTCGTGTCTACGAGACGGAAAGAGAAGGACCGTGACATTTGGTGGCTAGAGAAGCGCAAAGCCCCAGTGTTGCTGTGCCTGTGAAAGCGCTTCCAAGGAAGGGTGCTGGCTAGCAACAGCTTTCAGTGCTGGCACTTTTCATCTCTGAGCAATTGCTCGACGTTTGCAATTTCTCAGCTTGTGTCTACGAGACGGAAAGAGAATGACCGTGACGTTTGGTGGGTAGAGAACTGCAAAGCCCCAGTGTTGCTGCGCCTGTGAAAGCGCTTCCAAGGAAGGGTGCTGGCTAGCAAGAGCTTTCAGTGCTGGCACTTTTCATCTCTGAGCAATTGCTCGACGTTTGCAATTTCTCACCTGAGCTCTCTTTAGAGTGCGCGAGAGGATGAGCAGAAGATTCGGTGGCTAGAGAAGCGCAAAGCCCCAGTGTTCTTAGGCCTACAAAAGCGCTTCCAAGGAAGGGTGCTGGCTAGCAACAGCTTTCAGTGCTGGCACTTTTCATCTCTGAGCAATTGCTCGACGTTTGCAATCTCTCAGCTCGTGTCTACGAGACGGAAAGAGAATGACTGTGACGTTTGGTGGGTAGAGAAGCGCAAAGCCCCAGTGTTGCTGCGCCTGTGAAAGCGCTTCCAAGGAAGGGGGCTGGCTAGCAACAGCTTTCAGTGCTGGCACTTTTCATCTCTGAGCAATTGCTCGACGTTTGCAATTTCTCAGCTCGTGTCTACGAGAAGGAAAGAGAATGACCGTGATGTTTGGTGGGTAGAGAAGCGCAAAGCCCCAGTGTTACTGCGCCTGTGAAAGCGCTTCCAAGGAAGGCTGCTGGCTAGCAACAGCTTTCAGTGCTGGCACTTTTCATCTCTGAGCAATTGCTGGACATTTGCAATTTCTCACCTGAGCTCTCTTTAGAGTGCGCGAGAGGATGAGCAGAAGATTAGGTGGCTAGAGAAGCGCAAAGCCCCAGTCTTCTTAGGCCTACAAAAGCGCTTCCAAGGAAGGGTGCTGGCTAGCAAGAGCTTTCAGTGCTGGCACTTTTCATCTCTGAGCAATTGCTGGACGTTTGCAATCTCTCAGCTCGTGTCTACGAGACGGAAAGAGAATGACCGTGACGTTTGGTGGCTAGAGAAGCGCAAAGCCCCAGTGTTGCTGCGCCTGTGAAAGCGCTTCCAAGGAAGGCTGCTGGCTAGCAACAGCTTTCAGTGCTGGCACTTTTCATCTCTGAGCAATTGCTCGACGTTTGCAATTTCTCAGCTCGTGTCTACGAGACGGAAAGAGAATGACCGTGACATTTGGTGGGTAGAGAAGCGCAAAGCCCCAGTGTTCTTAGGCCTACAAAAGCGCTTCCAAGGAAGGCTGCTGGCTAGCAACAGCTTTCAGTGCTGGCACTTTTCATCTCTGAGCAATTGCTCGACGTTTGTAATTTCTCACCTGAGCACCCTTTAGAGTGCGCGAGAGGATGAGCAGAAGATTAGGTGGCTAGAGAAGCGCAAAGCCCCAGTGTTCTTAGGCCTACAAAAGCGCTTCCAAGGAAGGGTGCTGGCTAGCAACAGCTTTCAGTGCTGGCACTTTTCATCTCTGAGCAATTGCTCGACGTTTGCAATTTCTCAGCTCGTGTCTACGAGATGGAAAGAGAAGGACCGTGACGTTTGGTGGCTAGAGAAGCGCAAAGCCCCAGTGTTGCTGCGCCTGTGAAAGCGCTTCCAAGGAAGGGTGCTGGCTAGCAACAGCTTTCAGTGCTGGCACTTTTCATCTCTGAGCAATTGCTGGACGTTTGCAATTTCTCACCTGAGCTCTCTTTAGAGTGCGCGAGAGGATGAGCAGAAGATTAGGTGGCTAGAGAAGCGCAAAGCCCCAGTGTTGCTGCGCCTGTGAAAGCGCTTCCAAGGAAGGGTGCTGGCTAGCAACAGCTTTCAGTGCTGGCACTTTTCATCTCTGAGCAATTGCTCGACGTTTGCAATTTCTCAGTTCGTGTCTACGAGAAGGAGAGAGAATGACCGTGACGTTTGGTGGGTAGAGAAGCGCAAAGCCCCAGTGTTACTGCGCCTGTGAAAGCGCTTCCAAGGAAGGGGGCTGGCTAGCAACAGCTTTCAGTGCTGGCACTTTTCATCTCTGAGCAATTGCTCGACGTTTGCAATTTCTCACCTGAGCTCTCTTTAGAGTGCGCGAGAGGATGAGCACAAGATTAGGTGGCTAGAGAAGCCCAGAGCCCCAGTCTTCTTAGGCCTACAAAAGCACTTCCAAGGAAGGGTGCTGGCTAGCAACAGCTTTCAGTGCTGGCACTTTTCATCTCTGAGCAATTGCTGGACGTTTGCAATTTCTCAGCTCGTGTCTACGAGACGGAAAGAGAATGACCGTGACGTTTGGTGGCTAGAGAAGCGCAAAGCCCCAGTGTTGCTGCGCCTGTGAAAGCGCTTCCAAGGAAGGGTGCTGGCTAGCAAGAGCTTTCAGTGCTGGCACTTTTCATCTCTGAGCAATTGCTCGACGTTTGCAATTTCTCACCTGAGCTCTCTTTAGAGTGCGCGAGAGGATGAGCAGAAGATTAGGTGGCTAGAGAAGCCCAGAGCCCCAGTGTTCTTAGGCCTACAAAAGCACTTCCAAGGAAGGGTGCTGGCTAGCAAGAGCTTTCAGTGCTGGCACTTTTCATCTCTGAGCAATTGCTGGACGTTTGCAATTTCTCAGCTCGTGTCTACGAGACGGAAAGAGAATGACCGTGACGTTTGGTGGCTAGAGAAGCGCAAAGCCCCAGTGTTGCTGCGCCTGTGAAAGCGCTTCCAAGGAAGGGTGCTGGCTAGCAACAGCTTTCAGTGCTGGCACTTTTCATCTCTGAGCAATTGCTCGACGTTTGCAATTTCTCACCTGAGCTCTCTTTAGAGTGCGCGAGAGGATGAGCACAAGATTAGGTGGCTAGAGAAGTGCAAAGCCCCAGTGTTCTTAGGCCTACAAAAGCGCTTCCAAGGAAGGGTGCTGGCTAGCAACAGCTTTCAGTGCTGGCACTTTTCATCTCTGAGCAATTGCTCGACGTTTGCAATTTCTCAGCTCGTGTCTACGAGACGGAAAGAGAATGACCGTGACGTTTGGTGGCTAGAGAAGCGCAAAGCCCCAGTGTTGCTGCGCCTGTGAAAGCGCTTCCAAGGAAGGGTGCTGGCTAGCAACAGCTTTCAGTGCTGGCACTTTTCATCTCTGAGCAATTGCTCGACGTTTGCAATTTCTCACCTGAGCTCTCTTTAGAGTGCACGAGAGGATGAGCAGAAGATTAGGTGGCTAGAGAAGCGCAAAGCCCCAGTGTTGCTGCGCCTGTGAAAGCGCTTCCAAGGAAGGCTGCTGGCTAGCAACAGCTTTCAGTGCTGGCACTTTTCATCTCTGAGCAATTGCTCGACGTTTGCAATTTCTCAGCTCGTGTCTACGAGACGGAAAGAGAAGGACCGTGACATTTGGTGGCTAGAGAAGCGCAAAGCCCCAGTGTTGCTGTGCCTGTGAAAGCGCTTCCAAGGAAGGGTGCTGGCTAGCAACAGCTTTCAGTGCTGGCACTTTTCATCTCTGAGCAATTGCTGGACGTTTGCAATTTCTCAGCTCGTGTCTACGAGACGGAAAGAGAATGACCGTGACGTTTGGTGGCTAGAGAAGCGCAAAGCCCCAGTGTTGCTGCGCCTGTGAAAGCGCTTCCAAGGAAGGGTGCTGGCTAGCAACAGCTTTCAGTGCTGGCACTTTTCATCTCTGAGCAATTGCTCGACGTTTGCAATTTCTCACCTGAGCTCTCTTTAGAGTGCGCGAGAGGATGAGCACAAGATTAGGTGGCTAGAGAAGCGCAAAGCCCCAGTGTTCTTAGGCCTACAAAAGCGCTTCCAAGGAAGGGTGCTGGCTAGCAACAGCTTTCAGTGCTGGCACTTTTCATCTCTGAGCAATTGCTGGACGTTTGCAATTTCTCAGCTCGTGTCTACGAGACGGAAAGAGAATGACCGTGACGTTTGGTGGCTAGAGAAGCGCAAAGCCCCAGTGTTGCTGCGCCTGTGAAAGCGCTTCCAAGGAAGGGTGCTGGCTAGCAAGAGCTTTCAGTGCTGGCACTTTTCATCTCTGAGCAATTGCTCGACGTTTGCAATTTCTCACCTGAGCTCTCTTTAGAGTGCACGAGAGGATGAGCAGAAGATTAGGTGGCTAGAGAAGCGCAAAGCCCCAGTGTTGCTGCGCCTGTGAAAGCGCTTCCAAGGAAGGCTGCTGGCTAGCAACAGCTTTCAGTGCTGGCACTTTTCATCTCTGAGCAATTGCTCGACGTTTGCAATTTCTCAGCTCGTGTCTACGAGACGGAAAGAGAAGGACCGTGACATTTGGTGGCTAGAGAAGCGCAAAGCCCCAGTGTTGCTGTGCCTGTGAAAGCGCTTCCAAGGAAGGGTGCTGGCTAGCAACAGCTTTCAGTGCTGGCACTTTTCATCTCTGAGCAATTGCTCGACGTTTGCAATTTCTCAGCTTGTGTCTACGAGACGGAAAGAGAATGACCGTGACGTTTGGTGGGTAGAGAACTGCAAAGCCCCAGTGTTGCTGCGCCTGTGAAAGCGCTTCCAAGGAAGGGTGCTGGCTAGCAAGAGCTTTCAGTGCTGGCACTTTTCATCTCTGAGCAATTGCTCGACGTTTGCAATTTCTCACCTGAGCTCTCTTTAGAGTGCGCGAGAGGATGAGCAGAAGATTCGGTGGCTAGAGAAGCGCAAAGCCCCAGTGTTCTTAGGCCTACAAAAGCGCTTCCAAGGAAGGGTGCTGGCTAGCAACAGCTTTCAGTGCTGGCACTTTTCATCTCTGAGCAATTGCTCGACGTTTGCAATCTCTCAGCTCGTGTCTACGAGACGGAAAGAGAATGACTGTGACGTTTGGTGGGTAGAGAAGCGCAAAGCCCCAGTGTTGCTGCGCCTGTGAAAGCGCTTCCAAGGAAGGGGGCTGGCTAGCAACAGCTTTCAGTGCTGGCACTTTTCATCTCTGAGCAATTGCTCGACGTTTGCAATTTCTCAGCTCGTGTCTACGAGAAGGAAAGAGAATGACCGTGATGTTTGGTGGGTAGAGAAGCGCAAAGCCCCAGTGTTACTGCGCCTGTGAAAGCGCTTCCAAGGAAGGCTGCTGGCTAGCAACAGCTTTCAGTGCTGGCACTTTTCATCTCTGAGCAATTGCTGGACATTTGCAATTTCTCACCTGAGCTCTCTTTAGAGTGCGCGAGAGGATGAGCAGAAGATTAGGTGGCTAGAGAAGCGCAAAGCCCCAGTCTTCTTAGGCCTACAAAAGCGCTTCCAAGGAAGGGTGCTGGCTAGCAAGAGCTTTCAGTGCTGGCACTTTTCATCTCTGAGCAATTGCTGGACGTTTGCAATCTCTCAGCTCGTGTCTACGAGACGGAAAGAGAATGACCGTGACGTTTGGTGGCTAGAGAAGCGCAAAGCCCCAGTGTTGCTGCGCCTGTGAAAGCGCTTCCAAGGAAGGCTGCTGGCTAGCAACAGCTTTCAGTGCTGGCACTTTTCATCTCTGAGCAATTGCTCGACGTTTGCAATTTCTCAGCTCGTGTCTACGAGACGGAAAGAGAATGACCGTGACATTTGGTGGGTAGAGAAGCGCAAAGCCCCAGTGTTCTTAGGCCTACAAAAGCGCTTCCAAGGAAGGCTGCTGGCTAGCAACAGCTTTCAGTGCTGGCACTTTTCATCTCTGAGCAATTGCTCGACGTTTGTAATTTCTCACCTGAGCACCCTTTAGAGTGCGCGAGAGGATGAGCAGAAGATTAGGTGGCTAGAGAAGCGCAAAGCCCCAGTGTTCTTAGGCCTACAAAAGCGCTTCCAAGGAAGGGTGCTGGCTAGCAACAGCTTTCAGTGCTGGCACTTTTCATCTCTGAGCAATTGCTCGACGTTTGCAATTTCTCAGCTCGTGTCTACGAGATGGAAAGAGAAGGACCGTGACGTTTGGTGGCTAGAGAAGCGCAAAGCCCCAGTGTTGCTGCGCCTGTGAAAGCGCTTCCAAGGAAGGGTGCTGGCTAGCAACAGCTTTCAGTGCTGGCACTTTTCATCTCTGAGCAATTGCTGGACGTTTGCAATTTCTCACCTGAGCTCTCTTTAGAGTGCGCGAGAGGATGAGCAGAAGATTAGGTGGCTAGAGAAGCGCAAAGCCCCAGTGTTGCTGCGCCTGTGAAAGCGCTTCCAAGGAAGGGTGCTGGCTAGCAACAGCTTTCAGTGCTGGCACTTTTCATCTCTGAGCAATTGCTCGACGTTTGCAATTTCTCAGTTCGTGTCTACGAGAAGGAGAGAGAATGACCGTGACGTTTGGTGGGTAGAGAAGCGCAAAGCCCCAGTGTTACTGCGCCTGTGAAAGCGCTTCCAAGGAAGGGGGCTGGCTAGCAACAGCTTTCAGTGCTGGCACTTTTCATCTCTGAGCAATTGCTCGACGTTTGCAATTTCTCACCTGAGCTCTCTTTAGAGTGCGCGAGAGGATGAGCACAAGATTAGGTGGCTAGAGAAGCCCAGAGCCCCAGTCTTCTTAGGCCTACAAAAGCACTTCCAAGGAAGGGTGCTGGCTAGCAACAGCTTTCAGTGCTGGCACTTTTCATCTCTGAGCAATTGCTGGACGTTTGCAATTTCTCAGCTCGTGTCTACGAGACGGAAAGAGAATGACCGTGACGTTTGGTGGCTAGAGAAGCGCAAAGCCCCAGTGTTGCTGCGCCTGTGAAAGCGCTTCCAAGGAAGGGTGCTGGCTAGCAAGAGCTTTCAGTGCTGGCACTTTTCATCTCTGAGCAATTGCTCGACGTTTGCAATTTCTCACCTGAGCTCTCTTTAGAGTGCGCGAGAGGATGAGCAGAAGATTAGGTGGCTAGAGAAGCCCAGAGCCCCAGTGTTCTTAGGCCTACAAAAGCACTTCCAAGGAAGGGTGCTGGCTAGCAAGAGCTTTCAGTGCTGGCACTTTTCATCTCTGAGCAATTGCTGGACGTTTGCAATTTCTCAGCTCGTGTCTACGAGACGGAAAGAGAATGACCGTGACGTTTGGTGGCTAGAGAAGCGCAAAGCCCCAGTGTTGCTGCGCCTGTGAAAGCGCTTCCAAGGAAGGGTGCTGGCTAGCAACAGCTTTCAGTGCTGGCACTTTTCATCTCTGAGCAATTGCTCGACGTTTGCAATTTCTCACCTGAGCTCTCTTTAGAGTGCGCGAGAGGATGAGCACAAGATTAGGTGGCTAGAGAAGTGCAAAGCCCCAGTGTTCTTAGGCCTACAAAAGCGCTTCCAAGGAAGGGTGCTGGCTAGCAACAGCTTTCAGTGCTGGCACTTTTCATCTCTGAGCAATTGCTCGACGTTTGCAATTTCTCAGCTCGTGTCTACGAGACGGAAAGAGAATGACCGTGACGTTTGGTGGCTAGAGAAGCGCAAAGCCCCAGTGTTGCTGCGCCTGTGAAAGCGCTTCCAAGGAAGGGTGCTGGCTAGCAACAGCTTTCAGTGCTGGCACTTTTCATCTCTGAGCAATTGCTCGACGTTTGCAATTTCTCACCTGAGCTCTCTTTAGAGTGCACGAGAGGATGAGCAGAAGATTAGGTGGCTAGAGAAGCGCAAAGCCCCAGTGTTGCTGCGCCTGTGAAAGCGCTTCCAAGGAAGGCTGCTGGCTAGCAACAGCTTTCAGTGCTGGCACTTTTCATCTCTGAGCAATTGCTCGACGTTTGCAATTTCTCAGCTCGTGTCTACGAGACGGAAAGAGAAGGACCGTGACATTTGGTGGCTAGAGAAGCGCAAAGCCCCAGTGTTGCTGTGCCTGTGAAAGCGCTTCCAAGGAAGGGTGCTGGCTAGCAACAGCTTTCAGTGCTGGCACTTTTCATCTCGGAGCAATTGCTCGACGTTTGCAATTTCTCAGCTCGTGTCTACGAGACGGAAAGAGAATGACCGTGACGTTTGGTGGGTAGAGAAGTGCAAAGCCCCAGTGTTGCTGCGCCTGTGAAAGCGCTTCCAAGGAAGGGTGCTGGCTAGCAAGAGCTTTCAGTGCTGGCACTTTTCATCTCTGAGCAATTGCTCGACGTTTGCAATTTCTCACCTGAGCTCTCTTTAGAGTGCGCGAGAGGATGAGCAGAAGATTCGGTGGCTAGAGAAGCGCAAAGCCCCAGTGTTCTTAGGCCTACAAAAGCGCTTCCAAGGCAGGGTGCTGGCTAGCAACAGCTTTCAGTGCTGGCACTTTTCATCTCTGAGCAATTGCTCGACGTTTGCAATCTCTCAGCTCGTGTCTACGAGACGGAAAGAGAATGACCGTGACGTTTGGTGGGTAGAGAAGCGCAAAGCCCCAGTGTTGCTGCGCCTGTGAAAGTGCTTCCAAGGAAGGGGGCTGGCTAGCAACAGCTTTCAGTGCTGGCACTTTTCATCTCTGAGCAATTGCTCGACGTTTGCAATTTCTCAGCTCGTGTCTACGAGACGGAGAGAGAGTGACCGTGACGTTTCGTGGGTAGAGAAGCGCAAAGCCCCAGTGTTACTGCGCCTGTGAAAGCGCTTCCAAGGAAGGCTGCTGGCTAGCAACAGCTTTCAGTGCTGGCACTTTTCATCTCTGAGCAATTGCTGGACATTTGCAATTTCTCACCTGAGCTCTCTTTAGAGTGCGCGAGAGGATGAGCAGAAGATTAGGTGGCTAGAGAAGCCCAGAGCCCCAGTCTTCTTAGGCCTACAAAAGCGCTTCCAAGGAAGGGTGCTGGCTAGCAAGAGCTTTCAGTGCTGGCACTTTTCATCTCTGAGCAATTGCTGGACGTTTGCAATCTCTCAGCTCGTGTCTACGAGACGGAAAGAGAATGACCGTGACGTTTGGTGGCTAGAGAAGCGCAAAGCCCCAGTGTTGCTGCGCCTGTGAAAGCGCTTCCAAGGAAGGCTGCTGGCTAGCAACAGCTTTCAGTGCTGGCACTTTTCATCTCTGAGCAATTGCTCGACGTTTGCAATTTCTCAGCTCGTGTCTACGAGACGGAAAGAGAATGACCGTGACATTTGGTGGGTAGAGAAGCGCAAAGCCCCAGTGTTACTGCGCCTGTGAAAGCGCTTCCAAGGAAGGGTGCTGGCTAGCAACAGCTTTCAGTGCTGGCACTTTTCATCTCTGAGCAATTGCTCGACGTTTGCAATTTCTCACCTGAGCTCTCTTTAGAGTGCGCGAGAGGATGAGCACAAGATTAGGTGGCTAGAGAAGCCCAGAGCCCCAGTGTTCTTAGGCCTACAAAAGCGCTTCCAAGGAAGGCTGCTGGCTAGCAACAGCTTTCAGTGCTGGCACTTTTCATCTCTGAGCAATTGCTCGACGTTTGCAATTTCTCAGCTCGTGTCTACGAGATGGAAAGAGATGGACCGTGACGTTTGGTGGCTAGAGAAGCGCAAAGCCCCAGTGTTGCTGCGCCTGTGAAAGCGCTTCCAAGGAAGGCTGCTGGCTAGCAACAGCTTTCAGTGCTGGCACTTTTCATCTCTCAGCAATTGCTCGACGTTTGCAATTTCTCACCTGAGCTCTCTTTAGAGTGCGCGAGAGGATGAGCAGAAGATTAGGTGGCTAGAGAAGCGCAAAGCCCCAGTGTTCTTAGGCCTACAAAAGCGCTTCCAAGGAAGGGTGCTGGCTAGCAACAGCTTTCAGTGCTGGCACTTTTCATCTCTGAGCAATTGCTCGACGTTTGCAATTTCTCAGCTCGTGTCTACGAGACGGAAAGAGAATGACCGTGACGTTTGGTGGCTAGAGAAGCGCAAAGCCCCAGTGTTGCTGCGCCTGTGAAAGCGCTTCCAAGGAAGGCTGCTGGCTAGCAAGAGCTTTCAGTGCTGGCACTTTTCATCTCTGAGCAATCGCTCGATGTTTGTAATTTCTCACCTGAGCTCTCTTTAGAGTGCGCGAGAGGATGAGCACAAGATTAGGTGGCTAGAGAAGCCCAGAGCCCCAGTGTTCTTAGGCCTACAAAAGCGCTTCCAAGGAAGGGTGCTGGCTAGCAACAGCTTTCAGTGCTGGCACTTTTCATCTCTGAGCAATTGCTCGACGTTTGCAATTTCTCAGCTCGTGTCTACGAGACGGAAAGAGAATGACCGTGACGTTTGGTGGGTAGAGAAGCGCAAAGCCCCAGTGTTGCTGCGCCTGTGAAAGCGCTTCCAAGGAAGGGTGCTGGCTAGCAACAGCTTTCAGTGCTGGCACTTTTCATCTCTGAGCAATTGCTCGACGTTTGCAATTTGTCACCTGAGCTCTCTTTAGAGTGCGCGAGAGGATGAGCAGAAGATTAGGTGGCTAGAGAAGCGCAAAGCCCCAGTCTTCTTAGGCCTACAAAAGCGCTTCCATGGAAGGGTGCTGGCTAGCAACAGCTTTCAGTGCTGGCACTTTTCATCTCTGAGCAATTGCTGGACGTTTGCAATTTCTCAGCTCGTGTCTACGAGACGGAAAGTGAAGGACCGTGACATTTGGTGGCTAGAGAAGCGCAAAGCCCCAGTGTTGCTGCGCCTGTGAAAGCGCTTCCAAGGAAGGGTGCTGGCTAGCAACAGCTTTCAGTGCTGGCACTTTTCATCTCTGAGCAATTGCTCGACGTTTGCAATTTCTCAGCTCGTGTCTACGAGACGGAAAGAGAATGACCGTGACATTTGGTGGGTAGAGAAGCGCAAAGCCCCAGTGTTACTGCGCCTGTTAAAGCGCTTCCAATGAAGGGTGCTGGCTAGCAACAGCTTTCAGTGCTGGCACTTTTCCTCTCTGAGCAATTGCTCGACGTTTGCAATTTCTCACCTGAGCTCTCTTTAGAGTGCGCGAGAGGATGAGCACAAGATTAGGTGGCTAGAGAAGCCCAGAGCCCCAGTGTTCTTAGGGCTACAAAAGCGCTTCCAAGGAAGGCTGCTGGCTAGCAACAGCTTTCAGTGCTGGCACTTTTCATCTCTGAGCAATTGCTCGACGTTTGCAATTTCTCAGCTCGTGTCTACGAGACGGAAAGAGAATGACCGTGACGTTTGGTGGCTAGAGAAGCGCAAAGCCCCAGTGTTGCTGCGCCTGTGAAAGCGCTTCCAAGGAAGGCTGCTGGCTAGCAACAGCTTTCAGTGCTGGCACTTTTCATCTCTGAGCAATTGCTCGACGTTTGCAATTTCTCAGCTCGTGTCTACGAGAAGGAAAGAGAATGACCGTGACGTTTGGTGGCTAGAGAAGCGCAAAGCCCCAGTGTTACTGCGCCTGTGAAAGCGCTTCCAAGGAAGGGGGCTGGCTAGCAACAGCTTTCAGTGCTGGCACTTTTCATCTCTGAGCAATTGCTGGACGTTTGCAATTTCTCACCTGAGCTCTCTTTAGAGTGCGCGAGAGGATGAGCAGAAGATTCGGTGGCTAGAGAAGGCCAGAGCCCCAGTCTTCTTAGGCCTACAAAAGCACTTCCAAGGAAGGGTGCTGGCTAGCAACAGCTTTCAGTGCTGGCACTTTTCATCTCTGAGCAATTGCTGGACGTTTGCAATCTCTCAGCTCGTGTCTACGAGACGGAAAGAGAAGGACCGTGACGTTTGGTGGCTAGAGAAGCGCAAAGCCCCAGTGTTGCTGCGCCTGTGAAAGCGCTTCCAAGGAAGGGTGCTGGCTAGCAACAGCTTTCAGTGCTGGCACTTTTCATCTCTGAGCAATTGCTCGACGTTTGCAATTTCTCACCTGAGCTCTCTTTAGAGTGCGCGAGAGGATGAGCAGAAGATTAGGTGGCTAGAGAAGCCCAGAGCCCCAGTCTTCTTAGGCCTACAAAAGCGCTTCCAAGGAAGGGTGCTGGCTAGCAACAGCTTTCAGTGCTGGCACTTTTCATCTCTGAGCAATTGCTGGACGTTTGCAATTTCTCAGCTCGTGTCTACGAGACGGAAAGAGAATGACCGTGACGTTTGGTGGCTAGAGAAGCGCAAAGCCCCAGTGTTGCTGCGCCTGTGAAAGCGCTTCCAAGGAAGCGTGCTGGCTAGCAACAGCTTTCAGTGCTGGCACTTTTCATCTCTGAGCAATTGCTCGACGTTTGCAATTTCTCACCTGAGCTCTCTTTAGAGTGCGCGAGAGGATGAGCACAAGATTAGGTGGCTAGAGAAGCGCAAAGCCCCAGTGTTCTTAGGCCTACAAAAGCGCTTCCAAGGAAGGGTGCTGGCTAGCAACAGCTTTCAGTGCTGGCACTTTTCATCTCTGAGCAATTGCTCGACGTTTGCAATTTCTCAGCTCGTGTCTACGAGACGGAAAGAGAATGACCGTGACGTTTGGTGGCTAGAGAAGCGCAAAGCCCCAGTGTTGCTGCGCCTGTGAAAGCGCTTCCAAGGAAGGGTGCTGGCTAGCAAGAGCTTTCAGTGCTGGCACTTTTCATCTCTGAGCAATTGCTCGACGTTTGCAATTTCTCACCTGAGCTCTCTTTAGAGTGCACGAGAGGATGAGCAGAAGATTAGGTGGCTAGAGAAGCGCAAAGCCCCAGTCTTCTTAGGCCTACAAAAGCGCTTCCAAGGAAGGGTGCTGGCTAGCAAAAGCTTTCAGTGCTGGCACTTTTCATCTCTGAGCAATTGCTCGACGTTTGCAATTTCTCAGCTCGTGTCTACGAGACGGAAAGAGAAGGACCGTGACGTTTGGTGGCTAGAGAAACGCAAAGCCCCAGTGTTGCTGCGCCTGTGAAAGCGCTTCCAAGGAAGGGTGCTGGCTAGCAACAGCTTTCAGTGCTGGCACTTTTCATCTCTGAGCAATTGCTCGACGTTTGCAATTTCTCAGCTCGTGTCTACGAGACGGAAAGAGAAGGACCGTGACGTTTGGTGGCTAGAGAAGCGCAAAGCCCCAGTGTTGCTGCGCCTGTGAAAGCGCTTCCAAGGAAGGCTGCTGGCTAGCAACAGCTTTCAGTGCTGGCACTTTTCATCTCTGAGCAATTGCTCGACGTTTGCAATTTCTCACCTGAGCTCTCTTTAGAGTGCGCGAGAGGATGAGCACAAGATTAGGTGGCTAGAGAAGCCCAGAGCCCCAGTCTTCTTAGGCCTACAAAAGCGCTTCCAAGGAAGGGTGCTGGCTAGCAACAGCTTTCAGTGCTGACACTTTTCATCTCTGAGCAATTGCTCGACGTTTGCAATTTCTCAGCTCGTGTCTACGAGTCGGAGAGATAGTGACCGTGACGTTTGGTGGCTAGAGAAGCGCAAAGCCCCAGTGTTGCTGCGCCTGTGAAAGCGCTTCCAAGGAAGGGTGCTGGCTAGCAACAGCTTTCAGTGCTGGCACTTTTCATCTCTCAGCAATTGCTCGACGTTTGCAATTTGTCACCTGAGCTCTCTTTAGAGTGCGCGAGAGGATGAGCAGAAGATGAGGTGGCTAGAGAAGCCCAGAGCCCCAGTGTTCTTAGGCCTACAAAAGCGCTTCCAAGGAAGGCTGCTGGCTAGCAACAGCTTTCAGTGCTGGCACTTTTCATCTCTGAGCAATTGCTCGACGTTTGCAATTTCTCAGCTCGTGTCTACGAGACGGAGAGATAGTGACCGTGATGTTTGGTGGTTAGAGAAGCGCAAAGCCCCAGTGTTGCTGCGCCTGTGAAAGCGCTTCCAAGGAAGGCTGCTGGCTAGCAACAGCTTTCAGTGCTGGCACTTTTCCTCTCTGAGCAATTGCTCGGCCTTTGCAATTTCTCACCTGAGCTCTCTTTAGAGTGCGCGAGAGGATGAGCAGAAGATTAGGTGGCTAGAGAAGCCCAGAGCCCCAGTGTTCTTAGGCCTACAAAAGCGCTTCCAAGGAAGGGTGCTGGCTAGCAACAGCTTTCAGTGCTGGCACTTTTCATCTCTGAGCAATTGCTCGACATTTGCAATTTCTCAGCTCGTGTCTACGAGACGCAGAGATAGTGACCGTGACGTTTGGTGGCTAGAGAAGCGCAAAGCCCCAGTGTTCTTAGGCCTACAAAAGCGCTTCCAAGGAAGGGTGCTGGCTAGCAACAGCTTTCAGTGCTGGCACTTTTCATCTCTGAGCAATTGCTCGACGTTTGCAATTTCTCAGCTCGTGTCTACGAGACGGAAAGAGAATGACCGTGACGTTTGGTGGCTAGAGAAGCGCAAAGAGCAAGTGTTGCTGCGCCTGTGAAAGCGCTTCCAAGGAAGGGTGCTGGCTAGCAAGAGCTTTCAGTGCTGGCACTTTTCATCTCTGAGCAATTGCTGGACGTTTGCAATTTCTCAGCTCGTGTCTACGAGACGGAAAGAGAATGACCGTGACGTTTGGTGGGTAGAGAAGCGCAAAGCCCCAGTGTTGCTGCGCCTGTGAAAGCGCTTCCAAGGAAGTGTGCTGGCTAGCAAGAGCTTTCAGTGCTGGCACTTTTCATCTCTGAGCAATCGCTCGATGTTTGCAATTTCTCACCTGAGCTCTCTTTAGAGTGCGCGAGAGGATGAGCAGAAGATTAGGTGGCTAGAGAAGCCCAGAGCCCCAGTCTTCTTAGGCCTACAAAAGCGCTTCCAAGGAAGGGTGCTGGCTAGCAACAGCTTTCAGTGCTGGCACTTTTCATCTCTGAGCAATTGCTCGACATTTGCAATTTCTCAGCTCATGTCTACGAGACGCAGAGATAGTGACCGTGACGTTTGGTGGCTAGAGAAGCGCAAAGCCCCAGTGTTCTTAGGCCTACAAAAGCGCTTCCAAGGAAGGGGGCTGGCTAGCAACAGCTTTCAGTGCTGGCACTTTTCATCTCTGAGCAATTGCTCGACGTTTGCAATTTCTCAGCTCGTGTCTACGAGACGGAAAGAGAATGACCGTGACGTTTGGTGGCTAGAGAAGCGCAAAGCCCCAGTGTTGCTGCGCCTGTGAAAGCGCTTCCAAGGAAGGGTGCTGGCTAGCAACAGCTTTCAGTGCTGGCACTTTTCATCTCTGAGCAATCGCTCGATGTTTGCAATTTCTCACCTGAGCTCTCTTTAGAGTGCGCGAGAGGATGAGCAGAAGATTAGGTGGCTAGAGAAGCCCAGAGCCCCAGTGTTCTTAGGCCTACAAAAGCGCTTCCAAGGAAGGCTGCTGGCTAGCAACAGCTTTCAGTGCTGGCACTTTTCATCTCTGAGCAATTGCTCGACGTTTCCAATTTGTCACCTGAGCTCTCTTTAGAGTGCGCGAGAGAATGAGCAGAAGATTAGGTGGCTAGAGAAGCGCAAAGCCCCAGTCTTCTTAGGCCTACAAAAGCGCTTCCATGGAAGGGTGCTGGCTAGCAACAGCTTTCAGTGCTGGCACTTTTCATCTCTGAGCAATTGCTGGACGTTTGCAATTTCTCAGCTCGTGTCTACGAGACGGAAAGAGAAGGACCGTGACATTTGGTGGCTAGAGAAGCGCAAAGCCCCAGTGTTGCTGCGCCTGTGAAAGCGCTTCCAAGGAAGGGTGCTGGCTAGCAACAGCTTTCAGTGCTGGCACTTTTCATCTCGGAGCAATTGCTCGACGTTTGCAATTTCTCAGCTCGTGTCTACGAGACGGAAAGAGAATGACCGTGACGTTTGGTGGCTAGAGAAGCGCAAAGCCCCAGTGTTGCTGTGCCTGTGAAAGCGCTTCCAAGGAAGGGTGCTGGCTAGCAACAGCTTTCAGTGCTGGCACTTTTCATCTCTGAGCAATTGCTCGACGTTTGCAATTTCTCACCTAAGCTCTCTTTAGAGTGCGCGAGAGGATGAGCACAAGATTAGGTGGCTAGAGAAGCCCAGAGCCCCAGTGTTCTTAGGCCTACAAAAGCGCTTCCAAGGAAGGCTGCTGGCTAGCAACAGCTTTCAGTGCTGGCACTTTTCATCTCTGAGCAATTGCTGGACGTTTGCAATCTCTCAGCTCGTGTCTACGAGACGGAAAGAGAATGACCGTGACGTTTGGTGGCTAGAGAAGCGCAAAGCCCCAGTGTTGCTGTGCCTGTGAAAGCGCTTCCAAGGAAGGGTGCTGGCTAGCAAGAGCTTTCAGTGCTGGCACTTTTCATCTCTGAGCAATTGCTCGACGTTTGCAATTTCTCAGCTCGTGTCTACGAGACGGAGAAATAGTGACCGTGACGTTTGGTGGCTAGAGAAGCGCAAAGCCCCAGTGTTCTTAGGCCTACAAAAGCGCTTCCAAGGCAGGGTGCTGGCTAGCAACAGCTTTCAGTGCTGGCACTTTTCATCTCTGAGCAATTGCTCGACGTTTGCAATTTCTCAGCTCGTGTCTACGAGACGGAAAGAGAATGACCGTGACGTTTGGTGGGTAGAGAAACGCAAAGCCCCAGTGTTGCTGCGCCTGTGAAAGCGCTTCCAAGGAAGGGTGCTGGCTAGCAAGAGCTTTCAGTGCTGGCACTTTTCATCTCTGAGCAATTGCTCGACGTTTGCAATTTCTCACCTGAGCTCTCTTTAGAGTGCGCGAGAGGATGAGCACAAGATTAGGTGGCTAGAGAAGCCCAGAGCCCCAGTGTTCTTAGGGCTACAAAAGCGCTTCCAAGGCAGGGTGCTGGCTAGCAACAGCTTTCAGTGCTGGCACTTTTCATCTCTGAGCAATTGCTCGACGTTTGCAATTTCTCAGCTCGTGTCTACGAGACGGAAAGAGAATGACCGTGACGTTTGGTGGCTAGAGAAGCGCAAAGCCCCAGTGTTGCTGCGCCTGTGAAAGCGCTTCCAAGGAAGGGTGCTGGCTAGCAACAGCTTTCAGTGCTGGCACTTTTCATCTCTGAGCAATTGCTCGACGTTTGCAATTTCTCAGCTCGTGTCTACGAGAAGGAAAGAGAATGACCGTGACGTTTGGTGGCTAGAGAAGCGCAAAGCCCCAGTGTTACTGCGCCTGTGAAAGCGCTTCCAAGGAAGGGGGCTGGCTAGCAAGAGCTTTCAGTGCTGGCACTTTTCATCTCTGAGCAATTGCTGGACGTTTGCAATTTCTCACCTGAGCTCTCTTTAGAGTGCGCGAGAGGATGAGCAGAAGATTAGGTGGCTAGAGAAGCCCAGAGCCCCAGTCTTCTTAGGCCTACAAAAGCACTTCCAAGGAAGGGTGCTGGCTAGCAACAGCTTTCAGTGCTGGCACTTTTCATCTCTGAGCAATTGCTCGACGTTTGCAATTTCTCAGCTCGTGTCTACGAGACGGAAAGAGAATGACTGTGACGTTTGGTGGCTAGAGAAGCGCAAAGCCCCAGTGTTGCTGCGCCTGTGAAAGCGCTTCCAAGGAAGGGTGCTGGCTAGCAACAGCTTTCAGTGCTGGCACTTTTCATCTCTCAGCAATTGCTCGACGTTTGCAATTTCTCACCTGAGCTCTCTTTAGAGTGCGCGAGAGGATGAGCAGAAGATTAGGTGGCTAGAGAAGCCCAGAGCCCCAGTCTTCTTAGGCCTACAAAAGCGCTTCCAAGGAAGGGTGCTGGCTAGCAACAGCTTTCAGTGCTGGCACTTTTCATCTCTGAGCAATTGCTCGACGTTTGCAATTTCTCAGCTCGTGTCTACGAGACGGAAAGAGAATGACCGTGACGTTTGGTGGCTAGAGAAGCGCAAAGCCCCAGTGTTGCTGCGCCTGTGAAAGCGCTTCCAAGGAAGGGGGCTGGCTAGCAACAGCTTTCAGTGCTGGCACTTTTCATCTCTGAGCAATTGCTCGACGTTTGCAATTTCTCACCTGAGCTCTCTTTAGAGTGCGCGAGAGGATGAGCACAAGATTAGGTGGCTAGAGAAGCGCAAAGCCCCAGTGTTCTTAGGGCTACAAAAGCGCTTCCAAGGAAGGCTGCTGGCTAGCAACAGCTTTCAGTGCTGGCACTTTTCATCTCTGAGCAATTGCTCGACGTTTGCAATTTCTCAGCTCGTGTCTACGAGACGGAAAGAGAATGACCGTGACGTTTGGTGGCTAGAGAAGCGCAAAGCCCCAGTGTTGCTGCGCCTGTGAAAGCGCTTCCAAGGAAGGGTGCTGGCTAGCAAGAGCTTTCAGTGCTGGCACTTTTCATCTCTGAGCAATTGCTCGACGTTTGCAATTTCTCACCTGAGCTCTCTTTAGAGTGCACGAGAGGATGAGCAGAAGATTAGGTGGCTAGAGAAGCGCAAAGCCCCAGTCTTCTTAGGCCTACAAAAGCGCTTCCAAGGAAGGGTGCTGGCTAGCAAAAGCTTTCAGTGCTGGCACTTTTCATCTCTGAGCAATTGCTCGACGTTTGCAATTTCTCAGCTCGTGTCTACGAGACGGAAAGAGAAGGACCGTGACGTTTGGTGGCTAGAGAAACGCAAAGCCCCAGTGTTGCTGCGCCTGTGAAAGCGCTTCCAAGGAAGGGTGCTGGCTAGCAACAGCTTTCAGTGCTGGCACTTTTCATCTCTGAGCAATTGCTCGACGTTTGCAATTTCTCAGCTCGTGTCTACGAGACGGAAAGAGAATGACCGTGACGTTTGGTGGGTAGAGAAGCGCAAAGCCCCAGTGTTGCTGCGCCTGTGAAAGCGCTTCCAAGGAAGGGGGCTGGCTAGCAACAGCTTTCAGTGCTGGCACTTTTCATCTCTGAGCAATTGCTCGACGTTTGCAATTTCTCACCTGAGCTCTCTTTAGAGTGCGCGAGAGGATGAGCACAAGATTAGGTGGCTAGAGAAGCCCAGAGCCCCAGTCTTCTTAGGCCTACGAAAGCGCTTCCAAGGAAGGGTGCTGGCTAGCAAAAGCTTTCAGTGCTGACACTTTTCATCTCTGAGCAATTGCTCGACGTTTGCAATTTCTCAGCTCGTGTCTACGAGTCGGAGAGATAGTGACCGTGACGTTTGGTGGCTAGAGAAGCGCAAAGCCCCAGTGTTGCTGCGCCTGTGAAAGCGCTTCCAAGGAAGGGTGCTGGCTAGCAACAGCTTTCAGTGCTGGCACTTTTCATCTCTGAGCAATTGCTCGACGTTTGCAATTTGTCACCTGAGCTCTCTTTAGAGTGCGCGAGAGGATGAGCAGAAGATGAGGTGGCTAGAGAAGCCCAGAGCCCCAGTCTTCTTAGGCCTACAAAAGCGCTTCCAAGGCAGGGTGCTGGCTAGCAACAGCTTTCAGTGCTGGCACTTTTCATCTCTGAGCAATTGCTCGACGTTTGCAATTTCTCAGCTCGTGTCTACGAGACGGAGAGATAGTGACCGTGACGTTTGGTGGGTAGAGAAGCGCAAAGCCCCAGTGTTGCTGCGCCTGTGAAAGCGCTTCCAAGGAAGGGTGCTGGCTAGCAACAGCTTTCAGTGCTGGCACTTTTCCTCTCTGAGCAATTGCTCGGCCTTTGCAATTTCTCACCTGAGCTCTCTTTAGACTGCGCGAGAGGATGAGCAGAAGATTAGGTGGCTAGAGAAGCCCAGAGCCCCAGTGTTCTTAGGCCTACAAAAGCGCTTCCAAGGAAGGGTGCTGGCTAGCAACAGCTTTCAGTGCTGGCACTTTTCATCTCTGAGCAATTGCTCGACATTTGCAATTTCTCAGCTCGTGTCTACGAGACGCAGAGATAGTGACCGTGACGTTTGGTGGCTAGAGAAGCGCAAAGCCCCAGTCTTCTTAGGCCTACAAAAGCGCTTCCAAGGAAGGGTGCTGGCTAGCAACAGCTTTCAGTGCTGGCACTTTTCATCTCTGAGCAATTGCTCGACGTTTGCAATTTCTCAGCTCGTGTCTACGAGACGGAAAGAGAATGACCGTGACGTTTGGTGGCTAGAGAAGCGCAAAGAGCAAGTGTTGCTGCGCCTGTGAAAGCGCTTCCAAGGAAGGCTGCTGGCTAGCAAGAGCTTTCAGTGCTGGCACTTTTCATCTCTGAGCAATTGCTCGACGTTTGCAATTTCTCAGCTCGTGTCTACGAGACGGAAAGAGAATGACCGTGACGTTTGGTGGGTAGAGAAGCGCAAAGCCCCAGTGTTGCTGCGCCTGTGAAAGCGCTTCCAAGGAAGGGTGCTGGCTAGCAACAGCTTTCAGTGCTGGCACTTTTCATCTCTGAGCAATCGCTCGATGTTTGCAATTTCTCACCTGAGCTCTCTTTAGAGTGCGCGAGAGGATGAGCAGAAGATTAGGTGGCTAGAGAAGCCCAGAGCCCCAGTCTTCTTAGGCCTACAAAAGCGCTTCCAAGGAAGGGTGCTGGCTAGCAACAGCTTTCAGTGCTGGCACTTTTCATCTCTGAGCAATTGCTCGACATTTGCAATTTCTCAGCTCATGTCTACGAGACGCAGAGATAGTGACCGTGACGTTTGGTGGCTAGAGAAGCGCAAAGCCCCAGTGTTCTTAGGCCTACAAAAGCGCTTCCAAGGAAGGGGGCTGGCTAGCAACAGCTTTCAGTGCTGGCACTTTTCATCTCTGAGCAATTGCTCGACGTTTGCAATTTCTCAGCTCGTGTCTACGAGACGGAAAGAGAATGACCGTGACGTTTGGTGGCTAGAGAAGCGCAAAGCCCCAGTGTTGCTGCGCCTGTGAAAGCGCTTCCAAGGAAGGCGGCTGGCTAGCAACAGCTTTCAGTGCTGGCACTTTTCATCTCTGAGCAATTGCTCGACGTTTGCAATTTCTCAGCTCGTGTCTACGAGACGGAAAGAGAATGACCGTGACGTTTGGTGGCTAGAGAAGCGCAAAGCCCCAGTGTTGCTGCGCCTGTGAAAGCGCTTCCAAGGAAGGGTGCTGGCTAGCAACAGCTTTCAGTGCTGGCACTTTTCATCTCTGAGCAATCGCTCGATGTTTGCAATTTCTCACCTGAGCTCTCTTTAGAGTGCGCGAGAGGATGAGCAGAAGATTAGGTGGCTAGAGAAGCCCAGAGCCCCAGTGTTCTTAGGCCTACAAAAGCGCTTCCAAGGAAGGGTGCTGGCTAGCAACAGCTTTCAGTGCTGGCACTTTTCATCTCTGAGCAATTGCTCGACATTTGCAATTTCTCAGCTCGTGTCTACGAGACGCAGAGATAGTGACCGTGATGTTTGGTGGCTAGAGAAGCGCAAAGCCCCAGTGTTCTTAGGCCTACAAAAGCGCTTCCAAGGAAGGGTGCTGGCTAGCAACAGCTTTCAGTGCTGGCACTTTTCATCTCTGAGCAATTGCTCGACGTTTGCAATTTCTCAGCTCGTGTCTACGAGACGGAAAGAGAATGACCGTGACGTTTGGTGGCTAGAGAAGCGCAAAGCCCCAGTGTTGCTGCGCCTGTGAAAGCGCTTCCAAGGAAGGCTGCTGGCTAGCAACAGCTTTCAGTGCTGGCACTTTTCATCTCTGAGCAATTGCTCGACGTTTGCAATTTCTCAGCTCGTGTCTACGAGACGGAAAGAGAATGACCGTGACGTTTGGTGGCTAGAGAAGCGCAAAGCCCCAGTGTTGCTGCGCCTGTGAAAGCGCTTCCAAGGAAGGGTGCTGGCTAGCAACAGCTTTCAGTGCTGGCACTTTTCATCTCTGAGCGATCGCTCGATGTTTGCAATTTCTCACCTGAGCTCTCTTTAGAGTGCGCGAGAGGATGAGCAGAAGATTAGGTGGCTAGAGAAGCCCAGAGCCCCAGTGTTCTTAGGCCTACAAAAGCGCTTCCAAGGAAGGGTGCTGGCTAGCAACAGCTTTCAGTGCTGGCACTTTTCATCTCTGAGCAATTGCTCGACATTTGCAATTTCTCAGCTCGTGTCTACGAGACGCAGAGATAGTGACCGTGACGTTTGGTGGCTAGAGAAGCGCAAAGCCCCAGTGTTCTTAGGCCTACAAAAGCGCTTCCAAGGAAGGGTGCTGGCTAGCAACAGCTTTCAGTGCTGGCACTTTTCATCTCTGAGCAATTGCTCGACGTTTGCAATTTCTCAGCTCGTGTCTACGAGACGGAAAGAGAATGACCGTGACGTTTGGTGGCTAGAGAAGCGCAAAGCCCCAGTGTTACTGCGCCTGTGAAAGCGCTTCCAAGGAAGGCTGCTGGCTAGCAAGAGCTTTCAGTGCTGGCACTTTTCATCTCTGAGCAATTGCTCGACGTTTGCAATTTCTCAGCTCGTGTCTACGAGACGGAAAGAGAATGACCGTGACGTTTGGTGGGTAGAGAAGCGCAAAGCCCCAGTGTTGCTGCGCCTGTGAAAGCGCTTCCAAGGAAGGGTGCTGGCTAGCAACAGCTTTCAGTGCTGGCACTTTTCATCTCTGAGCAATCGCTCGATGTTTGTAATTTCTCACCTGAGCTCTCTTTAGAGTGCGCGAGAGGATGAGCACAAGATTAGGTGGCTAGAGAAGCCCAGAGCCCCAGTGTTCTTAGGCCTACAAAAGCGCTTCCAAGGAAGGGTGCTGGCTAGCAACAGCTTTCAGTGCTGGCACTTTTCATCTCTGAGCAATTGCTGGACGTTTGCAATTTCTCAGCTCGTGTCTACGAGACGGAAAGAGAATGACCGTGACGTTTGGTGGGTAGAGAAGCGCAAAGCCCCAGTGTTGCTGCGCCTGTGAAAGCGCTTCCAAGGAAGGCTGCTGGCTAGCAACAGCTTTCAGTGCTGGCACTTTTCATCTCTGAGCAATTGCTGGACATTTGCAATTTCTCACCTGAGCTCTCTTTAGAGTGCGCGAGAGGATGAGCAGAAGATTAGGTGGCTAGAGAAGCCCAGAGCCCCAGTCTTCTTAGGCCTACAAAAGCGCTTCCAAGGAAGGCTGCTGGCTAGCAACAGCTTTCAGTGCTGGCACTTTTCATCTCTGAGCAATTGCTCGACGTTTGCAATCTCTCAGCTCGTGTCTACGAGACGGAAAGAGAATGACCGTGACGTTTGGTGGCTAGAGAAGCGCAAAGCCCCAGTGTTGCTGCGCCTGTGAAAGCGCTTCCAAGGAAGGGTGCTGGCTAGCAACAGCTTTCAGTGCTGGCACTTTTCATCTCTCAGCAATTGCTCGACGTTTGTAATTTCTCACCTGAGCTCCCTTTAGAGTGCGCGAGAGAATGAGCAGAAGATTAGGTGGCTAGAGAAGCCCAGAGCCCCAGTCTTCTTAGGCCTACAAAAGCGCTTCCAAGGCAGGGTGCTGGCTAGCAACAGCTTTCAGTGCTGGCACTTTTCATCTCTGAGCAATTGCTGGACGTTTGCAATTTCTCAGCTCGTGTCTACGAGACGGAAAGAGAATGACCGTGACGTTTGGTGGCTAGAGAAGCGCAAAGCCCCAGTGTTCTTAGGCCTACAAAAGCGCTTCCAAGGAAGGGGGCTGGCTAGCAAGAGCTTTCAGTGCTGGCACTTTTCATCTCTGAGCAATTGCTGGACATTTGCAATTTCTCACCTGAGCTCTCTTTAGAGTGCGCGAGAGGATGAGCACAAGATTAGGTGGCTAGAGAAGCCCAGAGCCCCAGTGTTCTTAGGCCTACAAAAGCGCTTCCAAGGAAGGGTGCTGGCTAGCAACAGCTTTCAGTGCTGGCACTTTTCATCTCTGAGCAATTGCTCGACGTTTGCAATTTCTCAGCTCGTGTCTACGAGACGGAAAGAGAATGACCGTGACGTTTGGTGCCTAGAGAAGCGCAAAGAGCAAGTGTTGCTGCGCCTGTGAAAGCGCTTCCAAGGAAGGGTGCTGGCTAGCAAGAGCTTTCAGTGCTGGCACTTTTCATCTCTGAGCAATTGCTCGACGTTTGCAATTTCTCAACTCGTGTCTACGAGTCGGAGAGATAGTGACCGTGACGTTTGGTGGGTAGAGAAGCGCAAAGCCCCAGTGTTGCTGCGCCTGTGAAAGCGCTTCCAAGGAAGGCTGCTGGCTAGCAACAGCTTTCAGTGCTGGCACTTTTCATCTCTCAGCAATTGCTCGACGTTTGCAATTTGTCACCTGAGCTCTCTTTAGAGTGCACGAGAGGATGAGCAGAAGATGAGGTGGCTAGAGAAGCCCAGAGCCCCAGTGTTCTTAGGCCTACAAAAGCGCTTCCAAGGAAGGCTGCTGGCTAGCAACAGCTTTCAGTGCTGGCACTTTTCATCTCTGAGCAATTGCTCGACGTTTGCAATTTCTCAGCTCGTGTCTACGAGACGGAGAGATAGTGACCGTGATGTTTGGTGGTTAGAGAAGCGCAAAGCCCCAGTGTTGCTGCGCCTGTGAAAGCGCTTCCAAGGAAGGGTGCTGGCTAGCAACAACTTTCAGTGCTGGCACTTTTCCTCTCTGAGCAATTGCTCGACGTTTGCAATTTCTCACCTGAGCTCTCTTTAGAGTGCGCGAGAGGATGAGCAGAAGATTCGGTGGCTAGAGAAGCCCAGAGCCCCAGTGTTCTTAGGCCTACAAAAGCGCTTCCAAGGCAGGGTGCTGGCTAGCAACAGCTTTCAGTGCTGGCACTTTTCATCTCTGAGCAATTGCTCGACGTTTGCAATTTCTCAGCTCGTGTCTACGAGACGGAAAGAGAATGACCGTGACGTTTGGTGGCTAGAGAAGCGCAAAGCCCCAGTGTTGCTGTGCCTGTGAAAGCGCTTCCAAGGAAGGCTGCTGGCTAGCAAGAGCTTTCAGTGCTGGCACTTTTCATCTCTGAGCAATTGCTGGACATTTGCAATTTCTCACCTGAGCTCTCTTTAGAGTGCGCGAGAGGATGAGCAGAAGATTAGGTGGCTAGAGAAGCCCAGAGCCCCAGTGTTCTTAGGCCTACAAAAGCGCTTCCAAGGAAGGGTGCTGGCTAGCAACAGCTTTCAGTGCTGGCACTTTTCATCTCTGAGCAATTGCTCGACGTTTGCAATTTCTCAGCTCGTGTCTACGAGACGGAAACAGAATGACCGTGACGTTTGGTGGCTAGAGAAGCGCAAAGCCCCAGTGTTACTGCGCCTGTGAAAGCGCTTCCAAGGAAGGGTGCTGGCTAGCAACAGCTTTCAGTGCTGGCACTTTTCATCTCTGAGCAATTGCTCGACGTTTGCAATTTCTCAGCTCGTGTCTACGAGACGGAAAGAGAATGACCGTGACGTTTGGTGGCTAGAGAAGCGCAAAGCCCCAGTGTTGCTGCGCCTGTGAAAGCGCTTCCAAGGAAGGGTGCTGGCTAGCAACAGCTTTCAGTGCTGGCACTTTTCATCTCTGAGCAATCGCTCGATGTTTGCAATTTCTCACCTGAGCTCTCTTTAGAGTGCGCGAGAGGATGAGCAGAAGATTCGGTGGCTAGAGAAGCCCAGAGCCCCAGTGTTCTTAGGCCTACAAAAGCGCTTCCAAGGAAGGGTGCTGGCTAGCAACAGCTTTCAGTGCTGGCACTTTTCATCTCTGAGCAATTGCTGGACGTTTGCAATTTCTCAGCTCGTGTCTACGAGATGGAAAGAGAATGACCGTGACGTTTGGTGGGTAGAGAAGCGCAAAGCCCCAGTGTTGCTGCGCCTGTGAAAGCGCTTCCAAGGAAGGGTGCTGGCTAGCAACAGCTTTCAGTGCTGGCACTTTTCATCTCTGAGCAATTGCTCGACGTTTGCAATTTCTCACCTGAGCTCTCTTTAGAGTGCGCGAGAGGATGAGCAGAAGATTAGGTGGCTAGAGAAGCCCAGAGCCCCAGTGTTCTTAGGCCTACAAAAGCGCTTCCAAGGAAGGCTGCTGGCTAGCAACAGCTTTCAGTGCTGGCACTTTTCATCTCTGAGCAATTGCTCGACGTTTGCAATTTCTCAGCTCGTGTCTACGAGACGGAAAGAGAATGACCGTGACGTTTGGTGGCTAGAGAAGCGCAAAGCCCCAGTGTTGCTGCGCCTGTGAAAGCGCTTCCAAGGAAGGCTGCTGGCTAGCAACAGCTTTCAGTGCTGGCACTTTTCATCTCTCAGCAATTGCTCGACGTTTGTAATTTCTCACCTGAGCACCCTTTAGAGTGCGCGAGAGAATGAGCAGAAGATTAGGTGGCTAGAGAAGCCCAGAGCCCCAGTCTTCTTAGGGCTACAAAAGCGCTTCCAAGGAAGGGGGCTGGCTAGCAACAGTTTTCAGTGCTGGCACTTTTCATCTCTGAGCAATTGCTGGACGTTTGCAATTTCTCAGCTCGTGTCTACGAGACGGAAAGAGAAGGACCGTGACGTTTGGTGGCTAGAGAAGCGCAAAGCCCCAGTGTTGCTGCGCCTGTGAAAGCGCTTCCAAGGAAGGGTGCTGGCTAGCAACAGCTTTCAGTGCTGGCACTGTTCATCTCTGAGCAATTGATCGACGTTTGCAATTTCTCACCTGAGCTCTCTTTAGAGTGCGCGAGAGGATGAGCAGAAGATGATGTGGCTAGAGAAGCCCAGAGCCCCAGTGTTCTTAGGCCTACAAAAGCGCTTCCAAGGCAGGGTGCTGGCTAGCAACAGCTTTCAGTGCTGGCACTTTTCATCTCTGAGCAATTGCTCGACGTTTGCAATTTCTCAGCTCGTGTCTACGAGACGGAAAGAGAATGACCGTGACGTTTGGTGGGTAGAGAAGCGCAAAGCCGCAGTGTTGCTGCGCCTGTGAAAGCGCTTCCAAGGAAGGGTGCTGGCTAGCAAGAGCTTTCAGTGCTGGCACTTTTCATCTCTGAGCAATTGCTCGACGTTTGCAATTTCTCAGCTCGTGTCTATGAGTCGGAGAGATAGTGACCGTGACGTTTGGTGGGTAGAGAAGCACAAAGCCCCAGTGTTGCTGCGCCTGTGAAAGCGCTTCCAAGGAAGGGTGCTGGCTAGCAACAGCTTTCAGTGCTGGCACTTTTCATCTCTCAGCAATTGCTCGACGTTTGCAATTTGTCACCTGAGCTCTCTTTAGACTGCGCGAGAGGATGAGCAGAAGATGAGGTGGCTAGAGAAGGCCAGAGCCCCAGTGTTCTTAGGCCTACAAAAGCGCTTCCAAGGAAGGGTGCTGGCTAGCAACAGCTTTCAGTGCTGGCACTTTTCATCTCTGAGCAATTGCTCGACGTTTGCAATTTCTCAGCTCGTGTCTACAAGACGGAGAGATAGTGACCGTGACGTTTGGTGGGTAGAGAAGCGCAAAGCCCCAGTGTTGCTGCGCCTGTGAAAGCGCTTCCAAGGAAGGGTGCTGGCTAGCAACAACTTTCAGTGCTGGCACTTTTCCTCTCTGAGCAATTGCTCGACCTTTGCAATTTCTCACCTGAGCTCTCTTTAGAGTGCGCGAGAGGATGAGCAGAAGATTAGGTGGCTAGAGAAGCGCAAAGCCCCAGTGTTCTTAGGCCTACAAAAGCGCTTCCAAGGCAGGGTGCTGGCTAGCAACAGCTTTCAGTGCTGGCACTTTTCATCTCTGAGCAATTGCTCGACATTTGCAATTTCTCAGCTCGTGTCTACGAGACGGAAAGAGAATGACCGTGACGTTTGGTGGCTAGAGAAGCGCAAAGCCCCAGTGTTGCTGCGCCTGTGAAAGCACTTCCAAGGAAGGGTGCTGGCTAGCAACAGCTTTCAGTGCTGGCACTTTTCATCTCTGAGCAATTGCTGGACATTTGCAATTTCTCACCTGAGCTCTCTTTAGAGTGCGCGAGAGGATGAGCAGAAGATTAGGTGGCTAGAGAAGCCCAGAGCCCCAGTGTTCTTAGGCCTACAGAAGCGCTTCCAAGGAAGGGTGCTGGCTAGCAACAGCTTTCAGTGCTGGCACTTTTCATCTCTGAGCAATTGCTCGACATTTGCAATTTCTCAGCTCGTGTCTACGAGACGGAAAGAGAATGACCGTGACATTTGGTGGCTAGAGAAGCGCAAAGCCCCAGTGTTGCTGCGCCTGTGAAAGCGCTTCCAAGGAAGGGTGCTGGCTAGCAACAGCTTTCAGTGCTGGCACTTTTCATCTCTGAGCAATTGCTCGACGTTTGCAATTTCTCAGCTCGTGTCTACGAGACGGAGAGAAAGTGACCGTGACGTTTGGTGGCTAGAGAAGCGCAAAGCCCCAGTGTTGCTGCGCCTGTGAAAGCGCTTCCAAGGAAGGCTGCTGGCTAGCAACAGCTTTCAGTGCTGGCACTTTTCATCTCTGAGCAATTGCTCGACGTTTGCAATTTCTCACTTGAGCTCTCTTTAGAGTGCGCGAGAGGATGAGCAGAAGATTAGGTGGCTAGAGAAGCCCAGAGCCCCAGTCTTCTTAGGCCTACAAAAGCGCTTCCAAGGAAGGGTGCTGGCTAGCAACAGCTTTCAGTGCTGGCACTTTTCATCTCTCAGCAATTGCTGGACGTTTGCAATTTCTCAGCTCGTGTCTACGAGACGGAAAGAGAATGACCGTGACGTTTGGTGGCTAGAGAAGCGCAAAGCCCCAGTGTTGCTGCGCCTGTGAAAGCGCTTCCAAGGAAGGGTGCTGGCTAGCAACAGCTTTCAGTGCTGGCACTTTTCATCTCTGAGCAATTGCTCGACGTTTGCAATTTCTCACCTGAGCTCTCTTTAGAGTGCGCGAGAGGATGAGCAGAAGATGAGGTGGCTAGAGAATCCCAGAGCCCCAGTGTTCTTAGGCCTACAAAAGCGCTTCCAAGGAAGGGTGCTGGCTAGCAACAGCTTTCAGTGCTGGCACTTTTCGTCTCTGAGCAATTGCTGGACATTTGCAATTTCTCACCTGAGCTCTCTTTAGAGTGCGCGAGAGGATGAGCAGAAGATTCGGTGGCTAGAGAAGCCCAGAGCCCCAGTGTTCTTAGGCCTACAAAAGCGCTTCCAAGGAAGGCTGCTGGCTAGCAACAGCTTTCAGTGCTGGCACTTTTCATCTCTGAGCAATTGCTCGACGTTTGCAATTTCTCAGCTCGTGTCTACGAGACGGAAAGAGAATGACCGTGACGTTTGGTGGCTAGAGAAGCGCAAAGCCCCAGTGTTGCTGTGCCTGTGAAAGCGCTTCCAAGGAAGGGTGCTGGCTAGCAACAGCTTTCAGTGCTGGCACTTTTCATCTCTCAGCAATTGCTCGACCTTTGCAATTTCTCACCTGAGCTCTCTTTAGACTGCGCGAGAGGATGAGCAGAAGATTAGGTGGCTAGAGAAGCCCAGAGCCCCACTGTTCTTAGGCCTACAAAAGCGCTTCCAAGGAAGGGTGCTGGCTAGCAACAGCTTTCAGTGCTGGCACTTTTCATCTCTGAGCAATTGCTCGACGTTTGCAATTTCTCAGCTCGTGTCTACGAGACGGAAACAGAATGACTGTGACGTTTGGTGGCTAGAGAAGCGCAAAGCCCCAGTGTTACTGCGCCTGTGAAAGCGCTTCCAAGGAAGGGTGCTGGCTAGCAAGAGCTTTCAGTGCTGGCACTTTTCATCTCTGAGCAATTGCTCGACGTTTGCAATTTCTCACCTGAGCTCTCTTTAGAGTGCGCGAGAGGATGAGCAGAAGATTAGGTGGCTAGAGAAGCGCAAAGCCCCAGTGTTCTTAGGCCTACAAAAGCGCTTCCAAGGAAGGGTGCTGGCTAGCAACAGCTTTCAGTGCTGGCACTTTTCATCTCTGAGCAATTGCTGGACGTTTGCAGTTTCTCACCTGAGCTCTCTTTAGAGTGCGCGAGAGGATGAGCAGAAGATTAGGTGGCTAGAGAAGCCCAGAGCCCCAGTGTTGCTGCGCCTGTGAAAGCACTTCCAAGGAAGGGTGCTGGCTAGCAACAGCTTTCAGTGCTGGCACTTTTCATCTCTGAGCAATTGCTGGACATTTGCAATTTCTCACCTGAGCTCTCTTTAGAGTGCGCGAGAGGATGAGCAGAAGATTAGGTGGCTAGAGAAGCCCAGAGCCCCAGTGTTCTTAGGCCTACAGAAGCGCTTCCAAGGAAGGGTGCTGGCTAGCAACAGCTTTCAGTGCTGGCACTTTTCATCTCCGAGCAATTGCTCGACATTTGCAATTTCTCAGCTCGTGTCTACGAGACGGAAAGAGAATGACCGTGACATTTGGTGGCTAGAGAAGCGCAAAGCCCCAGTGTTGCTGCGCCTGTGAAAGCGCTTCCAAGGAAGGGTGCTGGCTAGCAACAGCTTTCAGTGCTGGCACTTTTCATCTCTGAGCAATTGCTCGACGTTTGCAATTTCTCAGCTCGTGTCTACGAGACGGAGAGAAAGTGACCGTGACGTTTGGTGGCTAGAGAAGCGCAAAGCCCCAGTGTTGCTGCGCCTGTGAAAGCGCTTCCAAGGAAGGCTGCTGGCTAGCAACAGCTTTCAGTGCTGGCACTTTTCATCTCTGAGCAATTGCTCGACGTTTGCAATTTCTCACTTGAGCTCTCTTTAGAGTGCGCGAGAGGATGAGCAGAAGATTAGGTGGCTAGAGAAGCCCAGAGCCCCAGTCTTCTTAGGCCTACAAAAGCGCTTCCAAGGAAGGGTGCTGGCTAGCAACAGCTTTCAGTGCTGGCACTTTTCATCTCTCAGCAATTGCTGGACGTTTGCAATTTCTCAGCTCGTGTCTACGAGACGGAAAGAGAATGACCGTGACGTTTGGTGGCTAGAGAAGCGCAAAGCCCCAGTGTTGCTGCGCCTGTGAAAGCGCTTCCAAGGAAGGGTGCTGGCTAGCAACAGCTTTCAGTGCTGGCACTTTTCATCTCTGAGCAATTGCTCGACGTTTGCAATTTCTCACCTGAGCTCTCTTTAGAGTGCGCGAGAGGATGAGCAGAAGATGAGGTGGCTAGAGAATCCCAGAGCCCCAGTGTTCTTAGGCCTACAAAAGCGCTTCCAAGGAAGGGTGCTGGCTAGCAACAGCTTTCAGTGCTGGCACTTTTCGTCTCTGAGCAATTGCTGGACATTTGCAATTTCTCACCTGAGCTCTCTTTAGAGTGCGCGAGAGGATGAGCAGAAGATTCGGTGGCTAGAGAAGCCCAGAGCCCCAGTGTTCTTAGGCCTACAAAAGCGCTTCCAAGGAAGGCTGCTGGCTAGCAACAGCTTTCAGTGCTGGCACTTTTCATCTCTGAGCAATTGCTCGACGTTTGCAATTTCTCAGCTCGTGTCTACGAGACGGAAAGAGAATGACCGTGACGTTTGGTGGCTAGAGAAGCGCAAAGCCCCAGTGTTGCTGTGCCTGTGAAAGCGCTTCCAAGGAAGGGTGCTGGCTAGCAAGAGCTTTCAGTGCTGGCACTTTTCATCTCTGAGCAATTGCTCGACGTTTGCAATTTCTCACCTGAGCTCTCTTTAGAGTGCGCGAGAGGATGAGCAGAAGATTAGGTGGCTAGAGAAGCGCAAAGCCCCAGTGTTCTTAGGCCTACAAAAGCGCTTCCAAGGAAGGCTGCTGGCTAGCAACAGCTTTCAGTGCTGGCACTTTTCATCTCTGAGCAATTGCTCGACGTTTGCAATTTCTCAGCTCGTGTCTACGAGACGCAGAGATAGTGACCGTGACGTTTGGTGGCTAGAGAAGCGCAAAGCCCCAGTGTTCTTAGCCCTACAAAAGCGCTTCCAAGGAAGGGTGCTGGCTAGCAACAGCTTTCAGTGCTGGCACTTTTCATCTCTGAGCAATTGCTCGACGTTTGCAATTTCTCAGCTCGTGTCTACGAGACGGAAAGAGAATGACCGTGACGTTTGGTGGCTAGAGAAGCGCAAAGCCCCAGTGTTGCTGTGCCTGTGAAAGCGCTTCCAAGGAAGGCTGCTGGCTAGCAAGAGCTTTCAGTGCTGGCACTTTTCATCTCTCAGCAATTGCTCGACGTTTGCAATTTCTCACCTGAGCTCTCTTTAGAGTGCGCGAGAGGATGAGCAGAAGATTCGGTGGCTAGAGAAGCCCAGAGCCCCAGTGTTCTTAGGCCTACAAAAGCGCTTCCAAGGAAGGGTGCTGGCTAGCAACAGCTTTCAGTGCTGGCACTTTTCATCTCTGAGCAATTGCTCGACGTTTGCAATTTCTCAGCTCGTGTCTACGAGACGGAAACAGAATGACTGTGACGTTTGGTGGCTAGAGAAGCGCAAAGCCCCAGTGTTACTGCGCCTGTGAAAGCGCTTCCAAGGAAGGGTGCTGGCTAGCAAGAGCTTTCAGTGCTGGCACTTTTCATCTCTGAGCAATTGCTCGACGTTTGCAATTTCTCACCTGAGCTCTCTTTAGAGTGCGCGAGAGGATGAGCAGAAGATTAGGTGGCTAGAGAAGCGCAAAGCCCCAGTGTTCTTAGGCCTACAAAAGCGCTTCCAAGGAAGGGTGCTGGCTAGCAACAGCTTTCAGTGCTGGCACTTTTCATCTCTGAGCAATTGCTGGATGTTTGCAGTTTCTCACCTGAGCTCTCTTTAGAGTGCGCGAGAGGATGAGCAGAAGATTAGGTGGCTAGAGAAGCCCAGAGCCCCAGTGTTCTTAGGCCTACAAAAGCGCTTCCAAGGAAGGCTGCTGGCTAGCAACAGCTTTCAGTGCTGGCACTTTTCATCTCTGAGCAATTGCTCGACGTTTGCAATTTCTCAGCTCGTGTCTACGAGACGGAAAGAGAATGACCGTGACGTTTGGTGGGTAGAGAAGCGCAAAGCCCCAGTGTTGCTGCGCCTGTGAAAGCACTTCCAAGGAAGGGTGCTGGCTAGCAAGAGCTTTCAGTGCTGGCACTTTTCATCTCTGAGCAATTGCTGGACATTTGCAATTTCTCACCTGAGCTCTCTTTAGAGTGCGCGAGAGGATGAGCAGAAGATTAGGTGGCTAGAGAAGCCCAGAGCCCCAGTGTTCTTAGGCCTACAGAAGCGCTTCCAAGGAAGGGTGCTGGCTAGCAACAGCTTTCAGTGCTGGCACTTTTCATCTCTGAGCAATTGCTCGACGTTTGCAATTTCTCAGCTCGTGTCTACGAGACGGAGAGAAAGTGACCGTGACGTTTGGTGGCTAGAGAAGCGCAAAGCCCCAGTGTTGCTGCGCCTGTGAAAGCGCTTCCAAGGAAGGGTGCTGGCTAGCAACAGCTTTCAGTGCTGGCACTTTTCATCTCTGAGCAATTGCTCGACGTTTGCAATTTCTCACTTGAGCTCTCTTTAGAGTGCGCGAGAGGATGAGCAGAAGATGAGGTGGCTAGAGAAGCCCAGAGCCCCAGTCTTCTTAGGCCTACAAAAGCGCTTCCAAGGAAGGGTGCTGGCTAGCAACAGCTTTCAGTGCTGGCACTTTTCATCTCTCAGCAATTGCTCGACGTTTGCAATTTCTCAGCTCGTGTCTACGAGACGGAAAGAGAATGACCGTGACGTTTGGTGGCTAGAGAAGCGCAAAGCCCCAGTGTTGCTGCGCCTGTGAAAGCGCTTCCAAGGAAGGGTGCTGGCTAGCAAGAGCTTTCAGTGCTGGCACTTTTCATCTCTGAGCAATTGCTCGACGTTTGCAATTTCTCACCTGAGCTCTCTTTAGAGTGCGCGAGAGGATGAGCAGAAGATGAGGTGGCTAGAGAATCCCAGAGCCCCAGTGTTCTTAGGCCTACAAAAGCGCTTCCAAGGAAGGCTGCTGGCTAGCAACAGCTTTCAGTGCTGGCACTTTTCATCTCTGAGCAATTGCTCGACGTTTGCAATTTCTCAGCTCGTGTCTACGAGACGGAAAGAGAATGACCGTGACGTTTGGTGGCTAGAGAAGCGCAAAGCCCCAGTGTTGCTGTGCCTGTGAAAGCGCTTCCAAGGAAGGGTGCTGGCTAGCAACAGCTTTCAGTGCTGGCACTTTTCATCTCTCAGCAATTGCTCGACCTTTGCAATTTCTCACCTGAGCTCTCTTTAGACTGCGCGAGAGGATGAGCAGAAGATTAGGTGGCTAGAGAAGCCCAGAGCCCCACTGTTCTTAGGCCTACAAAAGCGCTTCCAAGGAAGGGTGCTGGCTAGCAACAGCTTTCAGTGCTGGCACTTTTCATCTCTGAGCAATTGCTCGACGTTTGCAATTTCTCAGCTCGTGTCTACGAGACGCAGAGATAGTGACCGTGACGTTTGGTGGCTAGAGAAGCGCAAAGCCCCAGTGTTCTTAGGCCTACAAAAGCGCTTCCAAGGAAGGGTGCTGGCTAGCAACAGCTTTCAGTGCTGGCACTTTTCATCTCTGAGCAATTGCTCGACGTTTGCAATTTCTCAGCTCGTGTCTACGAGACGGAAAGAGAATGACCGTGACGTTTGGTGGCTAGAGAAGCGCAAAGCCCCAGTGTTGCTGTGCCTGTGAAAGCGCTTCCAAGGAAGGCTGCTGGCTAGCAAGAGCTTTCAGTGCTGGCACTTTTCATCTCTGAGCAATTGCTGGACATTTGCAATTTCTCACCTGAGCTCTCTTTAGAGTGCGCGAGAGGATGAGCAGAAGATTAGGTGGCTAGAGAAGCGCAAAGCCCCAGTGTTCTTAGGCCTACAAAAGCGCTTCCAAGGAAGGGGGCTGGCTAGCAACAGCTTTCAGTGCTGGCACTTTTCATCTCTGAACAATTGCTGGACGTTTGCAATTTCTCAGCTCGTGTCTACGAGACGGAAAGAGAATGACCGTGACGTTTGGTGGGTAGAGAACTGCAAAGCCCCAGTGTTGCTGCGCCTGTGAAAGCGCTTCCAAGGAAGGGGGCTGGCTAGCAACAGCTTTCAGTGCTGGCACTTTTCATCTCTGAGCAATTGCTCGACGCTTGCAATTTCTCACCTGAGCTCTCTTTAGAGTGCGCGAGAGGATGAGCAGAAGATTAGGTGGCTAGAGAAGGCCAGAGCCCCAGTGTTCTTAGGCCTACAAAAGCGCTTCCAAGGAAGGGTGCTGGCTAGCAACAGCTTTCAGTGCTGGCACTTTTCATCTCTGAGCAATTGCTGGACGTTTGCAATTTCTCAGCTCGTGTCTACGAGACGGAAACAGAATGACCGTGACGTTTGGTGGCTAGAGAAGCGCAAAGCCCCAGTGTTGCTGCGCCTGTGAAAGCGCTTCCAAGGAAGGGTGCTGGCTAGCAAGAGCTTTCAGTGCTGGCACTTTTCATCTCTGAGCAATTGCTGGACATTTGCAATTTCTCACCTGAGCGCTCTTTAGAGTGCGCGAGAGGATGAGCACAAGATTAGGTGGCTAGAGAAGCGCAAAGCCCCAGTGTTCTTAGGCCTACAAAAGCGCTTCCAAGGAAGGGTGCTGGCTAGCAACAGCTTTCAGTGCTGGCACTTTTCATCTCTGAGCAATTGCTCGACGTTTGCAATTTCTCAGCTCGTGTCTACGAGACGGAAAGAGAATGACCGTGACGTTTGGTGGCTAGAGAAGCGCAAAGCCCCAGTGTTACTGCGCCTGTGAAAGCGCTTCCAAGGAAGGGTGCTGGCTAGCAACAGCTTTCAGTGCTGGCACTTTTCATCTCTCAGCAATTGCTCGACGTTTGCAATTTGTCACCTGAGCTCTCTTTGGAGTGCACGAGAGAATGAGCACAAGATTAGGTGGCTAGAGAAGGCCAGAGCCCCAGTGTTCTTAGGCCTACAAAAGCATTTCCAAGGAAGGGGGCTGGCTAGCAACAGCTTTCAGTGCTGGCACTTTTCATCTCTGAGCAATTGCTCGACGTTTGCAATTTCTCAGCTCGTGTCTACGAGACGGAAAGAGAATGACCGTGACGTTTGGTGGCTAGAGAAGCGCAAAGCCCCATTGTTGCTGCGCCTGTGAAAGCGCTTCCAAGGAAGGGTGCTGGCTAGCAACAGCTTTCAGTGCTGGCACTTTTCATCTCTGAGCAATTGCTCGACGTTTGCAATTTCTCACCTGAGCTCTCTTTAGAGTGCGCGAGAGGATGAGCAGAAGATTCGGTGGCTAGAGAAGCCCAGAGCCCCAGTCTTCTTAGGCCTACAAAAGCGCTTCCAAGGAAGGCTGCTGGCTAGCAACAGCTTTCAGTGCTGGCACTTTTCATCTCTGAGCAATTGCTGGACGTTTGCAATTTCTCAGCTCGTGTCTACGAGACGGAAAGAGAATGACCGTGACGTTTGGTGGCTAGAGAAGCGCAAAGCCCCAGTGTTGCTGCGCCTGTGAAAGCGCTTCCAAGGAAGGCTGCTGGCTAGCAAGAGCTTTCAGTGCTGGCACTTTTCATCTCTCAGCAATTGCTCGACGTTTGCAATTTCTCACCTGAGCTCTCTTTAGAGTGCGCGAGAGGATGAGCAGAAGATTAGGTGGCTAGAGAAGCCCAGAGCCCCAGTGTTCTTAGGCCTACAAAAGCGCTTCCAAGGAAGGGTGCTGGCTAGCAACAGCTTTCAGTGCTGGCACTTTTCATCTCTGAGCAATTGCTGGACATTTGCAATTTCTCACCTGAGCTCTCTTTAAGTGCGCGAGAGGATGAGCAGAAGATTAGGTGGCTAGAGAAGCCCAGAGCCCCAGTGTTCTTAGGCCTACAAAAGCGCTTCCAAGGAAGGGTGCTGGCTAGCAAGAGCTTCCAGTGCTGGCACTTTTCATCTCTGAGCAATTGCTCAATGTTTGCAATTTCTCAGCTCGTGTCTACGAGACGGAAAGAGAAGGACCGTGACGTTTGGTGGTTAGAGAAGCGCAAAGCCCCAGTGTTGCTGCGCCTGTGAAAGCGCTTCCAAGGAAGGCTACTGGCTAGCAAGAGCTTTCAGTGCTGGCACTTTTCATCTCTGAGCAATTGCTCGACGTTTGCAATTTCTCACCTGAGCTCTCTTTAGAGTGCGCGAGAGGATGAGCACAAGATTAGGTGGCTAGAGAAGCGCAAAGCCCCAGTGTTCTTAGGCCTACAAAAGCGCTTCCAAGGAAGGCTGCTGGCTAGCAACAGCTTTCAGTGCTGGCACTTTTCATCTCTGAGCAATTGCTCGATGTTTGCAATTTCTCAGCTCGTGTCTACGAGACGGAAAGAGAAGGACCGTGACGTTTGGTGGCTAGAGAAGCGCAAAGCCCCAGTGATGCTGTGCCTGTGAAAGCGCTTCCAAGGAAGGCTGCTGGCTAGCAACAGCTTTCAGTGCTGGCACTTTTCATCTCTGAGCAATTGCTCGACGTTTGCAATTTCTCACCTGAGCTCTCTTTAGAGTGCGCGAGAGGATGAGCACAAGATTAGGTGGCTAGAGAAGCCCAGAGCCCCAGTGTTCTTAGGCCTACAAAAGCGCTTCCAAGGAAGGCTGCTGGCTAGCAACAGCTTTCAGTGCTGGCACTTTTCATCTCTGAGCAATTGCTCGACGTTTGCAATTTCTCAGCTCGTGTCTACGAGACGGAAAGAGACTGACTGTGACGTTTGGTGGCTAGAGAAGCGCAAAGCCCCAGTGTTGCTGCGCCTGTGAAAGCGCTTCCAAGGAAGGGTGCTGGCTAGCAAGAGCTTTCAGTGCTGGCACTTTTCATCTCTGAGCAATTGCTCGACGTTTGCAATTTCTCAGCTCGTGTCTACGAGACGGAAAGAGAATGACCGTGACGTTTGGTGGCTAGAGAAGCGCAAAGCCCCAGTGTTGCTGTGCCTGTGAAAGCGCTTCCAAGGAAGGGTGCTGGCTAGCAAGAGCTTTCAGTGCTGGCACTTTTCATCTCTGAGCAATTGCTCGACGTTTGCAATTTCTCACCTGAGCTCTCTTTAGAGTGCGCGAGAGGATGAGCACAAGATTAGGTGGCTAGAGAAGCCCAGAGCCCCAGTGTTCTTAGGCCTACAAAAGCGCTTCCAAGGAAGGCTGCTGGCTAGCAACAGCTTTCAGTGCTGGCACTTTTCATCTCTGAGCAATTGCTGGACGTTTGCAATTTCTCAGCTCGTGTCTACGAGACGGAAAGAGACTGACTGTGACGTTTGGTGGCTAGAGAAGCGCAAAGCCCCAGTGTTGCTGCGCCTGTGAAAGCGCTTCCAAGGAAGGGTGCTGGCTAGCAAGAGCTTTCAGTGCTGGCACTTTTCATCTCTGAGCAATTGCTCGACGTTTGCAATTTCTCACCTGAGCTCTCTTTAGAGTGCGCGAGAGGATGAGCACAAGATTAGGTGGCTAGAGAAGCGCAAAGCCCCAGTGTTCTTAGGCCTACAAAAGCGCTTCCAAGGAAGGGTGCTGGCTAGCAACAGCTTTCAGTGCTGGCACTTTTCATCTCTGAGCAATTGCTCGACGTTTGCAATTTCTCAGCTCGTGTCTACGAGAAGGAAAGAGAATGACCGTGACGTTTGGTGGCTAGAGAAGCGCAAAGCCCCAGTGTTGCTGCGCCTGTGAAAGCGCTTCCAAGGAAGGCTGCTGGCTAGCAACAGCTTTCAGTGCTGGCACTTTTCATCTCTGAGCAATTGCTCGACGTTTGCAATTTCTCACCTGAGCTCTCTTTAGAGTGCGCGAGAGGATGAGCAGAAGATTAGGTGGCTAGAGAAGGCCAGAGCCCCAGTGTTCTTAGGCCTACAAAAGCGCTTCCAAGGAAGGGTGCTGGCTAGCAACAGCTTTCAGTGCTGGCGCTTTTCATCTCTGAGCAATTGCTGGACGTTTGCAATTTCTCAGCTCGTGTCTACGAGACGGAAAGAGAATGACCGTGACGTTTGGTGGCTAGAGAAGCGCAAAGCCCCAGTGTTGCTGTGCCTGTGAAAGCGCTTCCAAGGAAGGGGGCTGGCTAGCAACAGCTTTCAGTGCTGGCACTTTTCATCTCTGAGCAATTGCTCGATGTTTGCAATTTCTCACCTGAGCACCCTTTAGAGTGCGCGAGAGAATGAGCAGAAGATTAGGTGGCTAGAGAAGCGCAAAGCCCCAGTGTTCTTAGGCCTACAAAAGCGCTTCCAAGGAAGGCTGCTGGCTAGCAACAGCTTTCAGTGCTGGCACTTTTCATCTCTGAGCAATTGCTCGACGTTTGCAATTTCTCAGCTCGTGTCTACGAGACGGAAAGAGAATGACCATGACGTTTGGTGGCTAGAGAAGCGCAAAGCCCCAGTGTTGCTGCGCCTGTGAAAGCGCTTCCAAGGAAGGGTGCTGGCTAGCAACAGCTTTCAGTGCTGGCACTTTTCATCTCTCAGCAATTGCTGGACATTTGCAATTTCTCACCTGAGCTCTCTTTAGAGTGCGCGAGAGGATGAGCAGAAGATTCGGTGGCTAGAGAAGGCCAGAGCCCCAGTGTTCTTAGGCCTACAAAAGCGCTTCCAAGGAAGGGTGCTGGCTAGCAACAGCTTTCAGTGCTGGCACTTTTCATCTCTGAGCAATTGCTCGACGTTTGCAATTTCTCAGCTCGTGTCTACGAGACGGAAAGAGAATGACCGTGACGTTTGGTGGCTAGAGAAGCGCAAAGCCCCAGTGTTGCTGCGCCTGTGAAAGCGCTTCCAAGGAAGGCTGCTGGCTAGCAACAGCTTTCAGTGCTGGCACTTTTCATCTCTGAGCAATTGCTCAACGTTTGTAATTTCTCACCTGAGCACCCTTTAGATTGCGCGAGAGGATGAGCAGAAGATTAGGTGGCTAGAGAAGCCCAGAGCCCCAGTGTTCTTAGGGCTACAAAAGCGCTTCCAAGGAAGGGTGCTGGCTAGCAACAGCTTTCAGTGCTGGCACTTTTCATCTCTGAGCAATTGCTGGACGTTTGCAATTTCTCAGCTCGTGTCTACGAGACGGAAAGAGAATGACCATGACGTTTGGTGGCTAGAGAAGCGCAAAGCCCCAGTGTTGCTGCGCCTGTGAAAGCGCTTCCAAGGAAGGGTGCTGGCTAGCAACAGCTTTCAGTGCTGGCACTTTTCATCTCTCAGCAATTGCTGGACATTTGCAATTTCTCACCTGAGCACTCTTTAGAGTGCGCGAGAGGATGAGCAGAAGATTCGGTGGCTAGAGAAGGCCAGAGCCCCAGTGTTCTTAGGCCTACAAAAGCGCTTCCAAGGAAGGGTGCTGGCTAGCAACAGCTTTCAGTGCTGGCACTTTTCATCTCTGAGCAATTGCTCGACGTTTGCAATTTCTCAGCTCGTGTCTACGAGACGGAAAGAGAATGACCGTGACGTTTGGTGGCTAGAGAAGCGCAAAGCCCCAGTGTTGCTGCGCCTGTGAAAGCGCTTCCAAGGAAGGGTGCTGGCTAGCAAGAGCTTTCAGTGCTGGCACTTTTCATCTCTGAGCAATTGCTCGACGTTTGTAATTTCTCACCTGAGCACCCTTTAGAGTGCGCGAGAGGATGAGCAGAAGATTAGGTGGCTAGAGAAGCCCAGAGCCCCAGTGTTCTTAGGGCTACAAAAGCGCTTCCAAGGAAGGGTGCTGGCTAGCAACAGCTTTCAGTGCTGGCACTTTTCATCTCTGAGCAATTGCTCGACGTTTGCAATTTCTCAGCTCGTGTCTACGAGACGGAAAGAGAAGGACCGTGACATTTGGTGCATATAGAAGCGCAAAGCCCCAGTGTTTCTGCGCCTGTGAAAGCGCTTCCAAGGAAGGGGGCTGGCTAGCAACAGCTTTCAGTGCTGGCACTTTTCATCTCTGAGCAATTGCTCGACGTTTGCAATTTCTCACCTGAGCTCTCTTTAGAGTGCGCGAGAGGATGAGCACAAGATTAGGTGGCTAGAGAAGCGCAAAGCCCCAGTGTTCTTAGGCCTACAAAAGCGCTTCCAAGGAAGGGTGCTGGCTAGCAACAGCTTTCAGTGCTGGCACTTTTCATCTCTGAGCAATTGCTCGATGTTTGCAATTTCTCAGCTCGTGTCTACGAGACGGAAAGAGAAGGACCGTGACGTTTGGTGGCTAGAGAAGCGCAAAGCCCCAGTGATGCTGTGCCTGTGAAAGCGCTTCCAAGGAAGGCTGCTGGCTAGCAACAGCTTTCAGTGCTGGCACTTTTCATCTCTCAGCAATTGCTCGACGTTTGCAATTTCTCACCTGAGCTCTCTTTAGAGTGCGCGAGAGGATGAGCAGAAGATTAGGTGGCTAGAGAAGCCCAGAGCCCCAGTCTTCTTAGGCCTACAAAAGCGCTTCCAAGGAAGGCTGCTGGCTAGCAACAGCTTTCAGTGCTGGCACTTTTCATCTCTGAGCAATTGCTGGACGTTTGCAATTTCTCAGCTCGTGTCTACGAGACGGAAAGAGACAGACTGTGACGTTTGGTGGCTAGAGAAGCGCAAAGCCCCAGTGTTGCTGTGCCTGTGAAAGCGCTTCCAAGGAAGGGTGCTGGCTAGCAACAGCTTTCAGTGCTGGCACTTTTCATCTCTGAGCAATTGCTCGACGTTTGCAATTTCTCACCTGAGCTCTCTTTAGAGTGCGCGAGAGGATGAGCACAAGATTAGGTGGCTAGAGAAGCGCAAAGCCCCAGTGTTCTTAGGCCTACAAAAGCGCTTCCAAGGAAGGGTGCTGGCTAGCAACAGCTTTCAGTGCTGGCACTTTTCATCTCTGAGCAATTGCTCGATGTTTGCAATTTCTCACCTGAGCTCTCTTTAGAGTGCGCGAGAGGATGAGCAGAAGATTAGGTGGCTAGAGAAGGCCAGAGCCCCAGTGTTCTTAGGCCTACAAAAGCGCTTCCAAGGAAGGCTGCTGGCTAGCAACAGCTTTCAGTGCTGGCGCTTTTCATCTCTGAGCAATTGCTGGACGTTTGCAATTTCTCAGCTCGTGTCTACGAGACGGAAAGAGAATGACCGTGACGTTTGGTGGGTAGAGAAGCGCAAAGCCCCAGTGTTGCTGTGCCTGTGAAAGCGCTTCCAAGGAAGGGTGCTGGCTAGCAAGAGCTTTCAGTGCTGGCACTTTTCATCTCTGAGCAATTGCTCGACGTTTGTAATTTCTCACCTGAGCACCCTTTAGATTGCGCGAGAGGATGAGCAGAAGATTAGGTGGCTAGAGAAGCCCAGAGCCCCAGTGTTCTTAGGGCTACAAAAGCGCTTCCAAGGAAGGGTGCTGGCTAGCAACAGCTTTCAGTGCTGGCACTTTTCATCTCTGAGCAATTGCTGGACGTTTGCAATTTCTCAGCTCGTGTCTACGAGACGGAAAGAGAATGACCGTGACGTTTGGTGGCTAGAGAAGCGCAAAGCCCCAGTGTTGCTGCGCCTGTGAAAGCGCTTCCAAGGAAGGGGGCTGGCTAGCAACAGCTTTCAGTGCTGGCACTTTTCATCTCTGAGCAATTGCTGGACATTTGCAATTTCTCACCTGAGCTCTCTTTAGAGTGCGCGAGAGGATGAGCAGAAGATTAGGTGGCTAGAGAAGCCCAGAGCCCCAGTGTTCTTAGGCCTACAAAAGCGCTTCCAAGGAAGGCTGCTGGCTAGCAACAGCTTTCAGTGCTGGCACTTTTCATCTCTGAGCAATTGCTCGATGTTTGCAATTTCTCAGCTCGTGTCTACGAGACGGAAAGAGAATGACCGTGACGTTTGGTGGCTAGAGAAGCGCAAAGCCCCAGTGTTGCTGCGCCTGTGAAAGCGCTTCCAAGGAAGGGTGCTGGCTAGCAAGAGCTTTCAGTGCTGGCACTTTTCATCTCTGAGCAATTGCTCGACGTTTGCAATTTCTCACCTGAGCTCTCTTTAGAGTGCGCGAGAGGATGAGCACAAGATTAGGTGGCTAGAGAAGCCCAGAGCCCCAGTGTTCTTAGGCCTACAAAAGCATTTCCAAGGAAGGGTGCTGGCTAGCAACAGCTTTCAGTGCTGGCACTTTTCATCTCTGAGCAATTGCTGGACATTTGCAATTTCTCACCTGAGCTCTCTTTAGAGTGCGCGAGAGGATGAGCAGAAGATTCGGTGGCTAGAGAAGCCCAGAGCCCCAGTGTTCTTAGGCCTACAAAAGCGCTTCCAAGGAAGGGTGCTGGCTAGCAACAGCTTTCAGTGCTGGCACTTTTCATCTCTGAGCAATTGCTGGACGTTTGCAATTTCTCAGCTCGTGTCTACGAGACGGAAAGAGAACGACCGTGACGTTTGGTGGCTAGAGGAGCGCAAAGCCCCAGTGTTGCTGCGCCTGTGAAAGCGCTTCCAAGGAAGGGTGCTGGCTAGCAACAGCTTTCAGTGCTGGCACTTTTCATCTCTGAGCAATTGCTGGACGTTTGCAATTTCTCACCTGAGCTCTCTTTAGACTGCGCGAGAGGATGAGCAGAAGATGAGGTGGCTAGAGAAGCCCAGAGCCCCAGTGTTCTTAGGGCTACAAAAGCGCTTCCAAGGAAGGGTGCTGGCTAGCAACAGCTTTCAGTGCTGGCACTTTTCATCTCTGAGCAATTGCTCGACGTTTGCAATTTCTCAGCTCGTGTCTACGAGACGGAAAGAGAATGACCGTGACGTTTGGTGGCTAGAGAAGCGCAAAGCCCCAGTGTTGCTGCGCCTGTGAAAGCGCTTCCAAGGAAGGCTGCTGGCTAGCAACAGCTTTCAGTGCTGGCACTTTTCATCTCTGAGCAATTGCTCGACGTTTGCAATTTCTCACCTGAGCTCTCTTTAGAGTGCGCGAGAGGATGAGCAGAAGATTCGGTGGCTAGAGAAGCCCAGAGCCCCAGTGTTCTTAGGCCTACAAAAGCGCTTCCAAGGAAGGGTGCTGGCTAGCAAGAGCTTTCAGTGCTGGCACTTTTCATCTCTGAGCAATTGCTCGACGTTTGCAATTTCTCAGCTCGTGTCTACGAGACGGAAAGAGAATGACCGTGACGTTTGGTGGGTAGAGAAGCGCAAAGCCCCAGTGTTGCTGCGCCTGTGAAAGCGCTTCCAAGGAAGGGGGCTGGCTAGCAACAGCTTTCAGTGCTGGCACTTTTCATCTCTCAGCAATTGCTGGACATTTGCAATTTCTCACCTGAGCACTCTTTAGAGTGCGCGAGAGGATGAGCAGAAGATTCGGTGGCTAGAGAAGCCCAGAGCCCCAGTGTTCTTAGGGCTACAAAAGCGCTTCCAAGGAAGGGTGCTGGCTAGCAACAGCTTTCAGTGCTGGCACTTTTCATCTCTGAGCAATTGCTCGACGTTTGCAATTTCTCAGCTCGTGTCTACGAGACGGAAAGAGAATGACCGTGACGTTTGGTGGCTAGAGAAGCGCAAAGCCCCAGTGTTGCTGCGCCTGTGAAAGCGCTTCCAAGGAAGGGTGCTGGCTAGCAAGAGCTTTCAGTGCTGGCACTTTTCATCTCTGAGCAATTGCTCGACGTTTGTAATTTCTCACCTGAGCACCCTTTAGATTGCGCGAGAGGATGAGCAGAAGATTAGGTGGCTAGAGAAGCCCAGAGCCCCAGTGTTCTTAGGGCTACAAAAGCGCTTCCAAGGAAGGGTGCTGGCTAGCAACAGCTTTCAGTGCTGGCACTTTTCATCTCTGAGCAATTGCTGGACGTTTGCAATTTCTCAGCTCGTGTCTACGAGACGGAAAGAGAATGACCGTGACGTTTGGTGGCTAGAGAAGCGCAAAGCCCCAGTGTTGCTGCGCCTGTGAAAGCGCTTCCAAGGAAGGGGGCTGGCTAGCAACAGCTTTCAGTGCTGGCACTTTTCATCTCTGAGCAATTGCTGGACATTTGCAATTTCTCACCTGAGCTCTCTTTAGAGTGCGCGAGAGGATGAGCAGAAGATTAGGTGGCTAGAGAAGCCCAGAGCCCCAGTCTTCTTAGGCCTACAAAAGCGCTTCCAAGGAAGGCTGCTGGCTAGCAACAGCTTTCAGTGCTGGCACTTTTCATCTCTGAGCAATTGCTCGATGTTTGCAATTTCTCAGCTCGTGTCTACGAGACGGAAAGAGAATGACCGTGACGTTTGGTGGCTAGAGAAGCGCAAAGCCCCAGTGTTGCTGCGCCTGTGAAAGCGCTTCCAAGGAAGGGTGCTGGCTAGCAACAGCTTTCAGTGCTGGCACTTTTCATCTCTGAGCAATTGCTCGACGTTTGCAATTTCTCACCTGAGCTCTCTTTAGAGTGCGCGAGAGGATGAGCACAAGATTAGGTGGCTAGAGAAGCCCAGAGCCCCAGTGTTCTTAGGCCTACAAAAGCATTTCCAAGGAAGGCTGCTGGCTAGCAACAGCTTTCAGTGCTGGCACTTTTCAGCTCTGAGCAATTGCTGGACGTTTGCAATTTCTCAGCTCGTGTCTACGAGACGGAAAGAGAATGACCGTGACGTTTGGTGGCTAGAGAAGCGCAAAGCCCCAGTGTTGCTGCGCCTGTGAAAGCGCTTCCAAGGAAGGGTGCTGGCTAGCAAGAGCTTTCAGTGCTGGCACTTTTCATCTCTGAGCAATTGCTCGACGTTTGCAATTTCTCACCTGAGCTCTCTTTAGAGTGCGCGAGAGGATGAGCAGAAGATGAGGTGGCTAGAGAAGCCCAGAGCCCCAGTGTTCTTAGGGCTACAAAAGCGCTTCCAAGGAAGGCTGCTGGCTAGCAACAGCTTTCAGTGCTGGCGCTTTTCATCTCTGAGCAATTGCTGGACCTTTGCAATTTCTCAGCTCGTGTCTACGAGACGGAAAGAGAATGATCGTGACGTTTGGTGGCTAGAGAAGCGCAAAGCCCCAGTGTTGCTGCGCCTGTGAAAGCGCTTCCAAGGAAGGGTGCTGGCTAGCAAGAGCTTTCAGTGCTGGCACTTTTCATCTCTGAGCAATTGCTGGACATTTGCAATTTCTCACCTGAGCTCTCTTTAGAGTGCGCGAGAGGATGAGCAGAAGATTCGGTGGCTAGAGAAGCCCAGAGCCCCAGTGTTCTTAGGCCTACAAAAGCGCTTCCAAGGAAGGGGGCTGGCTAGCAAGAGCTTTCAGTGCTGGCACTTTTCATCTCTGAGCAATTGCTCGACGTTTGCAATTTCTCAGCTCGTGTCTACGAGACGGAAAGAGAATGACCGTGACGTTTGGTGGGTAGAGAAGCGCAAAGCCCCAGTGTTGCTGCGCCTGTGAAAGCGCTTCCAAGGAAGGGTGCTGGCTAGCAACAGCTTTCAGTGCTGGCACTTTTCATCTCTGAGCAATTGCTGGACATTTGCAATTTCTCACCTGAGCTCTCTTTAGAGTGCGCGAGAGGATGAGCAGAAGATTCGGTGGCTAGAGAAGCCCAGAGCCCCAGTGTTCTTAGGCCTACAAAAGCGCTTCCAAGGAAGGGTGCTGGCTAGCAACAGCTTTCAGTGCTGGCACTTTTCATCTCTGAGCAATTGCTGGACGTTTGCAATTTCTCAGCTCGTGTCTACGAGACGGAAAGAGAACGACCGTGACGTTTGGTGGCTAGAGGAGCGCAAAGCCCCAGTGTTGCTGCGCCTGTGAAAGCGCTTCCAAGGAAGGGTGCTGGCTAGCAACAGCTTTCAGTGCTGGCACTTTTCATCTCTGAGCAATTGCTGGACGTTTGCAATTTCTCACCTGAGCTCTCTTTAGACTGCGCGAGAGGATGAGCAGAAGATGAGGTGGCTAGAGAAGCCCAGAGCCCCAGTGTTCTTAGGGCTACAAAAGCGCTTCCAAGGAAGGGTGCTGGCTAGCAACAGCTTTCAGTGCTGGCACTTTTCATCTCTGAGCAATTGCTCGACGTTTGCAATTTCTCAGCTCGTGTCTACGAGACGGAAAGAGAATGACCGTGACGTTTGGTGGCTAGAGAAGCGCAAAGCCCCAGTGTTGCTGCGCCTGTGAAAGCGCTTCCAAGGAAGGGTGCTGGCTAGCAACAGCTTTCAGTGCTGGCACTTTTCATCTCTGAGCAATTGCTCGACGTTTGCAATTTCTCAGCTCGTGTCTACGAGACGGAAAGAGAAGGACCGTGACGTTTGGTGGTTAGAGAAGCGCAAAGCCCCAGTGTTGCTGCGCCTGTGAAAGCGCTTCCAAGGAAGGCTACTGGCTAGCAACAGCTTTCAGTGCTGGCACTTTTCATCTCTGAGCAATTGCTCGACGTTTGCAATTTCTCACCTGAGCTCTCTTTAGAGTGCGCGAGAGGATGAGCACAAGATTAGGTGGCTAGAGAAGCGCAAAGCCCCAGTCTTCTTAGGCCTACAAAAGCGCTTCCAAGGAAGGGTGCTGGCTAGCAACAGCTTTCAGTGCTGGCACTTTTCATCTCTGAGCAATTGCTCGATGTTTGCAATTTCTCAGCTCGTGTCTACGAGACGGAAAGAGAAGGACCGTGACGTTTGGTGGCTAGAGAAGCGCAAAGCCCCAGTGATGCTGTGCCTGTGAAAGCGCTTCCAAGGAAGGGTGCTGGCTAGCAACAGCTTTCAGTGCTGGCACTTTTCATCTCTGAGCAATTGCTCGACGTTTGCAATTTCTCACCTGAGCTCTCTTTAGAGTGCGCGAGAGGATGAGCAGAAGATTAGGTGGCTAGAGAAGCCCAGAGCCCCAGTGTTCTTAGGCCTACAAAAGCGCTTCCAAGGAAGGCTGCTGGCTAGCAAGAGCTTTCAGTGCTGGCACTTTTCATCTCTGAGCAATTGCTGGACGTTTGCAATTTCTCAGCTCGTGTCTACGAGACGGAAAGAGAATGACCGTGACGTTTGGTGGCTAGAGAAGCACAAAGCCCCAGTGTTGCTGCGCCTGTGAAAGCGCTTCCAAGGAAGGGTGCTGGCTAGCAACAGCTTTCAGTGCTGGCACTTTTCATCTCTGAGCAATTGCTCGATGTTTGCAATTTCTCACCTGAGCTCTCTTTAGAGTGCGCGAGAGGATGAGCAGAAGATTAGGTGGCTAGAGAAGGCCAGAGCCCCAGTGTTCTTAGGCCTACAAAAGCGCTTCCAAGGAAGGGTGCTGGCTAGCAACAGCTTTCAGTGCTGGCGCTTTTCATCTCTGAGCAATTGCTCGACGTTTGCAATTTCTCAGCTCGTGTCTACGAGACGGAAAGAGAATGACCGTGACGTTTGGTGGCTAGAGAAGCGCAAAGCCCCAGTGTTGCTGTGCCTGTGAAAGCGCTTCCAAGGAAGGGGGCTGGCTAGCAACAGCTTTCAGTGCTGGCACTTTTCATCTCTGAGCAATTGCTCGATGTTTGCAATTTCTCACCTGAGCTCTCTTTAGAGTGCGCGAGAGGATGAGCAGAAGATTAGGTGGCTAGAGAAGGCCAGAGCCCCAGTGTTCTTAGGCCTACAAAAGCGCTTCCAAGGAAGGCTGCTGGCTAGCAACAGCTTTCAGTGCTGGCGCTTTTCATCTCTGAGCAATTGCTGGACGTTTGCAATTTCTCAGCTCGTGTCTACGAGACGGAAAGAGAATGACCGTGACGTTTGGTGGCTAGAGAAGCGCAAAGCCCCAGTGTTGCTGTGCCTGTGAAAGCGCTTCCAAGGAAGGGGGCTGGCTAGCAACAGCTTTCAGTGCTGGCACTTTTCATCTCTGAGCAATTGCTCGATGTTTGCAATTTCTCACCTGAGCACCCTTTAGAGTGCGCGAGAGAATGAGCAGAAGATTAGGTGGCTAGAGAAGCGCAAAGCCCCAGTGTTCTTAGGCCTACAAAAGCGCTTCCAAGGAAGGCTGCTGGCTAGCAACAGCTTTCAGTGCTGGCACTTTTCATCTCTGAGCAATTGCTGGACGTTTGCAATTTCTCAGCTCGTGTCTACGAGACGGAAAGAGAATGACCATGACGTTTGGTGGCTAGAGAAGCGCAAAGCCCCAGTGTTGCTGCGCCTGTGAAAGCGCTTCCAAGGAAGGGTGCTGGCTAGCAACAGCTTTCAGTGCTGGCACTTTTCATCTCTGAGCAATTGCTCGACGTTTGCAATTTCTCACCTGAGCTCTCTTTAGAGTGCGCGAGAGGATGAGCAGAAGATTCGGTGGCTAGAGAAGCCCAGAGCCCCAGTGTTCTTAGGCCTACAAAAGCGCTTCCAAGGAAGGGTGCTGGCTAGCAAGAGCTTTCAGTGCTGGCACTTTTCATCTCTGAGCAATTGCTCGACGTTTGCAATTTCTCAGCTCGTGTCTACGAGACGGAAAGAGAATGACCGTGACGTTTGGTGGCTAGAGAAGCGCAAAGCCCCAGTGTTGCTGCGCCTGTGAAAGCGCTTCCAAGGAAGGCTGCTGGCTAGCAACAGCTTTCAGTGCTGGCACTTTTCATCTCTCAGCAATTGCTGGACATTTGCAATTTCTCACCTGAGCACTCTTTAGAGTGCGCGAGAGGATGAGCAGAAGATTCGGTGGCTAGAGAAGGCCAGAGCCCCAGTGTTCTTAGGCCTACAAAAGCGCTTCCAAGGAAGGGTGCTGGCTAGCAACAGCTTTCAGTGCTGGCACTTTTCATCTCTGAGCAATTGCTCGACGTTTGCAATTTCTCAGCTCGTGTCTACGAGACGGAAAGAGAATGACCGTGACGTTTGGTGGCTAGAGAAGCGCAAAGCCCCAGTGTTGCTGCGCCTGTGAAAGCGCTTCCAAGGAAGGGTGCTGGCTAGCAACAGCTTTCAGTGCTGGCACTTTTCATCTCTGAGCAATTGCTCGACGTTTGTAATTTCTCACCTGAGCACCCTTTAGATTGCACGAGAGGATGAGCGGAAGATTAGGTGGCTAGAGAAGCCCAGAGCCCCAGTGTTCTTAGGCCTACAAAAGCGCTTCCAAGGAAGGGTGCTGGCTAGCAACAGCTTTCAGTGCTGGCACTTTTCATCTCTGAGCAATTGCTGGACGTTTGCAATTTCTCAGCTCGTGTCTACGAGACGGAAAGAGAATGACCGTGACGTTTGGTGGCTAGAGAAGCGCAAAGCCCCAGTGTTGCTGCGCCTGTGAAAGCGCTTCCAAGGAAGGGGGCTGGCTAGCAACAGCTTTCAGTGCTGGCACTTTTCATCTCTGAGCAATTGCTGGACATTTGCAATTTCTCACCTGAGCTCTCTTTAGAGTGCGCGAGAGGATGAGCAGAAGATTCGGTGGCTAGAGAAGCCCAGAGCCCCAGTGTTCTTAGGCCTACAAAAGCGCTTCCAAGGCAGGGTGCTGGCTAGCAACAGCTTTCAGTGCTGGCACTTTTCATCTCTGAGCAATTGCTCGACGTTTGCAATTTCTCAGCTCGTGTCTACGAGACGGAAAGAGAATGACCGTGACGTTTGGTGGCTAGAGAAGCGCAAAGCCCCAGTGTTGCTGCGCCTGTGAAAGCGCTTCCAAGGAAGGGTGCTGGCTAGCAAGAGCTTTCAGTGCTGGCACTTTTCATCTCTGAGCAATTGCTCGACATTTGCAATTTCTCACCTGAGCTCTCTTTAGAGTGCGCGAGAGGATGAGCACAAGATTAGGTGGCTAGAGAAGCCCAGAGCCCCAGTGTTCTTAGGCCTACAAAAGCATTTCCAAGGAAGGCTGCTGGCTAGCAACAGCTTTCAGTGCTGGCACTTTTCATCTCTGAGCAATTGCTGGACGTTTGCAATTTCTCAGCTCGTGTCTACGAGACGGAAAGAGAATGACCGTGACGTTTGGTGGCTAGAGAAGCGCAAAGCCCCAGTGTTGCTGCGCCTGTGAAAGCGCTTCCAAGGAAGGGTGCTGGCTAGCAACAGCTTTCAGTGCTGGCACTTTTCATCTCTGAGCAATTGCTCGACGTTTGCAATTTCTCACCTGAGCTCTCTTTAGAGTGCGCGAGAGGATGAGCAGAAGATTCGGTGGCTAGAGAAGCCCAGAGCCCCAGTCTTCTTAGGCCTACAAAAGCGCTTCCAAGGAAGGCTGCTGGCTAGCAACAGCTTTCAGTGCTGGCACTTTTCATCTCTGAGCAATTGCTCGATGTTTGCAATTTCTCAGCTCGTGTCTACGAGACGGAAAGAGAATGACCGTGACGTTTGGTGGCTAGAGAAGCGCAAAGCCCCAGTGTTGCTGCGCCTGTGAAAGCGCTTCCAAGGAAGGCTGCTGGCTAGCAAGAGCTTTCAGTGCTGGCACTTTTCATCTCTGAGCAATTGCTCGACGTTTGCAATTTCTCACCTGAGCTCTCTTTAGAGTGCGCGAGAGGATGAGCACAAGATTAGGTGGCTAGAGAAGCCCAGAGCCCCAGTGTTCTTAGGCCTACAAAAGCATTTCCAAGGAAGGCTGCTGGCTAGCAACAGCTTTCAGTGCTGGCACTTTTCAGCTCTGAGCAATTGCTGGACGTTTGCAATTTCTCAGCTCGTGTCTACGAGACGGAAAGAGAATGACCGTGACGTTTGGTGGGTAGAGAAGCGCAAAGCCCCAGTGTTGCTGCGCCTGTGAAAGCGCTTCCAAGGAAGGGTGCTGGCTAGCAACAGCTTTCAGTGCTGGCACTTTTCATCTCTGAGCAATTGCTCGACGTTTGCAATTTCTCACCTGAGCTCTCTTTAGAGTGCGCGAGAGGATGAGCAGAAGATTCGGTGGCTAGAGAAGCCCAGAGCCCCAGTGTTCTTAGGGCTACAAAAGCGCTTCCAAGGAAGGCTGCTGGCTAGCAACAGCTTTCAGTGCTGGCGCTTTTCATCTCTGAGCAATTGCTGGACCTTTGCAATTTCTCAGCTCGTGTCTACGAGACGGAAAGAGAATGACCGTGACGTTTGGTGGCTAGAGAAGCGCAAAGCCCCAGTGTTGCTGCGCCTGTGAAAGCGCTTCCAAGGAAGGCTGCTGGCTAGCAACAGCTTTCAGTGCTGGCACTTTTCATCTCTGAGCAATTGCTGGACATTTGCAATTTCTCACCTGAGCTCTCTTTAGAGTGCGCGAGAGGATGAGCAGAAGATTAGGTGGCTAGAGAAGCCCAGAGCCCCAGTGTTCTTAGGCCTACAAAAGCGCTTCCAAGGAAGGGGGCTGGCTAGCAAGAGCTTTCAGTGCTGGCACTTTTCATCTCTGAGCAATTGCTCGACGTTTGCAATTTCTCAGCTCGTGTCTACGAGACGGAAAGAGAATGACCGTGACGTTTGGTGGGTAGAGAAGCGCAAAGCCCCAGTGTTGCTGCGCCTGTGAAAGCGCTTCCAAGGAAGGGTGCTGGCTAGCAAGAGCTTTCAGTGCTGGCACTTTTCATCTCTGAGCAATTGCTGGACATTTGCAATTTCTCACCTGAGCTCTCTTTAGAGTGCGCGAGAGGATGAGCAGAAGATTCGGTGGCTAGAGAAGCCCAGAGCCCCAGTGTTCTTAGGCCTACAAAAGCGCTTCCAAGGAAGGGTGCTGGCTAGCAACAGCTTTCAGTGCTGGCACTTTTCATCTCTGAGCAATTGCTGGACGTTTGCAATTTCTCAGCTCGTGTCTACGAGACGGAAAGAGAACGACCGTGACGTTTGGTGGCTAGAGGAGCGCAAAGCCCCAGTGTTGCTGCGCCTGTGAAAGCGCTTCCAAGGAAGGGTGCTGGCTAGCAACAGCTTTCAGTGCTGGCACTTTTCATCTCTGAGCAATTGCTCGACGTTTGCAATTTCTCACCTGAGCTCTCTTTAGACTGCGCGAGAGGATGAGCAGAAGATTCGGTGGCTAGAGAAGCCCAGAGCCCCAGTGTTCTTAGGCCTACAAAAGCGCTTCCAAGGAAGGGTGCTGGCTAGCAACAGCTTTCAGTGCTGGCACTTTTCATCTCTGAGCAATTGCTCGACGTTTGCAATTTCTCAGCTCGTGTCTACGAGACGGAAAGAGAATGACCGTGACGTTTGGTGGCTAGAGAAGCGCAAAGCCCCAGTGATGCTGTGCCTGTGAAAGCGCTTCCAAGGAAGGGTGCTGGCTAGCAACAGCTTTCAGTGCTGGCACTTTTCATCTCTGAGCAATTGCTCGACGTTTGCAATTTCTCACCTGAGCTCTCTTTAGAGTGCGCGAGAGGATGAGCAGAAGATTAGGTGGCTAGAGAAGCCCAGAGCCCCAGTGTTCTTAGGCCTACAAAAGCGCTTCCAAGGAAGGCTGCTGGCTAGCAAGAGCTTTCAGTGCTGGCACTTTTCATCTCTGAGCAATTGCTGGACGTTTGCAATTTCTCAGCTCGTGTCTACGAGACGGAAAGAGAATGACCGTGACGTTTGGTGGCTAGAGAAGCACAAAGCCCCAGTGTTGCTGCGCCTGTGAAAGCGCTTCCAAGGAAGGGTGCTGGCTAGCAACAGCTTTCAGTGCTGGCACTTTTCATCTCTGAGCAATTGCTCGATGTTTGCAATTTCTCACCTGAGCTCTCTTTAGAGTGCGCGAGAGGATGAGCAGAAGATTAGGTGGCTAGAGAAGGCCAGAGCCCCAGTGTTCTTAGGCCTACAAAAGCGCTTCCAAGGAAGGGTGCTGGCTAGCAACAGCTTTCAGTGCTGGCGCTTTTCATCTCTGAGCAATTGCTCGACGTTTGCAATTTCTCAGCTCGTGTCTACGAGACGGAAAGAGAATGACCGTGACGTTTGGTGGCTAGAGAAGCGCAAAGCCCCAGTGTTGCTGTGCCTGTGAAAGCGCTTCCAAGGAAGGGGGCTGGCTAGCAACAGCTTTCAGTGCTGGCACTTTTCATCTCTGAGCAATTGCTCGATGTTTGCAATTTCTCACCTGAGCTCTCTTTAGAGTGCGCGAGAGGATGAGCAGAAGATTAGGTGGCTAGAGAAGGCCAGAGCCCCAGTGTTCTTAGGCCTACAAAAGCGCTTCCAAGGAAGGCTGCTGGCTAGCAACAGCTTTCAGTGCTGGCGCTTTTCATCTCTGAGCAATTGCTGGACGTTTGCAATTTCTCAGCTCGTGTCTACGAGACGGAAAGAGAATGACCGTGACGTTTGGTGGCTAGAGAAGCGCAAAGCCCCAGTGTTGCTGTGCCTGTGAAAGCGCTTCCAAGGAAGGGGGCTGGCTAGCAACAGCTTTCAGTGCTGGCACTTTTCATCTCTGAGCAATTGCTCGATGTTTGCAATTTCTCACCTGAGCACCCTTTAGAGTGCGCGAGAGAATGAGCAGAAGATTAGGTGGCTAGAGAAGCGCAAAGCCCCAGTGTTCTTAGGCCTACAAAAGCGCTTCCAAGGAAGGCTGCTGGCTAGCAACAGCTTTCAGTGCTGGCACTTTTCATCTCTGAGCAATTGCTGGACGTTTGCAATTTCTCAGCTCGTGTCTACGAGACGGAAAGAGAATGACCATGACGTTTGGTGGCTAGAGAAGCGCAAAGCCCCAGTGTTGCTGCGCCTGTGAAAGCGCTTCCAAGGAAGGGTGCTGGCTAGCAACAGCTTTCAGTGCTGGCACTTTTCATCTCTGAGCAATTGCTCGACGTTTGCAATTTCTCACCTGAGCTCTCTTTAGAGTGCGCGAGAGGATGAGCAGAAGATTCGGTGGCTAGAGAAGCCCAGAGCCCCAGTGTTCTTAGGCCTACAAAAGCGCTTCCAAGGAAGGGTGCTGGCTAGCAAGAGCTTTCAGTGCTGGCACTTTTCATCTCTGAGCAATTGCTCGACGTTTGCAATTTCTCAGCTCGTGTCTACGAGACGGAAAGAGAATGACCGTGACGTTTGGTGGCTAGAGAAGCGCAAAGCCCCAGTGTTGCTGCGCCTGTGAAAGCGCTTCCAAGGAAGGGTGCTGGCTAGCAACAGCTTTCAGTGCTGGCACTTTTCATCTCTCAGCAATTGCTGGACATTTGCAATTTCTCACCTGAGCACTCTTTAGAGTGCGCGAGAGGATGAGCAGAAGATTCGGTGGCTAGAGAAGGCCAGAGCCCCAGTGTTCTTAGGCCTACAAAAGCGCTTCCAAGGAAGGGTGCTGGCTAGCAACAGCTTTCAGTGCTGGCACTTTTCATCTCTGAGCAATTGCTCGACGTTTGCAATTTCTCAGCTCGTGTCTACGAGACGGAAAGAGAATGACCGTGACGTTTGGTGGCTAGAGAAGCGCAAAGCCCCAGTGTTGCTGCGCCTGTGAAAGCGCTTCCAAGGAAGGGTGCTGGCTAGCAACAGCTTTCAGTGCTGGCACTTTTCATCTCTGAGCAATTGCTCGACGTTTGTAATTTCTCACCTGAGCACCCTTTAGATTGCACGAGAGGATGAGCGGAAGATTAGGTGGCTAGAGAAGCCCAGAGCCCCAGTGTTCTTAGGCCTACAAAAGCGCTTCCAAGGAAGGGTGCTGGCTAGCAACAGCTTTCAGTGCTGGCACTTTTCATCTCTGAGCAATTGCTGGACGTTTGCAATTTCTCAGCTCGTGTCTACGAGACGGAAAGAGAATGACCGTGACGTTTGGTGGCTAGAGAAGCGCAAAGCCCCAGTGTTGCTGCGCCTGTGAAAGCGCTTCCAAGGAAGGGGGCTGGCTAGCAACAGCTTTCAGTGCTGGCACTTTTCATCTCTGAGCAATTGCTGGACATTTGCAATTTCTCACCTGAGCTCTCTTTAGAGTGCGCGAGAGGATGAGCAGAAGATTCGGTGGCTAGAGAAGCCCAGAGCCCCAGTGTTCTTAGGCCTACAAAAGCGCTTCCAAGGCAGGGTGCTGGCTAGCAACAGCTTTCAGTGCTGGCACTTTTCATCTCTGAGCAATTGCTCGATGTTTGCAATTTCTCAGCTCGTGTCTACGAGACGGAAAGAGAATGACCGTGACGTTTGGTGGCTAGAGAAGCGCAAAGCCCCAGTGTTGCTGCGCCTGTGAAAGCGCTTCCAAGGAAGGGTGCTGGCTAGCAAGAGCTTTCAGTGCTGGCACTTTTCATCTCTGAGCAATTGCTCGACATTTGCAATTTCTCACCTGAGCTCTCTTTAGAGTGCGCGAGAGGATGAGCACAAGATTAGGTGGCTAGAGAAGCCCAGAGCCCCAGTGTTCTTAGGCCTACAAAAGCATTTCCAAGGAAGGCTGCTGGCTAGCAACAGCTTTCAGTGCTGGCACTTTTCATCTCTGAGCAATTGCTGGACGTTTGCAATTTCTCAGCTCGTGTCTACGAGACGGAAAGAGAATGACCGTGACGTTTGGTGGCTAGAGAAGCGCAAAGCCCCAGTGTTGCTGCGCCTGTGAAAGCGCTTCCAAGGAAGGGTGCTGGCTAGCAACAGCTTTCAGTGCTGGCACTTTTCATCTCTGAGCAATTGCTCGACGTTTGCAATTTCTCACCTGAGCTCTCTTTAGAGTGCGCGAGAGGATGAGCAGAAGATTCGGTGGCTAGAGAAGCCCAGAGCCCCAGTCTTCTTAGGCCTACAAAAGCGCTTCCAAGGAAGGCTGCTGGCTAGCAACAGCTTTCAGTGCTGGCACTTTTCATCTCTGAGCAATTGCTCGATGTTTGCAATTTCTCAGCTCGTGTCTACGAGACGGAAAGAGAATGACCGTGACGTTTGGTGGCTAGAGAAGCGCAAAGCCCCAGTGTTGCTGCGCCTGTGAAAGCGCTTCCAAGGAAGGCTGCTGGCTAGCAAGAGCTTTCAGTGCTGGCACTTTTCATCTCTGAGCAATTGCTCGACGTTTGCAATTTCTCACCTGAGCTCTCTTTAGAGTGCGCGAGAGGATGAGCACAAGATTAGGTGGCTAGAGAAGCCCAGAGCCCCAGTGTTCTTAGGCCTACAAAAGCATTTCCAAGGAAGGCTGCTGGCTAGCAACAGCTTTCAGTGCTGGCACTTTTCAGCTCTGAGCAATTGCTGGACGTTTGCAATTTCTCAGCTCGTGTCTACGAGACGGAAAGAGAATGACCGTGACGTTTGGTGGGTAGAGAAGCGCAAAGCCCCAGTGTTGCTGCGCCTGTGAAAGCGCTTCCAAGGAAGGGTGCTGGCTAGCAACAGCTTTCAGTGCTGGCACTTTTCATCTCTGAGCAATTGCTCGACGTTTGCAATTTCTCACCTGAGCTCTCTTTAGAGTGCGCGAGAGGATGAGCAGAAGATTCGGTGGCTAGAGAAGCCCAGAGCCCCAGTGTTCTTAGGGCTACAAAAGCGCTTCCAAGGAAGGCTGCTGGCTAGCAACAGCTTTCAGTGCTGGCGCTTTTCATCTCTGAGCAATTGCTGGACCTTTGCAATTTCTCAGCTCGTGTCTACGAGACGGAAAGAGAATGACCGTGACGTTTGGTGGCTAGAGAAGCGCAAAGCCCCAGTGTTGCTGCGCCTGTGAAAGCGCTTCCAAGGAAGGCTGCTGGCTAGCAACAGCTTTCAGTGCTGGCACTTTTCATCTCTGAGCAATTGCTGGACATTTGCAATTTCTCACCTGAGCTCTCTTTAGAGTGCGCGAGAGGATGAGCAGAAGATTAGGTGGCTAGAGAAGCCCAGAGCCCCAGTGTTCTTAGGCCTACAAAAGCGCTTCCAAGGAAGGGGGCTGGCTAGCAAGAGCTTTCAGTGCTGGCACTTTTCATCTCTGAGCAATTGCTCGACGTTTGCAATTTCTCAGCTCGTGTCTACGAGACGGAAAGAGAATGACCGTGACGTTTGGTGGGTAGAGAAGCGCAAAGCCCCAGTGTTGCTGCGCCTGTGAAAGCGCTTCCAAGGAAGGGTGCTGGCTAGCAAGAGCTTTCAGTGCTGGCACTTTTCATCTCTGAGCAATTGCTGGACATTTGCAATTTCTCACCTGAGCTCTCTTTAGAGTGCGCGAGAGGATGAGCAGAAGATTCGGTGGCTAGAGAAGCCCAGAGCCCCAGTGTTCTTAGGCCTACAAAAGCGCTTCCAAGGAAGGGTGCTGGCTAGCAACAGCTTTCAGTGCTGGCACTTTTCATCTCTGAGCAATTGCTGGACGTTTGCAATTTCTCAGCTCGTGTCTACGAGACGGAAAGAGAACGACCGTGACGTTTGGTGGCTAGAGGAGCGCAAAGCCCCAGTGTTGCTGCGCCTGTGAAAGCGCTTCCAAGGAAGGGTGCTGGCTAGCAACAGCTTTCAGTGCTGGCACTTTTCATCTCTGAGCAATTGCTCGACGTTTGCAATTTCTCACCTGAGCTCTCTTTAGACTGCGCGAGAGGATGAGCAGAAGATTCGGTGGCTAGAGAAGCCCAGAGCCCCAGTGTTCTTAGGCCTACAAAAGCGCTTCCAAGGAAGGGTGCTGGCTAGCAACAGCTTTCAGTGCTGGCACTTTTCATCTCTGAGCAATTGCTCGACGTTTGCAATTTCTCAGCTCGTGTCTACGAGACGGAAAGAGAATGACCGTGACGTTTGGTGGCTAGAGAAGCACAAAGCCCCAGTGTTGCTGCGCCTGTGAAAGCGCTTCCAAGGAAGGGTGCTGGCTAGCAACAGCTTTCAGTGCTGGCACTTTTCATCTCTGAGCAATTGCTCGACGTTTGCAATTTCTCACCTGAGCTCTCTTTAGAGTGCGCGAGAGGATGAGCAGAAGATTAGGTGGCTAGAGAAGGCCAGAGCCCCAGTGTTCTTAGGCCTACAAAAGCGCTTCCAAGGAAGGGTGCTGGCTAGCAACAGCTTTCAGTGCTGGCGCTTTTCATCTCTGAGCAATTGCTGGACGTTTGCAATTTCTCAGCTCGTGTCTACGAGACGGAAAGAGAATGACCGTGACGTTTGGTGGCTAGAGAAGCGCAAAGCCCCAGTGTTGCTGTGCCTGTGAAAGCGCTTCCAAGGAAGGGGGCTGGCTAGCAACAGCTTTCAGTGCTGGCACTTTTCATCTCTGAGCAATTGCTCGATGTTTGCAATTTCTCACCTGAGCACCCTTTAGAGTGCGCGAGAGGATGAGCAGAAGATTCGGTGGCTAGAGAAGCCCAGAGCCCCAGTGTTCTTAGGCCTACAAAAGCGCTTCCAAGGAAGGGTGCTGGCTAGCAACAGCTTTCAGTGCTGGCACTTTTCATCTCTGAGCAATTGCTGGACGTTTGCAATTTCTCAGCTCGTGTCTACGAGACGGAAAGAGAATGACCGTGACGTTTGGTGGCTAGAGAAGCGCAAAGCCCCAGTGTTGCTGCGCCTGTGAAAGCGCTTCCAAGGAAGGGGGCTGGCTAGCAACAGCTTTCAGTGCTGGCACTTTTCATCTCTCAGCAATTGCTGGACATTTGCAATTTCTCACCTGAGCACTCTTTAGAGTGCGCGAGAGGATGAGCAGAAGATTCGGTGGCTAGAGAAGGCCAATGCCCCAGTGTTCTTAGGCCTACAAAAGCGCTTCCAAGGAAGGGTGCTGGCTAGCAAGAGCTTTCAGTGCTGGCACTTTTCATCTCTGAGCAATTGCTCGACGTTTGCAATTTCTCAGCTCGTGTCTACGAGACGGAAAGAGAATGACCGTGACATTTGGTGGCTAGAGAAGCGCAAAGCCCCAGTGTTGCTGCGCCTGTGAAAGCGCTTCCAAGGAAGGGTGCTGGCTAGCAACAGCTTTCAGTGCTGGCACTTTTCATCTCTGAGCAATTGCTCGACGTTTGCAATTTCTCACCTGAGCTCTCTTTAGAGTGCGCGAGAGGATGAGCAGAAGATTCGGTGGCTAGAGAAGCCCAGAGCCCCAGTGTTCTTAGGCCTACAAAAGCATTTCCAAGGAAGGCTGCTGGCTAGCAACAGCTTTCAGTGCTGGCACTTTTCATCTCTGAGCAATTGCTGGACGTTTGCAATTTCTCAGCTCGTGTCTACGAGACGGAAAGAGAATGACTGTGACGTTTGGTGGCTAGAGAAGCGCAAAGCCCCAGTGTTGCTGCGCCTGTGAAAGCGCTTCCAAGGAAGGCTGCTGGCTAGCAACAGCTTTCAGTGCTGGCACTTTTCATCTCTGAGCAATTGCTCGATGTTTGCAATTTCTCACCTGAGCACCCTTTAGAGTGCGCGAGAGGATGAGCAGAAGATTCGGTGGCTAGAGAAGCCCAGAGCCCCAGTGTTCTTAGGGCTACAAAAGCGCTTCCAAGGAAGGCTGCTGGCTAGCAACAGCTTTCAGTGCTGGCACTTTTCATCTCTGAGCAATTGCTCGACCTTTGCAATTTCTCAACTCGTGTCTACGAGACGGAAAGAGAATGACCGTGACGTTTGGTGGCTAGAGAAGCGCAAAGCCCCAGTGTTGCTGCGCCTGTGAAAGCGCTTCCAAGGAAGGGTGCTGGCTAGCAACAGCTTTCAGTGCTGGCACTTTTCATCTCTGAGCAATTGCTGGACATTTGCAATTTCTCACCTGAGCTCTCTTTAGAGTGCGCGAGAGGATGAGCAGAAGATTCGGTGGCTAGAGAAGCCCAGAGCCCCAGTCTTCTTAGGCCTACAAAAGCGCTTCCAAGGAAGGGTGCTGGCTAGCAACAGCTTTCAGTGCTGGCACTTTTCATCTCTGAGCAATTGCTCGATGTTTGCAATTTCTCAGCTCGTGTCTACGAGACGGAAAGAGAATGACCGTGACGTTTGGTGGCTAGAGAAGCGCAAAGCCCCAGTGTTGCTGCGCCTGTGAAAGCGCTTCCAAGGAAGGGTGCTGGCTAGCAACAGCTTTCAGTGCTGGCACTTTTCATCTCTGAGCAATTGCTCGACGTTTGCAATTTCTCACCTGAGCTCTCTTTAGAGTGCGCGAGAGGATGAGCAGAAGATTCGGTGGCTAGAGAAGCCCAGAGCCCCAGTGTTCTTAGGCCTACAAAAGCATTTCCAAGGAAGGCTGCTGGCTAGCAACAGCTTTCAGTGCTGGCACTTTTCATCTCTGAGCAATTGCTCGACGTTTGCAATTTCTCAGCTCGTGTCTACGAGACGGAAAGAGAATGACCGTGATGTTTGGTGGCTAGAGAAGCGCAAAGCCCCAGTGTTGCTGCGCCTGTGAAAGCGCTTCCAAGGAAGGCTGCTGGCTAGCAACAGCTTTCAGTGCTGGCACTTTTCATCTCTGAGCAATTGCTCGACGTTTGCAATTTCTCACCTGAGCTCTCTTTAGAGTGCGCGAGAGGATGAGCAGAAGATTAGGTGGCTAGAGAAGCCCAGAGCCCCAGTGTTCTTAGGGCTACAAAAGCGCTTCCAAGGAAGGCTGCTGGCTAGCAACAGCTTTCAGTGCTGGCGCTTTTCATCTCTGAGCAATTGCTCGACGTTTGCAATTTCTCAGCTCGTGTCTACGAGACGGAAAGAGAATGACTGTGACGTTTGGTGGGTAGAGAAGCGCAAAGCCCCAGTGTTGCTGCGCCTGTGAAAGCGCTTCCAAGGAAGGGTGCTGGCTAGCAAGAGCTTTCAGTGCTGGCACTTTTCATCTCTGAGCAATTGCTGGACGTTTGCAATTTCTCACCTGAGCTCTCTTTAGACTGCGCGAGAGGATGAGCAGAAGATTCGGTGGCTAGAGAAGCCCAGAGCCCCAGTGTTCTTAGGGCTACAAAAGCGCTTCCAAGGAAGGGTGCTGGCTAGCAAGAGCTTTCAGTGCTGGCACTTTTCATCTCTGAGCAATTGCTCGACGTTTGCAATTTCTCAGCTCGTGTCTACGAGACGGAAAGAGAATGACCGTGACGTTTGGTGGCTAGAGAAGCGCAAAGCCCCAGTGTTGCTGCGCCTGTGAAAGCGCTTCCAAGGAAGGGTGCTGGCTAGCAACAGCTTTCAGTGCTGGCACTTTTCATCTCTGAGCAATTGCTGGACATTTGCAATTTCTCACCTGAGCTCTCTTTAGAGTGCGCGAGAGGATGAGCAGAAGATTCGGTGGCTAGAGAAGGCCAGAGCCCCAGTGTTCTTAGGGCTACAAAAGCGCTTCCAAGGAAGGGTGCTGGCTAGCAACAGCTTTCAGTGCTGGCACTTTTCATCTCTGAGCAATTGCTGGACGTTTGCAATTTCTCAGCTCGTGTCTACGAGACGGAAAGAGAATGACCGTGACGTTTGGTGGCTAGAGAAGCACAAAGCCCCAGTGTTGCTGCGCCTGTGAAAGCGCTTCCAAGGAAGGGTGCTGGCTAGCAAGAGCTTTCAGTGCTGGCACTTTTCATCTCTGAGCAATTGCTCGACATTTGCAATTTCTCACCTGAGCTCTCTTTAGAGTGCGCGAGAGGATGAGCACAAGATTAGGTGGCTAGAGAAGCGCAAAGCCCCAGTGTTCTTAGGCCTACAAAAGCGCTTCCAAGGAAGGGTGCTGGCTAGCAACAGCTTTCAGTGCTGGCACTTTTCATCTCTGAGCAATTGCTCGATGTTTGCAATTTCTCAGCTCGTGTCTACGAGACGGAAAGAGAATGACCGTGATGTTTGGTGGCTAGAGAAGCGCAAAGCCCCAGTGTTGCTGCGCCTGTGAAAGCGCTTCCAGGAAGGTGGATGGCTAGCAACAGCTTTCAGTGCTGGCACTTTTCATCGCTGAGCAATTGCTCGACGTTTGCAATTTGTCACCTGAGCTCTCTTTAGACTGCGCGAGAGGATGAGCAGAAGATTAGGTGACTAGAGAAGCCCAGAGCCCCAGTGTTCTTAGGCCTACAAAAGCGCTTCCAAGGAAGGGTGTTGGCTAGCAACAGCTTTCAGTGCTGGCACTTTTCATCTCTGAGCAATTGCTGGACGTTTGCAATTTCTCAGCTCGTGTCTACGAGACGGAAAGAGAACGACCGTGACGTTTGGTGGCTAGAGAAGCGCAAAGCCCCAGTGTTGCTGCGCCTGTGAAAGCGCTTCCAAGGAAGGGGGCTGGCTAGCAACAGCTTTCAGTGCTGGCACTTTTCATCTCTGAGCAATTGCTCGACGTTTGCAATCTCTCAGCTCGTGTCTACGAGACGGAAAGAGAATGACCGTGACGTTTGGTGGCTAGAGAAGCGCAAAGCCCCAGTGTTGCTGCGCCTGTGAAAGCGCTTCCAAGGAAGGCTGCTGGCTAGCAACAGCTTTCAGTGCTGGCACTTTTCATCTCTGAGCAATTGCTGGACCTTTGCAATTTCTCACCTGAGCTCTCTTTAGAGTGCGCGAGAGGATGAGCAGAAGATTCGGTGGCTAGAGAAGCCCAGAGCCCCAGTCTTCTTAGGCCTACAAAAGCGCTTCCAAGGAAGGCTGCTGGCTAGCAACAGCTTTCAGTGCTGGCGCTTTTCATCTCTGAGCAATTCCTGGACGTTTGCAATTTCTCAGCTCGTGTCTACGAGACGGAAAGAGAATGACCGTGACGTTTGGTGGCTAGAGAAGCGCAAAGCCCCAGTGTTGCTGCGCCTGTGAAAGCGCTTCCAAGGAAGGGTGCTGGCTAGCAACAGCTTTCAGTGCTGGCACTTTTCATCTCTGAGCAATTGCTCGACGTTTGCAATTTCTCACCTGAGCTCTCTTTAGAGTGCGCGAGAGGATGAGCACAAGATTAGGTGGCTAGAGAAGCGCAAAGCCCCAGTGTTCTTAGGCCTACAAAAGCGCTTCCAAGGAAGGGTGCTGGCTAGCAACAGCTTTCAGTGCTGGCACTTTTCATCTCTGAGCAATTGCTCGACATTTGCAATTTCTCAGCTCGTGTCTACGAGACGGAAAGAGAATGACCGTGATGTTTGGTGGCTAGAGAAGCGCAAAGCCCCAGTGTTGCTGCGCCTGTGAAAGCGCTTCCAGGAAGGTGGATGGCTAGCAACAGCTTTCAGTGCTGGCACTTTTCATCGCTGAGCAATTGCTCGACGTTTGCAATTTGTCACCTGAGCTCTCTTTAGACTGCGCGAGAGGATGAGCAGAAGATTAGGTGACTAGAGAAGCCCAGAGCCCCAGTGTTCTTAGGGCTACAAAAGCGCTTCCAAGGAAGGGTGTTGGCTAGCAACAGCTTTCAGTGCTGGCACTTTTCATCTCTGAGCAATTGCTCGACGTTTGCAATTTCTCAGCTCGTGTCTACGAGACGGAAAGAGAACGACCGTGACGTTTGGTGGCTAGAGGAGCGCAAAGCCCCAGTGTTGCTGCGCCTGTGAAAGCGCTTCCAAGGAAGGGTGCTGGCTAGCAACAGCTTTCAGTGCTGGCACTTTTCATCTCTGAGCAATTGCTCGACGTTTGCAATTTCTCAGCTCGTGTCTACGAGACGGAGAGATAGTGACCGTGACGTTTGGTGGCTAGAGAAGCGCAAAGCCCCAGTGTTGCTGCGCCTGTGAAAGCGCTTCCAAGGAAGGGTGCTGGCTAGCAACAGCTTTCAGTGCTGGCACTTTTCATCTCTGAGCAATTGCTCGATGTTTGCAATTTCTCACCTGAGCACCCTTTAGAGTGCGCGAGAGAATGAGCAGAAGATTAGGTGGCTAGAGAAGCGCAAAGCCCCAGTGTTCTTAGGCCTACAAAAGCGCTTCCAAGGCAGGGTGCTGGCTAGCAACAGCTTTCAGTGCTGGCACTTTTCATCTCTGAGCAATTGCTCGACGTTTGCAATTTCTCAGCTCGTGTCTACGAGACGGAAAGAGAATGACCGTGACGTTTGGTGGCTAGAGAAGCGCAAAGCCCCAGTGTTGCTGCGCCTGTGAAAGCGCTTCCAAGGAAGGCTGCTGGCTAGCAACAGCTTTCAGTGCTGGCACTTTTCATCTCTGAGCAATTGCTGGACATTTGCAATTTCTCACCTGAGCACCCTTTAGAGTGCGCGAGAGGATGAGCAGAAGATTAGGTGGCTAGAGAAGCCCAGAGCCCCAGTGTTCTTAGGGCTACAAAAGCGCTTCCAAGGAAGGGTGCTGGCTAGCAACAGCTTTCAGTGCTGGCACTTTTCATCTCTGAGCAATTGCTGGACGTTTGCAATTTCTCAGCTCGTGTCTACGAGACGGAAAGAGAAGGACCGTGACGTTTGGTGGCTAGAGAAGCGCAAAGCCCCAGTGTTGCTGCGCCTGTGAAAGCGCTTCCAAGGAAGGGTGCTGGCTAGCAACAGCTTTCAGTGCTGGCACTTTTCATCTCTGAGCAATTGCTCGACGTTTGCAATTTCTCACCTGAGCTCTCTTTAGAGTGCGCGAGAGGATGAGCAGAAGATTCGGTGGCTAGAGAAGCCCAGAGCCCCAGTGTTCTTAGGCCTACAAAAGCATTTCCAAGGAAGGCTGCTGGCTAGCAACAGCTTTCAGTGCTGGCACTTTTCATCTCTGAGCAATTGCTCGACGTTTGCAATTTCTCAGCTCGTGTCTACGAGACGGAAAGAGAATGACCGTGATGTTTGGTGGCTAGAGAAGCGCAAAGCCCCAGTGTTGCTGCGCCTGTGAAAGCGCTTCCAAGGAAGGCTGCTGGCTAGCAACAGCTTTCAGTGCTGGCACTTTTCATCTCTGAGCAATTGCTCGACGTTTGCAATTTCTCACCTGAGCTCTCTTTAGAGTGCGCGAGAGGATGAGCAGAAGATTAGGTGGCTAGAGAAGCCCAGAGCCCCAGTGTTCTTAGGGCTACAAAAGCGCTTCCAAGGAAGGCTGCTGGCTAGCAACAGCTTTCAGTGCTGGCGCTTTTCATCTCTGAGCAATTGCTCGACGTTTGCAATTTCTCAGCTCGTGTCTACGAGACGGAAAGAGAATGACTGTGACGTTTGGTGGGTAGAGAAGCGCAAAGCCCCAGTGTTGCTGCGCCTGTGAAAGCGCTTCCAAGGAAGGCTGCTGGCTAGCAACAGCTTTCAGTGCTGGCACTTTTCATCTCTGAGCAATTGCTGGACGTTTGCAATTTCTCACCTGAGCTCTCTTTAGACTGCGCGAGAGGATGAGCAGAAGATTCGGTGGCTAGAGAAGCCCAGAGCCCCAGTGTTCTTAGGGCTACAAAAGCGCTTCCAAGGAAGGGTGCTGGCTAGCAAGAGCTTTCAGTGCTGGCACTTTTCATCTCTGAGCAATTGCTCGACGTTTGCAATTTCTCAGCTCGTGTCTACGAGACGGAAAGAGAATGACCGTGACGTTTGGTGGCTAGAGAAGCGCAAAGCCCCAGTGTTGCTGCGCCTGTGAAAGCGCTTCCAAGGAAGGGTGCTGGCTAGCAACAGCTTTCAGTGCTGGCACTTTTCATCTCTGAGCAATTGCTGGACATTTGCAATTTCTCACCTGAGCTCTCTTTAGAGTGCGCGAGAGGATGAGCAGAAGATTCGGTGGCTAGAGAAGCCCAGAGCCCCAGTCTTCTTAGGCCTACAAAAGCGCTTCCAAGGAAGGGTGCTGGCTAGCAACAGCTTTCAGTGCTGGCACTTTTCATCTCTGAGCAATTGCTGGACGTTTGCAATTTCTCAGCTCGTGTCTACGAGACGGAAAGAGAATGACCGTGACGTTTGGTGGCTAGAGAAGCACAAAGCCCCAGTGTTGCTGCGCCTGTGAAAGCGCTTCCAAGGAAGGGTGCTGGCTAGCAAGAGCTTTCAGTGCTGGCACTTTTCATCTCTGAGCAATTGCTCGACATTTGCAATTTCTCACCTGAGCTCTCTTTAGAGTGCGCGAGAGGATGAGCACAAGATTAGGTGGCTAGAGAAGCGCAAAGCCCCAGTGTTCTTAGGCCTACAAAAGCGCTTCCAAGGAAGGGTGCTGGCTAGCAACAGCTTTCAGTGCTGGCACTTTTCATCTCTGAGCAATTGCTCGATGTTTGCAATTTCTCAGCTCGTGTCTACGAGACGGAAAGAGAATGACCGTGATGTTTGGTGGCTAGAGAAGCGCAAAGCCCCAGTGTTGCTGCGCCTGTGAAAGCGCTTCCAGGAAGGTGGATGGCTAGCAACAGCTTTCAGTGCTGGCACTTTTCATCGCTGAGCAATTGCTCGACGTTTGCAATTTGTCACCTGAGCTCTCTTTAGACTGCGCGAGAGGATGAGCAGAAGATTAGGTGACTAGAGAAGCCCAGAGCCCCAGTGTTCTTAGGCCTACAAAAGCGCTTCCAAGGAAGGGTGTTGGCTAGCAACAGCTTTCAGTGCTGGCACTTTTCATCTCTGAGCAATTGCTGGACGTTTGCAATTTCTCAGCTCGTGTCTACGAGACGGAAAGAGAACGACCGTGACGTTTGGTGGCTAGAGAAGCGCAAAGCCCCAGTGTTGCTGCGCCTGTGAAAGCGCTTCCAAGGAAGGGGGCTGGCTAGCAACAGCTTTCAGTGCTGGCACTTTTCATCTCTGAGCAATTGCTCGACGTTTGCAATCTCTCAGCTCGTGTCTACGAGACGGAAAGAGAATGACCGTGACGTTTGGTGGCTAGAGAAGCGCAAAGCCCCAGTGTTGCTGCGCCTGTGAAAGCGCTTCCAAGGAAGGCTGCTGGCTAGCAACAGCTTTCAGTGCTGGCACTTTTCATCTCTGAGCAATTGCTGGACCTTTGCAATTTCTCAGCTCAGCTCTCTTTAGAGTGCGCGAGAGGATGAGCAGAAGATTCGGTGGCTAGAGAAGCCCAGAGCCCCAGTCTTCTTAGGCCTACAAAAGCGCTTCCAAGGAAGGGTGCTGGCTAGCAAGAGCTTTCAGTGCTGGCGCTTTTCATCTCTGAGCAATTCCTGGACGTTTGCAATTTCTCAGCTCGTGTCTACGAGACGGAAAGAGAATGACCGTGACGTTTGGTGGCTAGAGAAGCGCAAAGCCCCAGTGTTGCTGCGCCTGTGAAAGCGCTTCCAAGGAAGGGTGCTGGCTAGCAACAGCTTTCAGTGCTGGCACTTTTCATCTCTGAGCAATTGCTGGACATTTGCAATTTCTCACCTGAGCTCTCTTTAGAGTGCGCGAGAGGATGAGCAGAAGATTCGGTGGCTAGAGAAGCCCAGAGCCCCAGTCTTCTTAGGCCTACAAAAGCGCTTCCAAGGAAGGGTGCTGGCTAGCAACAGCTTTCAGTGCTGGCACTTTTCATCTCTGAGCAATTGCTCGACGTTTGCAATTTCTCAGCTCGTGTCTACGAGACGGAAAGAGAATGACCGTGACGTTTGGTGGCTAGAGAAGCACAAAGCCCCAGTGTTGCTGCGCCTGTGAAAGCGCTTCCAAGGAAGGGTGCTGGCTAGCAACAGCTTTCAGTGCTGGCACTTTTCATCTCTGAGCAATTGCTCGACGTTTGCAATTTCTCACCTGAGCTCTCTTTAGAGTGCGCGAGAGGATGAGCACAAGATTAGGTGGCTAGAGAAGCGCAAAGCCCCAGTGTTCTTAGGCCTACAAAAGCGCTTCCAAGGAAGGGTGCTGGCTAGCAACAGCTTTCAGTGCTGGCACTTTTCATCTCTGAGCAATTGCTCGACATTTGCAATTTCTCAGCTCGTGTCTACGAGACGGAAAGAGAATGACCGTGATGTTTGGTGGCTAGAGAAGCGCAAAGCCCCAGTGTTGCTGCGCCTGTGAAAGCGCTTCCAGGAAGGTGGATGGCTAGCAACAGCTTTCAGTGCTGGCACTTTTCATCGCTGAGCAATTGCTCGACGTTTGCAATTTGTCACCTGAGCTCTCTTTAGACTGCGCGAGAGGATGAGCAGAAGATTAGGTGACTAGAGAAGCCCAGAGCCCCAGTGTTCTTAGGGCTACAAAAGCGCTTCCAAGGAAGGGTGTTGGCTAGCAACAGCTTTCAGTGCTGGCACTTTTCATCTCTGAGCAATTGCTCGACGTTTGCAATTTCTCAGCTCGTGTCTACGAGACGGAAAGAGAACGACCGTGACGTTTGGTGGCTAGAGGAGCGCAAAGCCCCAGTGTTGCTGCGCCTGTGAAAGCGCTTCCAAGGAAGGGTGCTGGCTAGCAACAGCTTTCAGTGCTGGCACTTTTCATCTCTGAGCAATTGCTCGACGTTTGCAATTTCTCAGCTCGTGTCTACGAGACGGAGAGATAGTGACCGTGACGTTTGGTGGCTAGAGAAGCGCAAAGCCCCAGTGTTGCTGCGCCTGTGAAAGCGCTTCCAAGGAAGGGTGCTGGCTAGCAACAGCTTTCAGTGCTGGCACTTTTCATCTCTGAGCAATTGCTCGATGTTTGCAATTTCTCACCTGAGCACCCTTTAGAGTGCGCGAGAGAATGAGCAGAAGATTAGGTGGCTAGAGAAGCGCAAAGCCCCAGTGTTCTTAGGCCTACAAAAGCGCTTCCAAGGCAGGGTGCTGGCTAGCAACAGCTTTCAGTGCTGGCACTTTTCATCTCTGAGCAATTGCTCGACGTTTGCAATTTCTCAGCTCGTGTCTACGAGACGGAAAGAGAATGACCGTGACGTTTGGTGGCTAGAGAAGCGCAAAGCCCCAGTGTTGCTGCGCCTGTGAAAGCGCTTCCAAGGAAGGCTGCTGGCTAGCAACAGCTTTCAGTGCTGGCACTTTTCATCTCTGAGCAATTGCTGGACGTTTGCAATTTCTCAGCTCGTGTCTACGAGACGGAAAGAGAAGGACCGTGACGTTTGGTGGCTAGAGAAGCGCAAAGCCCCAGTGTTGCTGCGCCTGTGAAAGCGCTTCCAAGGAAGGGGGCTGGCTAGCAACAGCTTTCAGTGCTGGCACTTTTCATCTCTGAGCAATTGCTGGACATTTGCAATTTCTCACCTGAGCTCTCTTTAGAGTGCGCGAGAGGATGAGCAGAAGATTAGGTGGCTAGAGAAGCCCAGAGCCCCAGTGTTCTTAGGCCTACAAAAGCGCTTCCAAGGAAGGCTGCTGGCTAGCAACAGCTTTCAGTGCTGGCACTTTTCATCTCTGAGCAATTGCTCGACGTTTGCAATTTCTCAGCTCGTGTCTACGAGACGGAAAGAGAATGACCGTGACGTTTGGTGGCTAGAGAAGCGCAAAGCCGCAGTGTTGCTGCGCCTGTGAAAGCGCTTCCAAGGAAGGGGGCTGGCTAGCAAGAGCTTTCAGTGCTGGCACTTTTCATCTCTGAGCAATTGCTCGACGTTTGCAATTTCTCACCTGAGCTCTCTTTAGAGTGCGCGAGAGGATGAGCACAAGATTAGGTGGCTAGAGAAGCGCAAAGCCCCAGTGTTCTTAGGCCTACAAAAGCGCTTCCAAGGAAGGGTGCTGGCTAGCAACAGCTTTCAGTGCTGGCACTTTTCATCTCTGAGCAATTGCTCGACGTTTGCAATTTCTCAGCTCGTGTCTACGAGACGGAAAGAGAATGACCGTGACGTTTGGTGGCTAGAGAAGCGCAAAGCCCCAGTGTTGCTGCGCCTGTGAAAGCGCTTCCAAGGAAGGCTGCTGGCTAGCAACAGCTTTCAGTGCTGGCACTTTTCATCTCTGAGCAATTGCTGGACATTTGCAATTTCTCACCTGAGCTCTCTTTAGAGTGCGCGAGAGGATGAGCAGAAGATTCGGTGGCTAGAGAAGCCCAGAGCCCCAGTGTTCTTAGGCCTACAAAAGCGCTTCCAAGGAAGGCTGCTGGCTAGCAACAGCTTTCAGTGCTGGCACTTTTCAGCTCTGAGCAATTGCTGGACGTTTGCAATTTCTCAGCTCGTGTCTACGAGACGGAAAGAGAATGACCGTGACGTTTGGTGGCTAGAGAAGCGCAAAGCCCCAGTGATGCTGCGCCTGTGAAAGTGCTTCCAAGGAAGGGTGCTGGCTAGCAACAGCTTTCAGTGCTGGCACTTTTCATCTCTGAGCAATTGCTCGACGTTTGCAATTTCTCAGCTCGTGTCTACGAGACGGAAAGAGAATGACCGTGACGTTTGGTGGCTAGAGAAGCGCAAAGCCCCAGTGTTGCTGCGCCTGTGAAAGCGCTTCCAAGGAAGGCTGCTGGCTAGCAACAGCTTTCAGTGCTGGCACTTTTCATCTCTGAGCAATTGCTCGACGTTTGCAATTTCTCACCTGAGCTCTCTTTAGAGTGCGCGAGAGGATGAGCACAAGATTAGGTGGCTAGAGAAGCCCAGAGCCCCAGTGTTCTTAGGCCTACAAAAGCGCTTCCAAGGAAGGGTGCTGGCTAGCAACAGCTTTCAGTGCTGGCGCTTTTCATCTCTGAGCAATTGCTGGACGTTTGCAATTTCTCAGCTCGTGTCTACGAGACGGAAAGAGAATGATCGTGACGTTTGGTGGCTAGAGAAGCGCAAAGCCCCAGTGTTGCTGCGCCTGTGAAAGCGCTTCCAAGGAAGGCTGCTGGCTAGCAAGAGCTTTCAGTGCTGGCACTTTTCATCTCTGAGCAATTGCTGGACGTTTGCAATTTCTCACCTGAGCTCTCTTTAGACTGCACGAGAGGATGAGCAGAAGATTAGGTGGCTAGAGAAGCCCAGAGCCCCAGTGTTCTTAGGCCTACAAAAGCGCTTCCAAGGAAGGGTGCTGGCTAGCAAGAGCTATCAGTGCTGGCACTTTTCACCTCTGAGCAATTGCTCGACGTTTGCAATTTCTCAGCTCGTGTCTACGAGACGGAAAGAGAAGGACCGTGACATTTGGTGGGTAGAGAAGCGCAAAGCCCCAGTGTTGCTGCGCCTGTGAAAGGGCTTCCAAGGAAGGGTGCTGGCTAGCAACAGCTTTCAGTGCTGGCACTTTTCATCTCTGAGCAATTGCTCGACGTTTGCAATTTCTCACCTGAGCACCCTTTAGAGTGCGCGAGAGGATGAGCACAAGATTAGGTGGCTAGAGAAGCCCAGAGCCCCAGTGTTCTTAGGCCTACAAAAGCGCTTCCAAGGAAGGCTGCTGGCTAGCAACAGCTTTCAGTGCTGGCGCTTTTCATCTCTGAGCAATTGCTGGACGTTTGCAATTTCTCAGCTCGTGTCTACGAGACGGAAACAGAATGACCGTGACGTTTGGTGGCTAGAGAAGCGCAAAGCCCCAGTGTTGCTGCGCCTGTGAAAGCGCTTCCAAGGAAGGCTGCTGGCTAGCAACAGCTTTCAGTGCTGGCACTTTTCATCTCTGAGCAATTGCTCGACGTTTGTAATTTCTCACCTGAGCACCCTTTAGAGTGCGCGAGAGAATGAGCAGAAGATTAGGTGGCTAGAGAAGCGCAAAGCCCCAGTGTTCTTAGGCCTACAAAAGCGCTTCCAAGGAAGGGTGCTGGCTAGCAACAGCTTTCAGTGCTGGCACTTTTCATCTCTGAGCAATTGCTCGACGTTTGCAATTTCTCAGCTCGTGTCTACGAGACGGAAAGAGAATGACCGTGACGTTTGGTGGCTAGAGAAGCGCAAAGCCCCAGTGTTGCTGCGCCTGTGAAAGCGCTTCCAAGGAAGGGGGCTGGCTAGCAACAGCTTTCAGTGCTGGCACTTTTCATCTCTGAGCAATTGCTCGACGTTTGTAATTTCTCACCTGAGCTCTCTTTAGAGTGCGCGAGAGAATGAGCAGAAGATTAGGTGGCTAGAGAAGCCCAGAGCCCCAGTGTTCTTAGGCCTACAAAAGCGCTTCCAAGGAAGGGGGCTGGCTAGCAACAGCTTTCAGTGCTGGCACTTTTCATCTCTGAGCAATTGCTCGACGTTTGCAATTTCTCAGCTCGTGTCTACGAGACGGAAAGAGAATGACCGTGACGTTTGGTGGCTAGAGAAGCGCAAAGCCCCAGTGTTGCTGCGCCTGTGAAAGCGCTTCCAAGGAAGGGGGCTGGCTAGCAACAGCTTTCAGTGCTGGCACTTTTCATCTCTGAGCAATTGCTGGACCTTTGCAATTTCTCCCCTGAGCTCTCTTTAGAGTGCGCGAGAGGATGAGCAGAAGATTCGGTGGCTAGAGAAGCCCAGAGCCCCAGTGTTCTTAGGCCTACAAAAGCGCTTCCAAGGAAGGGTGCTGGCTAGCAACAGCTTTCAGTGCTGGCACTTTTCATCTCTGAGCAATTGCTCGACGTTTGCAATTTCTCAGCTCGTGTCTACGAGACGGAAAGAGAATGACCGTGACGTTTGGTGGCTAGAGAAGCGCAAAGCCCCAGTGTTGCTGCGCCTGTGAAAGCGCTTCCAAGGAAGGGGGCTGGCTAGCAAGAGCTTTCAGTGCTGGCACTTTTCATCTCTGAGCAATTGCTCGACGTTTGCAATTTCTCACCTGAGCTCTCTTTAGAGTGCGCGAGAGGATGAGCAGAAGATTAGGTGGCTAGAGAAGCGCAAAGCCCCAGTGTTCTTAGGCCTACAAAAGCGCTTCCAAGGAAGGGTGCTGGCTAGCAACAGCTTTCAGTGCTGGCACTTTTCATCTCTGAGCAATTGCTCGACGTTTGCAATTTCTCAGCTCGTGTCTACGAGACGGAAAGAGAATGACCGTGACGTTTGGTGGCTAGAGAAGCGCAAAGCCCCAGTGTTGCTGCGCCTGTGAAAGCGATTCCAAGGAAGGGTGCTGGCTAGCAACAGCTTTCAGTGCTGGCACTTTTCATCTCTGAGCAATTGCTGGACATTTGCAATTTCTCACCTGAGCTCTCTTTAGAGTGCGCGAGAGGATGAGCAGAAGATTAGGTGGCTAGAGAAGCGCAAAGCCCCAGTCTTCTTAGGCCTACAAAAGCGCTTCCAAGGAAGGCTGCTGGCTAGCAACAGCTTTCAGTGCTGGCACTTTTCATCTCTGAGCAATTGCTCGACGTTTGCAATTTCTCAGCTCGTGTCTACGAGACGGAAAGAGAATGACCGTGACGTTTGGTGGCTAGAGAAGCGCAAAGCCCCAGTGTTGCTGCGCCTGTGAAAGCGCTTCCAAGGAAGGCTGCTGGCTAGCAACAGCTTTCAGTGCTGGCACTTTTCATCTCTGAGCAATTGTTCGACGTTTGCAATTTCTCACCTGAGCTCTCTTTAGAGTGCGCGAGAGGATGAGCACAAGATTAGGTGGCTAGAGAAGCCCAGAGCCCCAGTCTTCTTAGGCCTACAAAAGCGCTTCCAAGGAAGGCTGCTGGCTAGCAACAGCTTTCAGTGCTGGCACTTTTCATCTCTGAGCAATTGCTCGACGTTTGCAATTTCTCAGCTCGTGTCTACGAGACGGAAAGAGAATGACCATGACGTTTGGTGGCTAGAGAAGCGCAAAGCCCCAGTGTTGCTGCGCCTGTGAAAGCGCTTCCAAGGAAGGGGGCTGGCTAGCAACAGCTTTCAGTGCTGGCACTTTTCATCTCTGAGCAATTGCTCGACGTTTGTAATTTCTCACCTGAGCTCTCTTTAGAGTGCGCGAGAGGATGAGCAGAAGATTCGGTGGCTAGAGAAGCCCAGAGCCCCAGTTTTCTTAGGCCTACAAAAGCGCTTCCAAGGAAGGGTGCTGGCTAGCAACAGCTTTCAGTGCTGGCACTTTTCATCTCTGAGCAATTGCTGGACGTTTGCAATTTCTCAGCTCGTGTCTACGAGACGGAAAGAGAATGACCGTGACGTTTGGTGGCTAGAGAAGCGCAAAGCCCCAGTGTTGCTGCGCCTGTGAAAGCGCTTCCAAGGAAGGGGGCTGGCTAGCAACAGCTTTCAGTGCTGGCACTTTTCATCTCTGAGCAATTGCTCGACGTTTGCAATTTCTCACCTGAGCTCTCTTTAGAGTGCGCGAGAGGATGAGCACAAGATTAGGTGGCTAGAGAAGCCCAGAGCCCCAGTCTTCTTAGGCCTACAAAAGCGCTTCCAAGGAAGGGTGCTGGCTAGCAACAGCTTTCAGTGCTGGCACTTTTCATCTCTGAGCAATTGCTCGACGTTTGCAATTTCTCACCTGAGCACCCTTTAGAGTGCGCGAGAGAATGAGCAGAAGATTAGGTGGCTAGAGAAGCGCAAAGCCCCAGTGTTCTTAGGCCTACAAAAGCGCTTCCAAGGAAGGGTGCTGGCTAGCAACAGCTTTCAGTGCTGGCACTTTTCATCTCTGAGCAATTGCTCGACGTTTGCAATTTCTCAGCTCGTGTCTACGAGACGGAAAGAGAATGACTGTGACGTTTGGTGCCTAGAGAAGCGCAAAGCCCCAGTGTTGCTGCGCCTGTGAAAGCGCTTCCAAGGAAGGGGGCTGGCTAGCAACAGCTTTCAGTGCTGGCACTTTTCATCTCTGAGCAATTGCTCGACGTTTGCAATTTGTCACCTGAGCTCTCTTTAGAGTGCGCGAGAGAATGAGCAGAAGATTCGGTGGCTAGAGAAGCCCAGAGCCCCAGTGTTCTTAGGCCTACAAAAGCGCTTCCAAGGAAGGCTGCTGGCTAGCAACAGCTTTCAGTGCTGGCACTTTTCATCTCTGAGCAATTGCTCGACGTTTGCAATTTCTCAGCTCGTGTCTACGAGATGGAAAGAGAATGACCGTGACGTTTGGTGGCTAGAGAAGCGCAAAGCCCCAGTGTTGCTGCACCTGTGAAAGCGCTTCCAAGGAAGGGGGCTGGCTAGCAACAGCTTTCAGTGCTGGCACTTTTCATCTCTGAGCAATTGCTGGACATTTGCAATTTCTCACCTGAGCTCTCTTTAGAGTGCGCGAGAGGATGAGCAGAAGATTCGGTGGCTAGAGAAGCCCAGAGCCCCAGTGTTCTTAGGCCTACAAAAGCGCTTCCAAGGAAGGGTGCTGGCTAGCAACAGCTTTCAGTGCTGGCACTTTTCATCTCTGAGCAATTGCTGGACGTTTGCAATTTCTCAGCTCGTGTCTACGAGACGGAAAGAGAATGACCGTGACGTTTGGTGGCTAGAGAAGCGCAAAGCCCCAGTGTTGCTGCGCCTGTGAAAGCGCTTCCAAGGAAGGGTGCTGGCTAGCAACAGCTTTCAGTGCTGGCACTTTTCATCTCTGAGCAATTGCTCGACGTTTGCAATTTCTCACCTGAGCACCCTTTAGAGTGCGCGAGAGAATGAGCACAAGATTAGGTGGCTAGAGAAGCCCAGAGCCCCAGTGTTCTTAGGCCTACAAAAGCGCTTCCAAGGAAGGGTGCTGGCTAGCAACAGCTTTCAGTGCTGGCACTTTTCATCTCTGAGCAATTGCTGGACGTTTGCAATTTCTCAGCTCGTGTCTACGAGACGGAAAGAGAATGACCATGACGTTTGGTGGCTAGAGAAGCGCAAAGCCCCAGTGTTGCTGCGCCTGTGAAAGCGCTTCCAGGAAGGTGGATGGCTAGCAACAGCTTTCAGTGCTGGCACTTTTCATCTCTGAGCAATTGCTGGACCTTTGCAATTTCTCCCCTGAGCTCTCTTTAGAGTGCGCGAGAGGATGAGCAGAAGATTCGGTGGCTAGAGAAGCCCAGAGCCCCAGTGTTCTTAGGCCTACAAAAGCGCTTCCAAGGAAGGGTGCTGGCTAGCAACAGCTTTCAGTGCTGGCACTTTTCATCTCTGAGCAATTGCTGGACGTTTGCAATTTCTCAGCTCGTGTCTACGAGACGGAAAGAGAATGACCGTGACGTTTGGTGGCTAGAGAAGCGCAAAGCCCCAGTGTTGCTGCGCCTGTGAAAGCGCTTCCAAGGAAGGGGGCTGGCTAGCAACAGCTTTCAGTGCTGGCACTTTTCATCTCTGAGCAATTGCTCGACGTTTGCAATTTCTCACCTGAGCTCTCTTTAGAGTGCGCGAGAGGATGAGCAGAAGATTAGGTGGCTAGAGAAGCGCAAAGCCCCAGTGTTCTTAGGCCTACAAAAGCGCTTCCAAGGAAGGGTGCTGGCTAGCAACAGCTTTCAGTGCTGGCACTTTTCATCTCTGAGCAATTGCTCGATGTTTGCAATTTCTCAGCTCGTGTCTACGAGACGGAAAGAGAATGACCGTGACGTTTGGTGGCTAGAGAAGCGCAAAGCCCCAGTGTTGCTGCGCCTGTGAAAGCGATTCCAAGGAAGGGTGCTGGCTAGCAACAGCTTTCAGTGCTGGCACTTTTCATCTCTGAGCAATTGCTGGACATTTGCAATTTCTCACCTGAGCTCTCTTTAGAGTGCGCGAGAGGATGAGCAGAAGATTAGGTGGCTAGAGAAGCGCAAAGCCCCAGTGTTCTTAGGCCTACAAAAGCGCTTCCAAGGAAGGCTGCTGGCTAGCAACAGCTTTCAGTGCTGGCACTTTTCATCTCTGAGCAATTGCTCGACGTTTGCAATTTCTCAGCTCGTGTCTACGAGACGGAAAGAGAATGACCGTGACGTTTGGTGGCTAGAGAAGCGCAAAGCCCCAGTGTTGCTGCGCCTGTGAAAGCGCTTCCAAGGAAGGCTGCTGGCTAGCAACAGCTTTCAGTGCTGGCACTTTTCATCTCTGAGCAATTGTTCGACGTTTGCAATTTCTCACCTGAGCTCTCTTTAGAGTGCGCGAGAGGATGAGCACAAGATTAGGTGGCTAGAGAAGCGCAAAGCCCCAGTGTTCTTAGGCCTACAAAAGCGCTTCCAAGGAAGGGTGCTGGCTAGCAACAGCTTTCAGTGCTGGCACTTTTCATCTCTGAGCAATTGCTCGACGTTTGCAATTTCTCAGCTCGTGTCTACGAGACGGAAAGAGAATGACCATGACGTTTGGTGGCTAGAGAAGCGCAAAGCCCCAGTGTTGCTGCGCCTGTGAAAGCGCTTCCAAGGAAGGGGGCTGGCTAGCAACAGCTTTCAGTGCTGGCACTTTTCATCTCTGAGCAATTGCTCGACGTTTGTAATTTCTCACCTGAGCTCTCTTTAGAGTGCGCGAGAGGATGAGCAGAAGATTCGGTGGCTAGAGAAGCCCAGAGCCCCAGTTTTCTTAGGCCTACAAAAGCGCTTCCAAGGAAGGGTGCTGGCTAGCAACAGCTTTCAGTGCTGGCACTTTTCATCTCTGAGCAATTGCTGGACGTTTGCAATTTCTCAGCTCGTGTCTACGAGACGGAAAGAGAATGACCGTGACGTTTGGTGGCTAGAGAAGCGCAAAGCCCCAGTGTTGCTGCGCCTGTGAAAGCGCTTCCAAGGAAGGGGGCTGGCTAGCAACAGCTTTCAGTGCTGGCACTTTTCATCTCTGAGCAATTGCTCGACGTTTGCAATTTCTCACCTGAGCTCTCTTTAGAGTGCGCGAGAGGATGAGCACAAGATTAGGTGGCTAGAGAAGCCCAGAGCCCCAGTCTTCTTAGGCCTACAAAAGCGCTTCCAAGGAAGGGTGCTGGCTAGCAACAGCTTTCAGTGCTGGCACTTTTCATCTCTGAGCAATTGCTCGACGTTTGCAATTTCTCACCTGAGCACCCTTTAGAGTGCGCGAGAGAATGAGCAGAAGATTAGGTGGCTAGAGAAGCGCAAAGCCCCAGTGTTCTTAGGCCTACAAAAGCGCTTCCAAGGAAGGGTGCTGGCTAGCAACAGCTTTCAGTGCTGGCACTTTTCATCTCTGAGCAATTGCTCGACGTTTGCAATTTCTCAGCTCGTGTCTACGAGACGGAAAGAGAATGACTGTGACGTTTGGTGCCTAGAGAAGCGCAAAGCCCCAGTGTTGCTGCGCCTGTGAAAGCGCTTCCAAGGAAGGGGGCTGGCTAGCAACAGCTTTCAGTGCTGGCACTTTTCATCTCTGAGCAATTGCTCGACGTTTGCAATTTGTCACCTGAGCTCTCTTTAGAGTGCGCGAGAGAATGAGCAGAAGATTAGGTGGCTAGAGAAGCCCAGAGCCTCAGTGTTCTTAGGCCTACAAAAGCGCTTCCAAGGAAGGCTGCTGGCTAGCAACAGCTTTCAGTGCTGGCACTTTTCATCTCTGAGCAATTGCTCGACGTTTGCAATTTCTCAGCTCGTGTCTACGAGATGGAAAGAGAATGACCGTGACGTTTGGTGGCTAGAGAAGCGCAAAGCCCCAGTGTTGCTGCACCTGTGAAAGCGCTTCCAAGGAAGGGGGCTGGCTAGCAACAGCTTTCAGTGCTGGCACTTTTCATCTCTGAGCAATTGCTGGACATTTGCAATTTCTCACCTGAGCTCTCTTTAGAGTGCGCGAGAGGATGAGCAGAAGATTCGGTGGCTAGAGAAGCCCAGAGCCCCAGTGTTCTTAGGCCTACAAAAGCACTTCCAAGGAAGGGTGCTGGCTAGCAACAGCTTTCAGTGCTGGCACTTTTCATCTCTGAGCAATTGCTCGACGTTTGCAATTTCTCAGCTCGTGTCTACGAGACGGAAAGAGAATGACCGTGACGTTTGGTGGCTAGAGAAGCGCAAAGCCCCAGTGTTGCTGCGCCTGTGAAAGCGCTTCCAAGGAAGGGTGCTGGCTAGCAACAGCTTTCAGTGCTGGCACTTTTCATCTCTGAGCAATTGCTCGACGTTTGCAATTTCTCACCTGAGCACCCTTTAGAGTGCGCGAGAGAATGAGCACAAGATTAGGTGGCTAGAGAAGCCCAGAGCCCCAGTGTTCTTAGGCCTACAAAAGCGCTTCCAAGGAAGGGTGCTGGCTAGCAACAGCTTTCAGTGCTGGCACTTTTCATCTCTGAGCAATTGCTGGACGTTTGCAATTTCTCAGCTCGTGTCTACGAGACGGAAAGAGAATGACCATGACGTTTGGTGGCTAGAGAAGCGCAAAGCCCCAGTGTTGCTGCGCCTGTGAAAGCGCTTCCAAGGAAGGCTGCTGGCTAGCAACAGCTTTCAGTGCTGGCACTTTTCATCTCTGAGCAATTGCTCGACGTTTGCAATTTCTCACCTGAGCTCTCTTTAGAGTGCGCGAGAGGATGAGCAGAAGATTAGGTGGCTAGAGAAGCGCAAAGCCCCAGTGTTCTTAGGCCTACAAAAGCGCTTCCAAGGAAGGGTGCTGGCTAGCAACAGCTTTCAGTGCTGGCACTTTTCATCTCTGAGCAATTGCTCGACGTTTGCAATTTCTCAGCTCGTGTCTACGAGACGGAAAGAGAATGACCGTGACGTTTGGTGGCTAGAGAAGCGCAAAGCCCCAGTGTTGCTGCGCCTGTGAAAGCGCTTCCAAGGAAGGGTGCTGGCTAGCAACAGCTTTCAGTGCTGGCACTTTTCATCTCTCAGCAATTGCTCGACGTTTGCAATTTCTCACCTGAGCTCTCTTTAGAGTGCGCGAGAGGATGAGCACAAGATGAGGTGGCTAGAGAAGCCCAGAGCCCCAGTGTTCTTAGGCCTACAAAAGCGCTTCCAAGGAAGGGTGCTGGCTAGCAACAGCTTTCAGTGCTGGCACTTTTCATCTCTGAGCAATTGCTCGACGTTTGCAATTTCTCAGCTCGTGTCTACGAGACGGAAAGAGAATGACCGTGACGTTTGGTGGCTAGAGAAGCGCAAAGCCCCAGTGTTGCTGCGCCTGTGAAAGCGCTTCCAAGGAAGGCTGCTGGCTAGCAACAGCTTTCAGTGCTGGCACTTTTCAGCTCTGAGCAATTGCTCGACGTTTGCAATTTCTCACCTGAGCTCTCTTTAGAGTGCGCGAGAGGATGAGCAGAAGATTAGGTGGCTAGAGAAGCCCAGAGCCCCAGTGTTCTTAGGGCTACAAAAGCGCTTCCAAGGAAGGGTGCTGGCTAGCAACAGCTTTCAGTGCTGGCGCTTTTCATCTCTGAGCAATTGCTGGACGTTTGCAATTTCTCAGCTCGTGTCTACGAGACGGAAAGAGAAGGACCGTGACGTTTGGTGGCTAGAGAAGCGCAAAGCCCCAGTGTTGCTGCGCCTGTGAAAGCGCTTCCAAGGAAGGGTGCTGGCTAGCAACAGCTTTCAGTGCTGGCACTTTTCATCTCTGAGCAATTGCTCGACGTTTGCAATTTCTCACCTGAGCTCTCTTTAGAGTGCGCGAGAGGATGAGCACAAGATTAGGTGGCTAGAGAAGCGCAAAGCCCCAGTGTTCTTAGGCCTACAAAAGCGCTTCCAAGGAAGGGTGCTGGCTAGCAACAGCTTTCAGTGCTGGCACTTTTCATCTCTGAGCAATTGCTCGACGTTTGCAATTTCTCAGCTCGTGTCTACGAGACGGAAAGAGAATGACCGTGACGTTTGGTGGCTAGAGAAGCGCAAAGCCACAGTGTTGCTGCGCCTGTGAAAGCGCTTCCAAGGAAGGGTGCTGGCTAGCAACAGCTTTCAGTGCTGGCACTTTTCATCTCTGAGCAATTGCTGGACATTTGCAATTTCTCACCTGAGCTCTCTTTAGAGTGCGCGAGAGGATGAGCACAAGATTAGGTGGCTAGAGAAGCCCAGAGCCCCAGTCTTCTTAGGCCTACAAAAGCGCTTCCAAGGAAGGGTGCTGGCTAGCAACAGCTTTCAGTGCTGGCACTTTTCATCTCTGAGCAATTGCTCGACGTTTGTAATTTCTCACCTGAGGTCTCTTTAGAGTGCGCGAGAGAATGAGCAGAAGATTAGGTGGCTAGAGAAGCCCAGAGCCCCAGTGTTCTTAGGCCTACAAAAGCGCTTCCAAGGAAGGGTGCTGGCTAGCAACAGCTTTCAGTGCTGGCACTTTTCATCTCTGAGCAATTGCTGGACGTTTGCAATTTCTCAGCTCGTGTCTACGAGACGGAAAGAGAATGACCGTGACGTTTGGTGGCTAGAGAAGCGCAAAGCCCCAGTGTTGCTGCGCCTGTGAAAGCGCTTCCAAGGAAGGGGGCTGGCTAGCAACAGCTTTCAGTGCTGGCACTTTTCATCTCTGAGCAATTGCTGGACATTTGCAATTTCTCACCTGAGCTCTCTTTAGAGTGCGCGAGAGGATGAGCAGAAGATTCGGTGGCTAGAGAAGCCCAGAGCCCCAGTGTTCTTAGGCCTACAAAAGCGCTTCCAAGGAAGGCTGCTGGCTAGCAACAGCTTTCAGTGCTGGCACTTTTCATCTCTGAGCAATTGCTGGACGTTTGCAATTTCTCAGCTCGTGTCTACGAGACGGAAAGAGAAGGACCGTGACGTTTGGTGGCTAGAGAAGCGCAAAGCCCCAGTGTTGCTGCGCCTGTGAAAGCGCTTCCAAGGAAGGGTGCTGGCTAGCAACAGCTTTCAGTGCTGGCACTTTTCATCTCTGAGCAATTGCTCGACGTTTGCAATTTCTCACCTGAGCACCCTTTAGAGTGCGCGAGAGGATGAGCACAAGATTAGGTGGCTAGAGAAGCCCAGAGCCCCAGTGTTCTTAGGCCTACAAAAGCGCTTCCAAGGAAGGCTGCTGGCTAGCAACAGCTTTCAGTGCTGGCGCTTTTCATCTCTGAGCAATTGCTGGACGTTTGCAATTTCTCAGCTCGTGTCTACGAGACGGAAACAGAATGACCGTGACGTTTGGTGGGTAGAGAAGCGCAAAGCCCCAGTGTTGCTGCGCCTGTGAAAGCGCTTCCAAGGAAGGCTGCTGGCTAGCAACAGCTTTCAGTGCTGGCACTTTTCATCTCTGAGCAATTGCTCGACGTTTGCAATTTCTCACCTGAGCTCTCTTTAGAGTGCGCGAGAGAATGAGCAGAAGATTAGGTGGCTAGAGAAGCGCAAAGCCCCAGTGTTCTTAGGCCTACAAAAGCGCTTCCAAGGAAGGGTGCTGGCTAGCAACAGCTTTCAGTGCTGGCACTTTTCATCTCTGAGCAATTGCTCGACGTTTGCAATTTCTCAGCTCGTGTCTACGAGACGGAAAGAGAATGACTGTGACGTTTGGTGCCTAGAGAAGCGCAAAGCCCCAGTGTTGCTGCGCCTGTGAAAGCGCTTCCAAGGAAGGGGGCTGGCTAGCAACAGCTTTCAGTGCTGGCACTTTTCATCTCTGAGCAATTGCTCGACGTTTGTAATTTGTCACCTGAGCTCTCTTTAGAGTGCGCGAGAGAATGAGCAGAAGATTAGGTGGCTAGAGAAGCCCAGAGCCTCAGTGTTCTTAGGCCTACAAAAGCGCTTCCAAGGAAGGGTGCTGGCTAGCAAGAGCTTTCAGTGCTGGCACTTTTCATCTCTGAGCAATTGCTGGACGTTTGCAATTTCTCAGCTCGTGTCTACGAGATGGAAAGAGAATGACCGTGACGTTTGGTGGCTAGAGAAGCGCAAAGCCCCAGTGTTGCTGCACCTGTGAAAGCGCTTCCAAGGAAGGGGGCTGGCTAGCAACAGCTTTCAGTGCTGGCACTTTTCATCTCTGAGCAATTGCTGGACATTTGCAATTTCTCACCTGAGCTCTCTTTAGAGTGCGCGAGAGGATGAGCAGAAGATTCGGTGGCTAGAGAAGCCCAGAGCCCCAGTGTTCTTAGGCCTACAAAAGCGCTTCCAAGGAAGGCTGCTGGCTAGCAACAGCTTTCAGTGCTGGCACTTTTCATCTCTGAGCAATTGCTGGACGTTTGCAATTTCTCAGCTCGTGTCTACGAGACGGAAAGAGAATGACCGTGACGTTTGGTGGCTAGAGAAGCGCAAAGCCCCAGTGTTGCTGCGCCTGTGAAAGCGCTTCCAAGGAAGGGTGCTGGCTAGCAACAGCTTTCAGTGCTGGCACTTTTCATCTCTGAGCAATTGCTCGACGTTTGCAATTTCTCACCTGAGCACCCTTTAGAGTGCGCGAGAGAATGAGCACAAGATTAGGTGGCTAGAGAAGCCCAGAGCCCCAGTGTTCTTAGGCCTACAAAAGCGCTTCCAAGGAAGGGTGCTGGCTAGCAACAGCTTTCAGTGCTGGCACTTTTCATCTCTGAGCAATTGCTGGACGTTTGCAATTTCTCAGCTCGTGTCTACGAGACGGAAAGAGAATGACCATGACGTTTGGTGGCTAGAGAAGCGCAAAGCCCCAGTGTTGCTGCGCCTGTGAAAGCGCTTCCAAGGAAGGGTGCTGGCTAGCAACAGCTTTCAGTGCTGGCACTTTTCATCTCTGAGCAATTGCTCGACGTTTGCAATTTCTCACCTGAGCTCTCTTTAGAGTGCGCGAGAGGATGAGCACAAGATTAGGTGGCTAGAGAAGCGCAAAGCCCCAGTGTTCTTAGGCCTACAAAAGCGCTTCCAAGGAAGGCTGCTGGCTAGCAACAGCTTTCAGTGCTGGCACTTTTCATCTCTGAGCAATTGCTCGACGTTTGCAATTTCTCAGCTCGTGTCTACGAGACGGAAAGAGAATGACCGTGACGTTTGGTGGCTAGAGAAGCGCAAAGCCCCAGTGTTGCTGCGCCTGTGAAAGCGCTTCCAAGGAAGGGTGCTGGCTAGCAACAGCTTTCAGTGCTGGCACTTTTCATCTCTGAGCAATTGCTGGACATTTGCAATTTCTCACCTGAGCTCTCTTTAGAGTGCGCGAGAGGATGAGCACAAGATTAGGTGGCTAGAGAAGCCCAGAGCCCCAGTCTTCTTAGGCCTACAAAAGCGCTTCCAAGGAAGGCTGCTGGCTAGCAACAGCTTTCAGTGCTGGCACTTTTCATCTCTGAGCAATTGCTCGACGTTTGCAATTTCTCAGCTCGTGTCTACGAGACGGAAAGAGAATGACCGTGACGTTTGGTGGCTAGAGAAGCGCAAAGCCCCAGTGTTGCTGCGCCTGTGAAAGCGCTTCCAAGGAAGGCTGCTGGCTAGCAACAGCTTTCAGTGCTGGCACTTTTCATCTCTGAGCAATTGCTCGACGTTTGCAATTTCTCACCTGAGCTCTCTTTAGAGTGCGCGAGAGGATGAGCACAAGATTAGGTGGCTAGAGAAGCGCAAAGCCCCAGTGTTCTTAGGCCTACAAAAGCGCTTCCAAGGAAGGGTGCTGGCTAGCAACAGCTTTCAGTGCTGGCACTTTTCATCTCTGAGCAATTGCTCGACGTTTGCAATTTCTCAGCTCGTGTCTACGAGACGGAAAGAGAATGACCGTGACGTTTGGTGGCTAGAGAAGCGCAAAGCCCCAGTGTTGCTGCGCCTGTGAAAGCGCTTCCAAGGAAGGGGGCTGGCTAGCAACAGCTTTCAGTGCTGGCACTTTTCAGCTCTGAGCAATTGCTCGACGTTTGCAATTTCTCACCTGAGCTCTCTTTAGAGTGCGCGAGAGGATGAGCAGAAGATTCGGTGGCTAGAGAAGCCCAGAGCCCCAGTGTTCTTAGGCCTACAAAAGCGCTTCCAAGGAAGGCTGCTGGCTAGCAACAGCTTTCAGTGCTGGCACTTTTCATCTCTGAGCAATTGCTCGACGTTTGCAATTTCTCAGCTCGTGTCTACGAGACGGAAAGAGAATGACCGTGACGTTTGGTGGCTAGAGAAGCGCAAAGCCCCAGTGTTGCTGCGCCTGTGAAAGCGCTTCCAAGGAAGGGGGCTGGCTAGCAACAGCTTTCAGTGCTGGCACTTTTCATCTCTGAGCAATTGCTCGACGTTTGCAATTTCTCACCTGAGCACCCTTTAGAGTGCGCGAGAGAATGAGCAGAAGATTAGGTGGCTAGAGAAGCGCAAAGCCCCAGTGTTCTTAGGCCTACAAAAGCGCTTCCAAGGAAGGCTGCTGGCTAGCAACAGCTTTCAGTGCTGGCACTTTTCATCTCTGAGCAATTGCTGGACGTTTGCAATTTCTCAGCTCGTGTCTACGAGACGGAAACAGAATGACCGTGACGTTTGGTGGGTAGAGAAGCGCAAAGCCCCAGTGTTGCTGCGCCTGTGAAAGCGCTTCCAAGGAAGGGTGCTGGCTAGCAACAGCTTTCAGTGCTGGCACTTTTCATCTCTGAGCAATTGCTGGACCTTTGCAATTTCTCACCTGAGCTCTCTTTAGAGTGCGCGAGAGGATGAGCACAAGATTAGGTGGCTAGAGAAGCGCAAAGCCCCAGTGTTCTTAGGCCTACAAAAGCGCTTCCAAGGAAGGGTGCTGGCTAGCAACAGCTTTCAGTGCTGGCACTTTTCATCTCTGAGCAATTGCTCGACGTTTGCAATTTCTCAGCTCGTGTCTACGAGACGGAAAGAGAATGACCGTGACGTTTGGTGGCTAGAGAAGCGCAAAGCCCCAGTGTTGCTGCGCCTGTGAAAGCGATTCCAAGGAAGGGTGCTGGCTAGCAACAGCTTTCAGTGCTGGCACTTTTCATCTCTGAGCAATTGCTGGACATTTGCAATTTCTCACCTGAGCTCTCTTTAGAGTGCGCGAGAGGATGAGCAGAAGATTCGGTGGCTAGAGAAGCCCAGAGCCCCAGTGTTCTTAGGCCTACAAAAGCGCTTCCAAGGAAGGGTGCTGGCTAGCAACAGCTTTCAGTGCTGGCACTTTTCATCTCTGAGCAATTGCTGGACGTTTGCAATTTCTCAGCTCGTGTCTACGAGACGGAAAGAGAATGACCGTGACGTTTGGTGGCTAGAGAAGCGCAAAGCCCCAGTGTTGCTGCGCCTGTGAAAGCGCTTCCAAGGAAGGGTGCTGGCTAGCAACAGCTTTCAGTGCTGGCACTTTTCATCTCTGAGCAATTGCTCGACGTTTGCAATTTCTCACCTGAGCACCCTTTAGAGTGCGCGAGAGAATGAGCAGAAGATTAGGTGGCTAGAGAAGCGCAAAGCCCCAGTGTTCTTAGGCCTACAAAAGCGCTTCCAAGGAAGGCTGCTGGCTAGCAACAGCTTTCAGTGCTGGCACTTTTCATCTCTGAGCAATTGCTCGACGTTTGCAATTTCTCACCTGAGCTCTCTTTAGAGTGCGCGAGAGAATGAGCAGAAGATTCGGTGGCTAGAGAAGCCCAGAGCCCCAGTGTTCTTAGGCCTACAAAAGCGCTTCCAAGGAAGGCTGCTGGCTAGCAACAGCTTTCAGTGCCGGCACTTTTCATCTCTGAGCAATTGCTGGACGTTTGCAATTTCTCAGCTCGTGTCTACGAGACGGAAAGAGAATGACCGTGACGTTTGGTGGCTAGAGAAGCGCAAAGCCCCAGTGTTGCTGCGCCTGTGAAAGCGCTTCCAAGGAAGGGTGCTGGCTAGCAACAGCTTTCAGTGCTGGCACTTTTCATCTCTGAGCAATTGCTCGACGTTTGCAATTTCTCACCTGAGCTCTCTTTAGAGTGCGCGAGAGGATGAGCACAAGATTAGGTGGCTAGAGAAGCCCAGAGCCCCAGTCTTCTTAGGCCTACAAAAGCGCTTCCAAGGAAGGCTGCTGGCTAGCAAAAGCTTTCAGTGCTGGCACTTTTCATCTCTGAGCAATTGCTCGACGTTTGCAATTTCTCAGCTCGTGTCTACGAGACGGAAAGAGAATGACCGTGACGTTTGGTGGCTAGAGAAGCGCAAAGCCCCAGTGTTGCTGCGCCTGTGAAAGCGCTTCCAAGGAAGGGGGCTGGCTAGCAAGAGCTTTCAGTGCTGGCACTTTTCATCTCTGAGCAATTGCTCCACGTTTGCAATTTCTCAGCTCATGTCTACGAGACGGAAAGAGAATGACCGTGACGTTTGGTGGCTAGAGAAGCGCAAAGCCCCAGTGTTGCTGCGCCTGTGAAAGCGCTTCCAAGGAAGGGGGCTGGCTAGCAACAGCTTTCAGTGCTGGCACTTTTCATCTCTGAGCAATTGCTGGACATTTGCAATTTCTCACCTGAGCTCTCTTTAGACTGCGCGAGAGGATGAGCAGAAGATTCGGTGGCTAGAGAAGCCCAGAGCCCCAGTGTTCTTAGGCCTACAAAAGCGCTTCCAAGGAAGGGTGCTGGCTAGCAACAGCTTTCAGTGCTGGCACTTTTCATCTCTGAGCAATTGCTCGACGTTTGCAATTTCTCAGCTCGTGTCTACGAGACGGAAAGAGAAGGACCGTGACGTTTGGTGGCTAGAGAAGCGCAAAGCCCCAGTGTTGCTGCGCCTGTGAAAGCGCTTCCAAGGAAGGCTGCTGGCTAGCAAGAGCTTTCAGTGCTGGCACTTTTCATCTCTGAGCAATTGCTCGACGTTTGCAATTTCTCACCTGAGCTCTCTTTAGAGTGCACGAGAGGATGAGCAGAAGATTAGGTGGCTAGAGAAGCCCAGAGCCCCAGCGTTCTAAGGGCTACAAAAGCGCTTCCAAGGAAGGGTGCTGGCTAGCAACAGCTTTCAGTGCTGGCGCTTTTCATCTCTGAGCAATTGCTGGACATTTGCAATTTCTCAGCTCGTGTCTACGAGACGGAAAGAGAATGATCGTGACGTTTGGTGGCTAGAGAAGCGCAAAGCCCCAGTGTTGCTGCGCCTGTGAAAGCGCTTCCAAGGAAGGGGGCTGGCTAGCAACAGCTTTCAGTGCTGGCACTTTTCATCTCTCAGCAATTGCTCGACGTTTGCAATTTCTCACCTGAGCACCCTTTAGAGTGCGCGAGAGGATGAGCAGAAGATTAGGTGGCTAGAGAAGCGCAAAGCCCCAGTGTTCTTAGGCCTACAAAAGCGCTTCCAAGGCAGGGTGCTGGCTAGCAACAGCTTTCAGTGCTGGCACTTTTCATCTCTGAGCAATTGCTCGACGTTTGCAATTTCTCAGCTCGTGTCTACGAGACGGAAAGAGAATGACCGTGACGTTTGGTGGCTAGAGACGCGCAAAGCCCCAGTGTTGCTGCGCCTGTGAAAGCGCTTCCAAGGAAGGGTGCTGGCTAGCAAGAGCTTTCAGTGCTGGCACTTTTCATCTCTGAGCAATTGCTCGACGTTTGCAATTTCTCACCTGAGCACCCTTTAGAGTGCGCGAGAGGATGAGCAGAAGATTCGGTGGCTAGAGAAGCCCAGAGCCCCAGTCTTCTTAGGCCTACAAAAGCGCTTCCAAGGAAGGGTGCTGGCTAGCAACAGCTTTCAGTGCTGGCACTTTTCATCTCTGAGCAATTGCTCGACGTTTGCAATTTCTCAGCTCGTGTCTACGAGACGGAAAGAGAATGACCGTGACGTTTGGTGGCTAGAGAAGCGCAAAGCCCCAGTGTTGCTGCGCCTGTGAAAGCGCTTCCAAGGAAGGGGGCTGGCTAGCAACAGCTTTCAGTGCTGGCACTTTTCATCTCTGAGCAATTGCTGGACATTTGCAATTTCTCACCTGAGCTCTCTTTAGAGTGCGCGAGAGGATGAGCAGAAGATTCGGTGGCTAGAGAAGCCCAGAGCCCCAGTGTTCTTAGGCCTACAAAAGCGCTTCCAAGGAAGGGTGCTGGCTAGCAACAGCTTTCAGTGCTGGCACTTTTCATCTCTGAGCAATTGCTCGACGTTTGCAATTTCTCAGCTCGTGTCTACGAGACGGAAAGAGAATGACCGTGACGTTTGGTGGCTAGAGAAGTGCAAAGCCCCAGTGTTGCTGCGCCTGTGAAAGCGCTTCCAAGGAAGGGTGCTGGCTAGCAACAGCTTTCAGTGCTGGCACTTTTCATCTCTGAGCAATTGCTCGACGTTTGCAATTTCTCACCTGAGCTCTCTTTAGAGTGCACGAGACGATGAGCAGATTAGGTGGCTAGAGAAGCGCAAAGCCCCAGTGTTCTTAGGCCTACAAAAGCGCTTCCAAGGAAGGCTGCTGGCTAGCAACAGCTTTCAGTGCTGGCGCTTTTCATCTCTGAGCAATTGCTGGACGTTTGCAATTTCTCAGCTCGTGTCTACGAGACGGAAAGAGAATGACCATGACGTTTGGTGGCTAGAGAAGCGCAAAGCCCCAGTGTTGCTGCGCCTGTGAAAGCGCTTCCAAGGAAGGGTGCTGGCTAGCAAGAGCTTTCAGTGCTGGCACTTTTCATCTCTGAGCAATTGCTCGACGTTTGTAATTTCTCACCTGAGCACCCTTTAGAGTGCGCGAGAGAATGAGCAGAAGATTAGGTGGCTAGAGAAGCGCAAGGCCCCAGTGTTCTTAGGCCTACAAAAGCGCTTCCAAGGAAGGCTGCTGGCTAGCAACAGCTTTCAGTGCTGGCACTTTTCATCTCTGAGCAATTGCTGGACGTTTGCAATTTCTCAGCTCGTGTCTACGAGACGGAAAGAGAATGACCATGACGTTTGGTGGCTAGAGAAGCGCAAAGCCTCAGTGTTGCTGCGCCTGTGAAAGCGCTTCCAAGGAAGGGTGCTGGCTAGCAAGAGCTTTCAGTGCTGGCACTTTTCATCTCTGAGCAATTGCTCGACGTTTGTAATTTCTCACCTGAGCTCTCTTTAGAGTGCGCGAGAGGATGAGCACAAGATTAGGTGGCTAGAGAAGCCCAGAGCCCCAGTCTTCTTAGGCCTACAAAAGCGCTTCCAAGGAAGGGTGCTGGCTAGCAACAGCTTTCAGTGCTGGCACTTTTCATCTCTGAGCAATTGCTCGACATTTGCAATTTCTCAGCTCGTGTCTACGAGACGGAAAGAGAATGACCGTGACGTTTGGTGGCTAGAGAAGCGCAAAGCCCCAGTGTTGCTGCGCCTGTGAAAGCGCTTCCAAGGAAGGGTGCTGGCTAGCAACAGCTTTCAGTGCTGACACTTTTCATCTCTGAGCAATTGCTCGACGTTTGCAATTTCTCACCTGAGCTCTCTTTAGAGTGCGCGAGAGGATGAGCAGAAGATTCGGTGGCTAGAGAAGCCCAGAGCCCCAGTGTTCTTAGGCCTACAAAAGCGCTTCCAAGGAAGGCTGCTGGCTAGCAACAGCTTTCAGTGCTGGCACTTTTCATCTCTGAGCAATTGCTCGACGTTTGCAATTTCTCAGCTCGTGTCTACGAGACGGAAAGAGAAGGACCGTGACGTTTGGTGGCTAGAGAAGCGCAAAGCCCCAGTGTTGCTGCGCCTGTGAAAGCGCTTCCAAGGAAGGGGGCTGGCTAGCAACAGCTTTCAGTGCTGGCACTTTTCATCTCTGAGCAATTGCTCGACGTTTGCAATTTCTCACCTGAGCACCCTTTAGAGTGCGCGAGAGAATGAGCAGAAGATTAGGTGGCTAGAGAAGCGCAAAGCCCCAGTGTTCTTAGGCCTACAAAAGCGCTTCCAAGGAAGGCTGCTGGCTAGCAACAGCTTTCAGTGCTGGCACTTTTCATCTCTGAGCAATTGCTGGACGTTTGCAATTTCTCAGCTCGTGTCTACGAGACGGAAACAGAATGACCGTGACGTTTGGTGGGTAGAGAAGCGCAAAGCCCCAGTGTTGCTGCGCCTGTGAAAGCGCTTCCAAGGAAGGGTGCTGGCTAGCAACAGCTTTCAGTGCTGGCACTTTTCATCTCTGAGCAATTGCTCGACGTTTGCAATTTCTCACCTGAGCTCTCTTTAGAGTGCGCGAGAGGATGAGCAGAAGATTAGGTGGCTAGAGAAGCGCAAAGCCCCAGTGTTCTTAGGCCTACAAAAGCGCTTCCAAGGAAGGGTGCTGGCTAGCAACAGCTTTCAGTGCTGGCACTTTTCATCTCTGAGCAATTGCTCGACGTTTGCAATTTCTCAGCTCGTGTCTACGAGACGGAAAGAGAATGACCGTGACGTTTGGTGGCTAGAGAAGCGCAAAGCCCCAGTGTTGCTGCGCCTGTGAAAGCGATTCCAAGGAAGGGTGCTGGCTAGCAACAGCTTTCAGTGCTGGCACTTTTCATCTCTGAGCAATTGCTGGACATTTGCAATTTCTCACCTGAGCTCTCTTTAGAGTGCGCGAGAGGATGAGCAGAAGATTCGGTGGCTAGAGAAGCCCAGAGCCCCAGTGTTCTTAGGCCTACAAAAGCGCTTCCAAGGAAGGCTGCTGGCTAGCAACAGCTTTCAGTGCTGGCACTTTTCATCTCTGAGCAATTGCTGGACGTTTGCAATTTCTCAGCTCGTGTCTACGAGACGGAAAGAGAATGACCGTGACGTTTGGTGGCTAGAGAAGCGCAAAGCCCCAGTGTTGCTGCGCCTGTGAAAGCGCTTCCAAGGAAGGGTGCTGGCTAGCAACAGCTTTCAGTGCTGGCACTTTTCATCTCTGAGCAATTGCTCGACGTTTGCAATTTCTCACCTGAGCTCTCTTTAGAGTGCGCGAGAGGATGAGCACAAGATTAGGTGGCTAGAGAAGCGCAAAGCCCCAGTGTTCTTAGGCCTACAAAAGCGCTTCCAAGGAAGGCTGCTGGCTAGCAACAGCTTTCAGTGCTGGCACTTTTCATCTCTGAGCAATTGCTGGACGTTTGCAATTTCTCAGCTTGTGTCTACGAGACGGAAAGAGAATGACCGTGACGTTTGGTGGCTAGAGAAGCGCAAAGCCCCAGTGTTGCTGCGCCTGTGAAAGCGCTTCCAAGGAAGGGTGCTGGCTAGCAACAGCTTTCAGTGCTGGCACTTTTCATCTCTGAGCAATTGCTCGACGTTTGCAATTTCTCACCTGAGCTCTCTTTAGAGTGCGCGAGAGGATGAGCACAAGATTAGGTGGCTAGAGAAGCCCAGAGCCCCAGTGTTCTTAGGGCTACAAAAGCGCTTCCAAGGAAGGGTGCTGGCTAGCAACAGCTTTCAGTGCTGGCGCTTTTCATCTCTGAGCAATTGCTGGACGTTTGCAATTTCTCAGCTCGTGTCTACGAGACGGAAAGAGAATGACCGTGACGTTTGGTGGCTAGAGAAGCGCAAAGCCCCAGTGTTGCTGCGCCTGTGAAAGCGCTTCCAAGGAAGGGTGCTGGCTAGCAACAGCTTTCAGTGCTGGCACTTTTCATCTCTGAGCAATTGCTCGACGTTTGCAATTTCTCACCTGAGCTCTCTTTAGAGTGCACGAGAGGATGAGCAGAAGATTAGGTGGCTAGAGAAGCGCAAAGCCCTAGTGTTCTTAGGCCTACAAAAGCGCTTCCAAGGAAGGGTGCTGGCTAGCAACAGCTTTCAGTGCTGGCACTTTTCATCTCTGAGCAATTGCTCGATGTTTGCAATTTCTCAGCTCGTGTCTACGAGACGGAAAGAGAATGACCGTGACGTTTGGTGGCTAGAGAAGCGCAAAGCCCCAGTGTTGCTGCGCCTGTGAAAGCGCTTCCAAGGAAGGGTGCTGGCTAGCAACAGCTTTCAGTGCTGGCACTTTTCATCTCTGAGCAATTGCTCGACGTTTGCAATTTCTCAGCTCGTGTCTACGAGACGGAAAGAGAATGACCGTGACGTTTGGTGGCTAGAGAAGCGCAAAGCCCCAGTGTTGCTGCGCCTGTGAAAGCGCTTCCAAGGAAGGGGGCTGGCTAGCAACAGCTTTCAGTGCTGGCACTTTTCATCTCTGAGCAATTGCTCGACGTTTGCAATTTCTCACCTGAGCTCTCTTTAGAGTGCGCGAGAGGATGAGCACAAGATTAGGTGGCTAGAGAAGCGCAAAGCCCCAGTGTTCTTAGGCCTACAAAAGCGCTTCCAAGGAAGGCTGCTGGCTAGCAACAGCTTTCAGTGCTGGCACTTTTCATCTCTGAGCAATTGCTGGACGTTTGCAATTTCTCAGCTCGTGTCTACGAGACGGAAAGAGAAGGACCGTGACGTTTGGTGGCTAGAGAAGCGCAAAGCCCCAGTGTTGCTGCGCCTGTGAAAGCGCTTCCAAGGAAGGGTGCTGGCTAGCAAGAGCTTTCAGTGCTGGCACTTTTCATCTCTGAGCAATTGCTCGACGTTTGCAATTTCTCAGCTCGTGTCTACGAGACGGAAAGAGAATGACCGTGACGTTTGGTGGCTAGAGAAGCGCAAAGCCCCAGTGTTGCTGCGCCTGTGAAAGCGCTTCCAAGGAAGGGTGCTGGCTAGCAAGAGCTTTCAGTGCTGGCACTTTTCATCTCTGAGCAATTGCTCGACGTTTGTAATTTCTCACCTGAGCTCTCTTTAGAGTGCGCGAGAGGATGAGCACAAGATTAGGTGGCTAGAGAAGCCCAGAGCCCCAGTGTTCTTAGGGCTACAAAAGCGCTTCCAAGGAAGGCTGCTGGCTAGCAACAGCTTTCAGTGCTGGCGCTTTTCATCTCTGAGCAATTGCTGGACGTTTGCAATTTCTCAGCTCGTGTCTACGAGACGGAAAGAGAATGACCGTGACGTTTGGTGGCTAGAGAAGCGCAAAGCCCCAGTGTTGCTGCGCCTGTGAAAGCGCTTCCAAGGAAGGGTGCTGGCTAGCAACAGCTTTCAGTGCTGGCACTTTTCATCTCTGAGCAATTGCTCGACGTTTGCAATTTCTCACCTGAGCTCTCTTTAGAGTGCACGAGAGGATGAGCAGAAGATTAGGTGGCTAGAGAAGCGCAAAGCCCCAGTGTTCTTAGGCCTACAAAAGCGCTTCCAAGGAAGGCTGCTGGCTAGCAACAGCTTTCAGTGCTGGCACTTTTCATCTCTGAGCAATTGCTCGATGTTTGCAATTTCTCAGCTCGTGTCTACGAGACGGAAAGAGAAGGACCGTGACGTTTGGTGGCTAGAGAAGCGCAAAGCCCCAGTGTTGCTGCGCCTGTGAAAGCGCTTCCAAGGAAGGGGGCTGGCTAGCAACAGCTTTCAGTGCTGGCACTTTTCATCTCTGAGCAATTGCTCGACGTTTGCAATTTCTCACCTGAGCACCCTTTAGAGTGCGCGAGAGGATGAGCACAAGATTAGGCGGCTAGAGAAGCCCAGAGCCCCAGTGTTCTTAGGCCTACAAAAGCGCTTCCAAGGAAGGGTGCTGGCTAGCAACAGCTTTCAGTGCTGGCACTTTTCATCTCTGAGCAATTGCTCGACGTTTGCAATTTCTCACCTGAGCTCTCTTTAGAGTGCGCGAGAGGATGAGCAGAAGATTAGGTGGCTAGAGAAGCCCAGAGCCCCAGTCTTCTTAGGCCTACAAAAGCGCTTCCAAGGAAGGCTGCTGGCTAGCAACAGCTTTCAGTGCTGGCGCTTTTCATCTCTGAGCAATTGCTGGACGTTTGCAATTTCTCAGCTCGTGTCTACGAGACGGAAAGAGAATGACCGTGACGTTTGGTGGCTAGAGAAGCGCAAAGCCCCAGTGTTGCTGCGCCTGTGAAAGCGCTTCCAAGGAAGGCTGCTGGCTAGCAACAGCTTTCAGTGCTGGCACTTTTCATCTCTGAGCAATTGCTGGACATTTGCAATTTCTCACCTGAGCTCTCTTTAGAGTGCGCGAGAGGATGAGCAGAAGATGAGGTGGCTAGAGAAGCCCAGAGCCCCAGTGTTCTTAGGCCTACAAAAGCGCTTCCAAGGAAGGGTGCTGGCTAGCAACAGCTTTCAGTGCTGGCACTTTTCATCTCTGAGCAATTGCTCGACGTTTGCAATTTCTCAGCTCGTGTCTAGGAGACGGAAAGAGAATGACCGTGACGTTTGGTGGCTAGAGAAGCGCAAAGCCCCAGTGTTGCTGCGCCTGTGAAAGCGCTTCCAAGGAAGGGTGCTGGCTAGCAACAGCTTTCAGTGCTGGCACTTTTCATCTCTGAGCAATTGCTCGACGTTTGCAATTTCTCACCTGAGCACCCTTTAGAGTGCGCGAGAGGATGAGCAGAAGATTCGGTGGCTAGAGAAGCCCAGAGCCCCAGTCTTCTTAGGCCTACAAAAGCGCTTCCAAGGAAGGCTGCTGGCTAGCAACAGCTTTCAGTGCTGGCACTTTTCATCTCTGAGCAATTGCTGGACGTTTGCAATTTCTCAGCTCGTGTCTACGAGACGGAAAGAGAATGACCGTGACGTTTGGTGGCTAGAGAAGCGCAAAGCCCCAGTGTTGCTGCGCCTGTGAAAGCGCTTCCAAGGAAGGGTGCTGGCTAGCAACAGCTTTCAGTGCTGGCACTTTTCATCTCTGAGCAATTGCTCGACGTTTGTAATTTCTCACCTGAGCTCTCTTTAGAGTGCGCGAGAGAATGAGCAGAAGATTAGGTGGCTAGAGAAGCCCAGAGCCCCAGTGTTCTTAGGCCTACAAAAGCGCTTCCAAGGAAGGGTGCTGGCTAGCAACAGCTTTCAGTGCTGGCACTTTTCATCTCTGAGCAATTGCTGGACGTTTGCAATTTCTCAGCTCGTGTCTACGAGACGGAAAGAGAATGACCGTGACGTTTGGTGGCTAGAGAAGCGCAAAGCCCCAGTGTTGCTGCGCCTGTGAAAGCGCTTCCAAGGAAGGGGGCTGGCTAGCAAGAGCTTTCAGTGCTGGCACTTTTCATCTCTGAGCAATTGCTCGACGTTTGTAATTTCTCACCTGAGCACCCTTTAGAGTGCGCGAGAGAATGAGCAGAAGATTAGGTGGCTAGAGAAGCGCAAAGCCCCAGTGTTCTTAGGCCTACAAAAGCGCTTCCAAGGAAGGCTGCTGGCTAGCAACAGCTTTCAGTGCTGGCACTTTTCATCTCTGAGCAATTGCTCGACGTTTGCAATTTCTCACCTGAGCTCTCTTTAGAGTGCGCGAGAGAATGAGCAGAAGATTCGGTGGCTAGAGAAGCCCAGAGCCCCAGTGTTCTTAGGCCTACAAAAGCGCTTCCAAGGAAGGCTGCTGGCTAGCAACAGCTTTCAGTGCCGGCACTTTTCATCTCTGAGCAATTGCTGGACGTTTGCAATTTCTCAGCTCGTGTCTACGAGACGGAAAGAGAATGACCGTGACGTTTGGTGGCTAGAGAAGCGCAAAGCCCCAGTGTTGCTGCGCCTGTGAAAGCGCTTCCAAGGAAGGGTGCTGGCTAGCAACAGCTTTCAGTGCTGGCACTTTTCATCTCTGAGCAATTGCTCGACGTTTGCAATTTCTCACCTGAGCTCTCTTTAGAGTGCGCGAGAGGATGAGCACAAGATTAGGTGGCTAGAGAAGCCCAGAGCCCCAGTCTTCTTAGGCCTACAAAAGCGCTTCCAAGGAAGGCTGCTGGCTAGCAAAAGCTTTCAGTGCTGGCACTTTTCATCTCTGAGCAATTGCTCGACGTTTGCAATTTCTCAGCTCGTGTCTACGAGACGGAAAGAGAATGACCGTGACGTTTGGTGGCTAGAGAAGCGCAAAGCCCCAGTGTTGCTGCGCCTGTGAAAGCGCTTCCAAGGAAGGGGGCTGGCTAGCAAGAGCTTTCAGTGCTGGCACTTTTCATCTCTGAGCAATTGCTCCACGTTTGCAATTTCTCAGCTCATGTCTACGAGACGGAAAGAGAATGACCGTGACGTTTGGTGGCTAGAGAAGCGCAAAGCCCCAGTGTTGCTGCGCCTGTGAAAGCGCTTCCAAGGAAGGGGGCTGGCTAGCAAGAGCTTTCAGTGCTGGCACTTTTCATCTCTGAGCAATTGCTGGACATTTGCAATTTCTCACCTGAGCTCTCTTTAGACTGCGCGAGAGGATGAGCAGAAGATTCGGTGGCTAGAGAAGCCCAGAGCCCCAGTGTTCTTAGGCCTACAAAAGCGCTTCCAAGGAAGGGTGCTGGCTAGCAACAGCTTTCAGTGCTGGCGCTTTTCATCTCTGAGCAATTGCTCGACGTTTGCAATTTCTCAGCTCGTGTCTACGAGACGGAAAGAGAAGGACCGTGACGTTTGGTGGCTAGAGAAGCGCAAAGCCCCAGTGTTGCTGCGCCTGTGAAAGCGCTTCCAAGGAAGGCTGCTGGCTAGAAACAGCTTTCAGTGCTGGCACTTTTCATCTCTGAGCAATTGCTCGACGTTTGCAATTTCTCACCTGAGCTCTCTTTAGAGTGCACGAGAGGATGAGCAGAAGATTAGGTGGCTAGAGAAGCCCAGAGCCCCAGCGTTCTAAGGGCTACAAAAGCGCTTCCAAGGAAGGGTGCTGGCTAGCAACAGCTTTCAGTGCTGGCGCTTTTCATCTCTGAGCAATTGCTGGACATTTGCAATTTCTCAGCTCGTGTCTACGAGACGGAAAGAGAATGATCGTGACGTTTGGTGGCTAGAGAAGCGCAAAGCCCCAGTGTTGCTGCGCCTGTGAAAGCGCTTCCAAGGAAGGGGGCTGGCTAGCAACAGCTTTCAGTGCTGGCACTTTTCATCTCTCAGCAATTGCTCGACGTTTGCAATTTCTCACCTGAGCACCCTTTAGAGTGCGCGAGAGGATGAGCAGAAGATTAGGTGGCTAGAGAAGCGCAAAGCCCCAGTGTTCTTAGGCCTACAAAAGCGCTTCCAAGGCAGGGTGCTGGCTAGCAACAGCTTTCAGTGCTGGCACTTTTCATCTCTGAGCAATTGCTCGACGTTTGCAATTTCTCAGCTCGTGTCTACGAGACGGAAAGAGAATGACCGTGACGTTTGGTGGCTAGAGACGCGCAAAGCCCCAGTGTTGCTGCGCCTGTGAAAGCGCTTCCAAGGAAGGGTGCTGGCTAGCAAGAGCTTTCAGTGCTGGCACTTTTCATCTCTGAGCAATTGCTCGACGTTTGCAATTTCTCACCTGAGCACCCTTTAGAGTGCGCGAGAGGATGAGCAGAAGATTCGGTGGCTAGAGAAGCCCAGAGCCCCAGTGTTCTTAGGCCTACAAAAGCGCTTCCAAGGAAGGCTGCTGGCTAGCAACAGCTTTCAGTGCCGGCACTTTTCATCTCTGAGCAATTGCTGGACGTTTGCAATTTCTCAGCTCGTGTCTACGAGACGGAAAGAGAATGACCGTGACGTTTGGTGGCTAGAGAAGCGCAAAGCCCCAGTGTTGCTGCGCCTGTGAAAGCGCTTCCAAGGAAGGGGGCTGGCTAGCAACAGCTTTCAGTGCTGGCACTTTTCATCTCTGAGCAATTGCTCGACGTTTGCAATTTCTCACCTGAGCTCTCTTTAGAGTGCGCGAGAGGATGAGCACAAGATTAGGTGGCTAGAGAAGCCCAGAGCCCCAGTCTTCTTAGGCCTACAAAAGCGCTTCCAAGGAAGGCTGCTGGCTAGCAACAGCTTTCAGTGCTGGCACTTTTCATCTCTGAGCAATTGCTCGACGTTTGCAATTTCTCAGCTCGTGTCTACGAGACGGAAAGAGAATGACCGTGACGTTTGGTGGCTAGAGAAGCGCAAAGCCCCAGTGTTGCTGCGCCTGTGAAAGCGCTTCCAAGGAAGGGGGCTGGCTAGCAAGAGCTTTCAGTGCTGGCACTTTTCATCTCTGAGCAATTGCTCCACGTTTGCAATTTCTCAGCTCATGTCTACGAGACGGAAAGAGAATGACCGTGACGTTTGGTGGCTAGAGAAGCGCAAAGCCCCAGTGTTGCTGCGCCTGTGAAAGCGCTTCCAAGGAAGGGTGCTGGCTAGCAACAGCTTTCAGTGCTGGCACTTTTCATCTCTGAGCAATTGCTCGACGTTTGTAATTTCTCACCTGAGCACCCTTTAGAGTGCGCGAGAGAATGAGCAGAAGATTAGGTGGCTAGAGAAGCGCAAGGCCCCAGTGTTCTTAGGCCTACAAAAGCGCTTCCAAGGAAGGGTGCTGGCTAGCAACAGCTTTCAGTGCTGGCACTTTTCATCTCTGAGCAATTGCTCGACGTTTGCAATTTCTCAGCTCGTGTCTACGAGACGGAAAGAGAATGACCATGACGTTTGGTGGCTAGAGAAGCGCAAAGCCTCAGTGTTGCTGCGCCTGTGAAAGCGCTTCCAAGGAAGGGTGCTGGCTAGCAACAGCTTTCAGTGCTGGCACTTTTCCTCTCTGAGCAATTGCTCGACGTTTGTAATTTCTCACCTGAGCTCTCTTTAGAGTGCGCGAGAGGATGAGCACAAGATTAGGTGGCTAGAGAAGCCCAGAGCCCCAGTGTGCTTAGGCCTACAAAAGCGCTTCCAAGGAAGGCTGCTGGCTAGCAACAGCTTTCAGTGCTGGCACTTTTCATCTCTGAGCAATTGCTGGACGTTTGCAATTTCTCAGCTCGTGTCTACGAGACGGAAAGAGAATGACCGTGACGTTTGGTGGCTAGAGAAGCGCAAAGCCCCAGTGTTGCTGCACCTGTGAAAGCGCTTCCAAGGAAGGGTGCTGGCTAGCAACAGCTTTCAGTGCTGGCACTTTTCATCTCTGAGCAATTGCTGGACGTTTGCAATTTCTCACCTGAGCTCTCTTTAGAGTGCGCGAGAGGATGAGCACAAGATTAGGTGGCTAGAGAAGCGCAAAGCCCCAGTGTTCTTAGGCCTACAAAAGCGCTTCCAAGGAAGGCTGCTGGCTAGCAACAGCTTTCAGTGCTGGCACTTTTCATCTCTGAGCAATTGCTGGACGTTTGCAATTTCTCAGCTCGTGTCTACGAGATGGAAAGAGAATGACCGTGACGTTTGGTGGCTAGAGAAGCGCAAAGCCCCAGTGTTGCTGCGCCTGTGAAAGCGCTTCCAAGGAAGGGTGCTGGCTAGCAAGAGCTTTCAGTGCTGGCACTTTTCATCTCTGAGCAATTGCTCGACGTTTGTAATTTCTCACCTGAGCACCCTTTAGAGTGCGCGAGAGAATGAGCAGAAGATTAGGTGGCTAGAGAAGCGCAAAGCCCCAGTGTTCTTAGGCCTACAAAAGCGCTTCCAAGGAAGGGTGCTGGCTAGCAAGAGCTTTCAGTGCTGGCACTTTTCATCTCTGAGCAATTGCTCGACGTTTGCAATTTCTCAGCTCGTGTCTACGAGACGGAAAGAGAATGACCGTGACGTTTGGTGGCTAGAGAAGCGCAAAGCCCCAGTGTTGCTGCGCCTGTGAAAGCGCTTCCAAGGAAGGGGGCTGGCTAGCAACAGCTTTCAGTGCTGGCACTTTTCATCTCTGAGCAATTGCTCGACGTTTGTAATTTCTCACCTGAGCACCCTTTAGAGTGCGCGAGAGAATGAGCAGAAGATTAGGTGGCTAGAGAAGCCCAGAGCCCCAGTCTTCTTAGGCCTACAAAAGCGCTTCCAAGGAAGGGTGCTGGCTAGCAACAGCTTTCAGTGCTGGCGCTTTTCATCTCTGAGCAATTGCTGGACGTTTGCAATTTCTCAGCTCGTGTCTACGAGACGGAAAGAGAATGACCGTGACGTTTGGTGGCTAGAGAAGCGCAAAGCCCCAGTGTTGCTGCGCCTGTGAAAGCGCTTCCAAGGAAGGGTGCTGGCTAGCAACAGCTTTCAGTGCTGGCACTTTTCATCTCTGAGCAATTGCTGGACATTTGCAATTTCTCACCTGAGCTCTCTTTAGAGTGCGCGAGAGGATGAGCAGAAGATTCGGTGGCTAGAGAAGCCCAGAGCCCCACTGTTCTTAGGCCTACAAAAGCGCTTCCAAGGAAGGCTGCTGGCTAGCAACAGCTTTCAGTGCTGGCACTTTTCATCTCTGAGCAATTGCTCGACATTTGCAATTTCTCAGCTCGTGTCTACGAGACGGAAAGAGAATGACCGTGACGTTTGGTGGCTAGAGAAGCGCAAAGCCCCAGTGTTGCTGCGCCTGTGAAAGCGCTTCCAAGGAAGGGTGCTGGCTAGCAACAGCTTTCAGTGCTGGCACTTTTCATCTCTGAGCAATTGCTCGACGTTTGTAATTTCTCACCTGAGCTCTCTTTAGACTGCGCGAGAGGATGAGCACAAGATTAGGTGGCTAGAGAAGCCCAGAGCCCCAGTCTTCTTAGGCCTACAAAAGCGCTTCCAAGGAAGGGTGCTGGCTAGCAACAGCTTTCAGTGCTGGCGCTTTTCATCTCTGAGCAATTGCTGGACGTTTGCAATTTCTCAGCTCGTGTCTACGAGACGGAAAGAGAATGACCATGACGTTTGGTGGCTAGAGAAGCGCAAAGCCCCAGTGTTGCTGCGCCTGTGAAAGCGCTTCCAAGGAAGGCTGCTGGCTAGCAACAGCTTTCAGTGCTGGCACTTTTCATCTCTGAGCAATTGCTCGACGTTTGCAATTTCTCACCTGAGCTCTCTTTAGAGTGCGCGAGAGGATGAGCAGAAGATTAGGTGGCTAGAGAAGCCCAGAGCCCCAGTGTTCTTAGGCCTACAAAAGCGCTTCCAAGGAAGGGTGCTGGCTAGCAACAGCTTTCAGTGCTGGCGCTTTTCATCTCTGAGCAATTGCTCGACGTTTGCACTTTCTCAGCTCGTGTCTACGAGACGGAAAGAGAATGACCATGACGTTTGGTGGCTAGAGAAGCGCAAAGCCTCAGTGTTGCTGCGCCTGTGAAAGCGCTTCCAAGGAAGGGTGCTGGCTAGCAACAGCTTTCAGTGCTGGCACTTTTCCTCTCTGAGCAATTGCTCGACGTTTGTAATTTCTCACCTGAGCTCTCTTTAGAGTGCGCGAGAGGATGAGCACAAGATTAGGTGGCTAGAGAAGCCCAGAGCCCCAGTGTGCTTAGGCCTACAAAAGCGCTTCCAAGGAAGGCTGCTGGCTAGCAACAGCTTTCAGTGCTGGCACTTTTCATCTCTGAGCAATTGCTGGACGTTTGCAATTTCTCAGCTCGTGTCTACGAGACGGAAAGAGAATGACCGTGACGTTTGGTGGCTAGAGAAGCGCAAAGCCCCAGTGTTGCTGCACCTGTGAAAGCGCTTCCAAGGAAGGGTGCTGGCTAGCAACAGCTTTCAGTGCTGGCACTTTTCATCTCTGAGCAATTGCTGGACGTTTGCAATTTCTCACCTGAGCTCTCTTTAGAGTGCGCGAGAGGATGAGCACAAGATTAGGTGGCTAGAGAAGCGCAAAGCCCCAGTGTTCTTAGGCCTACAAAAGCGCTTCCAAGGAAGGCTGCTGGCTAGCAACAGCTTTCAGTGCTGGCACTTTTCATCTCTGAGCAATTGCTCGACGTTTGCAATTTCTCAGCTCGTGTCTACGAGATGGAAAGAGAATGACCGTGACGTTTGGTGGCTAGAGAAGCGCAAAGCCCCAGTGTTGCTGCGCCTGTGAAAGCGCTTCCAAGGAAGGGTGCTGGCTAGCAAGAGCTTTCAGTGCTGGCACTTTTCATCTCTGAGCAATTGCTCGACGTTTGTAATTTCTCACCTGAGCACCCTTTAGAGTGCGCGAGAGAATGAGCAGAAGATTAGGTGGCTAGAGAAGCGCAAAGCCCCAGTGTTCTTAGGCCTACAAAAGCGCTTCCAAGGAAGGGTGCTGGCTAGCAAGAGCTTTCAGTGCTGGCACTTTTCATCTCTGAGCAATTGCTGGACGTTTGCAATTTCTCAGCTCGTGTCTACGAGACGGAAAGAGAATGACCGTGACGTTTGGTGGCTAGAGAAGCGCAAAGCCCCAGTGTTGCTGCGCCTGTGAAAGCGCTTCCAAGGAAGGGGGCTGGCTAGCAACAGCTTTCAGTGCTGGCACTTTTCATCTCTGAGCAATTGCTCGACGTTTGTAATTTCTCACCTGAGCACCCTTTAGAGTGCGCGAGAGAATGAGCAGAAGATTAGGTGGCTAGAGAAGCCCAGAGCCCCAGTCTTCTTAGGCCTACAAAAGCGCTTCCAAGGAAGGGTGCTGGCTAGCAACAGCTTTCAGTGCTGGCGCTTTTCATCTCTGAGCAATTGCTGGACGTTTGCAATTTCTCAGCTCGTGTCTACGAGACGGAAAGAGAATGACCGTGACGTTTGGTGGCTAGAGAAGCGCAAAGCCCCAGTGTTGCTGCGCCTGTGAAAGCGCTTCCAAGGAAGGGTGCTGGCTAGCAACAGCTTTCAGTGCTGGCACTTTTCATCTCTGAGCAATTGCTCGACATTTGCAATTTCTCACCTGAGCTCTCTTTAGAGTGCGCGAGAGGATGAGCAGAAGATTCGGTGGCTAGAGAAGCCCAGAGCCCCACTGTTCTTAGGCCTACAAAAGCGCTTCCAAGGAAGGCTGCTGGCTAGCAACAGCTTTCAGTGCTGGCACTTTTCATCTCTGAGCAATTGCTCGACATTTGCAATTTCTCAGCTCGTGTCTACGAGACGGAAAGAGAATGACCGTGACGTTTGGTGGCTAGAGAAGCGCAAAGCCCCAGTGTTGCTGCGCCTGTGAAAGCGCTTCCAAGGAAGGGGGCTGGCTAGCAACAGCTTTCAGTGCTGGCACTTTTCATCTCTGAGCAATTGCTCGACGTTTGTAATTTCTCACCTGAGCTCTCTTTAGACTGCGCGAGAGGATGAGCACAAGATTAGGTGGCTAGAGAAGCCCAGAGCCCCAGTCTTCTTAGGCCTACAAAAGCGCTTCCAAGGAAGGGTGCTGGCTAGCAACAGCTTTCAGTGCTGGCGCTTTTCATCTCTGAGCAATTGCTGGACGTTTGCAATTTCTCAGCTCGTGTCTACGAGACGGAAAGAGAATGACCATGACGTTTGGTGGCTAGAGAAGCGCAAAGCCCCAGTGTTGCTGCGCCTGTGAAAGCGCTTCCAAGGAAGGCTGCTGGCTAGCAACAGCTTTCAGTGCTGGCACTTTTCATCTCTGAGCAATTGCTCGACGTTTGCAATTTCTCACCTGAGCTCTCTTTAGAGTGCGCGAGAGGATGAGCAGAAGATTAGGTGGCTAGAGAAGCCCAGAGCCCCAGTGTTCTTAGGCCTACAAAAGCGCTTCCAAGGAAGGGTGCTGGCTAGCAACAGCTTTCAGTGCTGGCGCTTTTCATCTCTGAGCAATTGCTCGACGTTTGCACTTTCTCAGCTCGTGTCTACGAGACGGAAAGAGAATGACCGTGACGTTTGGTGGCTAGAGAAGCGCAAAGCCCCAGTGTTGCTGCGCCTGTGAAAGCGCTTCCAAGGAAGGGTGCTGGCTAGCAACAGCTTTCAGTGCTGGCACTTTTCATCTCTGAGCAATTGCTCGACGTTTGTAATTTGTCACCTGAGCTCTCTTTAGAGTGCACGAGAGGATGAGCAGAAGATTAGGTGGCTAGAGAAGCGCAAAGCCCCAGTGTTCTTAGGCCTACAAAAGCGCTTCCAAGGAAGGGGGCTGGCTAGCAACAGCTTTCAGTGCTGGCACTTTTCATCTCTGAGCAATTGCTCGACGTTTGCAATTTCTCAGCTCGTGTCTACGAGACGGAAAGAGAATGACCGTGACGTTTGGTGGCTAGAGAAGCACAAAGCCCCAGTGTTGCTGCGCCTGTGAAAGCGCTTCCAAGGAAGGGGGCTGGCTAGCAAGAGCTTTCAGTGCTGGCACTTTTCCTCTCTGAGCAATTGCTCGACGTTTGCAATTTCTCACCTGAGCTCACTTTAGAGTGCGCGAGAGGATGAGCAGAAGATTAGGTGGCTAGAGAAGCGCAAAGCCCCAGTGTTCTTAGGCCTACAAAAGCGCTTCCAAGGAAGGCTGCTGGCTAGCAACAGCTTTCAGTGCTGGCACTTTTCATCTCTGAGCAATTGCTGGACGTTTGCAATTTCTCAGCTCGTGTCTACGAGACGGAAAGAGAATGACCGTGACGTTTGGTGGCTAGAGAAGCGCAAAGCCCCAGTGTTGCTGCGCCTGTGAAAGCGCTTCCAAGGAAGGGTGCTGGCTAGCAACAGCTTTCAGTGCTGGCACTTTTCATCTCTGAGCAATTGCTCGACGTTTGTAATTTCTCACCTGAACACCCTTTAGAGTGCGCGAGAGAATGAGCAGAAGATTAGGTGGCTAGAGAAGCCCAGAGCCCCAGTCTTCTTAGGCCTACAAAAGCGCTTCCAAGGAAGGCTGCTGGCTAGCAACAGCTTTCAGTGCTGGCGCTTTTCATCTCTGAGCAATTGCTGGACGTTTGCAATTTCTCAGCTCGTGTCTACGAGACGGAAAGAGAATGACCGTGACGTTTGGTGGCTAGAGAAGCGCAAAGCCCCAGTGTTGCTGCGCCTGTGAAAGCGCTTCCAAGGAAGGGTGCTGGCTAGCAACAGCTTTCAGTGCTGGCACTTTTCATCTCTGAGCAATTGCTGGACATTTGCAATTTCTCACCTGAGCTCTCTTTAGAGTGCGCGAGAGGATGAGCAGAAGATTCGGTGGCTAGAGAAGCCCAGAGCCCCAGTGTTCTTAGGCCTACAAAAGCGCTTCCAAGGAAGGGTGCTGGCTAGCAACAGCTTTCAGTGCTGGCACTTTTCATCTCTGAGCAATTGCTCGACATTTGCAATTTCTCAGCTCGTGTCTACGAGACGGAAAGAGAATGACCGTGACGTTTGGTGGCTAGAGAAGCGCAAAGCCCCAGTGTTGCTGCGCCTGTGAAAGCGCTTCCAAGGAAGGGTGCTGGCTAGCAACAGCTTTCAGTGCTGGCACTTTTCATCTCTGAGCAATTGCTGGACGTTTGCAATTTCTCACCTGAGCTCTCTTTAGAGTGCGCGAGAGGATGAGCACAAGATTAGGTGGCTAGAGAAGCGCAAAGCCCCAGTGTTCTTAGGCCTACAAAAGCGCTTCCAAGGAAGGGTGCTGGCTAGCAACAGCTTTCAGTGCTGGCACTTTTCATCTCTGAGCAATTGCTGGACGTTTGCAATTTCTCAGCTCGTGTCTACGAGACGGAAAGAGAATGACCGTGACGTTTGGTGGGTAGAGAAGCGCAAAGCCCCAGTGTTGCTGCGCCTGTGAAAGCGCTTCCAAGGAAGGGTGCTGGCTAGCAACAGCTTTCAGTGCTGGCACTTTTCATCTCTGAGCAATTGCTGGACATTTGTAATTTCTCACCTGAGCACCCTTTAGAGTGCGCGAGAGAATGAGCAGAAGATTAGGTGGCTAGAGAAGCGCAAAGCCCCAGTGTTCTTAGGCCTACAAAAGCGCTTCCAAGGAAGGGTGCTGGCTAGCAAGAGCTTTCAGTGCTGGCACTTTTCATCTCTGAGCAATTGCTGGACGTTTGCAATTTCTCAGCTCGTGTCTACGAGACGGAAAGAGAATGACCGTGACGTTTGGTGGCTAGAGAAGCGCAAAGCCCCAGTGTTGCTGCGCCTGTGAAAGCGCTTCCAAGGAAGGGTGCTGGCTAGCAAGAGCTTTCAGTGCTGGCACTTTTCATCTCTGAGCAATTGCTGGACATTTGCAATTTCTCACCTGAGCTCTCTTTAGAGTGCGCGAGAGGATGAGCAGAAGATTCGGTGGCTAGAGAAGCCCAGAGCCCCAGTGTTCTTAGGCCTACAAAAGCGCTTCCAAGGAAGGCTGCTGGCTAGCAACAGCTTTCAGTGCTGGCACTTTTCATCTCTGAGCAATTGCTCGACATTTGCAATTTCTCAGCTCGTGTCTACGAGACGGAAAGAGAATGACCGTGACGTTTGGTGGGTAGAGAAGCGCAAAGCCCCAGTGTTGCTGCGCCTGTGAAAGCGCTTCCAAGGAAGGGTGCTGGCTAGCAACAGCTTTCAGTGCTGGCACTTTTCATCTCTGAGCAATTGCTCGACGTTTGTAATTTCTCACCTGAGCTCTCTTTAGAGTGCGCGAGAGGATGAGCACAAGATTAGGTGGCTAGAGAAGCGCAAAGCCCCAGTGTTCTTAGGCCTACAAAAGCGCTTCCAAGGAAGGGTGCTGGCTAGCAACAGCTTTCAGTGCCGGCACTTTTCATCTCTGAGCAATTGCTGGACGTTTGCAATTTCTCAGCTCGTGTCTACGAGACGGAAAGAGAATGACCATGACGTTTGGTGGCTAGAGAAGCGCAAAGCCCCATTGTTGCTGCGCCTGTGAAAGCGCTTCCAAGGAAGGCTGCTGGCTAGCAACAGCTTTCAGTGCTGGCACTTTTCATCTCCGAGCAATTGCTCGACGTTTGCAATTTCTCAGCTCGTGTGTACGAGACGGAAAGAGAATGACCATGACGTTTGGTGGCTAGAGAAGCGCAAAGCCCCAGTGTTGCTGCGCCTGTGAAAGCGCTTCCAAGGAAGGGTGCTGGCTAGCAAGAGCTTTCAGTGCTGGCACTTTTCATCTCTGAGCAATTGCTCGACGTTTGTAATTTCTCACCTGAGCACCCTTTAGATTGCGCGAGAGAATGAGCAGAAGATTAGGTGGCTAGAGAAGCCCAGAGCCCCAGTCTTCTTAGGCCTACAAAAGCGCTTCCAAGGAAGGCTGCTGGCTAGCAACAGCTTTCAGTGCTGGCACTTTTCATCTCTGAGCAATTGCTCGACGTTTGCAATTTCTCAGCTCGTGTCTAGGAGACGGAAAGAGAATGACCGTGACGTTTGGTGGCTAGAGAAGCGCAAAGCCCCAGTGTTGCTGCGCCTGTGAAAGCGCTTCCAAGGAAGGGTGCTGGCTAGCAAGAGCTTTCAGTGCTGGCACTTTTCATCTCTGAGCAATTGCTGGACATTTGCAATTTCTCACCTGAGCTCTCTTTAGAGTGCGCGAGAGGATGAGCAGAAGATTCGGTGGCTAGAGAAGCCCAGAGCCCCAGTGTTCTTAGGCCTACAAAAGCGCTTCCAAGGAAGGGTGCTGGCTAGCAACAGCTTTCAGTGCTGGCACTTTTCATCTCTGAGCAATTGCTCGACATTTGCAATTTCTCAGCTCGTGTCTACGAGACGGAAAGAGAATGACCGTGACGTTTGGTGGCTAGAGAAGCGCAAAGCCCCAGTGTTGCTGCGCCTGTGAAAGCGCTTCCAAGGAAGGGTGCTGGCTAGCAACAGCTTTCAGTGCTGGCACTTTTCATCTCTGAGCAATTGCTCGACGTTTGCAATTTCTCACCTGAGCTCTCTTTAGACTGCGCGAGAGGATGAGCACAAGATTAGGTGGCTAGAGAAGCCCAGAGCCCCAGTCTTCTTAGGCCTACAAAAGCGCTTCCAAGGAAGGGTGCTGGCTAGCAACAGCTTTCAGTGCTGGCGCTTTTCATCTCTGAGCAATTGCTGGACGTTTGCAATTTCTCAGCTCGTGTCTACGAGACGGAAAGAGAATGACCATGACGTTTGGTGGCTAGAGAAGCGCAAAGCCCCAGTGTTGCTGCGCCTGTGAAAGCGCTTCCAAGGAAGGGTGCTGGCTAGCAACAGCTTTCAGTGCTGGCACTTTTCATCTCTGAGCAATTGCTCGACGTTTGCAATTTCTCACCTGAGCTCTCTTTAGAGTGCGCGAGAGGATGAGCACAAGATTAGGTGGCTAGAGAAGCGCAAAGCCCCAGTGTTCTTAGGCCTACAAAAGCGCTTCCAAGGAAGGGTGCTGGCTAGCAACAGCTTTCAGTGCTGGCGCTTTTCATCTCTGAGCAATTGCTCGACGTTTGCACTTTCTCAGCTCGTGTCTACGAGACGGAAAGAGAATGACCGTGACGTTTGGTGGGTAGAGAAGCGCAAAGCCCCAGTGTTGCTGCGCCTGTGAAAGCGCTTCCAAGGAAGGGTGCTGGCTAGCAACAGCTTTCAGTGCTGGCACTTTTCATCTCTGAGCAATTTCTCGACGTTTGTAATTTCTCACCTGAGCTCTCTTTAGAGTGCACGAGAGGATGAGCACAAGATTAGGTGGCTAGAGAAGCGCAAAGCCCCAGTGTTCTTAGGCCTACAAAAGCGCTTCCAAGGAAGGGTGCTGGCTAGCAACAGCTTTCAGTGCTGGCACTTTTCATCTCTGAGCAATTGCTCGATGTTTGCAATTTCTCAGCTCGTGTCTACGAGACGGAAAGAGAATGACCGTGACGTTTGGTGGCTAGAGAAGCACAAAGCCCCAGTGTTGCTGCGCCTGTGAAAGCGCTTCCAAGGAAGGGGGCTGGCTAGCAACAGCTTTCAGTGCTGGCACTTTTCCTCTCTGAGCAAGTGCTCGACGTTTGTAATTTCTCACCTGAGCACCCTTTAGAGTGCGCGAGAGAATGAGCAGAAGATTAGGTGGCTAGAGAAGCCCAGAGCCCCAGTGTTCTTAGGCCTACAAAAGCGCTTCCAAGGAAGGCTGCTGGCTAGCAACAGCTTTCAGTGCTGGCGCTTTTCATCTCTGAGCAATTGCTGGACGTTTGCAATTTCTCAGCTCGTGTCTACGAGACGGAAAGAGAATGACCGTGACGTTTGGTGGGTAGAGAAGCGCAAAGCCCCAGTGTTGCTGCGCCTGTGAAAGCGCTTCCAAGGAAGGGTGCTGGCTAGCAACAGCTTTCAGTGCTGGCACTTTTCATCTCTGAGCAATTGCTGGACGTTTGCAATTTCTCACCTGAGCTCTCTTTAGAGTGCGCGAGAGGATGAGCACAAGATTAGGTGGCTAGAGAAGCGCAAAGCCCCAGTGTTCTTAGGCCTACAAAAGCGCTTCCAAGGAAGGGTGCTCGCTAGCAACAGCTTTCAGTGCTGGCACTTTTCATCTCTGAGCAATTGCTGGACGTTTGCAATTTCTCAGCTCGTGTCTACGAGACGGAAAGAGAATGACCGTGACGTTTGGTGCGTATAGAAGCGCAAAGCCCCAGTGTTACTGCGCCTGTGAAAGCGCTTCCAAGGAAGGGTGCTGGCTAGCAACAGCTTTCAGTGCTGGCACTTTTCATCTCTGAGCAATTGCTCGACGTTTGTAATTTCTCACCTGAGCACCCTTTAGAGTGCGCGAGAGAATGAGCAGAAGATTAGGTGGCTAGAGAAGCGCAAAGCCCCAGTGTTCTTAGGGCTACAAAAGCGCTTCCAAGGAAGGGTGCTGGCTAGCAAGAGCTTTCAGTGCTGGCACTTTTCATCTCTGAGCAATTGCTGGACGTTTGCAATTTCTCAGCTCGTGTCTACGAGACGGAAAGAGAATGACCATGACGTTTGGTGGCTAGAGAAGCGCAAAGCCCCAGTGTTGCTGCGCCTGTGAAAGCGCTTCCAAGGAAGGGTGCTGGCTAGCAAGAGCTTTCAGTGCTGGCACTTTTCATCTCTGAGCAATTGCTCGACGTTTGTAATTTCTCACCTGAGCTCTCTTTAGAGTGCGCGAGAGGATGAGCAGAAGATTCGGTGGCTAGAGAAGCCCAGAGCCCCAGTGTTCTTAGGCCTACAAAAGCGCTTCCAAGGAAGGGTGCTGGCTAGCAACAGCTTTCAGTGCTGGCACTTTTCATCTCTGAGCAATTGCTCGACATTTGCAATTTCTCAGCTCGTGTCTACGAGACGGAAAGAGAATGACCGTGACGTTTGGTGGCTAGAGAAGCGCAAAGCCCCAGTGTTGCTGCGCCTGTGAAAGCGCTTCCAAGGAAGGGTGCTGGCTAGCAACAGCTTTCAGTGCTGGCACTTTTCATCTCTGAGCAATTGCTGGACGTTTGCAATTTCTCACCTGAGCTCTCTTTAGAGTGCGCGAGAGGATGAGCACAAGATTAGGTGGCTAGAGAAGCGCAAAGCCCCAGTGTTCTTAGGCCTACAAAAGCGCTTCCAAGGAAGGCTGCTGGCTAGCAACAGCTTTCAGTGCTGGCACTTTTCATCTCTGAGCAATTGCTGGACGTTTGCAATTTCTCAGCTCGTGTCTACGAGACGGAAAGAGAATGACCGTGACGTTTGGTGGCTAGAGAAGCGCAAAGCCCCAGTGTTGCTGCGCCTGTGAAAGCGCTTCCAAGGAAGGGTGCTGGCTAGCAACAGCTTTCAGTGCTGGCACTTTTCATCTCTGAGCAATTGCTCGACGTTTGTAATTTCTCACCTGAGCACCCTTTAGAGTGCGCGAGAGAATGAGCAGAAGATTAGGTGGCTAGAGAAGCGCAAAGCCCCAGTGTTCTTAGGCCTACAAAAGCGCTTCCAAGGAAGGGTGCTGGCTAGCAAGAGCTTTCAGTGCTGGCACTTTTCATCTCTGAGCAATTGCTGGACGTTTGCAATTTCTCAGCTCGTGTCTACGAGACGGAAAGAGAATGACCGTGACGTTTGGTGGCTAGAGAAGCGCAAAGCCCCAGTGTTGCTGCGCCTGTGAAAGCGCTTCCAAGGAAGGGTGCTGGCTAGCAAGAGCTTTCAGTGCTGGCACTTTTCATCTCTGAGCAATTGCTCGACGTTTGTAATTTCTCACCTGAGCACCCTTTAGAGTGCGCGAGAGCATGAGCAGAAGATTAGGTGGCTAGAGAAGCCCAGAGCCCCAGTCTTCTTAGGCCTACAAAAGCGCTTCCAAGGAAGGCTGCTGGCTAGCAACAGCTTTCAGTGCTGGCGCTTTTCATCTCTGAGCAATTGCTGGACGTTTGCAATTTCTCAGCTCGTGTCTACGAGACGGAAAGAGAATGACCGTGACGTTTGGTGGCTAGAGAAGCGCAAAGCCCCAGTGTTGCTGCGCCTGTGAAAGCGCTTCCAAGGAAGGGTGCTGGCTAGCAACAGCTTTCAGTGCTGGCACTTTTCATCTCTGAGCAATTGCTGGACATTTGCAATTTCTCACCTGAGCTCTCTTTAGAGTGCGCGAGAGGATGAGCAGAAGATTCGGTGGCTAGAGAAGCCCAGAGCCCCAGTGTTCTTAGGCCTACAAAAGCGCTTCCAAGGAAGGCTGCTGGCTAGCAACAGCTTTCAGTGCTGGCGCTTTTCATCTCTGAGCAATTGCTCGACGTTTGCACTTTCTCAGCTCGTGTCTACGAGACGGAAAGAGAATGACCGTGACGTTTGGTGGGTAGAGAAGCGCAAAGCCCCAGTGTTGCTGCGCCTGTGAAAGCGCTTCCAAGGAAGGGTGCTGGCTAGCAACAGCTTTCAGTGCTGGCACTTTTCATCTCTGAGCAATTTCTCGACGTTTGTAATTTCTCACCTGAGCTCTCTTTAGAGTGCACGAGAGGATGAGCACAAGATTAGGTGGCTAGAGAAGCGCAAAGCCCCAGTGTTCTTAGGCCTACAAAAGCGCTTCCAAGGAAGGCTGCTGGCTAGCAACATCTTTCAGTGCTGGCACTTTTCATCTCTGAGCAATTGCTCGACGTTTGCAATTTCTCAGCTCGTGTCTACGAGACGGAAAGAGAATGACCGTGACGTTTGGTGGCTAGAGAAGCACAAAGCCCCAGTGTTGCTGCGCCTGTGAAAGCGCTTCCAAGGAAGGGTGCTGGCTAGCAACAGCTTTCAGTGCTGGCACTTTTCCTCTCTGAGCAATTGCTCGACGTTTGTAATTTCTCACCTGAGCACCCTTTAGAGTGCGCAAGAGAATGAGCAGAAGATTAGGTGGCTAGAGAAGCCCAGAGCCCCAGTCTTCTTAGGCCTACAAAAGCGCTTCCAAGGAAGGCTGCTGGCTAGCAACAGCTTTCAGTGCTGGCGCTTTTCATCTCTGAGCAATTGCTGGACGTTTGCAATTTCTCAGCTCGTGTCTACGAGACGGAAAGAGAATGACCGTGACGTTTGGTGGGTAGAGAAGCGCAAAGCCCCAGTGTTGCTGCGCCTGTGAAAGCGCTTCCAAGGAAGGGTGCTGGCTAGCAACAGCTTTCAGTGCTGGCACTTTTCATCTCTGAGCAATTGCTGGACGTTTGCAATTTCTCACCTGAGCTCTCTTTAGAGTGCGCGAGAGGATGAGCACAAGATTAGGTGGCTAGAGAAGCGCAAAGCCCCAGTGTTCTTAGGCCTACAAAAGCGCTTCCAAGGAAGGGTGCTGGCTAGCAACAGCTTTCAGTGCTGGCACTTTTCATCTCTGAGCAATTGCTGGACGTTTGCAATTTCTCAGCTCGTGTCTACGAGACGGAAAGAGAATGACCGTGACGTTTGGTGCGTATAGAAGCGCAAAGCCCCAGTGTTACTGCGCCTGTGAAAGCGCTTCCAAGGAAGGGTGCTGGCTAGCAACAGCTTTCAGTGCTGGCACTTTTCATCTCTGAGCAATTGCTCGACGTTTGTAATTTCTCACCTGAGCACCCTTTAGAGTGCGCGAGAGAATGAGCAGAAGATTAGGTGGCTAGAGAAGCGCAAAGCCCCAGTGTTCTTAGGGCTACAAAAGCGCTTCCAAGGAAGGGTGCTGGCTAGCAAGAGCTTTCAGTGCTGGCACTTTTCATCTCTGAGCAATTGCTGGACGTTTGCAATTTCTCAGCTCGTGTCTACGAGACGGAAAGAGAATGACCGTGACGTTTGGTGGCTAGAGAAGCGCAAAGCCCCAGTGTTGCTGTGCCTGTGAAAGCGCTTCCAAGGAAGGGTGCTGGCTAGCAAGAGCTTTCAGTGCTGGCACTTTTCATCTCTGAGCAATTGCTCGACGTTTGCAATTTCTCACCTGAGCACCCTTTAGAGTGCGCGAGAGAATGAGCACAAGATTAGGTGGCTAGAGAAGCCCAGAGCCCCAGTGTTCTTAGGCCTACAAAAGCGCTTCCAAGGAAGGCTGCTGGCTAGCAACAGCTTTCAGTGCTGGCGCTTTTCATCTCTGAGCAATTGCTGGACGTTTGCAATTTCTCAGCTCGTGTCTACGAGACGGAAAGAGAATGACCGTGACGTTTGGTGGCTAGAGAAGCGCAAAGCCCCAGTGTTGCTGCGCCTGTGAAAGCGCTTCCAAGGAAGGGTGCTGGCTAGCAACAGCTTTCAGTGCTGGCACTTTTCATCTCTGAGCAATTGCTGGACATTTGCAATTTCTCACCTGAGCTCTCTTTAGAGTGCGCGAGAGGATGAGCAGAAGATTAGGTGGCTAGAGAAGCCCAGAGCCCCAGTGTTCTTAGGCCTACAAAAGCGCTTCCAAGGAAGGGTGCTGGCTAGCAACAGCTTTCAGTGCTGGCACTTTTCATCTCTGAGCAATTGCTCGACATTTGCAATTTCTCAGCTCGTGTCTACGAGACGGAAAGAGAATGACCGTGACGTTTGGTGGCTAGAGAAGCGCAAAGCCCCAGTGTTGCTGCGCCTGTGAAAGCGCTTCCAAGGAAGGGTGCTGGCTAGCAACAGCTTTCAGTGCTGGCACTTTTCATCTCTGAGCAATTGCTGGACGTTTGCAATTTCTCACCTGAGCTCTCTTTAGAGTGCGCGAGAGGATGAGCAGAAGATTAGGTGGCTAGAGAAGCGCAAAGCCCCAGTGTTCTTAGGCCTACAAAAGCGCTTCCAAGGAAGGGTGCTGGCTAGCAACAGCTTTCAGTGCTGGCACTTTTCATCTCTGAGCAATTGCTGGACGTTTGCAATTTCTCAGCTCGTGTCTACGAGACGGAAAGAGAATGACCGTGACGTTTGGTGGCTAGAGAAGCGCAAAGCCCCAGTGTTGCTGCGCCTGTGAAAGCGCTTCCAAGGAAGGCTGCTGGCTAGCAACAGCTTTCAGTGCTGGCACTTTTCATCTCTGAGCAATTGCTCGACGTTTGTAATTTCTCACCTGAGCACCCTTTAGAGTGCGCGAGAGAATGAGCAGAAGATTAGGTGGCTAGAGAAGCGCAAAGCCCCAGTGTTCTTAGGCCTACAAAAGCGCTTCCAAGGAAGGGTGCTGGCTAGCAAGAGCTTTCAGTGCTGGCACTTTTCATCTCTGAGCAATTGCTGGACGTTTGCAATTTCTCAGCTCGTGTCTACGAGACGGAAAGAGAAGGACCGTGACGTTTGGTGGGTAGAGAAGCGCAAAGCCCCAGTGTTGCTGCGCCTGTGAAAGCGCTTCCAAGGAAGGGTGCTGGCTAGCAAGAGCTTTCAGTGCTGGCACTTTTCATCTCTGAGCAATTGCTGGACATTTGCAATTTCTCACCTGAGCTCTCTTTAGAGTGCGCGAGAGGATGAGCAGAAGATTCGGTGGCTAGAGAAGCCCAGAGCCCCAGTGTTCTTAGGCCTACAAAAGCGCTTCCAAGGAAGGCTGCTGGCTAGCAACAGCTTTCAGTGCTGGCACTTTTCATCTCTGAGCAATTGCTCGACATTTGCAATTTCTCAGCTCGTGTCTACGAGACGGAAAGAGAATGACCGTGACGTTTGGTGGCTAGAGAAGCGCAAAGCCCCAGTGTTGCTGCGCCTGTGAAAGCGCTTCCAAGGAAGGGTGCTGGCTAGCAACAGCTTTCAGTGCTGGCACTTTTCATCTCTGAGCAATTGCTCGACGTTTGTAATTTCTCACCTGAGCTCTCTTTAGAGTGCGCGAGAGGATGAGCACAAGATTAGGTGGCTAGAGAAGCGCAAAGCCCCAGTGTTCTTAGGCCTACAAAAGCGCTTCCAAGGAAGGGTGCTGGCTAGCAACAGCTTTCAGTGCTGGCACTTTTCATCTCTGAGCAATTGCTGGACGTTTGCAATTTCTCAGCTCGTGTCTACGAGACGGAAAGAGAATGACCATGACGTTTGGTGGCTAGAGAAGCGCAAAGCCCCATTGTTGCTGCGCCTGTGAAAGCGCTTCCAAGGAAGGCTGCTGGCTAGCAACAGCTTTCAGTGCTGGCACTTTTCATCTCCGAGCAATTGCTCGACGTTTGCAATTTCTCAGCTCGTGTGTACGAGACGGAAAGAGAATGACCATGACGTTTGGTGGCTAGAGAAGCGCAAAGCCCCAGTGTTGCTGCGCCTGTGAAAGCGCTTCCAAGGAAGGGGGCTGGCTAGCAAGAGCTTTCAGTGCTGGCACTTTTCATCTCTGAGCAATTGCTCGACGTTTGTAATTTCTCACCTGAGCACCCTTTAGAGTGCGCGAGAGAATGAGCAGAAGATTAGGTGGCTAGAGAAGCCCAGAGCCCCAGTCTTCTTAGGCCTACAAAAGCGCTTCCAAGGAAGGCTGCTGGCTAGCAACAGCTTTCAGTGCTGGCGCTTTTCATCTCTGAGCAATTGCTGGACGTTTGCAATTTCTCAGCTCGTGTCTACGAGACGGAAAGAGAATGACCGTGACGTTTGGTGGCTAGAGAAGCGCAAAGCCCCAGTGTTGCTGCGCCTGTGAAAGCGCTTCCAAGGAAGGGTGCTGGCTAGCAAGAGCTTTCAGTGCTGGCACTTTTCATCTCTGAGCAATTGCTGGACATTTGCAATTTCTCACCTGAGCTCTCTTTAGAGTGCGCGAGAGGATGAGCAGAAGATTCGGTGGCTAGAGAAGCCCAGAGCCCCAGTGTTCTTAGGCCTACAAAAGCGCTTCCAAGCAAGGCTGCTGGCTAGCAACAGCTTTCAGTGCTGGCACTTTTCATCTCTGAGCAATTGCTCGACATTTGCAATTTCTCAGCTCGTGTCTACGAGACGGAAAGAGAATGACCGTGACGTTTGGTGGCTAGAGAAGCGCAAAGCCCCAGTGTTGCTGCGCCTGTGAAAGCGCTTCCAAGGAAGGGTGCTGGCTAGCAACAGCTTTCAGTGCTGGCACTTTTCATCTCTGAGCAATTGCTGGACGTTTGCAATTTCTCACCTGAGCGCTCTTTAGAGTGCGCGAGAGGATGAGCACAAGATTAGGTGGCTAGAGAAGCGCAAAGCCCCAGTGTTCTTAGGGCTACAAAAGCGCTTCCAAGGAAGGGTGCTGGCTAGCAACAGCTTTCAGTGCTGGCACTTTTCATCTCTGAGCAATTGCTCGATGTTTGCAATTTCTCAGCTCGTGTCTACGAGACGGAAAGAGAAGGACCGTGACGTTTGGTGGCTAGAGAAGCGCAAAGCCCCAGTGTTGCTGCGCCTGTGAAAGCGCTTCCAAGGAAGGGTGCTGGCTAGCAACAGCTTTCAGTGCTGGCACTTTTCATCTCTGAGCAATTGCTCGACGTTTGTAATTTCTCACCTGAGCACCCTTTAGAGTGCGCGAGAGAATGAGCAGAAGATTAGGTGGCTAGAGAAGCGCAAAGCCCCAGTGTTCTTAGGCCTACAAAAGCGCTTCCAAGGAAGGGTGCTGGCTAGCAAGAGCTTTCAGTGCTGGCACTTTTCATCTCTGAGCAATTGCTGGACGTTTGCAATTTCTCAGCTCGTGTCTACGAGACGGAAAGAGAATGACCATGACGTTTGGTGGCTAGAGAAGCGCAAAGCCCCAGTGTTACTGCGCCTGTGAAAGCGCTTCCAAGGAAGGGTGCTGGCTAGCAAGAGCTTTCAGTGCTGGCACTTTTCATCTCTGAGCAATTGCTCGACGTTTGTAATTTCTCACCTGAGCACCCTTTAGAGTGCGCGAGAGAATGAGCACAAGATTAGGTGGCTAGAGAAGCCCAGAGCCCCAGTGTTCTTAGGCCTACAAAAGCGCTTCCAAGGAAGGCTGCTGGCTAGCAACAGCTTTCAGTGCTGGCGCTTTTCATCTCTGAGCAATTGCTGGACGTTTGCAATTTCTCAGCTCGTGTCTACGAGACGGAAAGAGAATGACCGTGACGTTTGGTGGCTAGAGAAGCGCAAAGCCCCAGTGTTGCTGCGCCTGTGAAAGCGCTTCCAAGGAAGGGTGCTGGCTAGCAAGAGCTTTCAGTGCTGGCACTTTTCATCTCTGAGCAATTGCTGGACATTTGCAATTTCTCACCTGAGCTCTCTTTAGAGTGCGCGAGAGGATGAGCAGAAGATTCGGTGGCTAGAGAAGCCCAGAGCCCCAGTGTTCTTAGGCCTACAAAAGCGCTTCCAAGGAAGGGTGCTGGCTAGCAACAGCTTTCAGTGCTGGCACTTTTCATCTCTGAGCAATTGCTCGACATTTGCAATTTCTCAGCTCGTGTCTACGAGACGGAAAGAGAATGACCGTGACGTTTGGTGGCTAGAGAAGCGCAAAGCCCCAGTGTTGCTGCGCCTGTGAAAGCGCTTCCAAGGAAGGGTGCTGGCTAGCAACAGCTTTCAGTGCTGGCACTTTTCATCTCTGAGCAATTGCTCGACGTTTGTAATTTCTCACCTGAGCTCTCTTTAGAGTGCGCGAGAGGATGAGCACAAGATTAGGTGGCTAGAGAAGCGCAAAGCCCCAGTGTTCTTAGGCCTACAAAAGCGCTTCCAAGGAAGGCTGCTGGCTAGCAACAGCTTTCAGTGCTGGCACTTTTCATCTCTGAGCAATTGCTGGACGTTTGCAATTTCTCAGCTCGTGTCTACGAGACGGAAAGAGAATGACCGTGACGTTTGGTGGGCAGAGAAGCGCAAAGCCCCAGTGTTGCTGCGCCTGTGAAAGCGCTTCCAAGGAAGGCTGCTGGCTAGCAACAGCTTTCAGTGCTGGCACTTTTCATCTCCGAGCAATTGCTCGACGTTTGCAATTTCTCAGCTCGTGTGTACGAGACGGAAAGAGAATGACCATGACGTTTGGTGGCTAGAGAAGCGCAAAGCCCCAGTGTTGCTGCGCCTGTGAAAGCGCTTCCAAGGAAGGGGGCTGGCTAGCAACAGCTTTCAGTGCTGGCACTTTTCATCTCTGAGCAATTGCTCGACGTTTGCAATTTGTCACCTGAGCTCTCTTTAGACTGCGCGAGAGGATGAGCACAAGATTAGGTGGCTAGAGAAGCCCAGAGCCCCAGTGTTCTTAGGCCTACAAAAGCGCTTCCAAGGAAGGGTGCTGGCTAGCAACAGCTTTCAGTGCTGGCGCTTTTCATCTCTGAGCAATTGCTCGACGTTTGCAATTTCTCAGCTCGTGTCTACGAGACGGAAAGAGAATGACCGTGACGTTTGGTGGCTAGAGAAGCGCAAAGCCCCAGTGTTGCTGCGCCTGTGAAAGCGCTTCCAAGGAAGGGTGCTGGCTAGCAAGAGCTTTCAGTGCTGGCACTTTTCATCTCTGAGCAATTGCTGGACATTTGCAATTTCTCACCTGAGCTCTCTTTAGAGTGCGCGAGAGGATGAGCAGAAGATTCGGTGGCTAGAGAAGCCCAGAGCCCCAGTGTTCTTAGGCCTACAAAAGCGCTTCCAAGGAAGGGTGCTGGCTAGCAACAGCTTTCAGTGCTGGCACTTTTCATCTCTGAGCAATTGCTCGACATTTGCAATTTCTCAGCTCGTGTCTACGAGACGGAAAGAGAATGACCGTGACGTTTGGTGGCTAGAGAAGTGCAAAGCCCCAGTGTTGCTGCGCCTGTGAAAGCGCTTCCAAGGAAGGGTGCTGGCTAGCAACAGCTTTCAGTGCTGGCACTTTTCATCTCTGAGCAATTGCTGGACGTTTGCAATTTCTCACCTGAGCTCTCTTTAGAGTGCGCGAGAGGATGAGCACAAGATTAGGTGGCTAGAGAAGCGCAAAGCCCCAGTGTTCTTAGGCCTACAAAAGCGCTTCCAAGGAAGGGTGCTGGCTAGCAACAGCTTTCAGTGCTGGCACTTTTCATCTCTGAGCAATTGCTGGACGTTTGCAATTTCTCAGCTCGTGTCTACGAGACGGAAAGAGAATGACCGTGACGTTTGGTGGCTAGAGAAGCGCAAAGCCCCAGTGTTGCTGCGCCTGTGAAAGCGCTTCCAAGGAAGGGTGCTGGCTAGCAACAGCTTTCAGTGCTGGCACTTTTCATCTCTGAGCAATTGCTCGACGTTTGTAATTTCTCACCTGAGCACCCTTTAGAGTGCGCGAGAGAATGAGCAGAAGATTAGGTGGCTAGAGAAGCGCAAAGCCCCAGTGTTCTTAGGCCTACAAAAGCGCTTCCAAGGAAGGGTGCTGGCTAGCAAGAGCTTTCAGTGCTGGCACTTTTCATCTCTGAGCAATTGCTGGACGTTTGCAATTTCTCAGCTCGTGTCTACGAGACGGAAAGAGAATGACCGTGACGTTTGGTGGCTAGAGAAGCGCAAAGCCCCAGTGTTGCTGCGCCTGTGAAAGCGCTTCCAAGGAAGGGTGCTGGCTAGCAACAGCTTTCAGTGCTGGCACTTTTCATCTCTGAGCAATTGCTCGACGTTTGTAATTTCTCACCTGAGCACCCTTTAGAGTGCGCGAGAGCATGAGCAGAAGATTAGGTGGCTAGAGAAGCCCAGAGCCCCAGTCTTCTTAGGCCTACAAAAGCGCTTCCAAGGAAGGCTGCTGGCTAGCAACAGCTTTCAGTGCTGGCGCTTTTCATCTCTGAGCAATTGCTGGACGTTTGCAATTTCTCAGCTCGTGTCTACGAGACGGAAAGAGAATGACCGTGACGTTTGGTGGCTAGAGAAGCGCAAAGCCCCAGTGTTGCTGCGCCTGTGAAAGCGCTTCCAAGGAAGGGTGCTGGCTAGCAACAGCTTTCAGTGCTGGCACTTTTCATCTCTGAGCAATTGCTCGACGTTTGCAATTTCTCACCTGAGCTCTCTTTAGAGTGCGCGAGAGGATGAGCAGAAGATTCGGTGGCTAGAGAAGCCCAGAGCCCCAGTGTTCTTAGGCCTACAAAAGCGCTTCCAAGGAAGGCTGCTGGCTAGCAACAGCTTTCAGTGCTGGCGCTTTTCATCTCTGAGCAATTGCTCGACGTTTGCAATTTCTCAGCTCGTGTCTACGAGACGGAAAGAGAATGACCGTGACGTTTGGTGGGTAGAGAAGCGCAAAGCCCCAGTGTTGCTGCGCCTGTGAAAGCGCTTCCAAGGAAGGGTGCTGGCTAGCAACAGCTTTCAGTGCTGGCACTTTTCATCTCTGAGCAATTTCTCGACGTTTGTAATTTCTCACCTGAGCTCTCTTTAGAGTGCACGAGAGGATGAGCACAAGATTAGGTGGCTAGAGAAGCGCAAAGCCCCAGTGTTCTTAGGCCTACAAAAGCGCTTCCAAGGAAGGCTGCTGGCTAGCAACAGCTTTCAGTGCTGGCACTTTTCATCTCTGAGCAATTGCTGGACGTTTGCAATTTCTCAGCTCGTGTCTACGAGACGGAAAGAGAATGACCGTGACGTTTGGTGGCTAGAGAAGCGCAAAGCCCCAGTGTTGCTGCGCCTGTGAAAGCGCTTCCAAGGAAGGGTGCTGGCTAGCAACAGCTTTCAGTGCTGGCACTTTTCATCTCTGAGCAATTGCTCGACGTTTGTAATTTCTCACCTGAGCACCCTTTAGAGTGCGCGAGAGAATGAGCAGAAGATTAGGTGGCTAGAGAAGCCCAGAGCCCCAGTCTTCTTAGGCCTACAAAAGCGCTTCCAAGGAAGGCTGCTGGCTAGCAACAGCTTTCAGTGCTGGCGCTTTTCATCTCTGAGCAATTGCTGGACGTTTGCAATTTCTCAGCTCGTGTCTACGAGACGGAAAGAGAATGACCGTGACGTTTGGTGGGTAGAGAAGCGCAAAGCCCCAGTGTTGCTGCGCCTGTGAAAGCGCTTCCAAGGAAGGGTGCTGGCTAGCAACAGCTTTCAGTGCTGGCACTTTTCATCTCTGAGCAATTGCTGGACGTTTGCAATTTCTCACCTGAGCTCTCTTTAGAGTGCGCGAGAGGATGAGCACAAGATTAGGTGGCTAGAGAAGCGCAAAGCCCCAGTGTTCTTAGGCCTACAAAAGCGCTTCCAAGGAAGGGTGCTGGCTAGCAACAGCTTTCAGTGCTGGCACTTTTCATCTCTGAGCAATTGCTGGACGTTTGCAATTTCTCAGCTCGTGTCTACGAGACGGAAAGAGCATGACCGTGACGTTTGGTGCGTATAGAAGCGCAAAGCCCCAGTGTTACTGCGCCTGTGAAAGCGCTTCCAAGGAAGGGTGCTGGCTAGCAACAGCTTTCAGTGCTGGCACTTTTCATCTCTGAGCAATTGCTCGACGTTTGTAATTTCTCACCTGAGCACCCTTTAGAGTGCGCGAGAGAATGAGCAGAAGATTAGGTGGCTAGAGAAGCGCAAAGCCCCAGTGTTCTTAGGGCTACAAAAGCGCTTCCAAGGAAGGGTGCTGGCTAGCAAGAGCTTTCAGTGCTGGCACTTTTCATCTCTGAGCAATTGCTGGACGTTTGCAATTTCTCAGCTCGTGTCTACGAGACGGAAAGAGAATGACCATGACGTTTGGTGGCTAGAGAAGCGCAAAGCCCCAGTGTTGCTGCGCCTGTGAAAGCGCTTCCAAGGAAGGGTGCTGGCTAGCAAGAGCTTTCAGTGCTGGCACTTTTCATCTCTGAGCAATTGCTCGACGTTTGTAATTTCTCACCTGAGCTCTCTTTAGAGTGCGCGAGAGAATGAGCAGAAGATTAGGTGGCTAGAGAAGCCCAGAGCCCCAGTGTTCTTAGGCCTACAAAAGCGCTTCCAAGGAAGGCTGCTGGCTAGCAACAGCTTTCAGTGCTGGCGCTTTTCATCTCTGAGCAATTGCTGGACGTTTGCAATTTCTCAGCTCGTGTCTACGAGACGGAAAGAGAATGACCGTGACGTTTGGTGGCTAGAGAAGCGCAAAGCCCCAGTGTTGCTGCGCCTGTGAAAGCGCTTCCAAGGAAGGGTGCTGGCTAGCAACAGCTTTCAGTGCTGGCACTTTTCATCTCTGAGCAATTGCTGGACATTTGCAATTTCTCACCTGAGCTCTCTTTAGAGTGCGCGAGAGGATGAGCAGAAGATTAGGTGGCTAGAGAAGCCCAGAGCCCCAGTCTTCTTAGGCCTACAAAAGCGCTTCCAAGGAAGGGTGCTGGCTAGCAAGAGCTTTCAGTGCTGGCACTTTTCATCTCTGAGCAATTGCTCGACATTTGCAATTTCTCAGCTCGTGTCTACGAGACGGAAAGAGAATGACCGTGACGTTTGGTGGCTAGAGAAGCGCAAAGCCCCAGTGTTGCTGCGCCTGTGAAAGTGCTTCCAAGGAAGGGTGCTGGCTAGCAACAGCTTTCAGTGCTGGCACTTTTCATCTCTGAGCAATTGCTCGACGTTTGTAATTTCTCACCTGAGCTCTCTTTAGAGTGCGCGAGAGGATGAGCACAAGATTAGGTGGCTAGAGAAGCGCAAAGCCCCAGTGTTCTTAGGCCTACAAAAGCGCTTCCAAGGAAGGGTGCTGGCTAGCAACAGCTTTCAGTGCTGGCACTTTTCATCTCTGAGCAATTGCTGGACGTTTGCAATTTCTCAGCTCGTGTCTACGAGACGGAAAGAGAATGACCATGACGTTTGGTGGCTAGAGAAGCGCAAAGCCCCATTGTTGCTGCGCCTGTGAAAGCGCTTCCAAGGAAGGCTGCTGGCTAGCAACAGCTTTCAGTGCTGGCACTTTTCATCTCCGAGCAATTGCTCGACGTTTGCAATTTCTCAGCTCGTGTCTACGAGACGGAAAGAGAATGACCATGACGTTTGGTGGCTAGAGAAGCTCAAAGCCCCAGTGTTGCTGCGCCTGTGAAAGCGCTTCCAAGGAAGGGTGCTGGCTAGCAAGAGCTTTCAGTGCTGGCACTTTTCATCTCTGAGCAATTGCTCGACGTTTGTAATTTCTCACCTGAGCACCCTTTAGAGTGCGCGAGAGAATGAGCAGAAGATTAGGTGGCTAGAGAAGCCCAGAGCCCCAGTCTTCTTAGGCCTACAAAAGCGCTTCCAAGGAAGGCTGCTGGCTAGCAACAGCTTTCAGTGCTGGCGCTTTTCATCTCTGAGCAATTGCTGGACGTTTGCAATTTCTCAGCTCGTGTCTACGAGACGGAAAGAGAATGACCGTGACGTTTGGTGGCTAGAGAAGCGCAAAGCCCCAGTGTTGCTGCGCCTGTGAAAGCGCTTCCAAGGAAGGGTGCTGGCTAGCAACAGCTTTCAGTGCTGGCACTTTTCATCTCTGAGCAATTGCTGGACATTTGCAATTTCTCACCTGAGCTCTCTTTAGAGTGCGCGAGAGGATGAGCAGAAGATTCGGTGGCTAGAGAAGCCCAGAGCCCCAGTGTTCTTAGGCCTACAAAAGCGCTTCCAAGCAAGGCTGCTGGCTAGCAACAGCTTTCAGTGCTGGCACTTTTCATCTCTGAGCAATTGCTCGACATTTGCAATTTCTCAGCTCGTGTCTACGAGACGGAAAGAGAATGACCGTGACGTTTGGTGGCTAGAGAAGCGCAAAGCCCCAGTGTTGCTGCGCCTGTGAAAGCGCTTCCAAGGAAGGGGGCTGGCTAGCAAGAGCTTTCAGTGCTGGCACTTTTCATCTCTGAGCAATTGCTGGACGTTTGCAATTTCTCACCTGAGCTCTCTTTAGAGTGCGCGAGAGGATGAGCACAAGATTAGGTGGCTAGAGAAGCGCAAAGCCCCAGTGTTCTTAGGGCTACAAAAGCGCTTCCAAGGAAGGGTGCTGGCTAGCAACAGCTTTCAGTGCTGGCACTTTTCATCTCTGAGCAATTGCTCGATGTTTGCAATTTCTCAGCTCGTGTCTACGAGACGGAAAGAGAAGGACCGTGACGTTTGGTGGCTAGAGAAGCGCAAAGCCCCAGTGTTGCTGCGCCTGTGAAAGCGCTTCCAAGGAAGGGTGCTGGCTAGCAACAGCTTTCAGTGCTGGCACTTTTCATCTCTGAGCAATTGCTCGACGTTTGTAATTTCTCACCTGAGCACCCTTTAGAGTGCGCGAGAGAATGAGCAGAAGATTAGGTGGCTAGAGAAGCGCAAAGCCCCAGTGTTCTTAGGCCTACAAAAGCGCTTCCAAGGAAGGGTGCTGGCTAGCAAGAGCTTTCAGTGCTGGCACTTTTCATCTCTGAGCAATTGCTGGACGTTTGCAATTTCTCAGCTCGTGTCTACGAGACGGAAAGAGAATGACCATGACGTTTGGTGGCTAGAGAAGCGCAAAGCCCCAGTGTTGCTGCGCCTGTGAAAGCGCTTCCAAGGAAGGGTGCTGGCTAGCAACAGCTTTCAGTGCTGGCACTTTTCATCTCTGAGCAATTGCTCGACGTTTGTAATTTCTCACCTGAGCACCCTTTAGAGTGCGCGAGAGAATGAGCAGAAGATTAGGTGGCTAGAGAAGCCCAGAGCCCCAGTCTTCTTAGGCCTACAAAAGCGCTTCCAAGGAAGGCTGCTGGCTAGCAACAGCTTTCAGTGCTGGCGCTTTTCATCTCTGAGCAATTGCTGGACGTTTGCAATTTCTCAGCTCGTGTCTACGAGACGGAAAGAGAATGACCGTGACGTTTGGTGGCTAGAGAAGCGCAAAGCCCCAGTGTTGCTGCGCCTGTGAAAGCGCTTCCAAGGAAGGGTGCTGGCTAGCAACAGCTTTCAGTGCTGGCACTTTTCATCTCTGAGCAATTGCTGGACATTTGCAATTTCTCACCTGAGCTCTCTTTAGAGTGCGCGAGAGGATGAGCAGAAGATTCGGTGGCTAGAGAAGCCCAGAGCCCCAGTGTTCTTAGGCCTACAAAAGCGCTTCCAAGGAAGGGTGCTGGCTAGCAAGAGCTTTCAGTGCTGGCACTTTTCATCTCTGAGCAATTGCTCGACATTTGCAATTTCTCAGCTCGTGTCTACGAGACGGAAAGAGAATGACCGTGACGTTTGGTGGCTAGAGAAGCGCAAAGCCCCAGTGTTGCTGCGCCTGTGAAAGCGCTTCCAAGGAAGGGTGCTGGCTAGCAACAGCTTTCAGTGCTGGCACTTTTCATCTCTGAGCAATTGCTCGACGTTTGTAATTTCCCACCTGAGCTCTCTTTAGAGTGCGCGAGAGGATGAGCACAAGATTAGGTGGCTAGAGAAGCGCAAAGCCCCAGTGTTCTTAGGCCTACAAAAGCGCTTCCAAGGAAGGCTGCTGGCTAGCAACAGCTTTCAGTGCTGGCACTTTTCATCTCTGAGCAATTGCTGGACGTTTGCAATTTCTCAGCTCGTGTCTACGAGACGGAAAGAGAATGACCGTGACGTTTGGTGGCTAGAGAAGCGCAAAGCCCCAGTGTTGCTGCGCCTGTGAAAGCGCTTCCAAGGAAGGCTGCTGGCTAGCAACAGCTTTCAGTGCTGGCACTTTTCATCTCCGAGCAATTGCTCGACGTTTGCAATTTCTCAGCTCGTGTGTACGAGACGGAAAGAGAATGACCGTGACGTTTGGTGGCTAGAGAAGCGCAAAGCCCCAGTGTTGCTGCGCCTGTGAAAGCGCTTCCAAGGAAGGGGGCTGGCTAGCAACAGCTTTCAGTGCTGGCACTTTTCATCTCTGAGCAATTGCTCGACGTTTGCAATTTGTCACCTGAGCTCTCTTTAGACTGCGCGAGAGGATGAGCACAAGATTAGGTGGCTAGAGAAGCCCAGAGCCCCAGTGTTCTTAGGCCTACAAAAGCGCTTCCAAGGAAGGGTGCTGGCTAGCAACAGCTTTCAGTGCTGGCGCTTTTCATCTCTGAGCAATTGCTCGACGTTTGCAATTTCTCAGCTCGTGTCTACGAGACGGAAAGAGAATGACCGTGACGTTTGGTAGCTAGAGAAGCGCAAAGCCCCAGTGTTGCTGCGCCTGTGAAAGCGCTTCCAAGGAAGGCTGCTGGCTAGCAACAGCTTTCAGTGCTGGCACTTTTCATCTCTGAGCAATTTCTCTACGTTTGTAATTTGTCACCTGAGCTCTCTTTAGAGTGCACGAGAGGATGAGCACAAGATTAGGTGGCTAGAGAAGCGCAAAGCCCCAGTGTTCTTAGGCCTACAAAAGCGCTTCCAAGGAAGGGGGCTGGCTAGCAACAGCTTTCAGTGCTGGCACTTTTCATCTCTGAGCAATTGCTCGACGTTTGCAATTTCTCAGCTCGTGTCTACGAGACGGAAAGAGAATGACCGTGACGTTTGGTGGCTAGAGAAGCACAAAGCCCCAGTGTTGCTGCGCCTGTGAAAGCGCTTCCAAGGAAGGGGGCTGGCTAGCAAGAGCTTTCAGTGCTGGCACTTTTCATCTCTGAGCAATTGCTCGACGTTTGTAATTTCTCACCTGAGCACCCTTTAGAGTGCGCGAGAGAATGAGCAGAAGATTAGGTGGCTAGAGAAGCGCAAAGCCCCAGTGTTCTTAGGCCTACAAAAGCGCTTCCAAGGCAGGGTGCTGGCTAGCAACAGCTTTCAGTGCTGGCACTTTTCATCTCTGAGCAATTGCTCGACGTTTGCAATTTCTCAGCTCGTGTCTACGAGACGGAAAGAGAATGACCGTGACGTTTGGTGGCTAGAGAAGCGCAAAGCCCCAGTGTTGCTGCGCCTGTGAAAGCGCTTCCAAGGAAGGGGGCTGGCTAGCAAGAGCTTTCAGTGCTGGCACTTTTCATCTCTGAGCAATTGCTCGACGTTTGTAATTTCTCACCTGAGCTCTCTTTAGAGTGCGCGAGAGAATGAGCAGAAGATTAGGTGGCTAGAGAAGCCCAGAGCCCCAGTGTTCTTAGGCCTACAAAAGCGCTTCCAAGGAAGGGGGCTGGCTAGCAACAGCTTTCAGTGCTGGCACTTTTCATCTCTGAGCAATTGCTGGACGTTTGCAATTTCTCAGCTCGTGTCTACGAGACGGAAAGAGAATGACCGTGACGTTTGGTGGATAGAGAAGCGCAAAGCCCCAGTGTTGCTGCGCCTGTGAAAGCGCTTCCAAGGAAGGGGGCTGGCTAGCAAGAGCTTTCAGTGCTGGCACTTTTCATCTCTGAGCAATTGCTCGACGTTTGTAATTTCTCACCTGAGCACCCTTTAGAGTGCGCGAGAGAATGAGCAGAAGATTAGGTGGCTAGAGAAGCGCAAAGCCCCAGTGTTCTTAGGCCTACAAAAGCGCTTCCAAGGAAGGCTGCTGGCTAGCAAGAGCTTTCAGTGCTGGCACTTTTCATCTCTGAGCAATTGCTGGACGTTTGCAATTTCTCAGCTCGTGTCTACGAGACGGAAAGAGAATGACCGTGACGTTTGGTGGCTAGAGAAGCGCAAAGCTGCAGTGTTGCTGCGCCTGTGAAAGCGCTTCCAAGGAAGGGGGCTGGCTAGCAACAGCTTTCAGTGCTGGCACTTTTCATCTCTGAGCAATTGCTGGACATTTGCAATTTCTCACCTGAGCTCTCTTTAGAGTGCGCGAGAGGATGAGCAGAAGATTAGGTGGCTAGAGAAGCCCAGAGCCCCAGTGTTCTTAGGCCTACAAAAGCGCATCCAAGGAAGGGTGCTGGCTAGCAACAGCTTTCAGTGCTGGCACTTTTCATCTCTGAGCAATTGCTCGACGTTTGCAATTTCTCAGCTCGTGTCTACGAGACGGAAAGAGAATGACCGTGACGTTTGGTGGCTAGAGAAGCGCAAAGCCCCAGTGTTGCTGCGCCTGTGAAAGCGATTCCAAGGAAGGGGGCTGGCTAGCAACAGCTTTCAGTGCTGGCACTTTTCATCTCTGAGCAATTGCTCGACGTTTGCAATTTCTCACCTGAGCACCCTTTAGAGTGCGCGAGAGGATGAGCACAAGATTAGGTGGCTAGAGAAGCCCAGAGCCCCAGTCTTCTTAGGCCTACAAAAGCGCTTCCAAGGAAGGCTGCTGGCTAGCAACAGCTTTCAGTGCTGGCACTTTTCATCTCTGAGCAATTGCTCGACGTTTGCAATTTCTCAGCTCGTGTCTACGAGACGGAAAGAGAATGACCGTGACGTTTGGTGGGTAGAGAAGCGCAAAGCCCCAGTGTTGCTGCGCCTGTGAAAGCGCTTCCAAGGAAGGGTGCTGGCTAGCAACAGCTTTCAGTGCTGGCACTTTTCATCTCTGAGCAATTGCTCGACGTTTGCAATTTCTCACTTGAGCTCTCTTTAGAGTGCGCGAGAGGATGAGCAGAGGATTAGGTGGCTAGAGAAGCGCAAAGCCCCAGTGTTCTTAGGCCTACAAAAGCGCTTCCAAGGAAGGCTGCTGGCTAGCAACAGCTTTCAGTGCTGGCACTTTTCATCTCTGAGCAATTGCTCGACGTTTGCAATTTCTCAGCTCGTGTCTACGAGACGGAAAGAGAATGACCGTGACGTTTGGTGGCTAGAGAAGCGCAAAGCCCCAGTGTTGCTGCGCCTGTGAAAGCGCTTCCAAGGAAGGGGGCTGGCTAGCAACAGCTTTCAGTGCTGGCACTTTTCATCTCTGAGCAATTGCTCGACGTTTGCAATTTCTCAGCTCATGTCTACGAGACGGAAAGAGAATGACCGTGACGTTTGGTGGCTAGAGAAGCGCAAAGCCCCAGTGTTGCTGCGCCTGTGAAAGCGCTTCCAAGGAAGGGTGCTGGCTAGCAACAGCTTTCAGTGCTGGCACTTTTCATCTCTGAGCAATTGCTCGACGTTTGCAATTTCTCACCTGAGCTCTCTTTAGAGTGCACGAGACGATGAGCAGATTAGGTGGCTAGAGAAGCGCAAAGCCCCAGTGTTCTTAGGCCTACAAAAGCGCTTCCAAGGAAGGGTGCTGGCTAGCAACAGCTTTCAGTGCTGGCACTTTTCATCTCTGAGCAATTGCTCGACGTTTGCAATTTCTCACCTGAGCACCCTTTAGAGTGCGCGAGAGAATGAGCAGAAGATTAGGTGGCTAGAGAAGCGCAAAGCCCCAGTGTTCTTAGGCCTACAAAAGCGCTTCCAAGGAAGGGTGCTGGCTAGCAACAGCTTTCAGTGCTGGCACTTTTCATCTCTGAGCAATTGCTGGACGTTTGCAATTTCTCAGCTCGTGTCTACGAGACGGAAAGAGAATGACCGTGACGTTTGGTGGCTAGAGAAGCGCAAAGCCCCAGTGTTGCTGCGCCTGTGAAAGCGCTTCCAAGGAAGGGTGCTGGCTAGCAAGAGCTTTCAGTGCTGGCACTTTTCATCTCTGAGCAATTGCTCGACGTTTGCAATTTCTCACCTGAGCACCCTTTAGAGTGCGCGAGAGGATGAGCAGAAGATTAGGTGGCTAGAGAAGCGCAAAGCCCCAGTGTTCTTAGGCCTACAAAAGCGCTTCCAAGGAAGGGTGCTGGCTAGCAACAGCTTTCAGTGCTGGCACTTTTCATCTCTGAGCAATTGCTGGACGTTTGCAATTTCTCAGCTCGTGTCTACGAGACGGAAAGAGAATGACCATGACGTTTGGTGGCTAGAGAAGCGCAAAGCCTCAGTGTTGCTGCGCCTGTGAAAGCGCTTCCAAGGAAGGGTGCTGGCTAGCAACAGCTTTCAGTGCTGGCACTTTTCATCTCTGAGCAATTGCTCGACGTTTGTAATTTCTCACCTGAGCTCTCTTTAGAGTGCGCGAGAGGATGAGCACAAGATTAGGTGGCTAGAGAAGCCCAGAGCCCCAGTGTTCTTAGGCCTACAAAAGCGCTTCCAAGGAAGGCTGCTGGCTAGCAACAGCTTTCAGTGCTGGCACTTTTCATCTCTGAGCAATTGCTCGACGTTTGCAATTTCTCAGCTCGTGTCTACGAGACGGAAAGAGAATGACCGTGACGTTTGGTGGCTAGAGAAGCGCAAAGCCCCAGTGTTGCTGCGCCTGTGAAAGCGCTTCCAAGGAAGGGGGCTGGCTAGCAAGAGCTTTCAGTGCTGGCACTTTTCATCTCTGAGCAATTGCTCGACGTTTGCAATTTCTCACCTGAGCTCTCTTTAGAGTGCGCGAGAGGATGAGCACAAGATTAGGTGGCTAGAGAAGCGCAAAGCCCCAGTGTTCTTAGGCCTACAAAAGCGCTTCCAAGGAAGGGTGCTGGCTAGCAACAGCTTTCAGTGCTGGCACTTTTCATCTCTGAGCAATTGCTCGACGTTTGCAATTTCTCAGCTCGTGTCTACGAGACGGAAAGAGAATGACCGTGACGTTTGGTGGCTAGAGAAGCGCAAAGCCCCAGTGTTGCTGCGCCTGTGAAAGCGCTTCCAAGGAAGGGTGCTGGCTAGCAACAGCTTTCAGTGCTGGCACTTTTCATCTCTGAGCAATTGCTGGACATTTGCAATTTCTCACCTGAGCTCTCTTTAGAGTGCGCGAGAGAATGAGCAGAAGATTAGGTGGCTAGAGAAGCCCAGAGCCCCAGTCTTCTTAGGCCTACAAAAGCGCTTCCAAGGAAGGCTGCTGGCTAGCAACAGCTTTCAGTGCTGGCGCTTTTCATCTCTGAGCAATTGCTGGACGTTTGCAATTTCTCAGCTCGTGTCTACGAGACGGAAAGAGAATGACCGTGACATTTGGTGGCTAGAGAAGCGCAAAGCCCCAGTGTTGCTGCGCCTGTGAAAGCGCTTCCAAGGAAGGGTGCTGGCTAGCAACAGCTTTCAGTGCTGGCACTTTTCATCTCTGAGCAATTGCTCGACGTTTGCAATTTCTCAGCTCGTGTGTACGAGACGGAAAGAGAATGACCATGACGTTTGGTGGCTAGAGAAGCGCAAAGCCCCAGTGTTGCTGCGCCTGTGAAAGCGCTTCCAAGGAAGGGGGCTGGCTAGCAAGAGCTTTCAGTGCTGGCACTTTTCATCTCTGAGCAATTGCTCGACGTTTGCAATTTCTCACCTGAGCTCTCTTTAGAGTGCGCGAGAGGATGAGCACAAGATTAGGTGGCTAGAGAAGCCCAGAGCCCCAGTGTTCTTAGGCCTACAAAAGCGCTTCCAAGGAAGGGTGCTGGCTAGCAACAGCTTTCAGTGCTGGCGCTTTTCATCTCTGAGCAATTGCTCGACGTTTGCAATTTCTCAGCTCGTGTCTACGAGACGGAAAGAGAATGACCGTGACGTTTGGTGGCTAGAGAAGCGCAAAGCCCCAGTGTTGCTGCGCCTGTGAAAGCGCTTCCAAGGAAGGGGGCTGGCTAGCAACAGCTTTCAGTGCTGGCACTTTTCATCTCTGAGCAATTGCTCGACGTTTGCAATTTCTCAGCTCATGTCTACGAGACGGAAAGAGAATGACCGTGACGTTTGGTGGCTAGAGAAGCGCAAAGCCCCAGTGTTGCTGCGCCTGTGAAAGCGCTTCCAAGGAAGGGTGCTGGCTAGCAACAGCTTTCAGTGCTGGCACTTTTCATCTCTGAGCAATTGCTCGACGTTTGCAATTTCTCACCTGAGCTCTCTTTAGAGTGCACGAGACGATGAGCAGATTAGGTGGCTAGAGAAGCGCAAAGCCCCAGTGTTCTTAGGCCTACAAAAGCGCTTCCAAGGAAGGGTGCTGGCTAGCAACAGCTTTCAGTGCTGGCACTTTTCATCTCTGAGCAATTGCTCGACGTTTGCAATTTCTCACCTGAGCACCCTTTAGAGTGCGCGAGAGAATGAGCAGAAGATTAGGTGGCTAGAGAAGCGCAAAGCCCCAGTGTTCTTAGGCCTACAAAAGCGCTTCCAAGGAAGGGTGCTGGCTAGCAACAGCTTTCAGTGCTGGCACTTTTCATCTCTGAGCAATTGCTGGACGTTTGCAATTTCTCAGCTCGTGTCTACGAGACGGAAAGAGAATGACCGTGACGTTTGGTGGCTAGAGAAGCGCAAAGCCCCAGTGTTGCTGCGCCTGTGAAAGCGCTTCCAAGGAAGGGGGCTGGCTAGCAAGAGCTTTCAGTGCTGGCACTTTTCATCTCTGAGCAATTGCTCGACGTTTGTAATTTCTCACCTGAGCTCTCTTTAGAGTGCGCGAGAGGATGAGCACAAGATTAGGTGGCTAGAGAAGCCCAGAGCCCCAGTGTTCTTAGGCCTACAAAAGCGCTTCCAAGGAAGGGTGCTGGCTAGCAACAGCTTTCAGTGCTGGCACTTTTCATCTCTGAGCAATTGCTCGACGTTTGCAATTTCTCAGCTCGTGTCTACGAGACGGAAAGAGAATGACCGTGACGTTTGGTGGCTAGAGAAGCGCAAAGCCCCAGTGTTGCTGCGCCTGTGAAAGCGCTTCCAAGGAAGGGTGCTGGCTAGCAAGAGCTTTCAGTGCTGGCACTTTTCATCTCTGAGCAATTGCTCGACGTTTGCAATTTCTCACCTGAGCTCTCTTTAGAGTGCGCGAGAGGATGAGCACAAGATTAGGTGGCTAGAGAAGCGCAAAGCCCCAGTGTTCTTAGGCCTACAAAAGCGCTTCCAAGGAAGGGTGCTGGCTAGCAACAGCTTTCAGTGCTGGCACTTTTCATCTCTGAGCAATTGCTCGACGTTTGCAATTTCTCAGCTCGTGTCTACGAGACGGAAAGAGAATGACCGTGACGTTTGGTGGCTAGAGAAGCGCAAAGCCCCAGTGTTGCTGCGCCTGTGAAAGCGCTTCCAAGGAAGGGTGCTGGCTAGCAACAGCTTTCAGTGCTGGCACTTTTCATCTCTGAGCAATTGCTGGACATTTGCAATTTCTCACCTGAGCTCTCTTTAGAGTGCGCGAGAGAATGAGCAGAAGATTAGGTGGCTAGAGAAGCCCAGAGCCCCAGTCTTCTTAGGCCTACAAAAGCGCTTCCAAGGAAGGCTGCTGGCTAGCAACAGCTTTCAGTGCTGGCGCTTTTCATCTCTGAGCAATTGCTGGACGTTTGCAATTTCTCAGCTCGTGTCTACGAGACGGAAAGAGAATGACCATGACATTTGGTGGCTAGAGAAGCGCAAAGCCCCAGTGTTGCTGCGCCTGTGAAAGCGCTTCCAAGGAAGGGTGCTGGCTAGCAACAGCTTTCAGTGCTGGCACTTTTCATCTCTGAGCAATTGCTGGACATTTGCAATTTCTCACCTGAGCTCTCTTTAGAGTGCGCGAGAGGATGAGCAGAAGATTCGGTGGCTAGAGAAGCCCAGAGCCCCAGTCTTCTTAGGCCTACAAAAGCGCTTCCAAGGAAGGCTGCTGGCTAGCAACAGCTTTCAGTGCTGGCGCTTTTCATCTCTGAGCAATTGCTGGACGTTTGCAATTTCTCAGCTCGTGTCTACGAGACGGAAAGAGAATGACCGTGACGTTTGGTGGCTAGAGAAGCGCAAAGCCCCAGTGTTGCTGCGCCTGTGAAAGCGCTTCCAAGGAAGGGTGCTGGCTAGCAACAGCTTTCAGTGCTGGCACTTTTCATCTCTGAGCAATTGCTCGACGTTTGCAATTTCTCACTTGAGCTCTCTTTAGAGTGCGCGAGAGGATGAGCAGAGGATTAGGTGGCTAGAGAAGCGCAAAGCCCCAGTGTTCTTAGGCCTACAAAAGCGCTTCCAAGGAAGGCTGCTGGCTAGCAACAGCTTTCAGTGCTGGCACTTTTCATCTCTGAGCAATTGCTCGACGTTTGCAATTTCTCAGCTCGTGTCTACGAGACGGAAAGAGAATGACCGTGACGTTTGGTGGCTAGAGAAGCGCAAAGCCCCAGTGTTGCTGCGCCTGTGAAAGCGCTTCCAAGGAAGGGGGCTGGCTAGCAACAGCTTTCAGTGCTGGCACTTTTCATCTCTGAGCAATTGCTCGACGTTTGCAATTTCTCACCTGAGCTCTCTTTAGAGTGCACGAGACGATGAGCAGATTAGGTGGCTAGAGAAGCGCAAAGCCCCAGTGTTGCTGCGCCTGTGAAAGCGCTTCCAAGGAAGGGTGCTGGCTAGCAACAGCTTTCAGTGCTGGCACTTTTCATCTCTGAGCAATTGCTCGACGTTTGCAATTTCTCACCTGAGCTCTCTTTAGAGTGCACGAGACGATGAGCAGATTAGGTGGCTAGAGAAGCGCAAAGCCCCAGTGTTCTTAGGCCTACAAAAGCGCTTCCAAGGAAGGGTGCTGGCTAGCAAGAGCTTTCAGTGCTGGCACTTTTCATCTCTGAGCAATTGCTGGACATTTGCAATTTCTCACCTGAGCACCCTTTAGAGTGCGCGAGAGAATGAGCAGAAGATTCGGTGGCTAGAGAAGCGCAAAGCCCCAGTGTTCTTAGGCCTACAAAAGCGCTTCCAAGGAAGGGTGCTGGCTAGCAACAGCTTTCAGTGCTGGCACTTTTCATCTCTGAGCAATTGCTGGACGTTTGCAATTTCTCAGCTCGTGTCTACGAGACGGAAAGAGAATGACCGTGACGTTTGGTGGCTAGAGAAGCGCAAAGCCCCAGTGTTGCTGCGCCTGTGAAAGCGCTTCCAAGGAAGGCTGCTGGCTAGCAACAGCTTTCAGTGCTGGCACTTTTCATCTCTGAGCAATTGCTCGACGTTTGCAATTTCTCACTTGAGCTCTCTTTAGAGTGCGCGAGAGGATGAGCAGAGGATTAGGTGGCTAGAGAAGCGCAAAGCCCCAGTGTTCTTAGGCCTACAAAAGCGCTTCCAAGGAAGGCTGCTGGCTAGCAACAGCTTTCAGTGCTGGCACTTTTCATCTCTGAGCAATTGCTCGACGTTTGCAATTTCTCAGCTCGTGTCTACGAGACGGAAAGAGAATGACCGTGACGTTTGGTGGCTAGAGAAGCGCAAAGCCTCAGTGTTGCTGCGCCTGTGAAAGCGCTTCCAAGGAAGGGGGCTGGCTAGCAACAGCTTTCAGTGCTGGCACTTTTCATCTCTGAGCAATTGCTCGACGTTTGCAATTTCTCAGCTCATGTCTACGAGACGGAAAGAGAATGACCGTGACGTTTGGTGGCTAGAGAAGCGCAAAGCCCCAGTGTTGCTGCGCCTGTGAAAGCGCTTCCAAGGAAGGGTGCTGGCTAGCAACAGCTTTCAGTGCTGGCACTTTTCATCTCTGAGCAATTGCTCGACGTTTGCAATTTCTCACCTGAGCTCTCTTTAGAGTGCACGAGACGATGAGCAGATTAGGTGGCTAGAGAAGCGCAAAGCCCCAGTGTTCTTAGGCCTACAAAAGCGCTTCCAAGGAAGGGTGCTGGCTAGCAACAGCTTTCAGTGCTGGCACTTTTCATCTCTGAGCAATTGCTCGACGTTTGCAATTTCTCACCTGAGCACCCTTTAGAGTGCGCGAGAGAATGAGCAGAAGATTAGGTGGCTAGAGAAGCGCAAAGCCCCAGTGTTCTTAGGCCTACAAAAGCGCTTCCAAGGAAGGGTGCTGGCTAGCAACAGCTTTCAGTGCTGGCACTTTTCATCTCGGAGCAATTGCTCGACGTTTGCAATTTCTCAGCTCGTGTCTACGAGACGGAAAGAGAATGACCGTGACGTTTGGTGGCTAGAGAAGCGCAAAGCCCCAGTGTTGCTGCGCCTGTGAAAGCGCTTCCAAGGAAGGGTGCTGGCTAGCAAGAGCTTTCAGTGCTGGCACTTTTCATCTCTGAGCAATTGCTCGACGTTTGCAATTTCTCACCTGAGCACCCTTTAGAGTGCGCGAGAGAATGAGCACAAGATTAGGTGGCTAGAGAAGCGCAAAGCCCCAGTGTTCTTAGGCCTACAAAAGCACTTCCAAGGAAGGCTGCTGGCTAGCAACAGCTTTCAGTGCTGGCACTTTTCATCTCTGAGCAATTGCTGGACGTTTGCAATTTCTCAGCTCGTGTCTACGAGACGGAAAGAGAATGACCATGACGTTTGGTGGCTAGAGAAGCGCAAAGCCTCAGTGTTGCTGCGCCTGTGAAAGCGCTTCCAAGGAAGGGTGCTGGCTAGCAAGAGCTTTCAGTGCTGGCACTTTTCATCTCTGAGCAATTGCTCGACGTTTGTAATTTCTCACCTGAGCTCTCTTTAGAGTGCGCGAGAGGATGAGCACAAGATTAGGTGGCTAGAGAAGCCCAGAGCCCCAGTGTTCTTAGGCCTACAAAAGCGCTTCCAAGGAAGGGTGCTGGCTAGCAACAGCTTTCAGTGCTGGCACTTTTCATCTCTGAGCAATTGCTCGACGTTTGCAATTTCTCAGCTCGTGTCTACGAGACGGAAAGAGAATGACCGTGACGTTTGGTGGCTAGAGAAGCGCAAAGCCCCAGTGTTGCTGCGCCTGTGAAAGCGCTTCCAAGGAAGGGTGCTGGCTAGCAAGAGCTTTCAGTGCTGGCACTTTTCATCTCTGAGCAATTGCTCGACGTTTGCAATTTCTCACCTGAGCTCTCTTTAGAGTGCGCGAGAGGATGAGCAGAAGATTAGGTGGCTAGAGAAGCGCAAAGCCCCAGTGTTCTTAGGCCTACAAAAGCGCTTCCAAGGAAGGGTGCTGGCTAGCAACAGCTTTCAGTGCTGGCACTTTTCATCTCTGAGCAATTGCTCGACGTTTGCAATTTCTCAGCTCGTGTCTACGAGACGGAAAGAGAATGACCGTGACGTTTGGTGGCTAGAGAAGCGCAAAGCCCCAGTGTTGCTGCGCCTGTGAAAGCGCTTCCAAGGAAGGGTGCTGGCTAGCAACAGCTTTCAGTGCTGGCACTTTTCATCTCTGAGCAATTGCTGGACATTTGCAATTTCTCACCTGAGCTCTCTTTAGAGTGCGCGAGAGAATGAGCAGAAGATTAGGTGGCTAGAGAAGCCCAGAGCCCCAGTCTTCTTAGGCCTACAAAAGCGCTTCCAAGGAAGGCTGCTGGCTAGCAACAGCTTTCAGTGCTGGCGCTTTTCATCTCTGAGCAATTGCTGGACGTTTGCAATTTCTCAGCTCGTGTCTACGAGACGGAAAGAGAATGACCGTGACATTTGGTGGCTAGAGAAGCGCAAAGCCCCAGTGTTGCTGCGCCTGTGAAAGCGCTTCCAAGGAAGGGTGCTGGCTAGCAACAGCTTTCAGTGCTGGCACTTTTCATCTCTGAGCAATTGCTGGACATTTGCAATTTCTCACCTGAGCTCTCTTTAGAGTGCGCGAGAGGATGAGCAGAAGATTCGGTGGCTAGAGAAGCCCAGAGCCCCAGTGTTCTTAGGCCTACAAAAGCGCTTCCAAGGAAGGCTGCTGCCTAGCAACAGCTTTCAGTGCTGGCACTTTTCATCTCTGAGCAATTGCTCGACATTTGCAATTTCTCAGCTCGTGTCTACGAGACGGAAAGAGAATGACCGTGACGTTTGGTGGCTAGAGAAGCGCAAAGCCCCAGTGTTGCTGCGCCTGTGAAAGCGCTTCCAAGGAAGGGGGCTGGCTAGCAACAGCTTTCAGTGCTGGCACTTTTCATCTCTGAGCAATTGCTCGACGTTTGCAATTTCTCAGCTCATGTCTACGAGACGGAAAGAGAATGACCGTGACGTTTGGTGGCTAGAGAAGCGCAAAGCCCCAGTGTTGCTGCGCCTGTGAAAGCGCTTCCAAGGAAGGGTGCTGGCTAGCAACAGCTTTCAGTGCTGGCACTTTTCATCTCTGAGCAATTGCTCGACGTTTGCAATTTCTCACCTGAGCTCTCTTTAGAGTGCACGAGACGATGAGCAGATTAGGTGGCTAGAGAAGCGCAAAGCCCCAGTGTTCTTAGGCCTACAAAAGCGCTTCCAAGGAAGGGTGCTGGCTAGCAACAGCTTTCAGTGCTGGCACTTTTCATCTCTGAGCAATTGCTCGACGTTTGCAATTTCTCACCTGAGCACCCTTTAGAGTGCGCGAGAGAATGAGCAGAAGATTAGGTGGCTAGAGAAGCGCAAAGCCCCAGTGTTCTTAGGCCTACAAAAGCGCTTCCAAGGAAGGGTGCTGGCTAGCAACAGCTTTCAGTGCTGGCACTTTTCATCTCTGAGCAATTGCTGGACGTTTGCAATTTCTCAGCTCGTGTCTACGAGACGGAAAGAGAATGACCGTGACGTTTGGTGGCTAGAGAAGCGCAAAGCCCCAGTGTTGCTGCGCCTGTGAAAGCGCTTCCAAGGAAGGGTGCTGGCTAGCAAGAGCTTTCAGTGCTGGCACTTTTCATCTCTGAGCAATTGCTCGACGTTTGCAATTTCTCACCTGAGCACCCTTTAGAGTGCGCGAGAGGATGAGCAGAAGATTAGGTGGCTAGAGAAGCGCAAAGCCCCAGTGTTCTTAGGCCTACAAAAGCGCTTCCAAGGAAGGGTGCTGGCTAGCAACAGCTTTCAGTGCTGGCACTTTTCATCTCTGAGCAATTGCTGGACGTTTGCAATTTCTCAGCTCGTGTCTACGAGACGGAAAGAGAATGACCATGACGTTTGGTGGCTAGAGAAGCGCAAAGCCTCAGTGTTGCTGCGCCTGTGAAAGCGCTTCCAAGGAAGGGTGCTGGCTAGCAACAGCTTTCAGTGCTGGCACTTTTCATCTCTGAGCAATTGCTCGACGTTTGTAATTTCTCACCTGAGCTCTCTTTAGAGTGCGCGAGAGGATGAGCACAAGATTAGGTGGCTAGAGAAGCCCAGAGCCCCAGTGTTCTTAGGCCTACAAAAGCGCTTCCAAGGAAGGCTGCTGGCTAGCAACAGCTTTCAGTGCTGGCACTTTTCATCTCTGAGCAATTGCTCGACGTTTGCAATTTCTCAGCTCGTGTCTACGAGACGGAAAGAGAATGACCGTGACGTTTGGTGGCTAGAGAAGCGCAAAGCCCCAGTGTTGCTGCGCCTGTGAAAGCGCTTCCAAGGAAGGGGGCTGGCTAGCAAGAGCTTTCAGTGCTGGCACTTTTCATCTCTGAGCAATTGCTCGACGTTTGCAATTTCTCACCTGAGCTCTCTTTAGAGTGCGCGAGAGGATGAGCACAAGATTAGGTGGCTAGAGAAGCGCAAAGCCCCAGTGTTCTTAGGCCTACAAAAGCGCTTCCAAGGAAGGGTGCTGGCTAGCAACAGCTTTCAGTGCTGGCACTTTTCATCTCTGAGCAATTGCTCGACGTTTGCAATTTCTCAGCTCGTGTCTACGAGACGGAAAGAGAATGACCGTGACGTTTGGTGGCTAGAGAAGCGCAAAGCCCCAGTGTTGCTGCGCCTGTGAAAGCGCTTCCAAGGAAGGGTGCTGGCTAGCAACAGCTTTCAGTGCTGGCACTTTTCATCTCTGAGCAATTGCTGGACATTTGCAATTTCTCACCTGAGCTCTCTTTAGAGTGCGCGAGAGAATGAGCAGAAGATTAGGTGGCTAGAGAAGCCCAGAGCCCCAGTCTTCTTAGGCCTACAAAAGCGCTTCCAAGGAAGGCTGCTGGCTAGCAACAGCTTTCAGTGCTGGCGCTTTTCATCTCTGAGCAATTGCTGGACGTTTGCAATTTCTCAGCTCGTGTCTACGAGACGGAAAGAGAATGACCGTGACATTTGGTGGCTAGAGAAGCGCAAAGCCCCAGTGTTGCTGCGCCTGTGAAAGCGCTTCCAAGGAAGGGTGCTGGCTAGCAACAGCTTTCAGTGCTGGCACTTTTCATCTCTGAGCAATTGCTCGACGTTTGCAATTTCTCAGCTCGTGTGTACGAGACGGAAAGAGAATGACCATGACGTTTGGTGGCTAGAGAAGCGCAAAGCCCCAGTGTTGCTGCGCCTGTGAAAGCGCTTCCAAGGAAGGGGGCTGGCTAGCAAGAGCTTTCAGTGCTGGCACTTTTCATCTCTGAGCAATTGCTCGACGTTTGCAATTTCTCACCTGAGCTCTCTTTAGAGTGCGCGAGAGGATGAGCACAAGATTAGGTGGCTAGAGAAGCCCAGAGCCCCAGTGTTCTTAGGCCTACAAAAGCGCTTCCAAGGAAGGGTGCTGGCTAGCAACAGCTTTCAGTGCTGGCGCTTTTCATCTCTGAGCAATTGCTCGACGTTTGCAATTTCTCAGCTCGTGTCTACGAGACGGAAAGAGAATGACCGTGACGTTTGGTGGCTAGAGAAGCGCAAAGCCCCAGTGTTGCTGCGCCTGTGAAAGCGCTTCCAAGGAAGGGGGCTGGCTAGCAACAGCTTTCAGTGCTGGCACTTTTCATCTCTGAGCAATTGCTCGACGTTTGCAATTTCTCAGCTCATGTCTACGAGACGGAAAGAGAATGACCGTGACGTTTGGTGGCTAGAGAAGCGCAAAGCCCCAGTGTTGCTGCGCCTGTGAAAGCGCTTCCAAGGAAGGGTGCTGGCTAGCAACAGCTTTCAGTGCTGGCACTTTTCATCTCTGAGCAATTGCTCGACGTTTGCAATTTCTCACCTGAGCTCTCTTTAGAGTGCACGAGACGATGAGCAGATTAGGTGGCTAGAGAAGCGCAAAGCCCCAGTGTTCTTAGGCCTACAAAAGCGCTTCCAAGGAAGGGTGCTGGCTAGCAACAGCTTTCAGTGCTGGCACTTTTCATCTCTGAGCAATTGCTCGACGTTTGCAATTTCTCACCTGAGCACCCTTTAGAGTGCGCGAGAGAATGAGCAGAAGATTAGGTGGCTAGAGAAGCGCAAAGCCCCAGTGTTCTTAGGCCTACAAAAGCGCTTCCAAGGAAGGGTGCTGGCTAGCAACAGCTTTCAGTGCTGGCACTTTTCATCTCTGAGCAATTGCTGGACGTTTGCAATTTCTCAGCTCGTGTCTACGAGACGGAAAGAGAATGACCGTGACGTTTGGTGGCTAGAGAAGCGCAAAGCCCCAGTGTTGCTGCGCCTGTGAAAGCGCTTCCAAGGAAGGGGGCTGGCTAGCAAGAGCTTTCAGTGCTGGCACTTTTCATCTCTGAGCAATTGCTCGACGTTTGTAATTTCTCACCTGAGCTCTCTTTAGAGTGCGCGAGAGGATGAGCAGAAGATTAGGTGGCTAGAGAAGCGCAAAGCCCCAGTGTTCTTAGGCCTACAAAAGCGCTTCCAAGGAAGGGTGCTGGCTAGCAACAGCTTTCAGTGCTGGCACTTTTCATCTCTGAGCAATTGCTCGACGTTTGCAATTTCTCAGCTCGTGTCTACGAGACGGAAAGAGAATGACCGTGACGTTTGGTGGCTAGAGAAGCGCAAAGCCCCAGTGTTGCTGCGCCTGTGAAAGCGCTTCCAAGGAAGGGTGCTGGCTAGCAAGAGCTTTCAGTGCTGGCACTTTTCATCTCTGAGCAATTGCTCGACGTTTGCAATTTCTCACCTGAGCTCTCTTTAGAGTGCGCGAGAGGATGAGCACAAGATTAGGTGGCTAGAGAAGCGCAAAGCCCCAGTGTTCTTAGGCCTACAAAAGCGCTTCCAAGGAAGGGTGCTGGCTAGCAACAGCTTTCAGTGCTGGCACTTTTCATCTCTGAGCAATTGCTCGACGTTTGCAATTTCTCAGCTCGTGTCTACGAGACGGAAAGAGAATGACCGTGACGTTTGGTGGCTAGAGAAGCGCAAAGCCCCAGTGTTGCTGCGCCTGTGAAAGCGCTTCCAAGGAAGGGTGCTGGCTAGCAACAGCTTTCAGTGCTGGCACTTTTCATCTCTGAGCAATTGCTGGACATTTGCAATTTCTCACCTGAGCTCTCTTTAGAGTGCGCGAGAGAATGAGCAGAAGATTAGGTGGCTAGAGAAGCCCAGAGCCCCAGTCTTCTTAGGCCTACAAAAGCGCTTCCAAGGAAGGCTGCTGGCTAGCAACAGCTTTCAGTGCTGGCGCTTTTCATCTCTGAGCAATTGCTGGACGTTTGCAATTTCTCAGCTCGTGTCTACGAGACGGAAAGAGAATGACCATGACATTTGGTGGCTAGAGAAGCGCAAAGCCCCAGTGTTGCTGCGCCTGTGAAAGCGCTTCCAAGGAAGGGTGCTGGCTAGCAACAGCTTTCAGTGCTGGCACTTTTCATCTCTGAGCAATTGCTGGACATTTGCAATTTCTCACCTGAGCTCTCTTTAGAGTGCGCGAGAGGATGAGCAGAAGATTCGGTGGCTAGAGAAGCCCAGAGCCCCAGTCTTCTTAGGCCTACAAAAGCGCTTCCAAGGAAGGCTGCTGGCTAGCAACAGCTTTCAGTGCTGGCGCTTTTCATCTCTGAGCAATTGCTGGACGTTTGCAATTTCTCAGCTCGTGTCTACGAGACGGAAAGAGAATGACCGTGACGTTTGGTGGCTAGAGAAGCGCAAAGCCCCAGTGTTGCTGCGCCTGTGAAAGCGCTTCCAAGGAAGGGTGCTGGCTAGCAACAGCTTTCAGTGCTGGCACTTTTCATCTCTGAGCAATTGCTCGACGTTTGCAATTTCTCACTTGAGCTCTCTTTAGAGTGCGCGAGAGGATGAGCAGAGGATTAGGTGGCTAGAGAAGCGCAAAGCCCCAGTGTTCTTAGGCCTACAAAAGCGCTTCCAAGGAAGGCTGCTGGCTAGCAACAGCTTTCAGTGCTGGCACTTTTCATCTCTGAGCAATTGCTCGACGTTTGCAATTTCTCAGCTCGTGTCTACGAGACGGAAAGAGAATGACCGTGACGTTTGGTGGCTAGAGAAGCGCAAAGCCCCAGTGTTGCTGCGCCTGTGAAAGCGCTTCCAAGGAAGGGGGCTGGCTAGCAACAGCTTTCAGTGCTGGCACTTTTCATCTCTGAGCAATTGCTCGACGTTTGCAATTTCTCACCTGAGCTCTCTTTAGAGTGCACGAGACGATGAGCAGATTAGGTGGCTAGAGAAGCGCAAAGCCCCAGTGTTGCTGCGCCTGTGAAAGCGCTTCCAAGGAAGGGTGCTGGCTAGCAACAGCTTTCAGTGCTGGCACTTTTCATCTCTGAGCAATTGCTCGACGTTTGCAATTTCTCACCTGAGCTCTCTTTAGAGTGCACGAGACGATGAGCAGATTAGGTGGCTAGAGAAGCGCAAAGCCCCAGTGTTCTTAGGCCTACAAAAGCGCTTCCAAGGAAGGGTGCTGGCTAGCAAGAGCTTTCAGTGCTGGCACTTTTCATCTCTGAGCAATTGCTGGACATTTGCAATTTCTCACCTGAGCACCCTTTAGAGTGCGCGAGAGAATGAGCAGAAGATTCGGTGGCTAGAGAAGCGCAAAGCCCCAGTGTTCTTAGGCCTACAAAAGCGCTTCCAAGGAAGGGTGCTGGCTAGCAACAGCTTTCAGTGCTGGCACTTTTCATCTCTGAGCAATTGCTGGACGTTTGCAATTTCTCAGCTCGTGTCTACGAGACGGAAAGAGAATGACCGTGACGTTTGGTGGCTAGAGAAGCGCAAAGCCCCAGTGTTGCTGCGCCTGTGAAAGCGCTTCCAAGGAAGGCTGCTGGCTAGCAACAGCTTTCAGTGCTGGCACTTTTCATCTCTGAGCAATTGCTCGACGTTTGCAATTTCTCACTTGAGCTCTCTTTAGAGTGCGCGAGAGGATGAGCAGAGGATTAGGTGGCTAGAGAAGCGCAAAGCCCCAGTGTTCTTAGGCCTACAAAAGCGCTTCCAAGGAAGGCTGCTGGCTAGCAACAGCTTTCAGTGCTGGCACTTTTCATCTCTGAGCAATTGCTCGACGTTTGCAATTTCTCAGCTCGTGTCTACGAGACGGAAAGAGAATGACCGTGACGTTTGGTGGCTAGAGAAGCGCAAAGCCCCAGTGTTGCTGCGCCTGTGAAAGCGCTTCCAAGGAAGGGGGCTGGCTAGCAACAGCTTTCAGTGCTGGCACTTTTCATCTCTGAGCAATTGCTCGACGTTTGCAATTTCTCAGCTCATGTCTACGAGACGGAAAGAGAATGACCGTGACGTTTGGTGGCTAGAGAAGCGCAAAGCCCCAGTGTTGCTGCGCCTGTGAAAGCGCTTCCAAGGAAGGGTGCTGGCTAGCAACAGCTTTCAGTGCTGGCACTTTTCATCTCTGAGCAATTGCTCGACGTTTGCAATTTCTCACCTGAGCTCTCTTTAGAGTGCACGAGACGATGAGCAGATTAGGTGGCTAGAGAAGCGCAAAGCCCCAGTGTTCTTAGGCCTACAAAAGCGCTTCCAAGGAAGGGTGCTGGCTAGCAACAGCTTTCAGTGCTGGCACTTTTCATCTCTGAGCAATTGCTCGACGTTTGCAATTTCTCACCTGAGCACCCTTTAGAGTGCGCGAGAGAATGAGCAGAAGATTAGGTGGCTAGAGAAGCGCAAAGCCCCAGTGTTCTTAGGCCTACAAAAGCGCTTCCAAGGAAGGGTGCTGGCTAGCAACAGCTTTCAGTGCTGGCACTTTTCATCTCTGAGCAATTGCTGGACGTTTGCAATTTCTCAGCTCGTGTCTACGAGACGGAAAGAGAATGACCGTGACGTTTGGTGGCTAGAGAAGCGCAAAGCCCCAGTGTTGCTGCGCCTGTGAAAGCGCTTCCAAGGAAGGGTGCTGGCTAGCAAGAGCTTTCAGTGCTGGCACTTTTCATCTCTGAGCAATTGCTCGACGTTTGCAATTTCTCACCTGAGCACCCTTTAGAGTGCGCGAGAGAATGAGCACAAGATTAGGTGGCTAGAGAAGCGCAAAGCCCCAGTGTTCTTAGGCCTACAAAAGCACTTCCAAGGAAGGCTGCTGGCTAGCAACAGCTTTCAGTGCTGGCACTTTTCATCTCTGAGCAATTGCTGGACGTTTGCAATTTCTCAGCTCGTGTCTACGAGACGGAAAGAGAATGACCATGACGTTTGGTGGCTAGAGAAGCGCAAAGCCTCAGTGTTGCTGCGCCTGTGAAAGCGCTTCCAAGGAAGGGTGCTGGCTAGCAAGAGCTTTCAGTGCTGGCACTTTTCATCTCTGAGCAATTGCTCGACGTTTGTAATTTCTCACCTGAGCTCTCTTTAGAGTGCGCGAGAGGATGAGCACAAGATTAGGTGGCTAGAGAAGCCCAGAGCCCCAGTGTTCTTAGGCCTACAAAAGCGCTTCCAAGGAAGGGTGCTGGCTAGCAACAGCTTTCAGTGCTGGCACTTTTCATCTCTGAGCAATTGCTCGACGTTTGCAATTTCTCAGCTCGTGTCTACGAGACGGAAAGAGAATGACCGTGACGTTTGGTGGCTAGAGAAGCGCAAAGCCCCAGTGTTGCTGCGCCTGTGAAAGCGCTTCCAAGGAAGGGTGCTGGCTAGCAAGAGCTTTCAGTGCTGGCACTTTTCATCTCTGAGCAATTGCTGGACGTTTGCAATTTCTCACCTGAGCTCTCTTTAGAGTGCGCGAGAGGATGAGCAGAAGATTAGGTGGCTAGAGAAGCGCAAAGCCCCAGTGTTCTTAGGCCTACAAAAGCGCTTCCAAGGAAGGGTGCTGGCTAGCAACAGCTTTCAGTGCTGGCACTTTTCATCTCTGAGCAATTGCTCGACGTTTGCAATTTCTCAGCTCGTGTCTACGAGACGCAAAGAGAATGACCGTGACGTTTGGTGGCTAGAGAAGCGCAAAGCCCCAGTGTTGCTGCGCCTGTGAAAGCGCTTCCAAGGAAGGGTGCTGGCTAGCAACAGCTTTCAGTGCTGGCACTTTTCATCTCTGAGCAATTGCTGGACATTTGCAATTTCTCACCTGAGCTCTCTTTAGAGTGCGCGAGAGAATGAGCAGAAGATTAGGTGGCTAGAGAAGCCCAGAGCCCCAGTCTTCTTAGGCCTACAAAAGCGCTTCCAAGGAAGGCTGCTGGCTAGCAACAGCTTTCAGTGCTGGCGCTTTTCATCTCTGAGCAATTGCTGGACGTTTGCAATTTCTCAGCTCGTGTCTACGAGACGGAAAGAGAATGACCGTGACATTTGGTGGCTAGAGAAGCGCAAAGCCCCAGTGTTGCTGCGCCTGTGAAAGCGCTTCCAAGGAAGGGTGCTGGCTAGCAACAGCTTTCAGTGCTGGCACTTTTCATCTCTGAGCAATTGCTGGACATTTGCAATTTCTCACCTGAGCTCTCTTTAGAGTGCGCGAGAGGATGAGCAGAAGATTCGGTGGCTAGAGAAGCCCAGAGCCCCAGTGTTCTTAGGCCTACAAAAGCGCTTCCAAGGAAGGCTGCTGCCTAGCAACAGCTTTCAGTGCTGGCACTTTTCATCTCTGAGCAATTGCTCGACATTTGCAATTTCTCAGCTCGTGTCTACGAGACGGAAAGAGAATGACCGTGACGTTTGGTGGCTAGAGAAGCGCAAAGCCCCATTGTTGCTGCGCCTGTGAAAGCGCTTCCAAGGAAGGGTGCTGGCTAGCAACAGCTTTCAGTGCTGGCACTTTTCATCTCTGAGCAATTGCTCGACGTTTGTAATTTCTCACCTGAGCTCTCTTTAGAGTGCACGAGAGGATGAGCAGAAGATTAGGTGGCTAGAGAAGCGCAAAGCCCCAGTGTTCTTAGGCCTACAAAAGCGCTTCCAAGGAAGGGTGCTGGCTAGCAACAGCTTTCAGTGCTGGCACTTTTGATCTCTGAGCAATTGCTGGACGTTTGCAATTTCTCAGCTCGTGTCTACGAGACGGAAAGAGAATGACCATGACGTTTGGTGGCTAGAGAAGCGCAAAGCCCCATTGTTGCTGCGCCTGTGAAAGCGCTTCCAAGGAAGGCTGCTGGCTAGCAACAGCTTTCAGTGCTGGCACTTTTCATCTCTGAGCAATTGCTCGACGTTTGCAATTTCTCAGCTCGTGTGTACGAGACGGAAAGAGAATGACCATGACGTTTGGTGGCTAGAGAAGCGCAAAGCCCCAGTGTTGCTGCGCCTGTGAAAGCGCTTCCAAGGAAGGCTGCTGGCTAGCAAGAGCTTTCAGTGCTGGCACTTTTCATCTCTGAGCAATTGCTCGACGTTTGCAATTTCTCACCTGAGCTCTCTTTAGAGTGCGCGAGAGGATGAGCACAAGATTAGGTGGCTAGAGAAGCCCAGAGCCCCAGTGTTCTTAGGCCTACAAAAGCGCTTCCAAGGAAGGGTGCTGGCTAGCAACAGCTTTCAGTGCTGGCACTTTTCATCTCTGAGCAATTGCTCGACGTTTGCAATTTCTCAGCTCGTGTCTACGAGACGGAAAGAGAATGACCGTGACGTTTGGTGGCTAGAGAAGCGCAAAGCCCCAGTGTTGCTGCGCCTGTGAAAGCGCTTCCAAGGAAGGGTGCTGGCTAGCAACAGCTTTCAGTGCTGGCACTTTTCATCTCTGAGCAATTGCTGGACGTTTGCAATTTCTCACCTGAGCTCTCTTTAGAGTGCGCGAGAGGATGAGCAGAAGATTCGGTGGCTAGAGAAGCCCAGAGCCCCAGTGTTCTTAGGCCTACAAAAGCGCTTCCAAGGAAGGGTGCTGGCTAGCAACAGCTTTCAGTGCTGGCACTTTTCATCTCTGAGCAATTGCTGGACGTTTGCAATTTCTCAGCTCGTGTCTACGAGACGGAAAGAGAATGACTGTGACGTTTGGTGGGTAGAGAAGCGCAAAGCCCCAGTGTTGCTGCGCCTGTGAAAGCGCTTCCAAGGAAGGGGGCTGGCTAGCAACAGCTTTCAGTGCTGGCACTTTTCATCTCTGAGCAATTGCTCGACGTTTGCAATTTCTCAGCTCGTGTGTACGAGACGGAAAGAGAATGACCATGACGTTTGGTGGCTAGAGAAGCGCAAAGCCCCAGTGTTGCTGCGCCTGTGAAAGCGCTTCCAAGGAAGGCTGCTGGCTAGCAACAGCTTTCAGTGCTGGCACTTTTCATCTCTGAGCAATTGCTCGACGTTTGCAATTTCTCACCTGAGCTCTCTTTAGAGTGCGCGAGAGGATGAGCACAAGATTAGGTGGCTAGAGAAGCCCAGAGCCCCAGTGTTCTTAGGCCTACAAAAGCGCTTCCAAGGAAGGGTGCTGGCTAGCAACAGCTTTCAGTGCTGGCGCTTTTCATCTCTGAGCAATTGCTCGACGTTTGCAATTTCTCAGCTCGTGTCTACGAGACGGAAAGAGAATGACCGTGACGTTTGGTGGCTAGAGAAGCGCAAAGCCCCAGTGTTGCTGCGCCTGTGAAAGCGCTTCCAAGGAAGGGTGCTGGCTAGCAACAGCTTTCAGTGCTGGCACTTTTCATCTCTGAGCAATTTCTCGACGTTTGTAATTTGTCACCTGAGCTCTCTTTAGAGTGCACGAGAGGATGAGCACAAGATTAGGTGGCTAGAGAAGCGCAAAGCCCCAGTGTTCTTAGGCCTACAAAAGCGCTTCCAAGGAAGGGGGCTGGCTAGCAACAGCTTTCAGTGCTGGCACTTTTCATCTCTGAGCAATTGCTCGACGTTTGCAATTTCTCAGCTCGTGTCTACGAGACGGAAAGAGAATGACCGTGACGTTTGGTGGCTAGAGAAGCGCAAAGCCTCAGTGTTGCTGCGCCTGTGAAAGCGCTTCCAAGGAAGGGGGCTGGCTAGCAACAGCTTTCAGTGCTGGCACTTTTCATCTCTGAGCAATTGCTCGACGTTTGCAATTTCTCAGCTCATGTCTACGAGACGGAAAGAGAATGACCGTGACGTTTGGTGGCTAGAGAAGCGCAAAGCCCCAGTGTTGCTGCGCCTGTGAAAGCGCTTCCAAGGAAGGGTGCTGGCTAGCAACAGCTTTCAGTGCTGGCACTTTTCATCTCTGAGCAATTGCTCGACGTTTGCAATTTCTCACCTGAGCTCTCTTTAGAGTGCACGAGACGATGAGCAGATTAGGTGGCTAGAGAAGCGCAAAGCCCCAGTGTTCTTAGGCCTACAAAAGCGCTTCCAAGGAAGGGTGCTGGCTAGCAACAGCTTTCAGTGCTGGCACTTTTCATCTCTGAGCAATTGCTCGACGTTTGCAATTTCTCACCTGAGCACCCTTTAGAGTGCGCGAGAGAATGAGCAGAAGATTAGGTGGCTAGAGAAGCGCAAAGCCCCAGTGTTCTTAGGCCTACAAAAGCGCTTCCAAGGAAGGGTGCTGGCTAGCAACAGCTTTCAGTGCTGGCACTTTTCATCTCGGAGCAATTGCTCGACGTTTGCAATTTCTCAGCTCGTGTCTACGAGACGGAAAGAGAATGACCGTGACGTTTGGTGGCTAGAGAAGCGCAAAGCCCCAGTGTTGCTGCGCCTGTGAAAGCGCTTCCAAGGAAGGGTGCTGGCTAGCAAGAGCTTTCAGTGCTGGCACTTTTCATCTCTGAGCAATTGCTCGACGTTTGCAATTTCTCACCTGAGCACCCTTTAGAGTGCGCGAGAGAATGAGCACAAGATTAGGTGGCTAGAGAAGCGCAAAGCCCCAGTGTTCTTAGGCCTACAAAAGCACTTCCAAGGAAGGCTGCTGGCTAGCAACAGCTTTCAGTGCTGGCACTTTTCATCTCTGAGCAATTGCTGGACGTTTGCAATTTCTCAGCTCGTGTCTACGAGACGGAAAGAGAATGACCATGACGTTTGGTGGCTAGAGAAGCGCAAAGCCTCAGTGTTGCTGCGCCTGTGAAAGCGCTTCCAAGGAAGGGTGCTGGCTAGCAAGAGCTTTCAGTGCTGGCACTTTTCATCTCTGAGCAATTGCTCGACGTTTGTAATTTCTCACCTGAGCTCTCTTTAGAGTGCGCGAGAGGATGAGCACAAGATTAGGTGGCTAGAGAAGCCCAGAGCCCCAGTGTTCTTAGGCCTACAAAAGCGCTTCCAAGGAAGGGTGCTGGCTAGCAACAGCTTTCAGTGCTGGCACTTTTCATCTCTGAGCAATTGCTCGACGTTTGCAATTTCTCAGCTCGTGTCTACGAGACGGAAAGAGAATGACCGTGACGTTTGGTGGCTAGAGAAGCGCAAAGCCCCAGTGTTGCTGCGCCTGTGAAAGCGCTTCCAAGGAAGGGTGCTGGCTAGCAAGAGCTTTCAGTGCTGGCACTTTTCATCTCTGAGCAATTGCTCGACGTTTGCAATTTCTCACCTGAGCTCTCTTTAGAGTGCGCGAGAGGATGAGCAGAAGATTAGGTGGCTAGAGAAGCGCAAAGCCCCAGTGTTCTTAGGCCTACAAAAGCGCTTCCAAGGAAGGGTGCTGGCTAGCAACAGCTTTCAGTGCTGGCACTTTTCATCTCTGAGCAATTGCTCGACGTTTGCAATTTCTCAGCTCGTGTCTACGAGACGGAAAGAGAATGACCGTGACGTTTGGTGGCTAGAGAAGCGCAAAGCCCCAGTGTTGCTGCGCCTGTGAAAGCGCTTCCAAGGAAGGGTGCTGGCTAGCAACAGCTTTCAGTGCTGGCACTTTTCATCTCTGAGCAATTGCTGGACATTTGCAATTTCTCACCTGAGCTCTCTTTAGAGTGCGCGAGAGAATGAGCAGAAGATTAGGTGGCTAGAGAAGCCCAGAGCCCCAGTCTTCTTAGGCCTACAAAAGCGCTTCCAAGGAAGGCTGCTGGCTAGCAACAGCTTTCAGTGCTGGCGCTTTTCATCTCTGAGCAATTGCTGGACGTTTGCAATTTCTCAGCTCGTGTCTACGAGACGGAAAGAGAATGACCGTGACATTTGGTGGCTAGAGAAGCGCAAAGCCCCAGTGTTGCTGCGCCTGTGAAAGCGCTTCCAAGGAAGGGTGCTGGCTAGCAACAGCTTTCAGTGCTGGCACTTTTCATCTCTGAGCAATTGCTGGACATTTGCAATTTCTCACCTGAGCTCTCTTTAGAGTGCGCGAGAGGATGAGCAGAAGATTCGGTGGCTAGAGAAGCCCAGAGCCCCAGTGTTCTTAGGCCTACAAAAGCGCTTCCAAGGAAGGCTGCTGCCTAGCAACAGCTTTCAGTGCTGGCACTTTTCATCTCTGAGCAATTGCTCGACATTTGCAATTTCTCAGCTCGTGTCTACGAGACGGAAAGAGAATGACCGTGACGTTTGGTGGCTAGAGAAGCGCAAAGCCCCAGTGTTGCTGCGCCTGTGAAAGCGCTTCCAAGGAAGGGGGCTGGCTAGCAACAGCTTTCAGTGCTGGCACTTTTCATCTCTGAGCAATTGCTCGACGTTTGCAATTTCTCAGCTCATGTCTACGAGACGGAAAGAGAATGACCGTGACGTTTGGTGGCTAGAGAAGCGCAAAGCCCCAGTGTTGCTGCGCCTGTGAAAGCGCTTCCAAGGAAGGGTGCTGGCTAGCAACAGCTTTCAGTGCTGGCACTTTTCATCTCTGAGCAATTGCTCGACGTTTGCAATTTCTCACCTGAGCTCTCTTTAGAGTGCACGAGACGATGAGCAGATTAGGTGGCTAGAGAAGCGCAAAGCCCCAGTGTTCTTAGGCCTACAAAAGCGCTTCCAAGGAAGGGTGCTGGCTAGCAACAGCTTTCAGTGCTGGCACTTTTCATCTCTGAGCAATTGCTCGACGTTTGCAATTTCTCACCTGAGCACCCTTTAGAGTGCGCGAGAGAATGAGCAGAAGATTAGGTGGCTAGAGAAGCGCAAAGCCCCAGTGTTCTTAGGCCTACAAAAGCGCTTCCAAGGAAGGGTGCTGGCTAGCAACAGCTTTCAGTGCTGGCACTTTTCATCTCTGAGCAATTGCTGGACGTTTGCAATTTCTCAGCTCGTGTCTACGAGACGGAAAGAGAATGACCGTGACGTTTGGTGGCTAGAGAAGCGCAAAGCCCCAGTGTTGCTGCGCCTGTGAAAGCGCTTCCAAGGAAGGGTGCTGGCTAGCAAGAGCTTTCAGTGCTGGCACTTTTCATCTCTGAGCAATTGCTCGACGTTTGCAATTTCTCACCTGAGCACCCTTTAGAGTGCGCGAGAGGATGAGCAGAAGATTAGGTGGCTAGAGAAGCGCAAAGCCCCAGTGTTCTTAGGCCTACAAAAGCGCTTCCAAGGAAGGGTGCTGGCTAGCAACAGCTTTCAGTGCTGGCACTTTTCATCTCTGAGCAATTGCTGGACGTTTGCAATTTCTCAGCTCGTGTCTACGAGACGGAAAGAGAATGACCATGACGTTTGGTGGCTAGAGAAGCGCAAAGCCTCAGTGTTGCTGCGCCTGTGAAAGCGCTTCCAAGGAAGGGTGCTGGCTAGCAACAGCTTTCAGTGCTGGCACTTTTCATCTCTGAGCAATTGCTCGACGTTTGTAATTTCTCACCTGAGCTCTCTTTAGAGTGCGCGAGAGGATGAGCACAAGATTAGGTGGCTAGAGAAGCCCAGAGCCCCAGTGTTCTTAGGCCTACAAAAGCGCTTCCAAGGAAGGCTGCTGGCTAGCAACAGCTTTCAGTGCTGGCACTTTTCATCTCTGAGCAATTGCTCGACGTTTGCAATTTCTCAGCTCGTGTCTACGAGACGGAAAGAGAATGACCGTGACGTTTGGTGGCTAGAGAAGCGCAAAGCCCCAGTGTTGCTGCGCCTGTGAAAGCGCTTCCAAGGAAGGGGGCTGGCTAGCAAGAGCTTTCAGTGCTGGCACTTTTCATCTCTGAGCAATTGCTCGACGTTTGCAATTTCTCACCTGAGCTCTCTTTAGAGTGCGCGAGAGGATGAGCACAAGATTAGGTGGCTAGAGAAGCGCAAAGCCCCAGTGTTCTTAGGCCTACAAAAGCGCTTCCAAGGAAGGGTGCTGGCTAGCAACAGCTTTCAGTGCTGGCACTTTTCATCTCTGAGCAATTGCTCGACGTTTGCAATTTCTCAGCTCGTGTCTACGAGACGGAAAGAGAATGACCGTGACGTTTGGTGGCTAGAGAAGCGCAAAGCCCCAGTGTTGCTGCGCCTGTGAAAGCGCTTCCAAGGAAGGGTGCTGGCTAGCAACAGCTTTCAGTGCTGGCACTTTTCATCTCTGAGCAATTGCTGGACATTTGCAATTTCTCACCTGAGCTCTCTTTAGAGTGCGCGAGAGAATGAGCAGAAGATTAGGTGGCTAGAGAAGCCCAGAGCCCCAGTCTTCTTAGGCCTACAAAAGCGCTTCCAAGGAAGGCTGCTGGCTAGCAACAGCTTTCAGTGCTGGCGCTTTTCATCTCTGAGCAATTGCTGGACGTTTGCAATTTCTCAGCTCGTGTCTACGAGACGGAAAGAGAATGACCGTGACATTTGGTGGCTAGAGAAGCGCAAAGCCCCAGTGTTGCTGCGCCTGTGAAAGCGCTTCCAAGGAAGGGTGCTGGCTAGCAACAGCTTTCAGTGCTGGCACTTTTCATCTCTGAGCAATTGCTCGACGTTTGCAATTTCTCAGCTCGTGTGTACGAGACGGAAAGAGAATGACCATGACGTTTGGTGGCTAGAGAAGCGCAAAGCCCCAGTGTTGCTGCGCCTGTGAAAGCGCTTCCAAGGAAGGGGGCTGGCTAGCAAGAGCTTTCAGTGCTGGCACTTTTCATCTCTGAGCAATTGCTCGACGTTTGCAATTTCTCACCTGAGCTCTCTTTAGAGTGCGCGAGAGGATGAGCACAAGATTAGGTGGCTAGAGAAGCCCAGAGCCCCAGTGTTCTTAGGCCTACAAAAGCGCTTCCAAGGAAGGGTGCTGGCTAGCAACAGCTTTCAGTGCTGGCGCTTTTCATCTCTGAGCAATTGCTCGACGTTTGCAATTTCTCAGCTCGTGTCTACGAGACGGAAAGAGAATGACCGTGACGTTTGGTGGCTAGAGAAGCGCAAAGCCCCAGTGTTGCTGCGCCTGTGAAAGCGCTTCCAAGGAAGGGGGCTGGCTAGCAACAGCTTTCAGTGCTGGCACTTTTCATCTCTGAGCAATTGCTCGACGTTTGCAATTTCTCAGCTCATGTCTACGAGACGGAAAGAGAATGACCGTGACGTTTGGTGGCTAGAGAAGCGCAAAGCCCCAGTGTTGCTGCGCCTGTGAAAGCGCTTCCAAGGAAGGGTGCTGGCTAGCAACAGCTTTCAGTGCTGGCACTTTTCATCTCTGAGCAATTGCTCGACGTTTGCAATTTCTCACCTGAGCTCTCTTTAGAGTGCACGAGACGATGAGCAGATTAGGTGGCTAGAGAAGCGCAAAGCCCCAGTGTTCTTAGGCCTACAAAAGCGCTTCCAAGGAAGGGTGCTGGCTAGCAACAGCTTTCAGTGCTGGCACTTTTCATCTCTGAGCAATTGCTCGACGTTTGCAATTTCTCACCTGAGCACCCTTTAGAGTGCGCGAGAGAATGAGCAGAAGATTAGGTGGCTAGAGAAGCGCAAAGCCCCAGTGTTCTTAGGCCTACAAAAGCGCTTCCAAGGAAGGGTGCTGGCTAGCAACAGCTTTCAGTGCTGGCACTTTTCATCTCTGAGCAATTGCTGGACGTTTGCAATTTCTCAGCTCGTGTCTACGAGACGGAAAGAGAATGACCGTGACGTTTGGTGGCTAGAGAAGCGCAAAGCCCCAGTGTTGCTGCGCCTGTGAAAGCGCTTCCAAGGAAGGGGGCTGGCTAGCAAGAGCTTTCAGTGCTGGCACTTTTCATCTCTGAGCAATTGCTCGACGTTTGTAATTTCTCACCTGAGCTCTCTTTAGAGTGCGCGAGAGGATGAGCAGAAGATTAGGTGGCTAGAGAAGCGCAAAGCCCCAGTGTTCTTAGGCCTACAAAAGCGCTTCCAAGGAAGGGTGCTGGCTAGCAACAGCTTTCAGTGCTGGCACTTTTCATCTCTGAGCAATTGCTCGACGTTTGCAATTTCTCAGCTCGTGTCTACGAGACGGAAAGAGAATGACCGTGACGTTTGGTGGCTAGAGAAGCGCAAAGCCCCAGTGTTGCTGCGCCTGTGAAAGCGCTTCCAAGGAAGGGTGCTGGCTAGCAAGAGCTTTCAGTGCTGGCACTTTTCATCTCTGAGCAATTGCTCGACGTTTGCAATTTCTCACCTGAGCTCTCTTTAGAGTGCGCGAGAGGATGAGCACAAGATTAGGTGGCTAGAGAAGCGCAAAGCCCCAGTGTTCTTAGGCCTACAAAAGCGCTTCCAAGGAAGGGTGCTGGCTAGCAACAGCTTTCAGTGCTGGCACTTTTCATCTCTGAGCAATTGCTCGACGTTTGCAATTTCTCAGCTCGTGTCTACGAGACGGAAAGAGAATGACCGTGACGTTTGGTGGCTAGAGAAGCGCAAAGCCCCAGTGTTGCTGCGCCTGTGAAAGCGCTTCCAAGGAAGGGTGCTGGCTAGCAACAGCTTTCAGTGCTGGCACTTTTCATCTCTGAGCAATTGCTGGACATTTGCAATTTCTCACCTGAGCTCTCTTTAGAGTGCGCGAGAGAATGAGCAGAAGATTAGGTGGCTAGAGAAGCCCAGAGCCCCAGTCTTCTTAGGCCTACAAAAGCGCTTCCAAGGAAGGCTGCTGGCTAGCAACAGCTTTCAGTGCTGGCGCTTTTCATCTCTGAGCAATTGCTGGACGTTTGCAATTTCTCAGCTCGTGTCTACGAGACGGAAAGAGAATGACCATGACATTTGGTGGCTAGAGAAGCGCAAAGCCCCAGTGTTGCTGCGCCTGTGAAAGCGCTTCCAAGGAAGGGTGCTGGCTAGCAACAGCTTTCAGTGCTGGCACTTTTCATCTCTGAGCAATTGCTGGACATTTGCAATTTCTCACCTGAGCTCTCTTTAGAGTGCGCGAGAGGATGAGCAGAAGATTCGGTGGCTAGAGAAGCCCAGAGCCCCAGTCTTCTTAGGCCTACAAAAGCGCTTCCAAGGAAGGCTGCTGGCTAGCAACAGCTTTCAGTGCTGGCGCTTTTCATCTCTGAGCAATTGCTGGACGTTTGCAATTTCTCAGCTCGTGTCTACGAGACGGAAAGAGAATGACCGTGACGTTTGGTGGCTAGAGAAGCGCAAAGCCCCAGTGTTGCTGCGCCTGTGAAAGCGCTTCCAAGGAAGGGTGCTGGCTAGCAACAGCTTTCAGTGCTGGCACTTTTCATCTCTGAGCAATTGCTCGACGTTTGCAATTTCTCACTTGAGCTCTCTTTAGAGTGCGCGAGAGGATGAGCAGAGGATTAGGTGGCTAGAGAAGCGCAAAGCCCCAGTGTTCTTAGGCCTACAAAAGCGCTTCCAAGGAAGGCTGCTGGCTAGCAACAGCTTTCAGTGCTGGCACTTTTCATCTCTGAGCAATTGCTCGACGTTTGCAATTTCTCAGCTCGTGTCTACGAGACGGAAAGAGAATGACCGTGACGTTTGGTGGCTAGAGAAGCGCAAAGCCCCAGTGTTGCTGCGCCTGTGAAAGCGCTTCCAAGGAAGGGGGCTGGCTAGCAACAGCTTTCAGTGCTGGCACTTTTCATCTCTGAGCAATTGCTCGACGTTTGCAATTTCTCACCTGAGCTCTCTTTAGAGTGCACGAGACGATGAGCAGATTAGGTGGCTAGAGAAGCGCAAAGCCCCAGTGTTGCTGCGCCTGTGAAAGCGCTTCCAAGGAAGGGTGCTGGCTAGCAACAGCTTTCAGTGCTGGCACTTTTCATCTCTGAGCAATTGCTCGACGTTTGCAATTTCTCACCTGAGCTCTCTTTAGAGTGCACGAGACGATGAGCAGATTAGGTGGCTAGAGAAGCGCAAAGCCCCAGTGTTCTTAGGCCTACAAAAGCGCTTCCAAGGAAGGGTGCTGGCTAGCAAGAGCTTTCAGTGCTGGCACTTTTCATCTCTGAGCAATTGCTGGACATTTGCAATTTCTCACCTGAGCACCCTTTAGAGTGCGCGAGAGAATGAGCAGAAGATTCGGTGGCTAGAGAAGCGCAAAGCCCCAGTGTTCTTAGGCCTACAAAAGCGCTTCCAAGGAAGGGTGCTGGCTAGCAACAGCTTTCAGTGCTGGCACTTTTCATCTCTGAGCAATTGCTGGACGTTTGCAATTTCTCAGCTCGTGTCTACGAGACGGAAAGAGAATGACCGTGACGTTTGGTGGCTAGAGAAGCGCAAAGCCCCAGTGTTGCTGCGCCTGTGAAAGCGCTTCCAAGGAAGGCTGCTGGCTAGCAACAGCTTTCAGTGCTGGCACTTTTCATCTCTGAGCAATTGCTCGACGTTTGCAATTTCTCACTTGAGCTCTCTTTAGAGTGCGCGAGAGGATGAGCAGAGGATTAGGTGGCTAGAGAAGCGCAAAGCCCCAGTGTTCTTAGGCCTACAAAAGCGCTTCCAAGGAAGGCTGCTGGCTAGCAACAGCTTTCAGTGCTGGCACTTTTCATCTCTGAGCAATTGCTCGACGTTTGCAATTTCTCAGCTCGTGTCTACGAGACGGAAAGAGAATGACCGTGACGTTTGGTGGCTAGAGAAGCGCAAAGCCCCAGTGTTGCTGCGCCTGTGAAAGCGCTTCCAAGGAAGGGGGCTGGCTAGCAACAGCTTTCAGTGCTGGCACTTTTCATCTCTGAGCAATTGCTCGACGTTTGCAATTTCTCAGCTCATGTCTACGAGACGGAAAGAGAATGACCGTGACGTTTGGTGGCTAGAGAAGCGCAAAGCCCCAGTGTTGCTGCGCCTGTGAAAGCGCTTCCAAGGAAGGGTGCTGGCTAGCAACAGCTTTCAGTGCTGGCACTTTTCATCTCTGAGCAATTGCTCGACGTTTGCAATTTCTCACCTGAGCTCTCTTTAGAGTGCACGAGACGATGAGCAGATTAGGTGGCTAGAGAAGCGCAAAGCCCCAGTGTTCTTAGGCCTACAAAAGCGCTTCCAAGGAAGGGTGCTGGCTAGCAACAGCTTTCAGTGCTGGCACTTTTCATCTCTGAGCAATTGCTCGACGTTTGCAATTTCTCACCTGAGCACCCTTTAGAGTGCGCGAGAGAATGAGCAGAAGATTAGGTGGCTAGAGAAGCGCAAAGCCCCAGTGTTCTTAGGCCTACAAAAGCGCTTCCAAGGAAGGGTGCTGGCTAGCAACAGCTTTCAGTGCTGGCACTTTTCATCTCGGAGCAATTGCTCGACGTTTGCAATTTCTCAGCTCGTGTCTACGAGACGGAAAGAGAATGACCGTGACGTTTGGTGGCTAGAGAAGCGCAAAGCCCCAGTGTTGCTGCGCCTGTGAAAGCGCTTCCAAGGAAGGGTGCTGGCTAGCAAGAGCTTTCAGTGCTGGCACTTTTCATCTCTGAGCAATTGCTCGACGTTTGCAATTTCTCACCTGAGCACCCTTTAGAGTGCGCGAGAGAATGAGCACAAGATTAGGTGGCTAGAGAAGCGCAAAGCCCCAGTGTTCTTAGGCCTACAAAAGCACTTCCAAGGAAGGCTGCTGGCTAGCAACAGCTTTCAGTGCTGGCACTTTTCATCTCTGAGCAATTGCTGGACGTTTGCAATTTCTCAGCTCGTGTCTACGAGACGGAAAGAGAATGACCATGACGTTTGGTGGCTAGAGAAGCGCAAAGCCTCAGTGTTGCTGCGCCTGTGAAAGCGCTTCCAAGGAAGGGTGCTGGCTAGCAAGAGCTTTCAGTGCTGGCACTTTTCATCTCTGAGCAATTGCTCGACGTTTGTAATTTCTCACCTGAGCTCTCTTTAGAGTGCGCGAGAGGATGAGCACAAGATTAGGTGGCTAGAGAAGCCCAGAGCCCCAGTGTTCTTAGGCCTACAAAAGCGCTTCCAAGGAAGGGTGCTGGCTAGCAACAGCTTTCAGTGCTGGCACTTTTCATCTCTGAGCAATTGCTCGACGTTTGCAATTTCTCAGCTCGTGTCTACGAGACGGAAAGAGAATGACCGTGACGTTTGGTGGCTAGAGAAGCGCAAAGCCCCAGTGTTGCTGCGCCTGTGAAAGCGCTTCCAAGGAAGGGTGCTGGCTAGCAAGAGCTTTCAGTGCTGGCACTTTTCATCTCTGAGCAATTGCTCGACGTTTGCAATTTCTCACCTGAGCTCTCTTTAGAGTGCGCGAGAGGATGAGCAGAAGATTAGGTGGCTAGAGAAGCGCAAAGCCCCAGTGTTCTTAGGCCTACAAAAGCGCTTCCAAGGAAGGGTGCTGGCTAGCAACAGCTTTCAGTGCTGGCACTTTTCATCTCTGAGCAATTGCTCGACGTTTGCAATTTCTCAGCTCGTGTCTACGAGACGCAAAGAGAATGACCGTGACGTTTGGTGGCTAGAGAAGCGCAAAGCCCCAGTGTTGCTGCGCCTGTGAAAGCGCTTCCAAGGAAGGGTGCTGGCTAGCAACAGCTTTCAGTGCTGGCACTTTTCATCTCTGAGCAATTGCTGGACATTTGCAATTTCTCACCTGAGCTCTCTTTAGAGTGCGCGAGAGAATGAGCAGAAGATTAGGTGGCTAGAGAAGCCCAGAGCCCCAGTCTTCTTAGGCCTACAAAAGCGCTTCCAAGGAAGGCTGCTGGCTAGCAACAGCTTTCAGTGCTGGCGCTTTTCATCTCTGAGCAATTGCTGGACGTTTGCAATTTCTCAGCTCGTGTCTACGAGACGGAAAGAGAATGACCGTGACATTTGGTGGCTAGAGAAGCGCAAAGCCCCAGTGTTGCTGCGCCTGTGAAAGCGCTTCCAAGGAAGGGTGCTGGCTAGCAACAGCTTTCAGTGCTGGCACTTTTCATCTCTGAGCAATTGCTGGACATTTGCAATTTCTCACCTGAGCTCTCTTTAGAGTGCGCGAGAGGATGAGCAGAAGATTCGGTGGCTAGAGAAGCCCAGAGCCCCAGTGTTCTTAGGCCTACAAAAGCGCTTCCAAGGAAGGCTGCTGCCTAGCAACAGCTTTCAGTGCTGGCACTTTTCATCTCTGAGCAATTGCTCGACATTTGCAATTTCTCAGCTCGTGTCTACGAGACGGAAAGAGAATGACCGTGACGTTTGGTGGCTAGAGAAGCGCAAAGCCCCATTGTTGCTGCGCCTGTGAAAGCGCTTCCAAGGAAGGGTGCTGGCTAGCAACAGCTTTCAGTGCTGGCACTTTTCATCTCTGAGCAATTGCTCGACGTTTGTAATTTCTCACCTGAGCTCTCTTTAGAGTGCACGAGAGGATGAGCAGAAGATTAGGTGGCTAGAGAAGCGCAAAGCCCCAGTGTTCTTAGGCCTACAAAAGCGCTTCCAAGGAAGGGTGCTGGCTAGCAACAGCTTTCAGTGCTGGCACTTTTGATCTCTGAGCAATTGCTGGACGTTTGCAATTTCTCAGCTCGTGTCTACGAGACGGAAAGAGAATGACCATGACGTTTGGTGGCTAGAGAAGCGCAAAGCCCCATTGTTGCTGCGCCTGTGAAAGCGCTTCCAAGGAAGGCTGCTGGCTAGCAACAGCTTTCAGTGCTGGCACTTTTCATCTCTGAGCAATTGCTCGACGTTTGCAATTTCTCAGCTCGTGTGTACGAGACGGAAAGAGAATGACCATGACGTTTGGTGGCTAGAGAAGCGCAAAGCCCCAGTGTTGCTGCGCCTGTGAAAGCGCTTCCAAGGAAGGCTGCTGGCTAGCAAGAGCTTTCAGTGCTGGCACTTTTCATCTCTGAGCAATTGCTCGACGTTTGCAATTTCTCACCTGAGCTCTCTTTAGAGTGCGCGAGAGGATGAGCACAAGATTAGGTGGCTAGAGAAGCCCAGAGCCCCAGTGTTCTTAGGCCTACAAAAGCGCTTCCAAGGAAGGGTGCTGGCTAGCAACAGCTTTCAGTGCTGGCACTTTTCATCTCTGAGCAATTGCTCGACGTTTGCAATTTCTCAGCTCGTGTCTACGAGACGGAAAGAGAATGACCGTGACGTTTGGTGGCTAGAGAAGCGCAAAGCCCCAGTGTTGCTGCGCCTGTGAAAGCGCTTCCAAGGAAGGCTGCTGGCTAGCAACAGCTTTCAGTGCTGGCACTTTTCATCTCTGAGCAATTGCTCGACGTTTGCAATTTCTCACCTGAGCTCTCTTTAGAGTGCGCGAGAGGATGAGCAGAAGATTAGGTGGCTAGAGAAGCCCAGAGCCCCAGTCTTCTTAGGCCTACAAAAGCGCTTCCAAGGAAGGGTGCTGGCTAGCAACAGCTTTCAGTGCTGGCACTTTTCATCTCTGAGCAATTGCTGGACGTTTGCAATTTCTCAGCTCGTGTCTACGAGACGGAAAGAGAATGACTGTGACGTTTGGTGGGTAGAGAAGCGCAAAGCCCCAGTGTTGCTGCGCCTGTGAAAGCGCTTCCAAGGAAGGGGGCTGGCTAGCAACAGCTTTCAGTGCTGGCACTTTTCATCTCTGAGCAATTGCTCGACGTTTGCAATTTCTCAGCTCGTGTGTACGAGACGGAAAGAGAATGACCATGACGTTTGGTGGCTAGAGAAGCGCAAAGCCCCAGTGTTGCTGCGCCTGTGAAAGCGCTTCCAAGGAAGGCTGCTGGCTAGCAACAGCTTTCAGTGCTGGCACTTTTCATCTCTGAGCAATTGCTCGACGTTTGCAATTTCTCACCTGAGCTCTCTTTAGAGTGCGCGAGAGGATGAGCACAAGATTAGGTGGCTAGAGAAGCCCAGAGCCCCAGTGTTCTTAGGCCTACAAAAGCGCTTCCAAGGAAGGGTGCTGGCTAGCAACAGCTTTCAGTGCTGGCGCTTTTCATCTCTGAGCAATTGCTCGACGTTTGCAATTTCTCAGCTCGTGTCTACGAGACGGAAAGAGAATGACCGTGACGTTTGGTGGCTAGAGAAGCGCAAAGCCCCAGTGTTGCTGCGCCTGTGAAAGCGCTTCCAAGGAAGGGTGCTGGCTAGCAACAGCTTTCAGTGCTGGCACTTTTCATCTCTGAGCAATTTCTCGACGTTTGTAATTTGTCACCTGAGCTCTCTTTAGAGTGCACGAGAGGATGAGCACAAGATTAGGTGGCTAGAGAAGCGCAAAGCCCCAGTGTTCTTAGGCCTACAAAAGCGCTTCCAAGGAAGGGGGCTGGCTAGCAACAGCTTTCAGTGCTGGCACTTTTCATCTCTGAGCAATTGCTCGACGTTTGCAATTTCTCAGCTCGTGTCTACGAGACGGAAAGAGAATGACCATGACGTTTGGTGGCTAGAGAAGCGCAAAGCCCCATTGTTGCTGCGCCTGTGAAAGCGCTTCCAAGGAAGGGGGCTGGCTAGCAACAGCTTTCAGTGCTGGCACTTTTCATCTCTGAGCAATTGCTGGACATTTGCAATTTCTCACCTGAGCTCTCTTTAGAGTGCGCGAGAGGATGAGCACAAGATTAGGTGGCTAGAGAAGCGCAAAGCCCCAGTGTTCTTAGGCCTACAAAAGCGCTTCCAAGGAAGGGTGCTGGCTAGCAAGAGCTTTCAGTGCTGGCACTTTTCATCTCTGAGCAATTGCTGGACATTTGCAATTTCTCACCTGAGCACCCTTTAGAGTGCGCGAGAGAATGAGCAGAAGATTCGGTGGCTAGAGAAGCGCAAAGCCCCAGTGTTCTTAGGCCTACAAAAGCGCTTCCAAGGAAGGGTGCTGGCTAGCAACAGCTTTCAGTGCTGGCACTTTTCATCTCTGAGCAATTGCTGGACGTTTGCAATTTCTCAGCTCGTGTCTACGAGACGGAAAGAGAATGACCGTGACGTTTGGTGGCTAGAGAAGCGCAAAGCCCCAGTGTTGCTGCGCCTGTGAAAGCGCTTCCAAGGAAGGCTGCTGGCTAGCAACAGCTTTCAGTGCTGGCACTTTTCATCTCTGAGCAATTGCTGGACATTTGCAATTTCTCACCTGAGCTCTCTTTAGAGTGCGCGAGAGGATGAGCAGAAGATTAGGTGGCTAGAGAAGCCCAGAGCCCCAGTGTTCTTAGGCCTACAAAAGCGCTTCCAAGGAAGGCTGCTGGCTAGCAACAGCTTTCAGTGCTGGCGCTTTTCATCTCTGAGCAATTGCTCGACGTTTGCAATTTCTCAGCTCGTGTCTACGAGACGGAAAGAGAATGACCGTGACGTTTGGTGGCTAGAGAAGCGCAAAGCCCCAGTGTTGCTGCGCCTGTGAAAGCGCTTCCAAGGAAGGGTGCTGGCTAGCAACAGCTTTCAGCGCTGGCACTTTTCATCTCTGAGCAATTGCTCGACGTTTGTAATTTCTCACCTGAGCACCCTTTAGAGTGCGCGAGAGAATGAGCAGAAGATTAGGTGGCTAGAGAAGCGCAAAGCCCCAGTGTTCTTAGGGCTACAAAAGCGCTTCCAAGGAAGGGTGCTGGCTAGCAACAGCTTTCAGTGCTGGCACTTTTCATCTCTGAGCAATTGCTGGACGTTTGCAATTTCTCAGCTCGTGTCTACGAGACGGAGAAATAGTGACCGTGACGTTTGGTGGCTAGAGAAGCGCAAAGCCTCAGTGTTGCTGCGCCTGTGAAAGCGCTTCCAAGGAAGGGTGCTGGCTAGCAAGAGCTTTCAGTGCTGGCACTTTTCATCTCTGAGCAATTGCTCGACGTTTGTAATTTCTCACCTGAGCTCTCTTTAGAGTGCGCGAGAGAATGAGCAGAAGATTAGGTGGCTAGAGAAGCCCAGAGCCCCAGTGTTCTTAGGCCTACAAAAGCGCTTCCAAGGAAGGCTGCTGGCTAGCAACAGCTTTCAGTGCTGGCACTTTTCATCTCTGAGCAATTGCTCGACGTTTGCAATTTCTCAGCTCGTGTCTACGAGACGGAAAGAGAATGACCATGACGTTTGGTGGCTAGAGAAGCGCAAAGCCCCAGTGTTGCTGCGCCTGTGAAAGCGCTTCCAAGGAAGGGGGCTGGCTAGCAACAGCTTTCAGTGCTGGCACTTTTCATCTCTGAGCAATTGCTGGACATTTGTAATTTCTCACATGAGCTCTCTTTAGAGTGCGCGAGAGGATGAGCACAAGATTAGGTGGCTAGAGAAGCGCAAAGCCCCAGTGTTCTTAGGCCTACAAAAGCGCTTCCAAGGAAGGGTGCTGGCTAGCAACAGCTTTCAGTGCTGGCGCTTTTCATCTCTGAGCAATTGCTGGACGTTTGCAATTTCTCAGCTCATGTCTACGAGACGGAAAGAGAATGACCGTGACGTTTGGTGGCTAGAGAAGCGCAAAGCCCCAGTGTTGCTGCGCCTGTGAAAGCGCTTCCAAGGAAGGGTGCTGGCTAGCAACAGCTTTCAGTGCTGGCACTTTTCATCTCTGAGCAATTGCTCGACGTTTGCAATTTCTCACCTGAGCTCTCTTTAGAGTGCACGAGACGATGAGCAGATTAGGTGGCTAGAGAAGCGCAAAGCCCCAGTGTTCTTAGGCCTACAAAAGCGCTTGCAAGGAAGGGTGCTGGCTAGCAAGAGCTTTCAGTGCTGGCACTTTTCATCTCTGAGCAATTGCTCGACGTTTGCAATTTCTCACCTGAGCTCTCTTTAGAGTGCACGAGACGATGAGCAGATTAGGTGGCTAGAGAAGCGCAAAGCCCCAGTGTTCTTAGGCCTACAAAAGCGCTTCCAAGGAAGGGTGCTGGCTAGCAAGAGCTTTCAGTGCTGGCACTTTTCATCTCTGAGCAATTGCTGGACATTTGCAATTTCTCACCTGAGCACCCTTTAGAGTGCGCGAGAGAATGAGCAGAAGATTAGGTGGCTAGAGAAGCGCAAAGCCCCAGTGTTCTTAGGCCTACAAAAGCGCTTCCAAGGAAGGGTGCTGGCTAGCAAGAGCTTTCAGTGCTGGCACTTTTCATCTCTGAGCAATTGCTGGACGTTTGCAATTTCTCAGCTCGTGTCTACGAGACGGAAAGAGAATGACCGTGACGTTTGGTGGCTAGAGAAGCGCAAAGCCCCAGTGTTGCTGCGCCTGTGAAAGCGCTTCCAAGGAAGGCTGCTGGCTAGCAAGAGCTTTCAGTGCTGGCACTTTTCATCTCTGAGCAATTGCTGGACGTTTGCAATTTCTCACCTGAGCTCTCTTTAGAGTGCACGAGAGGATGAGCAGAAGATTAGGTGGCTAGAGAAGCCCAGAGCCCCAGTGTTCTTAGGCCTACAAAAGCGCTTCCAAGGAAGGGTGCTGGCTAGCAACAGCTTTCAGTGCTGGCGCTTTTCATCTCTGAGCAATTGCTGGACGTTTGCAATTTCTCAGCTCGTGTCTACGAGACGGAAAGAGAATGACCGTGACGTTTGGTGGCTAGAGAAGCGCAAAGCCCCAGTGTTGCTGCGCCTGTGAAAGCGCTTCCAAGGAAGGCTGCTGGCTAGCAACAGCTTTCAGTGCTGGCACTTTTCATCTCTGAGCAATTGCTCGACGTTTGTAATTTCTCACCTGAGCACCCTTTAGAGTGCGCGAGAGAATGAGCAGAAGATTAGGTGGCTAGAGAAGCCCAGAGCCCCAGTGTTCTTAGGCCTACAAAAGCGCTTCCAAGGAAGGGTGCTGGCTAGCAACAGCTTTCAGTGCTGGCGCTTTTCATCTCTGAGCAATTGCTCGACGTTTGCAATTTCTCAGCTCGTGTCTACGAGACGGAAAGAGAATGACCGTGACGTTTGGTGGCTAGAGAAGCGCAAAGCCCCAGTGTTGCTGCGCCTGTGAAAGCGCTTCCAAGGAAGGCTGCTGGCTAGCAACAGCTTTCAGTGCTGGCACTTTTCATCTCTGAGCAATTGCTCGACGTTTGTAATTTCTCACCTGAGCACCCTTTAGAGTGCGCGAGAGAATGAGCAGAAGATTAGGTGGCTAGAGAAGCGCAAAGCCCCAGTGTTCTTAGGCCTACAAAAGCGCTTCCAAGGAAGGGTGCTGGCTAGCAACAGCTTTCAGTGCTGGCACTTTTCATCTCTGAGCAATTGCTGGACGTTTGCAATTTCTCAGCTCGTGTCTACGAGACGGAGAAATAGTGACCGTGACGTTTGGTGGCTAGAGAAGCGCAAAGCCTCAGTGTTGCTGCGCCTGTGAAAGCGCTTCCAAGGAAGGCTGCTGGCTAGCAAGAGCTTTCAGTGCTGGCACTTTTCATCTCTGAGCAATTGCTCGACGTTTGTAATTTCTCACCTGAGCTCTCTTTAGAGTGCGCGAGAGAATGAGCACAAGATTAGGTGGCTAGAGAAGCCCAGAGCCCCAGTGTTCTTAGGCCTACAAAAGCGCTTCCAAGGAAGGCTGCTGGCTAGCAACAGCTTTCAGTGCTGGCACTTTTCATCTCTGAGCAATTGCTGGACGTTTGCAATTTCTCAGCTTGTGTCTACGAGACGGATGGAGAATGACCGTGACGTTTGGTGGGTAGAGAAGCGCAAAGCCCCAGTGTTGCTGCACCTGTGAAAGCGCTTCCAAGGAAGGGTGCTGGCTAGCAACAGCTTTCAGTGCTGGCACTTTTCATCTCTGAGCAATTGCTCGACGTTTGCAATTTCTCACCTGAGCTCTCTTTAGAGTGCGCGAGAGGATGAGCACAAGATTAGGTGGCTAGAGAAGCGCAAAGCCCCAGTGTTCTTAGGCCTACAAAAGCGCTTCCAAGGAAGGGTGCTGGCTAGCAACAGCTTTCAGTGCTGGCACTTTTCATCTCTGAGCAATTGCTCGATGTTTGCAATTTCTCAGCTCGTGTCAACGAGACGGAAAGAGAATGACAGTGACGTTTGGTGGGTAGAGAAGCGCAAAGCCCCAGTGTTGCTGCGCCTGTGAAAGCGCTTCCAAGGAAGGGTGCTGGCTAGCAACAGCTTTCAGTGCTGGCACTTTTCATCTCTGAGCAATTGCTGGACGTTTGCAATTTCTCACCTGAGCTCTCCTTTGAGTGCGCGAGAGGATGAGCAGAAGATTAGGTGGCTAGAGAAGCCCAGAGCCCCACTGTTCTTAGGCCTACAAAAGCGCTTCCAAGGAAGGGTGCTGGCTAGCAACAGCTTTCAGTGCTGCCACTTTTCATCTCTGAGCAATTGCTCGATGTTTGCAATTTCTCAGCTCGTGTCTACGAGACGGAAAGAGAATGACTGTGACGTTTGGTGGCTAGAGAAGCGCAAAGCGCCAGTGTTACTGCGCCTGTGAAAGCGCTTCCAAGGAAGGCTGCTGGCTAGCAACAGCTTTCAGTGCTGGCACTTTTCATCTCTGAGCAATTGCTCGATGTTTGCAATTTCTCACCTGAGCTCTCTTTAGAGTGCGCGAGAGGATGAGCAGAAGATTAGGTGGCTAGAGAAGCCCAGAGCCCCACTGTTCTTAGGCCTACAAAAGCGCTTCCAAGGAAGGGTGCTGGCTAGCAACAGCTTTCAGTGCTGGCACTTTTCATCTCTGAGCAATTGCTCGACGTTTGCAATTTCTCAACTCGTGTCTACGAGACGGAAAGAGAATGACCGTGACGTTTGGTGGGTAGAGAAGCGCAAAGCCCCAGTGTTGCTGCGCCTGTGAAAGCGCTTCCAAGGAAGGGGGCTGGCTAGCAACAGCTTTCAGTGCTGGCACTTTTCATCTCTGAGCAATTGCTCGACGTTTGCAATTTCTCACTTGAGCTCTCTTTAGAGTGCGCGAGAGGATGAGCAGAAGATTAGGTGGCTAGAGAAGCCCAGAGCCCCAGTGTTCTTAGGCCTACAAAAGCACTTCCAAGGAAGGGTGCTGGCTAGCAACAGCTTTCAGTGCTGGCACTTTTCATCTCTGAGCAATTGCTGGACATTTGCAATTTCTCAGCTCGTGTCTACGAGACGGAAAGAGAATGACCGTGACGTTTGGTGGCTAGAGAAGCGCAAAGCCCCAGTGTTGCTGCGCCTGTGAAAGCGCTTCCAAGGAAGGCTGCTGGCTAGCAACAGCTTTCAGTGCTGGCACTTTTCATCTCTGAGCAATTGCTGGACGTTTGCAATTTCTCACCTGAGCTCTCTTTAGAGTGCACGAGAGGATGAGCAGAAGATTAGGTGGCTAGAGAAGCCCAGAGCCCTACTGTTCTTAGGGCTTCAAAAGCGCTTCCAAGGAAGGGTGCTGGCTAGCAACAGCTTTCAGTGCTGGCACTTTTCATCTCTGAGCAATTGCTGGACATTTGCAATTTCTCAGCTCGTGTCTACGAGACGGAAAGAGAATGACCGTGACGTTTGGTGGGTAGAGAAGCGCAAAGCGCCAGTGTTGCTGCGCCTGTGAAAGCGCTTCCAAGGAAGGCTGCTGGCTAGCAACAGCTTTCAGTGCTGGCACTTTTCATCTCTGAGCAATTGCTCGACGTTTGCAATTTCTCACCTGAGCTCTCTTTAGAGTGCGCGAGAGGATGAGCACAAGATTAGGTGGCTAGAGAAGCGCAAAGCCCCAGAGTGCTTAGGGCTTCAAAAGCACTTCCAAGGAAGGGTGCTGGCTAGCAACAGCTTTCAGTGCTGGCACTTTTCATCTCTGAGCAATTGCTGGACATTTGCAATTTCTCAACTCGTGTCTACGAGACGGAAAGAGAATGACCGTGACGTTTGGTGGGTAGAGAAGCGCAAAGCCCCAGTGTTGCTGCGCCTGTGAAAGCGCTTCCAAGGAAGGGTGCTGGCTAGCAACAGCTTTCAGTGCTGGCACTTTTCATCTCTGAGCAATTGCTCGACGTTTGCAATTTCTCACCTGAGCTCTCCTTTGAGTGCGCGAGAGGATGAGCAGAAGATTAGGTGGCTAGAGAAGCCCAGAGCCCCAGTGTTCTTAGGCCTACAAAAGCGCTTCCAAGGAAGGGTGCTGGCTAGCAACAGCTTTCAGTACTGGCACTTTTCATCTCTGAGCAATTGCTCGACGTTTGCAATCTCTCAGCTCGTGTCTACGAGACGGAAAGAGAATGACCGTGACGTTTAGTGGCTAGAGAAGCGCAAAGCCCCAGTGTTGCTGCGCCTGTGAAAGCGCTTCCAAGGAAGGGTGCTGGCTAGCAACAGCTTTCAGTGCTGGCACTTTTCATCTCTGAGCAATTGCTCGACGTTTGCAATTTCTCACCTGAGCTCTCTTTAGAGTGCGCGAGAGGATGAGCAGAAGATTAGGTGGCTAGAGAAGCCCAGAGCCCCAGTCTTCTTAGGCCTACAAAAGCGCTTCCAAAGAAGGGTGCTGGCTAGCAACAGCTTTCAGTGCTGGCACTTTTCATCTCTGAGCAATTGCTCGATGTTTGCAATTTCTCACCTGAGCTCTCTTTAGAGTGCACGAGAGGATGAGCAGAAGATTAGGTGGCTAGAGAAGCCCAGAGCCCTACTGTTCTTAGGCCTACAAAAGCGCTTCCAAGGAAGGCTGCTGGCTAGCAACAGCTTTCAGTGCTGGCACTTTTCATCTCTGAGCAATTGCTGGACATTTGCAATTTCTCAGCTCGTGTCTACGAGACGGAAAGAGAATGACCGTGACGTTTGGTGGGTAGAGAAGCGCAAAGCCCCAGTGTTGCTGCGCTTGTGAAAGCGCTTCCAAGGAAGGGTGCTGGCTAGCAACAGCTTTCAGTGCTGGCACTTTTCATCTCTGAGCAATTGCTCGACGTTTGCAATTTCTCAGCTCGTGTCTACGAGACGGAAAGAGAATGACCGTGACGTTTGGAGGGTAGAGAAGCGCAAAGCGCCAGTGTTGCTGCGCCTGTGAAAGCGCTTCCAAGGAAGGGTGCTGGCTAGCAACAGCTTTCAGTGCTGGCACTTTTCATCTCTGAGCAATTGCTCGACGTTTGCAATTTCTCACCTGAGCTCTCTTTAGAGTGCGCGAGAGGATGAGCACAAGATTAGGTGGCTAGAGAAGCGCAAAGCCCCAGAGTGCTTAGGGCTTCAAAAGCGCTTCCAAGGAAGGGTGCTGGCTAGCAACAGCTTTCAGTGCTGGCACTTTTCATCTCTGAGCAATTGCTGGACATTTGCAATTTCTCAACTCGTGTCTACGAGACGGAAAGAGAATGACCGTGACGTTTGGTGGCTAGAGAAGCGCAAAGCCCCAGTGTTGCTGCGCCTGTGAAAGCGCTTCCAAGGAAGGGTGCTGGCTAGCAACAGCTTTCAGTGCTGGCACTTTTCATCTCTGAGCAATTGCTCTACCTTTGCAATTTCTCACCTGAGCTCTCTTTAGAGTGCACGAGAGGATGAGCAGAAGATTAGGTGGCTAGAGAAGCCCAGAGCCCTACTGTTCTTAGGGCTTCAAAAGCGCTTCCAAGGAAGGGTGCTGGCTAGCAACAGCTTTCAGTGCTGGCACTTTTCATCTCTGAGCAATTGCTCGACGTTTGCAATCTCTCAGCTCGTGTCTACGAGACGGAAAGAGAATGACCGTGACGTTTGGTGGGTAGAGAAGCGCAAAGCCCCAGTGTTGCTGCGCCTGTGAAAGCGCTTCCAAGGAAGGGGGCTGGCTAGCAACAGCTTTCAGTGCTGGCACTTTTCATCTCTGAGCAATTGCTGGACGTTTGCAATTTCTCACCTGAGCTCTCTTTAGAGTGCGCGAGAGGATGAGCAGAAGATTAGGTGGCTAGAGAAGCCCAGAGCCCCAGTCTTCTTAGGCCTACAAAAGCGCTTCCAAAGAAGGGTGCTGGCTAGCAACAACTTTCAGTGCTGGCACTTTTCATCTCTGAGCAATTGCTCGATGTTTGCAATTTCTCAGCTCGTGTCTAAGAGACGGAAAGAGAATGACTGTGACGTTTGGTGGCTAGAGAAGCGCAAAGCCCCAGTGTTACTGCGCCTGTGAAAGCGCTTCCAAGGAAGGGTGCTGGCTAGCAAGACCTTTCAGTGCTGGCACTTTTCATCTCTGAGCAATTGCTGGACGTTTGCAATTTCTCAGCTGAGCTCTCTTTAGAGTGCGCGAGAGGATGAGCAGAAGATTAGGTGGCTAGAGAAGCCCAGAGCCCCACTGTTCTTAGGCCTACAAAAGCGCTTCCAAGGAAGGGTGCTGGCTAGCAACAGCTTTCAGTGCTGGCACTTTTCACCTCTGAGCAATTGCTCGACGTTTGCAATTTCTCAACTCGTGTCTACGAGACGGAAAGAGAATGACCGTGACGTTTGGTGGCTAGAGAAGCGCAAAGCCCCAGTGTTGCTGCGCCTGTGAAAGCGCTTCCAAGGGAGGGTGCTGGCTAGCAACAGCTTTCAGTGCTGGCACTTTTCATCTCTGAGCAATTGCTCGACGTTTGCAATTTCTCACCTGAGCTCTCTTTAGAGTGCGCGAGAGGATGAGCACAAGATTAGGTGGCTAGAGAAGCCCAGAGCCCTACTGTTCTTAGGGCTTCAAAAGCGCTTCCAAGGAAGGGTGCTGGCTAGCAAGAGCTTTCAGTGCTGGCACTTTTCATCTCTGAGCAATTGCTCGACGTTTGCAGTCTCTCAGCTCGTGTCTACGAGACGGAAAGAGAATGACCGTGACGTTTGGTGGGTAGAGAAGCGCAAAGCCCCAGTGTTGCTGCGCCTGTGAAAGCGTTTCCAAGGAAGGGTGCTGGCTAGCAACAGCTTTCAGTGCTCGCACTTTTCATCTCTGAGCAATTGCTCGACGTTTGCAATTTCTCACCTGAGCTCTCTTTAGAGTGCGCGAGAGGATGAGCAGAAGATTAGGTGGCTAGAGAAGCGCAAAGCCCCCGTGTTCTTAGGGCTACAAAAGCACTTCCAAGGAAGGGTGCTGGCTAGCAACAGCTTTCAGTGCTGCCACTTTTCATCTCTGAGCAATTGCTGGACATTTGCAATTTCTCAGCTCGTGTCTACGAGACGGAAAGAGAATGACTGTGACGTTTGGTGGCTAGAGAAGCGCAAAGCCCCAGTGTTGCTGCGCCTGTGAAAGCGCTTCCAAGGAAGGGTGCTGGCTAGCAACAGCTTTCAGTGCTGGCACTTTTCACCTCTGAGCAATTGCTCAATGTTTGCAATTTCTCACCTGAGCTCTCTTTAGAGTGCGCGAGAGGATGAGCACAAGATTAGGTGGCTAGAGAAGCCCAGAGCCCCAGTGTTCTTAGGGCTACAAAAGCGCTTCCAAGGAAGGGTGCTGGCTAGCAACAGCTTTCAGTGCTGGCACTTTTCATCTCTGAGCAATTGCTCGACGTTTGCAATCTCTCAGCTCGTGTCTACGAGACGGAAAGAGAATGACCGTGACGTTTGGTGGGTAGAGAAGCGCAAAGCCCCAGTGTTGCTGCACCTGTGAAAGCGCTTCCAAGGAAGGGTGCTGGCTAGCAACAGCTTTCAGTGCTGGCACTTTTCATCTCTGAGCAATTGCTCGACGTTTGCAATTTCTCACCTGAGCTCTCTTTAGAGTGCGCGAGAGGATGAGCACAAGATTAGGTGGCTAGAGAAGCGCAAAGCCCCAGTTTTCTTAGGCCTACAAAAGCACTTCCAAGGAAGGGTGCTGGCTAGCAACAGCTTTCAGTGCTGGCACTTTTCATCTCTGAGCAATTGCTGGACATTTGCAATTTCTCAGCTCGTGTCTACGAGACGGAAAGAGAATGACCGTGACGTTTGGTGGCTAGAGAAGCGCAAAGCCCCAGTGTTGCTGCGCCTGTGAAAGCGCTTCCAAGGAAGGGTGCTGGCTAGCAACAGCTTTCAGTGCTGGCACTTTTCACCTCTGAGCAATTGCTCAACGTTTGCAATTTCTCACCTGAGCTCTCTTTAGAGTGCGCGAGAGGATGAGCAGAAGATTAGGTGGCTAGAGAAGCCCAGAGCCCCACTGTTCTTAGGCCTACAAAAGCACTTCCAAGGAAGGGTGCTGGCTAGCAACAGCTTTCAGTGCTGGCACTTTTCATCTCTGAGCAATTGCTCGACGTTTGCAATCTCTCAGCTCGTGTCTACGAGACGGAAAGAGAATGACCGTGACGTTTGGTGGGTAGAGAAGCGCAAAGCCCCAGTGTTGCTGCGCCTGTGAAAGCGCTTCCAAGGAAGGGTGCTGGCTAGCAACAGCTTTCAGTGCTGGCACTTTTCATCTCTGAGCAATTGCTCGACGTTTGCAATTTCTCACCTGAGCTCTCTTTAGAGTGCGCGAGAGGATGAGCAGAAGATTAGGTGGCTAGAGAAGCCCAGAGCCCCACTGTTCTTAGGCCTACAAAAGCGCTTCCAAGGAAGGGGGCTGGCTAGCAACAGCTTTCAGTGCTGGCACTTTTCATCTCTGAGCAATTGCTGGACATTTGCAATTTCTCAACTCGTGTCTACGAGACGGAAAGAGAATGACCGTGACGTTTGGTGGCTAGAGAAGCGCAAAGCCCCAGTGTTGCTGCGCCTGTGAAAGCGCTTCCAAGGAAGGGTGCTGGCTAGCAACAGCTTTCAGTGCTGGCACTTTTCATCTCTGAGCAATTGCTCGACGTTTGCAATTTCTCACCTGAGCTCTCTTTAGAGTGCGCGAGAGGATGAGCAGAAGATGAGGTGGCTAGAGAAGCCCAGAGCCCCAGTGTTCTTAGGCCTACAAAAGCGCTTCCAAGGAAGGGGGCTGGCTAGCAAGAGCTTTCAGTGCTGGCACTTTTCATCTCCGAGCAATTGCTCGACGTTTGCAATCTCTCAGCTCGTGTCTACAAGACGGATGGAGAATGACCGTGACGTTTGGTGGGTAGAGAAGCGCAAAGCCCCAGTGTTGCTGCGCCTGTGAAAGCGCTTCCAAGGAAGGGTGCTGGCTAGCAACAGCTTTCAGTGCTGGCACTTTTCATCTCTGAGCAATTGCTCGACGTTTGCAATTTCTCACCTGAGCTCTCTTTAGAGTGCGCGAGAGGATGAGCACAAGATTAGGTGGCTAGAGAAGCCCAGAGCCCCACTGTTCTTAGGCCTACAAAAGCACTTCCAAGGAAGGGTGCTGGCTAGCAACAGCTTTCAGTACTGGCACTTTTCATCTCTGAGCAATTGCTCGACGTTTGCAATCTCTCAGCTCGTGTCTACGAGACGGAAAGAGAATGACCGTGACGTTTGGTGGCTAGAGAAGCGCAAAGCCCCAGTGTTGCTGCGCCTGTGAAAGCGCTTCCAAGGAAGGGTGCTGGCTAGCAAGAGCTTTCAGTGCTGGCACTTTTCATCTCTGAGCAATTGCTGGACGTTTGCAATTTCTCACCTGAGCTCTCCTTTGAGTGCGCGAGAGGATGAGCAGAAGATTAGGTGGCTAGAGAAGCCCAGAGCCCCAGTGTTCTTAGGCCTACAAAAGCACTTCCAAGGAAGGGTGCTGGCTAGCAACAGCTTTCAGTGCTGGCACTTTTCATCTCTGAGCAATTGCTCGACATTTGCAATTTCTCAACTCGTGTCTACGAGACGGAAAGAGAATGACCGTGACGTTTGGTGGGTAGAGAAGCGCAAAGCCCCAGTGTTGCTGCACCTGTGAAAGCGCTTCCAAGGAAGGGTGCTGGCTAGCAAGAGCTTTCAGTGCTGGCACTTTTCATCTCTGAGCAATTGCTCGACGTTTGCAATTTCTCAACTCGTGTCTACGAGACGGAAAGAGAATGACCGTGACGTTTGGTGGGTAGAGAAGCGCAAAGCCCCAGTGTTGCTGCGCCTGTGAAAGCGCTTCCAAGGAAGGGGGCTGGCTAGCAACAGCTTTCAGTGCTGGCACTTTTCATCTCTGAGCAATTGCTGGACGTTTGCAATTTCTCACCTGAGCTCTCTTTAGAGTGCGCGAGAGGATGAGCAGAAGATGAGGTGGCTAGAGAAGCCCAGAGCCCCAGTGTTCTTAGGCCTACAAAAGCGCTTGCAAGGAAGGGTGCTGGCTAGCAAGAGCTTTCAGTGCTGGCACTTTTCATCTCCGAGCAATTGCTCGACGTTTGCAATCTCTCAGCTCGTGTCTACAAGACGGATGGAGAATGACCGTGACGTTTGGTGGGTAGAGAAGCGCAAAGCCCCAGTGTTGCTGCGCCTGTGAAAGCGCTTCCAAGGAAGGGTGCTGGCTAGCAACAGCTTTCAGTGCTGGCACTTTTCATCTCTGAGCAATTGCTCGACGTTTGCAATTTCTCACCTGAGCTCTCTTTAGAGTGCGCGAGAGGATGAGCACAAGATTAGGTGGCTAGAGAAGCCCAGAGCCCCACTGTTCTTAGGCCTACAAAAGCGCTTCCAAGGAAGGGGGCTGGCTAGCAAGAGCTTTCAGTGCTGGCACTTTTCACCTCTGAGCAATTGCTCGACCTTTGCAATTTCTCAGCTCGTGTCTACGAGACGGAAAGAGAATGACCGTGACGTTTGGTGGGTAGAGAAGCGCAAAGCCCCAGTGTTGCTGCGCCTGTGAAAGCGCTTCCAAGGAAGGGTGCTGGCTAGCAAGAGCTTTCAGTGCTGGCACTTTTCATCTCTGAGAAATTGCTCGACGTTTGCAATTTCTCAACTCGTGTCTACGAGACGGAAAGAGAAGGACCGTGATGTTTGGTGGCTAGAGAAGGGCAAAGCCCCAGTGTTGCTGCGCCTGTGAAAGCGCTTCCAAGGAAGGCTGCTGGCTAGCAACAGCTTTCAGTGCTGGCACTTTTCACCTCTGAGCAATTGCTCAACGTTTGCAATTTCTCACCTGAGCTCTCTTTAGAGTGCGCGAGAGGATGAGCACAAGATTAGGTGGCTAGAGAAGCCCAGAGCCCCAGTGTTCTTAGGGCTACAAAAGCACTTCCAAGGAAGGGTGCTGGCTAGCAACAGCTTTCAGTGCTGGCACTTTTCATCTCTGAGCAATTGCTCGACGTTTGCAATCTCTCAGCTCGTGTCTACGAGACGGAAAGAGAATGACCGTGACGTTTGGTGGCTAGAGAAGCGCAAAGCCCCAGTGTTGCTGCACCTGTGAAAGCGCTTCCAAGGAAGGGTGCTGGCTAGCAACAGCTTTCAGTGCTGGCACTTTTCATCTCTGAGCAATTGCTGGACGTTTGCAATTTCTCACCTGAGCTCTCTTTAGAGTGCGCGAGAGGATGAGCAGAAGATTAGGTGGCTAGAGAAGCCCAGAGCCCCACTGTTCTTAGGCCTACAAAAGCGCTTCCAAGGAAGGGTGCTGGCTAGCAACAGCTTTCAGTGCTGGCACTTTTCATCTCTGAGCAATTGCTCGACGTTTGCAATTTCTCAACTCGTGTCTACGAGACGGAAAGAGAATGACAGTGACGTTTGGTGGCTAGAGAAGCGCAAAGCCCCAGTGTTGCTGCGCCTGTGAAAGCGCTTCCAAGGAAGGGTGCTGGCTAGCAACAGCTTTCAGTGCTGGCACTTTTCATCTCTGAGCAATTGCTCGACGTTTGCAATTTCTCACCTGAGCTCTCTTTAGAGTGCGCGAGAGGATGAGCAGAAGATGAGGTGGCTAGAGAAGCCCAGAGCCCCACTGTTCTTAGGCCTACAAAAGCGCTTCCAAGGAAGGGGGCTGGCTAGCAAGAGCTTTCAGTGCTGGCACTTTTCATCTCCGAGCAATTGCTCGACATTTGCAATCTCTCAGCTCGTGTCTACAAGACGGATGGAGAATGACCGTGACGTTTGGTGGGTAGAGAAGCGCAAAGCCCCAGTGTTGCTGCGCCTGTGAAAGCGCTTCCAAGGAAGGGTGCTGGCTAGCAACAGCTTTCAGTGCTGGCACTTTTCATCTCTGAGCAATTGCTCGACGTTTGCAATTTCTCACCTGAGCTCTCTTTAGAGTGCGCGAGAGGATGAGCACAAGATTAGGTGGCTAGAGAAGCCCAGAGCCCCAGTGTTCTTAGGCCTACAAAAGCGCTTCCAAGGAAGGGTGCTGGCTAGCAACAGCTTTCAGTGCTGGCACTTTTCATCTCTGAGCAATTGCTCGACGTTTGCAATCTCTCAGCTCGTGTCTACGAGACGGAAAGAGAATGACCGTGACGTTTGGTGGCTAGAGAAGTGCAAAGCCCCAGTGTTGCTGCGCCTGTGAAAGCGCTTCCAAGGAAGGGTGCTGGCTAGCAAGAGCTTTCAGTGCTGGCACTTTTCATCTCTGAGCAATTGCTGGACGTTTGCAATTTCTCACCTGAGCTCTCCTTTGAGTGCGCGAGAGGATGAGCAGAAGATTAGGTGGCTAGAGAAGCCCAGAGCCCCACTGTTCTTAGGCCTACAAAAGCACTTCCAAGGAAGGGTGCTGGCTAGCAACAGCTTTCAGTGCTGCCACTTTTCATCTCTGAGCAATTGCTCGACATTTGCAATTTCTCAACTCGTGTCTACGAGACGGAAAGAGAATGACCGTGACGTTTGGTGGGTAGAGAAGCGCAAAGCCCCAGTGTTGCTGCACCTGTGAAAGCGCTTCCAAGGAAGGGTGCTGGCTAGCAACAGCTTTCAGTACTGGCACTTTTCATCTCTGAGCAATTGCTCGACGTTTGCAATTTCTCAACTCGTGTCTACGAGACGGAAAGAGAATGACCGTGACGTTTGGTGGGTAGAGAAGCGCAAAGCCCCAGTGTTGCTGCGCCTGTGCAAGCGCTTCCAAGGAAGGGTGCTGGCTAGCAACAGCTTTCAGTGCTGGCACTTTTCATCTCTGAGCAATTGCTGGACGTTTGCAATTTCTCACCTGAGCTCTCTTTAGAGTGCGCGAGAGGATGAGCACAAGATTAGGTGGCTAGAGAAGCGCAAAGCCCCAGTGTTCTTAGGCCTACAAAAGCACTTCCAAGGAAGGGTGCTGGCTAGCAACAGCTTTCAGTGCTGGCACTTTTCATCTCTGAGCAATTGCTCGACGTTTGCAATTTCTCAGCTCGTGTCTACGAGACGGAAAGAGAATGACAGTGACGTTTGGTGGGTAGAGAAGCGCAAAGCCCCAGTGTTGCTGCGCCTGTGAAAGCGCTTCCAAGGAAGGGTGCTGGCTAGCAACAGCTTTCAGTGCTGGCACTTTTCATCTCTGAGCAATTGCTGGACGTTTGCAATTTCTCACCTGAGCTCTCCTTTGAGTGCGCGAGAGGATGAGCAGAAGATTAGGTGGCTAGAGAAGCCCAGAGCCCCACTGTTCTTAGGCCTACAAAAGCGCTTCCAAGGAAGGGTGCTGGCTAGCAACAGCTTTCAGTGCTGCCACTTTTCATCTCTGAGCAATTGCTCGATGTTTGCAATTTCTCAGCTCGTGTCTACGAGACGGAAAGAGAATGACTGTGACGTTTGGTGGCTAGAGAAGCGCAAAGCGCCAGTGTTACTGCGCCTGTGAAAGCGCTTCCAAGGAAGGCTGCTGGCTAGCAACAGCTTTCAGTGCTGGCACTTTTCATCTCTGAGCAATTGCTCGATGTTTGCAATTTCTCACCTGAGCTCTCTTTAGAGTGCGCGAGAGGATGAGCAGAAGATTAGGTGGCTAGAGAAGCCCAGAGCCCCACTGTTCTTAGGCCTACAAAAGCGCTTCCAAGGAAGGGTGCTGGCTAGCAACAGCTTTCAGTGCTGGCACTTTTCATCTCTGAGCAATTGCTCGACGTTTGCAATTTCTCAACTCGTGTCTACGAGACGGAAAGAGAATGACCGTGACGTTTGGTGGGTAGAGAAGCGCAAAGCGCCAGTGTTGCTGCGCCTGTGAAAGCGCTTCCAAGGAAGGGTGCTGGCTAGCAAGAGCTTTCAGTGCTGGCACTTTTCATCTCTGAGCAATTGCTCGACGTTTGCAATTTCTCACTTGAGCTCTCTTTAGAGTGCGCGAGAGGATGAGCAGAAGATTAGGTGGCTAGAGAAGCCCAGAGCCCCAGTGTTCTTAGGCCTACAAAAGCACTTCCAAGGAAGGGTGCTGGCTAGCAACAGCTTTCAGTGCTGGCACTTTTCATCTCTGAGCAATTGCTGGACATTTGCAATTTCTCAGCTCGTGTCTACGACACGGAAAGAGAATGACCGTGACGTTTGGTGGCTAGAGAAGCGCAAAGCCCCAGTGTTGCTGCGCCTGTGAAAGCGCTTCCAAGGAAGGCTGCTGGCTAGCAACAGCTTTCAGTGCTGGCACTTTTCATCTCTGAGCAATTGCTCGACGTTTGCAATTTCTCACCTGAGCTCTCTTTAGAGTGCACGAGAGGATGAGCAGAAGATTAGGTGGCTAGAGAAGCCCAGAGCCCTACTGTTCTTAGGGCTTCAAAAGCGCTTCCAAGGAAGGGTGCTGGCTAGCAAGAGCTTTCAGTGCTGGCACTTTTCATCTCTGAGCAATTGCTGGACATTTGCAATTTCTCAGCTCGTGTCTAGGAGACGGAAAGAGAATGACCGTGACGTTTGGTGGGTAGAGAAGCGCAAAGCCCCAGTGTTGCTGCGCCTGTGCAAGCGCTTCCAAGGAAGGGTGCTGGCTAGCAACAGCTTTCAGTGCTGGCACTTTTCATCTCTGAGCAATTGCTCGACGTTTGCAATTTCTCACCTGAGCTCTCTTTAGAGTGCGCGAGAGGATGAGCACAAGATTAGGTGGCTAGAGAAGCGCAAAGCCCCCGTGTTCTTAGGGCTACAAAAGCGCTTCCAAGGAAGGGTGCTGGCTAGCAACAGCTTTCAGTGCTGGCACTTTTCATCTCTGAGCAATTGCTGGACATTTGCAATTTCTCAACTCGTGTCTACGAGACGGAAAGAGAATGACCGTGACGTTTGGTGGGTAGAGAAGCGCAAAGCCCCAGTGTTGCTGCGCCTGTGAAAGCGCTTCCAAGGAAGGGTGCTGGCTAGCAACAGCTTTCAGTGCTGGCACTTTTCATCTCTGATCAATTGCTCGACGTTTGCAATTTCTCACCTGAGCTCTCCTTTGAGTGCGCGAGAGGATGAGCAGAAGATTAGGTGGCTAGAGAAGCCCAGAGCCCCAGTGTTCTTAGGCCTACAAAAGCGCTTCCAAGGAAGGGTGCTGGCTAGCAACAGCTTTCAGTGCTGGCACTTTTCATCTCTGAGCAATTGCTCGACGTTTGCAATCTCTCAGCTCGTGTCTACGAGACGGAAAGAGAATGACCGTGACGTTTGGTGGCTAGAGAAGCGCAAAGCCCCAGTGTTACTGCGCCTGTGAAAGCGCTTCCAAGGAAGGGGGCTGGCTAGCAACAGCTTTCAGTGCTGGCACTTTTCATCTCTGAGCAATTGCTCGACGTTTGCAATTTCTCACCTGAGCTCTCTTTAGAGTGCACGAGAGGATGAGCAGAAGATTAGGTGGCTAGAGAAGCCCAGAGCCCCAGTGTTCTTAGGGCTTCAAAAGCGCTTCCAAGGAAGGCTGCTGGCTAGCAACAGCTTTCAGTGCTGGCACTTTTCATCTCTGAGCAATTGCTGGACATTTGCAATTTCTCAGCTCGTGTCTAGGAGACGGAAAGAGAATGACCGTGACGTTTGGTGGGTAGAGAAGCGCAAAGCCCCAGTGTTGCTGCGCCTGTGAAAGCGCTTCCAAGGAAGGGTGCTGGCTAGCAACAGCTTTCAGTGCTGGCACTTTTCATCTCTGAGCAATTGCTCGACGTTTGCAATTTCTCACCTGAGCTCTCTTTAGAGTGCGCGAGAGGATGAGCACAAGATTAGGTGGCTAGAGAAGCCCAGAGCCCTACTGTTCTTAGGGCTTCAAAAGCGCTTCCAAGGAAGGGTGCTGGCTAGCAAGAGCTTTCAGTGCTGGCACTTTTCATCTCTGAGCAATTGCTCGACGTTTGCAGTCTCTCAGCTCGTGTCTACGAGACGGAAAGAGAATGACCGTGACGTTTGGTGGGTAGAGAAGCGCAAAGCCCCAGTGTTGCTGCGCCTGTGAAAGCGTTTCCAAGGAAGGGTGCTGGCTAGCAACAGCTTTCAGTGCTCGCACTTTTCATCTCTGAGCAATTGCTCGACGTTTGCAATTTCTCACCTGAGCTCTCTTTAGAGTGCGCGAGAGGATGAGCAGAAGATTAGGTGGCTAGAGAAGCGCAAAGCCCCCGTGTTCTTAGGGCTACAAAAGCACTTCCAAGGAAGGGTGCTGGCTAGCAACAGCTTTCAGTGCTGCCACTTTTCATCTCTGAGCAATTGCTGGACATTTGCAATTTCTCAGCTCGTGTCTACGAGACGGAAAGAGAATGACTGTGACGTTTGGTGGCTAGAGAAGCGCAAAGCCCCAGTGTTGCTGCGCCTGTGAAAGCGCTTCCAAGGAAGGGTGCTGGCTAGCAACAGCTTTCAGTGCTGGCACTTTTCACCTCTGAGCAATTGCTCAATGTTTGCAATTTCTCACCTGAGCTCTCTTTAGAGTGCGCGAGAGGATGAGCACAAGATTAGGTGGCTAGAGAAGCCCAGAGCCCCACTGTTCTTAGGGCTACAAAAGCACTTCCAAGGAAGGGTGCTGGCTAGCAACAGCTTTCAGTGCTGGCACTTTTCATCTCTGAGCAATTGCTCGACGTTTGCAATCTCTCAGCTCGTGTCTACGAGACGGAAAGAGAATGACCGTGACGTTTGGTGGGTAGAGAAGCGCAAAGCCCCAGTGTTGCTGCACCTGTGAAAGCGCTTCCAAGGAAGGGTGCTGGCTAGCAACAGCTTTCAGTGCTGGCACTTTTCATCTCTGAGCAATTGCTCGACGTTTGCAATTTCTCACCTGAGCTCTCTTTAGAGTGCGCGAGAGGATGAGCACAAGATTAGGTGGCTAGAGAAGCGCAAAGCCCCAGTTTTCTTAGGCCTACAAAAGCACTTCCAAGGAAGGGTGCTGGCTAGCAACAGCTTTCAGTGCTGGCACTTTTCATCTCTGAGCAATTGCTGGACATTTGCAATTTCTCAGCTCGTGTCTACGAGACGGAAAGAGAATGACCGTGACGTTTGGTGGCTAGAGAAGCGCAAAGCCCCAGTGTTGCTGCGCCTGTGAAAGCGCTTCCAAGGAAGGGTGCTGGCTAGCAACAGCTTTCAGTGCTGGCACTTTTCACCTCTGAGCAATTGCTCAACGTTTGCAATTTCTCACCTGAGCTCTCTTTAGAGTGCGCGAGAGGATGAGCAGAAGATTAGGTGGCTAGAGAAGCCCAGAGCCCCACTGTTCTTAGGCCTACAAAAGCACTTCCAAGGAAGGGTGCTGGCTAGCAACAGCTTTCAGTGCTGGCACTTTTCATCTCTGAGCAATTGCTCGACGTTTGCAATCTCTCAGCTCGTGTCTACGAGACGGAAAGAGAATGACCGTGACGTTTGGTGGGTAGAGAAGCGCAAAGCCCCAGTGTTGCTGCGCCTGTGAAAGCGCTTCCAAGGAAGGGTGCTGGCTAGCAACAGCTTTCAGTGCTGGCACTTTTCATCTCTGAGCAATTGCTCGACGTTTGCAATTTCTCACCTGAGCTCTCTTTAGAGTGCGCGAGAGGATGAGCAGAAGATTAGGTGGCTAGAGAAGCCCAGAGCCCCACTGTTCTTAGGCCTACAAAAGCGCTTCCAAGGAAGGGGGCTGGCTAGCAACAGCTTTCAGTGCTGGCACTTTTCATCTCTGAGCAATTGCTGGACATTTGCAATTTCTCAACTCGTGTCTACGAGACGGAAAGAGAATGACCGTGACGTTTGGTGGCTAGAGAAGCGCAAAGCCCCAGTGTTGCTGCGCCTGTGAAAGCGCTTCCAAGGAAGGGTGCTGGCTAGCAACAGCTTTCAGTGCTGGCACTTTTCATCTCTGAGCAATTGCTCGACGTTTGCAATTTCTCACCTGAGCTCTCTTTAGAGTGCGCGAGAGGATGAGCAGAAGATGAGGTGGCTAGAGAAGCCCAGAGCCCCAGTGTTCTTAGGCCTACAAAAGCGCTTCCAAGGAAGGGGGCTGGCTAGCAAGAGCTTTCAGTGCTGGCACTTTTCATCTCCGAGCAATTGCTCGACGTTTGCAATCTCTCAGCTCGTGTCTACAAGACGGATGGAGAATGACCGTGACGTTTGGTGGGTAGAGAAGCGCAAAGCCCCAGTGTTGCTGCGCCTGTGAAAGCGCTTCCAAGGAAGGGTGCTGGCTAGCAACAGCTTTCAGTGCTGGCACTTTTCATCTCTGAGCAATTGCTCGACGTTTGCAATTTCTCACCTGAGCTCTCTTTAGAGTGCGCGAGAGGATGAGCACAAGATTAGGTGGCTAGAGAAGCCCAGAGCCCCACTGTTCTTAGGCCTACAAAAGCACTTCCAAGGAAGGGTGCTGGCTAGCAACAGCTTTCAGTACTGGCACTTTTCATCTCTGAGCAATTGCTCGACGTTTGCAATCTCTCAGCTCGTGTCTACGAGACGGAAAGAGAATGACCGTGACGTTTGGTGGGTAGAGAAGCGCAAAGCCCCAGTGTTGCTGCGCCTGTGAAAGCGCTTCCAAGGAAGGGTGCTGGCTAGCAAGAGCTTTCAGTGCTGGCACTTTTCATCTCTGAGCAATTGCTGGACGTTTGCAATTTCTCACCTGAGCTCTCCTTTGAGTGCGCGAGAGGATGAGCAGAAGATTAGGTGGCTAGAGAAGCCCAGAGCCCCAGTGTTCTTAGGCCTACAAAAGCACTTCCAAGGAAGGGTGCTGGCTAGCAACAGCTTTCAGTGCTGGCACTTTTCATCTCTGAGCAATTGCTCGACATTTGCAATTTCTCAACTCGTGTCTACGAGACGGAAAGAGAATGACCGTGACGTTTGGTGGGTAGAGAAGCGCAAAGCCCCAGTGTTGCTGCACCTGTGAAAGCGCTTCCAAGGAAGGGTGCTGGCTAGCAAGAGCTTTCAGTGCTGGCACTTTTCATCTCTGAGCAATTGCTCGACGTTTGCAATTTCTCAACTCGTGTCTACGAGACGGAAAGAGAATGACCGTGACGTTTGGTGGGTAGAGAAGCGCAAAGCCCCAGTGTTGCTGCGCCTGTGAAAGCGCTTCCAAGGAAGGGGGCTGGCTAGCAACAGCTTTCAGTGCTGGCACTTTTCATCTCTGAGCAATTGCTGGACGTTTGCAATTTCTCACCTGAGCTCTCTTTAGAGTGCGCGAGAGGATGAGCAGAAGATGAGGTGGCTAGAGAAGCCCAGAGCCCCAGTGTTCTTAGGCCTACAAAAGCGCTTGCAAGGAAGGGTGCTGGCTAGCAAGAGCTTTCAGTGCTGGCACTTTTCATCTCCGAGCAATTGCTCGACGTTTGCAATCTCTCAGCTCGTGTCTACAAGACGGATGGAGAATGACCGTGACGTTTGGTGGGTAGAGAAGCGCAAAGCCCCAGTGTTGCTGCGCCTGTGAAAGCGCTTCCAAGGAAGGGTGCTGGCTAGCAACAGCTTTCAGTGCTGGCACTTTTCATCTCTGAGCAATTGCTCGACGTTTGCAATTTCTCACCTGAGCTCTCTTTAGAGTGCGCGAGAGGATGAGCACAAGATTAGGTGGCTAGAGAAGCCCAGAGCCCCAGTGTTCTTAGGCCTACAAAAGCGCTTCCAAGGAAGGGGGCTGGCTAGCAAGAGCTTTCAGTGCTGGCACTTTTCACCTCTGAGCAATTGCTCGACCTTTGCAATTTCTCAGCTCGTGTCTACGAGACGGAAAGAGAATGACCGTGACGTTTGGTGGGTAGAGAAGCGCAAAGCCCCAGTGTTGCTGCGCCTGTGAAAGCGCTTCCAAGGAAGGGTGCTGGCTAGCAAGAGCTTTCAGTGCTGGCACTTTTCATCTCTGAGAAATTGCTCGACGTTTGCAATTTCTCAACTCGTGTCTACGAGACGGAAAGAGAAGGACCGTGATGTTTGGTGGCTAGAGAAGGGCAAAGCCCCAGTGTTGCTGCGCCTGTGAAAGCGCTTCCAAGGAAGGCTGCTGGCTAGCAACAGCTTTCAGTGCTGGCACTTTTCACCTCTGAGCAATTGCTCAACGTTTGCAATTTCTCACCTGAGCTCTCTTTAGAGTGCGCGAGAGGATGAGCACAAGATTAGGTGGCTAGAGAAGCCCAGAGCCCCAGTGTTCTTAGGGCTACAAAAGCACTTCCAAGGAAGGGTGCTGGCTAGCAACAGCTTTCAGTGCTGGCACTTTTCATCTCTGAGCAATTGCTCGACGTTTGCAATCTCTCAGCTCGTGTCTACGAGACGGAAAGAGAATGACCGTGACGTTTGGTGGCTAGAGAAGCGCAAAGCCCCAGTGTTGCTGCACCTGTGAAAGCGCTTCCAAGGAAGGGTGCTGGCTAGCAACAGCTTTCAGTGCTGGCACTTTTCATCTCTGAGCAATTGCTGGACGTTTGCAATTTCTCACCTGAGCTCTCTTTAGAGTGCGCGAGAGGATGAGCAGAAGATGAGGTGGCTAGAGAAGCCCAGAGCCCCACTGTTCTTAGGCCTACAAAAGCGCTTCCAAGGAAGGGTGCTGGCTAGCAACAGCTTTCAGTGCTGGCACTTTTCATCTCTGAGCAATTGCTCGACGTTTGCAATTTCTCAACTCGTGTCTACGAGACGGAAAGAGAATGACAGTGACGTTTGGTGGCTAGAGAAGCGCAAAGCCCCAGTGTTGCTGCGCCTGTGAAAGCGCTTCCAAGGAAGGGTGCTGGCTAGCAACAGCTTTCAGTGCTGGCACTTTTCATCTCTGAGCAATTGCTCGACGTTTGCAATTTCTCACCTGAGCTCTCTTTAGAGTGCGCGAGAGGATGAGCAGAAGATGAGGTGGCTAGAGAAGCCCAGAGCCCCACTGTTCTTAGGCCTACAAAAGCGCTTCCAAGGAAGGGGGCTGGCTAGCAAGAGCTTTCAGTGCTGGCACTTTTCATCTCCGAGCAATTGCTCGACATTTGCAATCTCTCAGCTCGTATCTACAAGACGGATGGAGAATGACCGTGACGTTTGGTGGGTAGAGAAGCGCAAAGCCCCAGTGTTGCTGCGCCTGTGAAAGCGCTTCCAAGGAAGGGTGCTGGCTAGCAACAGCTTTCAGTGCTGGCACTTTTCATCTCTGAGCAATTGCTCGACGTTTGCAATTTCTCACCTGAGCTCTCTTTAGAGTGCGCGAGAGGATGAGCACAAGATTAGGTGGCTAGAGAAGCCCAGAGCCCCAGTGTTCTTAGGCCTACAAAAGCGCTTCCAAGGAAGGGTGCTGGCTAGCAACAGCTTTCAGTGCTGGCACTTTTCATCTCTGAGCAATTGCTCGACGTTTGCAATCTCTCAGCTCGTGTCTACGAGACGGAAAGAGAATGACCGTGACGTTTGGTGGCTAGAGAAGTGCAAAGCCCCAGTGTTGCTGCGCCTGTGAAAGCGCTTCCAAGGAAGGGTGCTGGCTAGCAAGAGCTTTCAGTGCTGGCACTTTTCATCTCTGAGCAATTGCTGGACGTTTGCAATTTCTCACCTGAGCTCTCCTTTGAGTGCGCGAGAGGATGAGCAGAAGATTAGGTGGCTAGAGAAGCCCAGAGCCCCACTGTTCTTAGGCCTACAAAAGCACTTCCAAGGAAGGGTGCTGGCTAGCAAGAGCTTTCAGTGCTGCCACTTTTCATCTCTGAGCAATTGCTCGACATTTGCAATTTCTCAACTCGTGTCTACGAGACGGAAAGAGAATGACCGTGACGTTTGGTGGGTAGAGAAGCGCAAAGCCCCAGTGTTGCTGCACCTGTGAAAGCGCTTCCAAGGAAGGGTGCTGGCTAGCAACAGCTTTCAGTACTGGCACTTTTCATCTCTGAGCAATTGCTCGACGTTTGCAATTTCTCAACTCGTGTCTACGAGACGGAAAGAGAATGACCGTGACGTTTGGTGGGTAGAGAAGCGCAAAGCCCCAGTGTTGCTGCGCCTGTGCAAGCGCTTCCAAGGAAGGGTGCTGGCTAGCAACAGCTTTCAGTGCTGGCACTTTTCATCTCTGAGCAATTGCTGGACGTTTGCAATTTCTCACCTGAGCTCTCTTTAGAGTGCGCGAGAGGATGAGCACAAGATTAGGTGGCTAGAGAAGCGCAAAGCCCCAGTGTTCTTAGGCCTACAAAAGCACTTCCAAGGAAGGGTGCTGGCTAGCAACAGCTTTCAGTGCTGGCACTTTTCATCTCTGAGCAATTGCTCGACGTTTGCAATTTCTCAGCTCGTGTCTACGAGACGGAAAGAGAATGACAGTGACGTTTGGTGGGTAGAGAAGCGCAAAGCCCCAGTGTTGCTGCGCCTGTGAAAGCGCTTCCAAGGAAGGGTGCTGGCTAGCAACAGCTTTCAGTGCTGGCACTTTTCATCTCTGAGCAATTGCTGGACGTTTGCAATTTCTCACCTGAGCTCTCCTTTGAGTGCGCGAGAGGATGAGCAGAAGATTAGGTGGCTAGAGAAGCCCAGAGCCCCACTGTTCTTAGGCCTACAAAAGCGCTTCCAAGGAAGGGTGCTGGCTAGCAACAGCTTTCAGTGCTGCCACTTTTCATCTCTGAGCAATTGCTCGATGTTTGCAATTTCTCAGCTCGTGTCTACGAGACGGAAAGAGAATGACTGTGACGTTTGGTGGCTAGAGAAGCGCAAAGCGCCAGTGTTACTGCGCCTGTGAAAGCGCTTCCAAGGAAGGCTGCTGGCTAGCAACAGCTTTCAGTGCTGGCACTTTTCATCTCTGAGCAATTGCTCGATGTTTGCAATTTCTCACCTGAGCTCTCTTTAGAGTGCGCGAGAGGATGAGCAGAAGATTAGGTGGCTAGAGAAGCCCAGAGCCCCACTGTTCTTAGGCCTACAAAAGCGCTTCCAAGGAAGGGTGCTGGCTAGCAACAGCTTTCAGTGCTGGCACTTTTCATCTCTGAGCAATTGCTCGACGTTTGCAATTTCTCAACTCGTGTCTACGAGACGGAAAGAGAATGACCGTGACGTTTGGTGGGTAGAGAAGCGCAAAGCGCCAGTGTTGCTGCGCCTGTGAAAGCGCTTCCAAGGAAGGGTGCTGGCTAGCAAGAGCTTTCAGTGCTGGCACTTTTCATCTCTGAGCAATTGCTCGACGTTTGCAATTTCTCACTTGAGCTCTCTTTAGAGTGCGCGAGAGGATGAGCAGAAGATTAGGTGGCTAGAGAAGCCCAGAGCCCCAGTGTTCTTAGGCCTACAAAAGCACTTCCAAGGAAGGGTGCTGGCTAGCAACAGCTTTCAGTGCTGGCACTTTTCATCTCTGAGCAATTGCTGGACATTTGCAATTTCTCAGCTCGTGTCTACGACACGGAAAGAGAATGACCGTGACGTTTGGTGGCTAGAGAAGCGCAAAGCCCCAGTGTTGCTGCGCCTGTGAAAGCGCTTCCAAGGAAGGCTGCTGGCTAGCAACAGCTTTCAGTGCTGGCACTTTTCATCTCTGAGCAATTGCTCGACGTTTGCAATTTCTCACCTGAGCTCTCTTTAGAGTGCACGAGAGGATGAGCAGAAGATTAGGTGGCTAGAGAAGCCCAGAGCCCTACTGTTCTTAGGGCTTCAAAAGCGCTTCCAAGGAAGGGTGCTGGCTAGCAAGAGCTTTCAGTGCTGGCACTTTTCATCTCTGAGCAATTGCTGGACATTTGCAATTTCTCAGCTCGTGTCTAGGAGACGGAAAGAGAATGACCGTGACGTTTGGTGGGTAGAGAAGCGCAAAGCCCCAGTGTTGCTGCGCCTGTGAAAGCGCTTCCAAGGAAGGCTGCTGGCTAGCAACAGCTTTCAGTGCTGGCACTTTTCATCTCTGAGCAATTGCTCGACGTTTGCAATTTCTCACCTGAGCTCTCTTTAGAGTGCGCGAGAGGATGAGCACAAGATTAGGTGGCTAGAGAAGCGCAAAGCCCCCGTGTTCTTAGGGCTACAAAAGCGCTTCCAAGGAAGGGTGCTGGCTAGCAACAGCTTTCAGTGCTGGCACTTTTCATCTCTGAGCAATTGCTGGACATTTGCAATTTCTCAACTCGTGTCTACGAGACGGAAAGAGAATGACCGTGACGTTTGGTGGCTAGAGAAGCGCAAAGCCCCAGTGTTGCTGCGCCTGTGAAAGCGCTTCCAAGGAAGGGTGCTGGCTAGCAACAGCTTTCAGTGCTGGCACTTTTCATCTCTGATCAATTGCTCGACGTTTGCAATTTCTCACCTGAGCTCTCTTTAGAGTGCACGAGAGGATGAGCAGAAGATTAGGTGGCTAGAGAAGCCCAGAGCCCCAGTGTTCTTAGGCCTACAAAAGCGCTTCCAAGGAAGGGTGCTGGCTAGCAACAGCTTTCAGTGCTGGCACTTTTCATCTCTGAGCAATTGCTCGACGTTTGCAATCTCTCAGCTCGTGTCTACGAGACGGAAAGAGAATGACCGTGACGTTTGGTGGCTAGAGAAGCGCAAAGCCCCAGTGTTGCTGCGCCTGTGAAAGCGCTTCCAAGGAAGGGGGCTGGCTAGCAACAGCTTTCAGTGCTGGCACTTTTCATCTCTGAGCAATTGCTCGACGTTTGCAATTTCTCACCTGAGCTCTCTTTAGAGTGCACGAGAGGATGAGCAGAAGATTAGGTGGCTAGAGAAGCCCAGAGCCCCAGTGTTCTTAGGGCTTCAAAAGCGCTTCCAAGGAAGGCTGCTGGCTAGCAACAGCTTTCAGTGCTGGCACTTTTCATCTCTGAGCAATTGCTGGACATTTGCAATTTCTCAGCTCGTGTCTAGGAGACGGAAAGAGAATGACTGTGACGTTTGGTGGGTAGAGAAGCGCAAAGCCCCAGTGTTGCTGCGCCTGTGAAAGCGCTTCCAAGGAAGGGTGCTGGCTAGCAACAGCTTTCAGTGCTGGCACTTTTCATCTCTGAGCAATTGCTGGACGTTTGCAATTTCTCACCTGAGCTCTCTTTAGAGTGCGCGAGAGGATGAGCAGAAGATTAGGTGGCTAGAGAAGCCCAGAGCCCCACTGTTCTTAGGCCTACAAAAGCACTTCCAAGGAAGGGGGCTGGCTAGCAACAGCTTTCAGTACTGGCACTTTTCATCTCTGAGCAATTGCTCGACGTTTGCAATCTCTCAGCTCGTGTCTACGAGACGGAAAGAGAATGACCGTGACGTTTGGTGGCTAGAGAAGCGCAAAGCCCCAGTGTTGCTGCGCCTGTGAAAGCGCTTCCAAGGAAGGGTGCTGGCTAGCAACAGCTTTCAGTGCTGGCACTTTTCATCTCTGAGCAATTGCTCGACGTTTGCAATTTCTCAGCTCGTGTCTATGAGACGGAAAGAGAATGACCGTGACGTTTGGTGGGTAGAGAAGCGCAAAGCGCCAGTGTTGCTGCGCCTGTGAAAGCGCTTCCAAGGAAGGGTGCTGGCTAGCAACAGCTTTCAGTGCTGGCACTTTTCATCTCTGAGCAATTGCTCGACGTTTGCAATTTCTCACCTGAGCTCTCTTTAGAGTGCGCGAGAGGATGAGCACAAGATTAGGTGGCTAGAGAAGCGCAAAGCCCCAGAGTGCTTAGGGCTTCAAAAGCGCTTCCAAGGAAGGGTGCTGGCTAGCAACAGCTTTCAGTGCTGGCACTTTTCATCTCTGAGCAATTGCTGGACATTTGCAATTTCTCAACTCGTGTCTACGAGACGGAAAGAGAATGACCGTGACGTTTGGTGGCTAGAGAAGCGCAAAGCCCCAGTGTTGCTGCGCCTGTGAAAGCGCTTCCAAGGAAGGGTGCTGGCTAGCAACAGCTTTCAGTGCTGGCACTTTTCATCTCTGAGCAATTGCTCTACCTTTGCAATTTCTCACCTGAGCTCTCCTTTGAGTGCGCGAGAGGATGAGCAGAAGATTAGGTGGCTAGAGAAGCCCAGAGCCCCAGTGTTCTTAGGCCTACAAAAGCGCTTCCAAGGAAGGGTGCTGGCTAGCAACAGCTTTCAGTACTGGCACTTTTCATCTCTGAGCAATTGCTCGACGTTTGCAATCTCTCAGCTCGTGTCTACGAGACGGAAAGAGAATGACCGTGACGTTTGGTGGCTAGAGAAGCGCAAAGCCCCAGTGTTGCTGCGCCTGTGAAAGCGCTTCCAAGGAAGGGTGCTGGCTAGCAACAGCTTTCAGTGCTGGCACTTTTCATCTCTGAGCAATTGCTGGACGTTTGCAATTTCTCACCTGAGCTCTCTTTAGAGTGCGCGAGAGGATGAGCAGAAGATTAGGTGGCTAGAGAAGCCCAGAGCCCCACTGTTCTTAGGCCTACAAAAGCGCTTCCAAGGAAGGGTGCTGGCTAGCAACAGCTTTCAGTGCTGGCACTTTTCACCTCTGAGCAATTGCTCGACCTTTGCAATTTCTCAACTCGTGTCTACGAGACGGAAAGAGAATGACCGTGACGTTTGGTGGCTAGAGAAGCGCAAAGCCCCAGTGTTGCTGCGCCTGTGAAAGCGCTTCCAAGGAAGGGTGCTGGCTAGCAACAGCTTTCAGTGCTGGCACTTTTCATCTCTGAGCAATTGCTGGACGTTTGCAATTTCTCACCTGAGCTCTCTTTAGAGTGCGCGAGAGGATGAGCACAAGATTAGGTGGCTAGAGAAGCCCAGAGCCCTACTGTTCTTAGGGCTTCAAAAGCGCTTCCAAGGAAGGGTGCTGGCTAGCAAGAGCTTTCAGTGCTGGCACTTTTCATCTCTGAGCAATTGCTCGACGTTTGCAGTCTCTCAGCTCGTGTCTACGAGACGGAAAGAGAATGACCGTGACGTTTGGTGGGTAGAGAAGCGCAAAGCCCCAGTGTTGCTGCGCCTGTGAAAGCGCTTCCAAGGAAGGGTGCTGGCTAGCAAGAGCTTTCAGTGCTGGCACTTTTCATCTCTGAGCAATTGCTCGACGTTTGCAATTTCTCACCTGAGCTCTCTTTAGAGTGCGCGAGAGGATGAGCAGAAGATTAGGTGGCTAGAGAAGCGCAAAGCCCCCGTGTTCTTAGGGCTACAAAAGCACTTCCAAGGAAGGGTGCTGGCTAGCAACAGCTTTCAGTGCTGGCACTTTTCATCTCTGAGCAATTGCTCGACGTTTGCAGTCTCTCAGCTCGTGTCTACGAGACGGAAAGAGAATGACTGTGACGTTTGGTGGGTAGAGAAGCGCAAAGCGCCAGTGTTGCTGCGCCTGTGAAAGCGCTTCCAAGGAAGGCTGCTGGCTAGCAACAGCTTTCAGTGCTGGCACTTTTCATCTCTGAGCAATTGCTGGACGTTTGCAATTTCTCACCTGAGCTCTCTTTCGAGTGCGCGAGAGGATGAGCACAAGATTAGGTGGCTAGAGAAGCCCAGAGCCCCACTGTTCTTAGGCCTACAAAAGCGCTTCCAAGGAAGGGGGCTGGCTAGCAACAGCTTTCAGTGCTGGCACTTTTCACCTCTGAGCAATTGCTCGACCTTTGCAATTTCTCAGCTCGTGTCTACGAGACGGAAAGAGAATGACCGTGACGTTTGGTGGGTAGAGAAGCGCAAAGCGCCAGTGTTGCTGCGCCTGTGAAAGCGCTTCCAAGGAAGGGTGCTGGCTAGCAAGAGCTTTCAGTGCTGGCACTTTTCATCTCTGAGCAATTGCTCGACCTTTGCAATTTCTCAACTCGTGTCTACGAGACGGAAAGAGAAGGACCGTGACGTTTGGTGGGTAGAGAAGCGCAAAGCCCCAGTGTTGCTGCGCCTGTGAAAGCGCTTCCAAGGAAGGGTGCTGGCTAGCAACAGCTTTCAGTGCTGGCACTTTTCATCTCTGAGCAATTGCTCGACGTTTGCAATTTCTCACCTGAGCTCTCTTTAGAGTGCGCGAGAGGATGAGCACAAGATTAGGTGGCTAGAGAAGCGCAAAGCCCCAGAGTTCTTAGGCCTACAAAAGCACTTCCAAGGAAGGGTGCTGGCTAGCAACAGCTTTCAGTGCTGGCACTTTTCATCTCTGAGCAATTGCTGGACATTTGCAATTTCTCAACTCGTGTCTACGAGACGGAAAGAGAATGACCGTGACGTTTGGTGGGTAGAGAAGCGCAAAGCCCCAGTGTTGCTGCGCCTGTGAAAGCGCTTCCAAGGAAGGGTGCTGGCTAGCAACAGCTTTCAGTGCTGGCACTTTTCATCTCTGAGCAATTGCTCGACGTTTGCAATTTCTCACCTGAGCTCTCTTTAGAGTGCGCGAGAGGATGAGCAGAAGATTAGGTGGCTAGAGAAGCCCAGAGCCCTACTGTTCTTAGGGCTTCAAAACCGCTTCCAAGGAAGGGTGCTGGCTAGCAACAGCTTTCAGTGCTGGCACTTTTCATCTCTGAGCAATTGCTCGACGTTTGCAGTCTCTCAGCTCGTGTCTACGAGACGGAAAGAGAATGACCGTGACGTTTGGTGGCTAGAGAAGGGCAAAGCCCCAGTGTTGCTGCGCCTGTGAAAGCGCTTCCAAGGAAGGGGGCTGGCTAGCAACAGCTTTCAGTGCTGGCACTTTTCATCTCTGAGCAATTGCTCGACGTTTGCAATTTCTCACCTGAGCTCTCTTTAGAGTGCGCGAGAGGATGAGCAGAAGATTAGGTGGCTAGAGAAGCGCAAAGCCCCAGTGTTCTTAGGGCTACAAAAGCACTTCCAAGGAAGGGTGCTGGCTAGCAACAGCTTTCAGTGCTGGCACTTTTCACCTCTGAGCAATTGCTGGACATTTGCAATTTCTCAGCTCGTGTCTACGAGACGGAAAGAGAATGACTGTTACGTTTGGTGGCTAGAGAAGCGCAAAGCCCCAGTGTTGCTGCGCCTGTGAAAGCGCTTCCAAGGAAGGGGGCTGGCTAGCAACAGCTTTCAGTGCTGGCACTTTTCATCTCTGAGCAATTGCTCGACATTTGCAATTTCTCACCTGAGCTCTCTTTAGAGTGCGCGAGAGGATGAGCAGAAGATTAGGTGGCTAGAGAAGCGCAAAGCCCCAGTGTTCTTAGGCCTACAAAAGCACTTCCAAGGAAGGGTGCTGGCTAGCAACAGCTTTCAGTGCTGGCACTTTTCATCTCTGAGCAATTGCTCGACGTTTGCAATCTCTCAGCTCGTGTCTACGAGACGGAAAGAGAATGACCGTGACGTTTGGTGGGTAGAGAAGCGCAAAGCCCCAGTGTTGCTGCGCCTGTGAAAGCGCTTCCAAGGAAGGCTGCTGGCTAGCAACAGCTTTCAGTGCTGGCACTTTTCATCTCTGAGCAATTGCTGGACATTTGCAATTTCTCACCTGAGCTCTCTTTAGAGTGCGCGAGAGGATGAGCAGAAGATTAGGTGGCTAGAGAAGCCCAGAGCCCCACTGTTCTTAGGCCTACAAAAGCGCTTCCAAGGAAGGGGGCTGGCTAGCAACAGCTTTCAGTGCTGGCACTTTTCATCTCTGAGCAATTGCTGGACATTTGCAATTTCTCAGCTCGTGTCTACGAGACGGAAAGAGAATGACCGTGACGTTTGGTGGGTAGAGAAGCGCAAAGCCCCAGTGTTGCTGCGCCTGTGAAAGCGCTTCCAAGGAAGGCTGCTGGCTAGCAACAGCTTTCAGTGCTGGCACTTTTCATCTCTGAGCAATTGCTCGACGTTTGCAATTTCTCACCTGAGCTCTCTTTAGAGTGCGCGAGAGGATGAGCACAAGATTAGGTGGCTAGAGAAGCCCAGAGCCCAAGTGTTCTGAGGCCTACAAAAGCACTTCCAAGGAAGGCTGCTGGCTAGCAACAGCTTTCAGTGCTGGCACTTTTCATCTCTGAGCAATTGCTCGACGTTTGCAATCTCTCAGCTCGTGTCTACGAGACGGAAAGAGAATGACCGTGACGTTTGGTGGCTAGAGAAGCGCAAAGCCCCAGTGTTGCTGCGCCTGTGAAAGCGCTTCCAAGGAAGGCTGCTGGCTAGCAACAGCTTTCAGTGCTGGCACTTTTCATCTCTGAGCAATTGCTGGACGTTTGCAATTTCTCACCTGAGCTCTCTTTAGAGTGCGCGAGAGGATGAGCAGAAGATTAGGTGGCTAGAGAAGCCCAGAGCCCCACTGTTCTTAGGCCTACAAAAGCGCTTCCAAGGAAGGGGGCTGGCTAGCAACAGCTTTCAGTGCTGGCACTTTTCATCTCTGAGCAATTGCTGGACATTTGCAATTTCTCAGCTCGTGTCTACGAGACGGAAAGAGAATGACCGTGACATTTGGTGGGTAGAGAAGCGCAAAGCCCCAGTGTTGCTGCGTCTGTGAAAGCGCTTCCAAGGAAGGCTGCTGGCTAGCAACAGCTTTCAGTGCTGGCACTTTTCATCTCTGAGCAATTGCTCGACGTTTGCAATTTCTCAGCTCGTGTCTACGAGACGGAAAGAGAAGGACCGTGACGTTTGGTGGCTAGAGAAGCGCAAAGCGCCAGTGTTGCTGCGCCTGTGAAAGCGCTTCCAAGGAAGGGTGCTGGCTAGCAACAGCTTTCAGTGCTGGCACTTTTCATCTCTGAGCAATTGCTGGACGTTTGCAATTTCTCACCTGAGCTCTCTTTAGAGTGCGCGAGAGGATGAGCAGAAGATTAGGTGGCTAGAGAAGCCCAGAGCCCCAGTGTTCTTAGGCCTACAAAAGCGCTTCCAAGGAAGGGTGCTGGCTAGCAACAGCTTTCAGTGCTGGCACTTTTCATCTCTGAGCAATTGCTCGACATTTGCAATTTCTCAACTCGTGTCTACGAGACGGAAAGAGAATGACAGTGACGTTTGGTGGCTAGAGAAGCGCAAAGCCCCAGTGTTGCTGCGCCTGTGAAAGCGCTTCCAAGGAAGGGTGCTGGCTAGCAACAGCTTTCAGTGCTGGCACTTTTCATCTCTGAGCAATTGCTCGACGTTTGCAATTTCTCACCTGAGCTCTCTTTAGAGTGCGCGAGAGGATGAGCAGAAGATGAGGTGGCTAGAGAAGCCCAGAGCCCCACTGTTCTTAGGCCTACAAAAGCGCTTCCAAGGAAGGGGGCTGGCTAGCAAGAGCTTTCAGTGCTGGCACTTTTCATCTCTGAGCAATTGCTCGACGTTTGCAATCTCTCAGCTCGTGTCTACAAGACGGATGGAGAATGACCGTGACGTTTGGTGGGTAGAGAAGCGCAAAGCCCCAGTGTTGCTGCGCCTGTGAAAGCGCTTCCAAGGAAGGGGGCTGGCTAGCAACAGCTTTCAGTGCTGGCACTTTTCATCTCTGAGCAATTGCTCGACGTTTGCAATTTCTCACCTGAGCTCTCTTTAGAGTGCGCGAGAGGATGAGCACAAGATTAGGTGGCTAGAGAAGCCCAGAGCCCCAGTGTTCTTAGGCCTACAAAAGCGCTTCCAAGGAAGGGTGCTGGCTAGCAACAGCTTTCAGTGCTGGCACTTTTCATCTCTGAGCAATTGCTCGACGTTTGCAATTTCTCAACTCGTGTCTACGAGACGGAAAGAGAATGACCGTGACGTTTGGTGGGTAGAGAAGCGCAAAGCGCCAGTGTTGCTGCGCCTGTGAAAGCGCTTCCAAGGAAGGGTGCTGGCTAGCAAGAGCTTTCAGTGCTGGCACTTTTCATCTCTGAGCAATTGCTCGACGTTTGCAATTTCTCACTTGAGCTCTCTTTAGAGTGCGCGAGAGGATGAGCAGAAGATTAGGTGGCTAGAGAAGCCCAGAGCCCCAGTGTTCTTAGGCCTACAAAAGCACTTCCAAGGAAGGGTGCTGGCTAGCAACAGCTTTCAGTGCTGGCACTTTTCATCTCTGAGCAATTGCTGGACATTTGCAATTTCTCAGCTCGTGTCTACGACACGGAAAGAGAATGACCGTGACGTTTGGTGGCTAGAGAAGCGCAAAGCCCCAGTGTTGCTGCGCCTGTGAAAGCGCTTCCAAGGAAGGCTGCTGGCTAGCAACAGCTTTCAGTGCTGGCACTTTTCATCTCTGAGCAATTGCTCGACGTTTGCAATTTCTCACCTGAGCTCTCTTTAGAGTGCACGAGAGGATGAGCAGAAGATTAGGTGGCTAGAGAAGCCCAGAGCCCTACTGTTCTTAGGGCTTCAAAAGCGCTTCCAAGGAAGGGTGCTGGCTAGCAAGAGCTTTCAGTGCTGGCACTTTTCATCTCTGAGCAATTGCTGGACATTTGCAATTTCTCAGCTCGTGTCTAGGAGACGGAAAGAGAATGACCGTGACGTTTGGTGGGTAGAGAAGCGCAAAGCCCCAGTGTTGCTGCGCCTGTGAAAGCGCTTCCAAGGAAGGCTGCTGGCTAGCAACAGCTTTCAGTGCTGGCACTTTTCATCTCTGAGCAATTGCTCGACGTTTGCAATTTCTCACCTGAGCTCTCTTTAGAGTGCGCGAGAGGATGAGCACAAGATTAGGTGGCTAGAGAAGCGCAAAGCCCCCGTGTTCTTAGGGCTACAAAAGCGCTTCCAAGGAAGGGTGCTGGCTAGCAACAGCTTTCAGTGCTGGCACTTTTCATCTCTGAGCAATTGCTGGACATTTGCAATTTCTCAACTCGTGTCTACGAGACGGAAAGAGAATGACCGTGACGTTTGGTGGCTAGAGAAGCGCAAAGCCCCAGTGTTGCTGCGCCTGTGAAAGCGCTTCCAAGGAAGGGTGCTGGCTAGCAACAGCTTTCAGTGCTGGCACTTTTCATCTCTGATCAATTGCTCGACGTTTGCAATTTCTCACCTGAGCTCTCCTTTGAGTGCGCGAGAGGATGAGCAGAAGATTAGGTGGCTAGAGAAGCCCAGAGCCCCAGTGTTCTTAGGCCTACAAAAGCGCTTCCAAGGAAGGGTGCTGGCTAGCAACAGCTTTCAGTGCTGGCACTTTTCATCTCTGAGCAATTGCTCGACGTTTGCAATCTCTCAGCTCGTGTCTACGAGACGGAAAGAGAATGACCGTGACGTTTGGTGGCTAGAGAAGCGCAAAGCCCCAGTGTTACTGCGCCTGTGAAAGCGCTTCCAAGGAAGGGGGCTGGCTAGCAACAGCTTTCAGTGCTGGCACTTTTCATCTCTGAGCAATTGCTCGACGTTTGCAATTTCTCACCTGAGCTCTCTTTAGAGTGCACGAGAGGATGAGCAGAAGATTAGGTGGCTAGAGAAGCCCAGAGCCCCAGTGTTCTTAGGGCTTCAAAAGCGCTTCCAAGGAAGGCTGCTGGCTAGCAACAGCTTTCAGTGCTGGCACTTTTCATCTCTGAGCAATTGCTGGACATTTGCAATTTCTCAGCTCGTGTCTAGGAGACGGAAAGAGAATGACTGTGACGTTTGGTGGGTAGAGAAGCGCAAAGCCCCAGTGTTGCTGCGCCTGTGAAAGCGCTTCCAAGGAAGGGTGCTGGCTAGCAACAGCTTTCAGTGCTGGCACTTTTCATCTCTGAGCAATTGCTGGACGTTTGCAATTTCTCACCTGAGCTCTCTTTAGAGTGCGCGAGAGGATGAGCAGAAGATTAGGTGGCTAGAGAAGCCCAGAGCCCCACTGTTCTTAGGCCTACAAAAGCACTTCCAAGGAAGGGGGCTGGCTAGCAACAGCTTTCAGTGCTGGCACTTTTCATCTCTGAGCAATTGCTCGACATTTGCAATTTCTCAGCTCGTGTCTACGAGACGGAAAGAGAATGACCGTGACGTTTGGTGGCTAGAGAAGCGCAAAGCCCCAGTGTTGCTGCGCCTGTGAAAGCGCTTCCAAGGAAGGGTGCTGGCTAGCAACAGCTTTCAGTGCTGGCACTTTTCATCTCTGAGCAATTGCTCGACGTTTGCAATTTCTCAGCTCGTGTCTATGAGACGGAAAGAGAATGACCGTGACGTTTGGTGGGTAGAGAAGCGCAAAGCGCCAGTGTTGCTGCGCCTGTGAAAGCGCTTCCAAGGAAGGGTGCTGGCTAGCAACAGCTTTCAGTGCTGGCACTTTTCATCTCTGAGCAATTGCTCGACGTTTGCAATTTCTCACCTGAGCTCTCTTTAGAGTGCGCGAGAGGATGAGCACAAGATTAGGTGGCTAGAGAAGCGCAAAGCCCCAGAGTGCTTAGGGCTTCAAAAGCGCTTCCAAGGAAGGGTGCTGGCTAGCAACAGCTTTCAGTGCTGGCACTTTTCATCTCTGAGCAATTGCTGGACATTTGCAATTTCTCAACTCGTGTCTACGAGACGGAAAGAGAATGACCGTGACGTTTGGTGGCTAGAGAAGCGCAAAGCCCCAGTGTTGCTGCGCCTGTGAAAGCGCTTCCAAGGAAGGGTGCTGGCTAGCAACAGCTTTCAGTGCTGGCACTTTTCATCTCTGAGCAATTGCTCTACCTTTGCAATTTCTCACCTGAGCTCTCCTTTGAGTGCGCGAGAGGATGAGCAGAAGATTAGGTGGCTAGAGAAGCCCAGAGCCCCAGTGTTCTTAGGCCTACAAAAGCGCTTCCAAGGAAGGGTGCTGGCTAGCAACAGCTTTCAGTACTGGCACTTTTCATCTCTGAGCAATTGCTCGACGTTTGCAATCTCTCAGCTCGTGTCTACGAGACGGAAAGAGAATGACCGTGACGTTTGGTGGCTAGAGAAGCGCAAAGCCCCAGTGTTGCTGCGCCTGTGAAAGCGCTTCCAAGGAAGGGTGCTGGCTAGCAACAGCTTTCAGTGCTGGCACTTTTCATCTCTGAGCAATTGCTGGACGTTTGCAATTTCTCACCTGAGCTCTCTTTAGAGTGCGCGAGAGGATGAGCAGAAGATTAGGTGGCTAGAGAAGCCCAGAGCCCCACTGTTCTTAGGCCTACAAAAGCGCTTCCAAGGAAGGGTGCTGGCTAGCAACAGCTTTCAGTGCTGGCACTTTTCACCTCTGAGCAATTGCTCGACCTTTGCAATTTCTCAACTCGTGTCTACGAGACGGAAAGAGAATGACCGTGACGTTTGGTGGCTAGAGAAGCGCAAAGCCCCAGTGTTGCTGCGCCTGTGAAAGCGCTTCCAAGGAAGGGTGCTGGCTAGCAACAGCTTTCAGTGCTGGCACTTTTCATCTCTGAGCAATTGCTGGACGTTTGCAATTTCTCACCTGAGCTCTCTTTAGAGTGCGCGAGAGGATGAGCACAAGATTAGGTGGCTAGAGAAGCCCAGAGCCCTACTGTTCTTAGGGCTTCAAAAGCGCTTCCAAGGAAGGGTGCTGGCTAGCAAGAGCTTTCAGTGCTGGCACTTTTCATCTCTGAGCAATTGCTCGACGTTTGCAGTCTCTCAGCTCGTGTCTACGAGACGGAAAGAGAATGACCGTGACGTTTGGTGGGTAGAGAAGCGCAAAGCCCCAGTGTTGCTGCGCCTGTGAAAGCGCTTCCAAGGAAGGGTGCTGGCTAGCAAGAGCTTTCAGTGCTGGCACTTTTCATCTCTGAGCAATTGCTCGACGTTTGCAATTTCTCACCTGAGCTCTCTTTAGAGTGCGCGAGAGGATGAGCAGAAGATTAGGTGGCTAGAGAAGCGCAAAGCCCCCGTGTTCTTAGGGCTACAAAAGCACTTCCAAGGAAGGGTGCTGGCTAGCAACAGCTTTCAGTGCTGGCACTTTTCATCTCTGAGCAATTGCTCGACGTTTGCAGTCTCTCAGCTCGTGTCTACGAGACGGAAAGAGAATGACTGTGACGTTTGGTGGGTAGAGAAGCGCAAAGCGCCAGTGTTGCTGCGCCTGTGAAAGCGCTTCCAAGGAAGGCTGCTGGCTAGCAACAGCTTTCAGTGCTGGCACTTTTCATCTCTGAGCAATTGCTGGACGTTTGCAATTTCTCACCTGAGCTCTCTTTCGAGTGCGCGAGAGGATGAGCACAAGATTAGGTGGCTAGAGAAGCCCAGAGCCCCACTGTTCTTAGGCCTACAAAAGCGCTTCCAAGGAAGGGGGCTGGCTAGCAACAGCTTTCAGTGCTGGCACTTTTCACCTCTGAGCAATTGCTCGACCTTTGCAATTTCTCAGCTCGTGTCTACGAGACGGAAAGAGAATGACCGTGACGTTTGGTGGGTAGAGAAGCGCAAAGCGCCAGTGTTGCTGCGCCTGTGAAAGCGCTTCCAAGGAAGGGTGCTGGCTAGCAAGAGCTTTCAGTGCTGGCACTTTTCATCTCTGAGCAATTGCTCGACCTTTGCAATTTCTCAACTCGTGTCTACGAGACGGAAAGAGAAGGACCGTGACGTTTGGTGGGTAGAGAAGCGCAAAGCCCCAGTGTTGCTGCGCCTGTGAAAGCGCTTCCAAGGAAGGGTGCTGGCTAGCAACAGCTTTCAGTGCTGGCACTTTTCATCTCTGAGCAATTGCTCGACGTTTGCAATTTCTCACCTGAGCTCTCTTTAGAGTGCGCGAGAGGATGAGCACAAGATTAGGTGGCTAGAGAAGCGCAAAGCCCCAGAGTTCTTAGGCCTACAAAAGCACTTCCAAGGAAGGGTGCTGGCTAGCAACAGCTTTCAGTGCTGGCACTTTTCATCTCTGAGCAATTGCTGGACATTTGCAATTTCTCAACTCGTGTCTACGAGACGGAAAGAGAATGACCGTGACGTTTGGTGGGTAGAGAAGCGCAAAGCCCCAGTGTTGCTGCGCCTGTGAAAGCGCTTCCAAGGAAGGGTGCTGGCTAGCAACAGCTTTCAGTGCTGGCACTTTTCATCTCTGAGCAATTGCTCGACGTTTGCAATTTCTCACCTGAGCTCTCTTTAGAGTGCGCGAGAGGATGAGCAGAAGATTAGGTGGCTAGAGAAGCCCAGAGCCCTACTGTTCTTAGGGCTTCAAAACCGCTTCCAAGGAAGGGTGCTGGCTAGCAACAGCTTTCAGTGCTGGCACTTTTCATCTCTGAGCAATTGCTCGACGTTTGCAGTCTCTCAGCTCGTGTCTACGAGACGGAAAGAGAATGACCGTGACGTTTGGTGGCTAGAGAAGGGCAAAGCCCCAGTGTTGCTGCGCCTGTGAAAGCGCTTCCAAGGAAGGGGGCTGGCTAGCAACAGCTTTCAGTGCTGGCACTTTTCATCTCTGAGCAATTGCTCGACGTTTGCAATTTCTCACCTGAGCTCTCTTTAGAGTGCGCGAGAGGATGAGCAGAAGATTAGGTGGCTAGAGAAGCGCAAAGCCCCAGTGTTCTTAGGGCTACAAAAGCACTTCCAAGGAAGGGTGCTGGCTAGCAACAGCTTTCAGTGCTGGCACTTTTCACCTCTGAGCAATTGCTGGACATTTGCAATTTCTCAGCTCGTGTCTACGAGACGGAAAGAGAATGACTGTTACGTTTGGTGGCTAGAGAAGCGCAAAGCCCCAGTGTTGCTGCGCCTGTGAAAGCGCTTCCAAGGAAGGGGGCTGGCTAGCAACAGCTTTCAGTGCTGGCACTTTTCATCTCTGAGCAATTGCTCGACATTTGCAATTTCTCACCTGAGCTCTCTTTAGAGTGCGCGAGAGGATGAGCAGAAGATTAGGTGGCTAGAGAAGCGCAAAGCCCCAGTGTTCTTAGGCCTACAAAAGCACTTCCAAGGAAGGGTGCTGGCTAGCAACAGCTTTCAGTGCTGGCACTTTTCATCTCTGAGCAATTGCTCGACGTTTGCAATCTCTCAGCTCGTGTCTACGAGACGGAAAGAGAATGACCGTGACGTTTGGTGGGTAGAGAAGCGCAAAGCCCCAGTGTTGCTGCGCCTGTGAAAGCGCTTCCAAGGAAGGCTGCTGGCTAGCAACAGCTTTCAGTGCTGGCACTTTTCATCTCTGAGCAATTGCTGGACATTTGCAATTTCTCACCTGAGCTCTCTTTAGAGTGCGCGAGAGGATGAGCAGAAGATTAGGTGGCTAGAGAAGCCCAGAGCCCCACTGTTCTTAGGCCTACAAAAGCGCTTCCAAGGAAGGGGGCTGGCTAGCAACAGCTTTCAGTGCTGGCACTTTTCATCTCTGAGCAATTGCTGGACATTTGCAATTTCTCAGCTCGTGTCTACGAGACGGAAAGAGAATGACCGTGACGTTTGGTGGGTAGAGAAGCGCAAAGCCCCAGTGTTGCTGCGCCTGTGAAAGCGCTTCCAAGGAAGGCTGCTGGCTAGCAACAGCTTTCAGTGCTGGCACTTTTCATCTCTGAGCAATTGCTCGACGTTTGCAATTTCTCACCTGAGCTCTCTTTAGAGTGCGCGAGAGGATGAGCACAAGATTAGGTGGCTAGAGAAGCCCAGAGCCCAAGTGTTCTGAGGCCTACAAAAGCACTTCCAAGGAAGGCTGCTGGCTAGCAACAGCTTTCAGTGCTGGCACTTTTCATCTCTGAGCAATTGCTCGACGTTTGCAATCTCTCAGCTCGTGTCTACGAGACGGAAAGAGAATGACCGTGACGTTTGGTGGCTAGAGAAGCGCAAAGCCCCAGTGTTGCTGCGCCTGTGAAAGCGCTTCCAAGGAAGGCTGCTGGCTAGCAACAGCTTTCAGTGCTGGCACTTTTCATCTCTGAGCAATTGCTGGACGTTTGCAATTTCTCACCTGAGCTCTCTTTAGAGTGCGCGAGAGGATGAGCAGAAGATTAGGTGGCTAGAGAAGCCCAGAGCCCCACTGTTCTTAGGCCTACAAAAGCGCTTCCAAGGAAGGGGGCTGGCTAGCAACAGCTTTCAGTGCTGGCACTTTTCATCTCTGAGCAATTGCTGGACATTTGCAATTTCTCAGCTCGTGTCTACGAGACGGAAAGAGAATGACCGTGACATTTGGTGGGTAGAGAAGCGCAAAGCCCCAGTGTTGCTGCGTCTGTGAAAGCGCTTCCAAGGAAGGCTGCTGGCTAGCAACAGCTTTCAGTGCTGGCACTTTTCATCTCTGAGCAATTGCTCGACGTTTGCAATTTCTCAGCTCGTGTCTACGAGACGGAAAGAGAAGGACCGTGACGTTTGGTGGCTAGAGAAGCGCAAAGCGCCAGTGTTGCTGCGCCTGTGAAAGCGCTTCCAAGGAAGGGTGCTGGCTAGCAACAGCTTTCAGTGCTGGCACTTTTCATCTCTGAGCAATTGCTGGACGTTTGCAATTTCTCACCTGAGCTCTCTTTAGAGTGCGCGAGAGGATGAGCAGAAGATTAGGTGGCTAGAGAAGCCCAGAGCCCCAGTGTTCTTAGGCCTACAAAAGCGCTTCCAAGGAAGGGTGCTGGCTAGCAACAGCTTTCAGTGCTGGCACTTTTCATCTCTGAGCAATTGCTCGACATTTGCAATTTCTCAACTCGTGTCTACGAGACGGAAAGAGAATGACAGTGACGTTTGGTGGCTAGAGAAGCGCAAAGCCCCAGTGTTGCTGCGCCTGTGAAAGCGCTTCCAAGGAAGGGTGCTGGCTAGCAACAGCTTTCAGTGCTGGCACTTTTCATCTCTGAGCAATTGCTCGACGTTTGCAATTTCTCACCTGAGCTCTCTTTAGAGTGCGCGAGAGGATGAGCAGAAGATGAGGTGGCTAGAGAAGCCCAGAGCCCCACTGTTCTTAGGCCTACAAAAGCGCTTCCAAGGAAGGGGGCTGGCTAGCAAGAGCTTTCAGTGCTGGCACTTTTCATCTCTGAGCAATTGCTCGACGTTTGCAATCTCTCAGCTCGTGTCTACAAGACGGATGGAGAATGACCGTGACGTTTGGTGGGTAGAGAAGCGCAAAGCCCCAGTGTTGCTGCGCCTGTGAAAGCGCTTCCAAGGAAGGGGGCTGGCTAGCAACAGCTTTCAGTGCTGGCACTTTTCATCTCTGAGCAATTGCTCGACGTTTGCAATTTCTCACCTGAGCTCTCTTTAGAGTGCGCGAGAGGATGAGCACAAGATTAGGTGGCTAGAGAAGCCCAGAGCCCCAGTGTTCTTAGGCCTACAAAAGCACTTCCAAGGAAGGGTGCTGGCTAGCAACAGCTTTCAGTGCTGGCACTTTTCATCTCTGAGCAATTGCTCGACGTTTGCAATCTCTCAGCTCGTGTCTACGAGACGGAAAGAGAATGACCGTGACGTTTGGTGGGTAGAGAAGCGCAAAGCCCCAGTGTTGCTGCGCCTGTGAAAGCGCTTCCAAGGAAGGGTGCTGGCTAGCAAGAGCTTTCAGTGCTGGCACTTTTCATCTCTGAGCAATTGCTGGACGTTTGCAATTTCTCACCTGAGCTCTCCTTTGAGTGCGCGAGAGGATGAGCAGAAGATTAGGTGGCTAGAGAAGCCCAGAGCCCCAGTGTTCTTAGGGCTACAAAAGCACTTCCAAGGAAGGGTGCTGGCTAGCAACAGCTTTCAGTGCTGCCACTTTTCATCTCTGAGCAATTGCTCGACATTTGCAATTTCTCAACTCGTGTCTACGAGACGGAAAGAGAATGACCGTGACGTTTGGTGGGTAGAGAAGCGCAAAGCCCCAGTGTTGCTGCGCCTGTGAAAGCGCTTCCAAGGAAGGGTGCTGGCTAGCAACAGCTTTCAGTACTGGCACTTTTCATCTCTGAGCAATTGCTCGACGTTTGCAATTTCTCAACTCGTGTCTACGAGACGGAAAGAGAATGACCGTGACGTTTGGTGGGTAGAGAAGCGCAAAGCCCCAGTGTTGCTGCGCCTGTGAAAGCGCTTCCAAGGAAGGGTGCTGGCTAGCAACAGCTTTCAGTGCTGGCACTTTTCATCTCTGAGCAATTGCTGGACGTTTGCAATTTCTCACCTGAGCTCTCCTTTGAGTGCGCGAGAGGATGAGCAGAAGATTAGGTGGCTAGAGAAGCCCAGAGCCCCACTGTTCTTAGGCCTACAAAAGCGCTTCCAAGGAAGGGTGCTGGCTAGCAACAGCTTTCAGTGCTGCCACTTTTCATCTCTGAGCAATTGCTCGATGTTTGCAATTTCTCAGCTCGTGTCTACGAGACGGAAAGAGAATGACCGTGACGTTTGGTGGCTAGAGAAGCGCAAAGCGCCAGTGTTACTGCGCCTGTGAAAGCGCTTCCAAGGAAGGCTGCTGGCTAGCAACAGCTTTCAGTGCTGGCACTTTTCATCTCTGAGCAATTGCTCGATGTTTGCAATTTCTCACCTGAGCTCTCTTTAGAGTGCGCGAGAGGATGAGCAGAAGATTAGGTGGCTAGAGAAGCCCAGAGCCCCACTGTTCTTAGGCCTACAAAAGCGCTTCCAAGGAAGGGTGCTGGCTAGCAACAGCTTTCAGTGCTGGCACTTTTCATCTCCGAGCAATTGCTCGACGTTTGCAATTTCTCAACTCGTGTCTACGAGACGGAAAGAGAATGACCGTGACGTTTGGTGGGTAGAGAAGCGCAAAGCCCCAGTGTTGCTGCGCCTGTGAAAGCGCTTCCAAGGAAGGCTGCTGGCTAGCAACAGCTTTCAGTGCTGGCACTTTTCATCTCTGAGCAATTGCTCGACGTTTGCAATTTCTCACTTGAGCTCTCTTTAGAGTGCGCGAGAGGATGAGCAGAAGATTAGGTGGCTAGAGAAGCCCAGAGCCCCAGTGTTCTTAGGCCTACAAAAGCACTTCCAAGGAAGGGTGCTGGCTAGCAACAGCTTTCAGTGCTGGCACTTTTCATCTCTGAGCAATTGCTGGACATTTGCAATTTCTCAGCTCGTGTCTACGACACGGAAAGAGAATGACCGTGACGTTTGGTGGCTAGAGAAGCGCAAAGCCCCAGTGTTGCTGCGCCTGTGAAAGCGCTTCCAAGGAAGGCTGCTGGCTAGCAACAGCTTTCAGTGCTGGCACTTTTCATCTCTGAGCAATTGCTCGACGTTTGCAATTTCTCACCTGAGCTCTCTTTAGAGTGCACGAGAGGATGAGCAGAAGATTAGGTGGCTAGAGAAGCCCAGAGCCCTACTGTTCTTAGGGCTTCAAAAGCGCTTCCAAGGAAGGGTGCTGGCTAGCAAGAGCTTTCAGTGCTGGCACTTTTCATCTCTGAGCAATTGCTGGACATTTGCAATTTCTCAACTCGTGTCTACGAGACGGAAAGAGAATGACCGTGACGTTTGGTGGGTAGAGAAGCGCAAAGCGCCAGTGTTGCTGCGCCTGTGAAAGCGCTTCCAAGGAAGGCTGCTGGCTAGCAACAGCTTTCAGTGCTGGCACTTTTCATCTCTGAGCAATTGCTCGACGTTTGCAATTTCTCACCTGAGCTCTCTTTAGAGTGCGCGAGAGGATGAGCACAAGATTAGGTGGCTAGAGAAGCCCAAAGCCCCCGTGTTCTTAGGGCTACAAAAGCACTTCCAAGGAAGGGTGCTGGCTAGCAACAGCTTTCAGTGCTGGCACTTTTCATCTCTGAGCAATTGCTGGACATTTGCAATTTCTCAACTCGTGTCTACGAGACGGAAAGAGAATGACCGTGACGTTTGGTGGCTAGAGAAGCGCAAAGCCCCAGTGTTGCTGCGCCTGTGAAAGCGCTTCCAAGGAAGGGTGCTGGCTAGCAACAGCTTTCAGTGCTGGCACTTTTCATCTCTGAGCAATTGCTCGACGTTTGCAATTTCTCACCTGAGCTCTCCTTTGAGTGCGCGAGAGGATGAGCACAAGATTAGGTGGCTAGAGAAGCCCAGAGCCCCAGTGTTCTTAGGCCTACAAAAGCGCTTCCAAGGAAGGGTGCTGGCTAGCAACAGCTTTCAGTGCTGGCACTTTTCATCTCTGAGCAATTGCTCGACGTTTGCAATCTCTCAGCTCGTGTCTACGAGACGGAAAGAGAATGACCGTGACGTTTGGTGGGTAGAGAAGCGCAAAGCGCCAGTGTTGCTGCGCCTGTGAAAGCGCTTCCAAGGAAGGGTGCTGGCTAGCAAGAGCTTTCAGTGCTGGCACTTTTCATCTCTGAGCAATTGCTGGACGTTTGCAATTTCTCACTTGAGCTCTCTTTAGAGTGCGCGAGAGGATGAGCAGAAGATTAGGTGGCTAGAGAAGCCCAGAGCCCCAGTGTTCTTAGGCCTACAAAAGCACTTCCAAGGAAGGGTGCTGGCTAGCAACAGCTTTCAGTGCTGGCACTTTTCATCTCTGAGCAATTGCTGGACATTTGCAATTTCTCAGCTCGTGTCTACGACACGGAAAGAGAATGACCGTGACGTTTGGTGGCTAGAGAAGCGCAAAGCCCCAGTGTTGCTGCGCCTGTGAAAGCGCTTCCAAGGAAGGCTGCTGGCTAGCAACAGCTTTCAGTGCTGGCACTTTTCATCTCTGAGCAATTGCTCGACGTTTGCAATTTCTCACCTGAGCTCTCTTTAGAGTGCACGAGAGGATGAGCAGAAGATTAGGTGGCTAGAGAAGCCCAGAGCCCTACTGTTCTTAGGGCTTCAAAAGCGCTTCCAAGGAAGGGTGCTGGCTAGCAAGAGCTTTCAGTGCTGGCACTTTTCATCTCTGAGCAATTGCTGGACATTTGCAATTTCTCAACTCGTGTCTACGAGACGGAAAGAGAATGACCGTGACGTTTGGTGGGTAGAGAAGCGCAAAGCGCCAGTGTTGCTGCGCCTGTGAAAGCGCTTCCAAGGAAGGGGGCTGGCTAGCAACAGCTTTCAGTGCTGGCACTTTTCATCTCTGAGCAATTGCTCGACGTTTGCAATTTCTCACCTGAGCTCTCTTTAGAGTGCGCGAGAGGATGAGCACAAGATTAGGTGGCTAGAGAAGCCCAAAGCCCCCGTGTTCTTAGGGCTACAAAAGCACTTCCAAGGAAGGGTGCTGGCTAGCAACAGCTTTCAGTGCTGGCACTTTTCATCTCTGAGCAATTGCTGGACATTTGCAATTTCTCAACTCGTGTCTACGAGACGGAAAGAGAATGACCGTGACGTTTGGTGGCTAGAGAAGCGCAAAGCCCCAGTGTTGCTGCGCCTGTGAAAGCGCTTCCAAGGAAGGGTGCTGGCTAGCAACAGCTTTCAGTGCTGGCACTTTTCATCTCTGAGCAATTGCTCGACGTTTGCAATTTCTCACCTGAGCTCTCCTTTGAGTGCGCGAGAGGATGAGCACAAGATTAGGTGGCTAGAGAAGCCCAGAGCCCCAGTGTTCTTAGGCCTACAAAAGCGCTTCCAAGGAAGGGTGCTGGCTAGCAAGAGCTTTCAGTGCTGGCACTTTTCATCTCTGAGCAATTGCTCGACGTTTGCAATCTCTCAGCTCGTGTCTACGAGACGGAAAGAGAATGACCGTGACGTTTGGTGGGTAGAGAAGCGCAAAGCGCCAGTGTTGCTGCGCCTGTGAAAGCGCTTCCAAGGAAGGGTGCTGGCTAGCAAGAGCTTTCAGTGCTGGCACTTTTCATCTCTGAGCAATTGCTGGACGTTTGCAATTTCTCACCTGAGCTCTCTTTAGAGTGCGCGAGAGGACGAGCAGAAGATTAGGTGGCTAGAGAAGCCCAGAGCCCCAGTCTTCTTAGGCCTACAAAAGCGCTTCCAAAGAAGGGTGCTGGCTAGCAACAGCTTTCAGTGCTGGCACTTTTCATCTCTGAGCAATTGCTGGACATTTGCAATTTCTCAACTCGTGTCTACGACACGGAAAGAGAATGACCGTGACGTTTGGTGGGTAGAGAAGCGCAAAGCCCCAGTGTTGCTGCACCTGTGAAAGCGCTTCCAAGGAAGGGTGCTGGCTAGCAACAGCTTTCAGTGCTGGCACTTTTCATCTCTGAGCAATTGCTCGACGTTTGCAATTTCTCACCTGAGCTCTCTTTAGAGTGCACGAGAGGATGAGCAGAAGATTAGGTGGCTAGAGAAGCCCAGAGCCCTACTGTTCTTAGGGCTTCAAAAGCGCTTCCAAGGAAGGGTGCTGGCTAGCAACAGCTTTCAGTGCTGGCACTTTTCATCTCTGAGCAATTGCTGGACATTTGCAATTTCTCAGCTCGTGTCTAGGAGACGGAAAGAGAATGACTGTGACGTTTGGTGGGTAGAGAAGCGCAAAGCCCCAGTGTTGCTGCGCCTGTGAAAGCGCTTCCAAGGAAGGGTGCTGGCTAGCAACAGCTTTCAGTGCTGGCACTTTTCATCTCTGAGCAATTGCTGGACGTTTGCAATTTCTCACCTGAGCTCTCTTTAGAGTGCGCGAGAGGATGAGCAGAAGATTAGGTGGCTAGAGAAGCCCAGAGCCCCACTGTTCTTAGGCCTACAAAAGCACTTCCAAGGAAGGGGGCTGGCTAGCAACAGCTTTCAGTGCTGGCACTTTTCATCTCTGAGCAATTGCTCGACATTTGCAATTTCTCAGCTCGTGTCTACGAGACGGAAAGAGAATGACCGTGACGTTTGGTGGCTAGAGAAGCGCAAAGCCCCAGTGTTGCTGCGCCTGTGAAAGCGCTTCCAAGGAAGGGTGCTGGCTAGCAACAGCTTTCAGTGCTGGCACTTTTCATCTCTGAGCAATTGCTCGACGTTTGCAATTTCTCAGCTCGTGTCTACGAGACGGAAAGAGAATGACCGTGACGTTTGGTGGCTAGAGAAGCGCAAAGCGCCAGTGTTGCTGCGCCTGTGAAAGCGCTTCCAAGGAAGGCTGCTGGCTAGCAACAGCTTTCAGTGCTGGCACTTTTCATCTCTGAGCAATTGCTCGACGTTTGCAATTTCTCACCTGAGCTCTCTTTAGAGTGCGCGAGAGGATGAGCACAAGATTAGGTGGCTAGAGAAGCGCAAAGCCCCAGAGTGCTTAGGGCTTCAAAAGCGCTTCCAAGGAAGGGTGCTGGCTAGCAACAGCTTTCAGTGCTGGCACTTTTCATCTCTGAGCAATTGCTGGACATTTGCAATTTCTCAACTCGTGTCTACGAGACGGAAAGAGAATGACCGTGACGTTTGGTGGCTAGAGAAGCGCAAAGCCCCAGTGTTGCTGCGCCTGTGAAAGCGCTTCCAAGGAAGGGTGCTGGCTAGCAACAGCTTTCAGTGCTGGCACTTTTCATCTCTGAGCAATTGCTCGACGTTTGCAATTTCTCACCTGAGCTCTCTTTAGAGTGCGCGAGAGGATGAGCAGAAGATTAGGTGGCTAGAGAAGCCCAGAGCCCCAGTGTTCTTAGGCCTACAAAAGCGCTTCCAAGGAAGGGTGCTGGCTAGCAACAGCTTTCAGTACTGGCACTTTTCATCTCTGAGCAATTGCTCGACGTTTGCAATCTCTCAGCTCGTGTCTACGAGACGGAAAGAGAATGACCGTGACGTTTGGTGGCTAGAGAAGCGCAAAGCCCCAGTGTTGCTGCGCCTGTGAAAGCGCTTCCAAGGAAGGGTGCTGGCTAGCAACAGCTTTCAGTGCTGGCACTTTTCATCTCTGAGCAATTGCTGGACGTTTGCAATTTCTCACCTGAGCTCTCTTTAGAGTGCGCGAGAGGATGAGCAGAAGATTAGGTGGCTAGAGAAGCCCAGAGCCCCAGTCTTCTTAGGCCTACAAAAGCGCTTCCAAGGAAGGGGGCTGGCTAGCAACAGCTTTCAGTGCTGGCACTTTTCACCTCTGAGCAATTGCTCGACCTTTGCAATTTCTCAACTCGTGTCTACGAGACGGAAAGAGAATGACCGTGACGTTTGGTGGCTAGAGAAGCGCAAAGCCCCAGTGTTGCTGCGCCTGTGAAAGCGCTTCCAAGGAAGGGTGCTGGCTAGCAACAGCTTTCAGTGCTGGCACTTTTCATCTCTGAGCAATTACTCGACGTTTGCAATTTCTCACCTGAGCTCTCTTTAGAGTGCGCGAGAGGATGAGCACAAGATTAGGTGGCTAGAGAAGCCCAGAGCCCTACTGTTCTTAGGGCTTCAAAAGCGCTTCCAAGGAAGGGTGCTGGCTAGCAAGAGCTTTCAGTGCTGGCACTTTTCATCTCTGAGCAATTGCTGGACGTTTGCAGTCTCTCAGCTCGTGTCTACGAGACGGAAAGAGAATGACCGTGACGTTTGGTGGGTAGAGAAGCGCAAAGCCCCAGTGTTGCTGCGCCTGTGAAAGCGCTTCCAAGGAAGGGTGCTGGCTAGCAAGAGCTTTCAGTGCTGGCACTTTTCATCTCTGAGCAATTGCTCGACGTTTGCAATTTCTCACCTGAGCTCTCTTTAGAGTGCGCGAGAGGATGAGCAGAAGATTAGGTGGCTAGAGAAGCGCAAAGCCCCCGTGTTCTTAGGGCTACAAAAGCACTTCCAAGGAAGGGTGCTGGCTAGCAACAGCTTTCAGTGCTGGCACTTTTCATCTCTGAGCAATTGCTGGACATTTGCAATTTCTCAGCTCGTGTCTACGAGACGGAAAGAGAATGACTGTGACGTTTGGTGGCTAGAGAAGCGCAAAGCCCCAGTGTTGCTGCGCCTGTGAAAGCGCTTCCAAGGAAGGCTGCTGGCTAGCAACAGCTTTCAGTGCTGGCACTTTTCATCTCTGAGCAATTGCTGGACGTTTGCAATTTCTCACCTGAGCTCTCTTTAGAGTGCGCGAGAGGATGAGCACAAGATTAGGTGGCTAGAGAAGCCCAGAGCCCCACTGTTCTTAGGCCTACAAAAGCGCTTCCAAGGAAGGGGGCTGGCTAGCAACAGCTTTCAGTGCTGGCACTTTTCACCTCTGAGCAATTGCTCGACCTTTGCAATTTCTCAACTCGTGTCTACGAGACGGAAAGAGAATGACCGTGACGTTTGGTGGCTAGAGAAGCGCAAAGCCCCAGTGTTGCTGCGCCTGTGAAAGCGCTTCCAAGGAAGGGTGCTGGCTAGCAACAGCTTTCAGTGCTGGCACTTTTCATCTCTGAGCAATTACTCGACGTTTGCAATTTCTCACCTGAGCTCTCTTTAGAGTGCGCGAGAGGATGAGCACAAGATTAGGTGGCTAGAGAAGCCCAGAGCCCTACTGTTCTTAGGGCTTCAAAAGCGCTTCCAAGGAAGGGTGCTGGCTAGCAAGAGCTTTCAGTGCTGGCACTTTTCATCTCTGAGCAATTGCTGGACGTTTGCAGTCTCTCAGCTCTTGTCTACGAGACGGAAAGAGAATGACCGTGACGTTTGGTGGGTAGAGAAGCGCAAAGCCCCAGTGTTGCTGCGCCTGTGAAAGCGCTTCCAAGGAAGGGTGCTGGCTAGCAAGAGCTTTCAGTGCTGGCACTTTTCATCTCTGAGCAATTGCTCGACGTTTGCAATTTCTCACCTGAGCTCTCTTTAGAGTGCGCGAGAGGATGAGCAGAAGATTAGGTGGCTAGAGAAGCGCAAAGCCCCCGTGTTCTTAGGGCTACAAAAGCACTTCCAAGGAAGGGTGCTGGCTAGCAACAGCTTTCAGTGCTGGCACTTTTCATCTCTGAGCAATTGCTGGACATTTGCAATTTCTCAGCTCGTGTCTACGAGACGGAAAGAGAATGACTGTGACGTTTGGTGGCTAGAGAAGCGCAAAGCCCCAGTGTTGCTGCGCCTGTGAAAGCGCTTCCAAGGAAGGGTGCTGGCTAGCAACAGCTTTCAGTGCTGGCACTTTTCATCTCTGAGCAATTGCTGGACGTTTGCAATTTCTCACCTGAGCTCTCTTTAGAGTGCGCGAGAGGATGAGCACAAGATTAGGTGGCTAGAGAAGCCCAGAGCCCCACTGTTCTTAGGCCTACAAAAGCGCTTCCAAGGAAGGGGGCTGGCTAGCAACAGCTTTCAGTGCTGGCACTTTTCACCTCTGAGCAATTGCTCGACCTTTGCAATTTCTCAGCTCGTGTCTACGAGACGGAAAGAGAATGACCGTGACGTTTGGTGGGTAGAGAAGCGCAAAGCGCCAGTGTTGCTGCGCCTGTGAAAGCGCTTCCAAGGAAGGGTGCTGGCTAGCAAGAGCTTTCAGTGCTGGCACTTTTCATCTCTGAGCAATTGCTCGACGTTTGCAATTTCTCACCTGAGCTCTCTTTAGAGTGCGCGAGAGGATGAGCACAAGATTAGGTGGCTAGAGAAGCGCAAAGCCCCAGAGTTCTTAGGCCTACAAAAGCACTTCCAAGGAAGGGTGCTGGCTAGCAACAGCTTTCAGTGCTGGCACTTTTCATCTCTGAGCAATTGCTGGACATTTGCAATTTCTCAACTCGTGTCTACGAGACGGAAAGAGAATGACCGTGACGTTTGGTGGGTAGAGAAGCGCAAAGCCCCAGTGTTGCTGCGCCTGTGAAAGCGCTTCCAAGGAAGGGTGCTGGCTAGCAACAGCTTTCAGTGCTGGCACTTTTCATCTCTGAGCAATTGCTCGACGTTTGCAATTTCTCACCTGAGCTCTCTTTAGAGTGCGCGAGAGGATGAGCAGAAGATTAGGTGGCTAGAGAAGCCCAGAGCCCTACTGTTCTTAGGGCTTCAAAACCGCTTCCAAGGAAGGGTGCTGGCTAGCAACAGCTTTCAGTGCTGGCACTTTTCATCTCTGAGCAATTGCTCGACGTTTGCAGTCTCTCAGCTCGTGTCTACGAGACGGAAAGAGAATGACCGTGACGTTTGGTGGCTAGAGAAGCGCAAAGCCCCAGTGTTGCTGCGCCTGTGAAAGCGCTTCCAAGGAAGGCTGCTGGCTAGCAACAGCTTTCAGTGCTGGCACTTTTCACCTCTGAGCAATTGCTCAACGTTTGCAATTTCTCAGCTCGTGTCTACGAGACGGAAAGAGAATGACTGTGACGTTTGGTGGCTAGAGAAGCGCAAAGCCCCAGTGTTGCTGCGCCTGTGAAAGCGCTTCCAAGGAAGGGGGCTGGCTAGCAAGAGCTTTCAGTGCTGGCACTTTTCATCTCTGAGCAATTGCTCGACATTTGCAATTTCTCACCTGAGCTCTCTTTAGAGTGCGCGAGAGGATGAGCAGAAGATTAGGTGGCTAGAGAAGCCCAGAGCCCCAGTGTTCTAAGGGCTACAAAAGCGCTTCCAAGGAAGGGGGCTGGCTAGCAACAGCTTTCAGTGCTGGCACTTTTCACCTCTGAGCAATTGCTGGACATTTGCAATTTCTCAACTCGTGTCTACGAGACGGAAAGAGAATGACCGTGACGTTTGGTGGGTAGAGAAGCGCAAAGCCCCAGTGTTGCTGCGCCTGTGAAAGCGCTTCCAAGGAAGGGTGCTGGCTAGCAACAGCTTTCAGTGCTGGCACTTTTCACCTCTGAGCAATTGCTCAACGTTTGCAATTTCTCACCTGAGCTCTCTTTAGAGTGCGCGAGAGGATGAGCAGAAGATTAGGTGGCTAGAGAAGCCCAGAGCCCCACTGTTCTTAGGCCTACAAAAGCACTTCCAAGGAAGGGTGCTGGCTAGCAACAGCTTTCAGTGCTGGCACTTTTCATCTCTGAGCAATTGCTCGACGTTTGCAATCTCTCAGCTCGTGTCTACGAGACGGAAAGAGAATGACCGTGACGTTTGGTGGCTAGAGAAGCGCAAAGCCCCAGTGTTGCTGCGCCTGTGAAAGCGCTTCCAAGGAAGGCTGCTGGCTAGCAACAGCTTTCAGTGCTGGCACTTTTCATCTCTGAGCAATTGCTCGACGTTTGCAATTTCTCACCTGAGCTCTCTTTAGAGTGCGCGAGAGGATGAGCACAAGATTAGGTGGCTAGAGAAGCCCAGAGCCCAAGTGTTCTTAGGCCTACAAAAGCACTTCCAAGGAAGGGTGCTGGCTAGCAACAGCTTTCAGTGCTGGCACTTTTCATCTCTGAGCAATTGCTCGACGTTTGCAATTTCTCAGCTCGTGTCTACGAGACGGAAAGAGAATGACCGTGACGTTTGGTGGCTAGAGAAGCGCAAAGCCCCAGTGTTGCTGCGCCTGTGAAAGCGCTTCCAAGGAAGGCTGCTGGCTAGCAACAGCTTTCAGTGCTGGCACTTTTCATCTCTGAGCAATTGCTGGACGTTTGCAATTTCTCACCTGAGCTCTCTTTAGAGTGCGCGAGAGGATGAGCAGAAGATTAGGTGGCTAGAGAAGCCCAGAGCCCCACTGTTCTTAGGCCTACAAAAGCGCTTCCAAGGAAGGGGGCTGGCTAGCAACAGCTTTCAGTGCTGGCACTTTTCATCTCTGAGCAATTGCTGGACATTTGCAATTTCTCAGCTCGTGTCTACGAGACGGAAAGAGAATGACCGTGACATTTGGTGGGTAGAGAAGCGCAAAGCCCCAGTGTTGCTGCGCCTGTGAAAGCGCTTCCAAGGAAGGCTGCTGGCTAGCAACAGCTTTCAGTGCTGGCACTTTTCATCTCTGAGCAATTGCTCGACGTTTGCAATTTCTCAGCTCGTGTCTACGAGACGGAAAGAGAAGGACCGTGACGTTTGGTGGCTAGAGAAGCGCAAAGCCCCAGTGTTGCTGCGCCTGTGAAAGCGCTTCCAAGGAAGGGTGCTGGCTAGCAACAGCTTTCAGTGCTGGCACTTTTCATCTCTGAGCAATTGCTGGACGTTTGCAATTTCTCACCTGAGCTCTCTTTAGAGTGCGCGAGAGGATGAGCACAAGATTAGGTGGCTAGAGAAGCCCAGAGCCCCAGTGTTCTTAGGCCTACAAAAGCGCTTCCAAGGAAGGGTGCTGGCTAGCAACAGCTTTCAGTGCTGGCACTTTTCATCTCCGAGCAATTGCTCGACGTTTGCAATCTCTCAGCTCGTGTCTACAAGACGGATGGAGAATGACCGTGACGTTTGGTGGGTAGAGAAGCGCAAAGCCCCAGTGTTGCTGCGCCTGTGAAAGCGCTTCCAAGGAAGGCTGCTGGCTAGCAAGAGCTTTCAGTGCTGGCACTTTTCATCTCTGAGCAATTGCTGGACGTTTGCAATTTCTCACCTGAGCTCTCTTTAGAGTGCGCGAGAGGATGAGCACAAGATTAGGTGGCTAGAGAAGCGCAAAGCCCTACTGTTCTTAGGCCTACAAAAGCACTTCCAAGGAAGGGTGCTGGCTAGCAACAGCTTTCAGTGCTGGCACTTTTCATCTCTGAGCAATTGCTCGACGTTTGCAATCTCTCAGCTCGTGTCTACGAGACGGAAAGAGAATGACCGTGACGTTTGGTGGGTAGAGAAGCGCAAAGCCCCAGTGTTGCTGCGCCTGTGAAAGCGCTTCCAAGGAAGGCTGCTGGCTAGCAACAGCTTTCAGTGTTGGCACTTTTCATCTCTGAGCAATTGCTGGACATTTGCAATTTCTCACCTGAGCTCTCTTTAGAGTGCGCGAGAGGATGAGCACAAGATTAGGTGGCTAGAGAAGCCCAGAGCCCCACTGTTCTTAGGCCTACAAAAGCGCTTCCAAGGAAGGGTGCTGGCTAGCAACAGCTTTCAGTGCTGGCACTTTTCATCTCTGAGCAATTGCTGGACATTTGCAATTTCTCAGCTCGTGTCTACGAGACGGAAAGAGAATGACCGTGACGTTTGGTGGCTAGAGAAGCGCAAAGCCCCAGTGTTGCTGCGCCTGTGAAAGCGCTTCCAAGGAAGGGGGCTGGCTAGCAACAGCTTTCAGTGCTGGCACTTTTCATCTCTGAGCAATTGCTCGACGTTTGCAATTTCTCACCTGAGCTCTCTTTAGAGTGCGCGAGAGGATGAGCAGAAGATTAGGTGGCTAGAGAAGCCCAGAGCCCCACTGTTCTTAGGCCTACAAAAGCGCTTCCAAGGAAGGGGGCTGGCTAGCAACAGCTTTCAGTGCTGGCACTTTTCATCTCGGAGCAATTGCTCGACATTTGCAATTTCTCAGCTCGTGTCTACGAGACGGAAAGAGAATGACCGTGACGTTTGGTGGGTAGAGAAGCGCAAAGCCCCAGTGTTGCTGCGCCTGTGAAAGCGCTTCCAAGGAAGGCTGCTGGCTAGCAACAGCTTTCAGTGCTGGCACTTTTCATCTCTGAGCAATTGCTCGACCTTTGCAATTTCTCACCTGAGCTCTCTTTAGAGTGCGCGAGAGGATGAGCAGAAGATGAGGTGGGTAGAGAAGCCCAGAGCCCCAGTGTTCTTAGGCCTACAAAAGCGCTTCCAAGGAACGGTGCTGGCTAGCAAGAGCTTTCAGTGCTGGCACTTTTCATCTCCGAGCAATTGCTCGACGTTTGCAATCTCTCAGCTCGTGTCTACAAGACGGATGGAGAATGACCGTGACGTTTGGTGGGTAGAGAAGCGCAAAGCCCCAGTGTTGCTGCGCCTGTGAAAGCGCTTCCAAGGAAGGCTGCTGGCTAGCAAGAGCTTTCAGTGCTGGCACTTTTCATCTCTGAGCAATTGCTGGACGTTTGCAATTTCTCACCTGAGCTCTCCTTTGAGTGCGCGAGAGGATGAGCACAAGATTAGGTGGCTAGAGAAGCCCAGAGCCCCAGTGTTCTTAGGCCTACAAAAGCACTTCCAAGGAAGGGTGCTGGCTAGCAACAGCTTTCAGTACTGGCACTTTTCATCTCTGAGCAATTGCTCGACGTTTGCAATCTCTCAGCTCGTGTCTACGAGACGGAAAGAGAATGACCGTGACGTTTGGTGGCTAGAGAAGCGCAAAGCCCCAGTGTTGCTGCGCCTGTGAAAGCGCTTCCAAGGAAGGGTGCTGGCTAGCAACAGCTTTCAGTGCTGGCACTTTTCATCTCTGAGCAATTGCTCAACGTTTGCAATTTCTCACCTGAGCTCTCTTTAGAGTGCGCGAGAGGATGAGCAGAAGATGAGGTGGCTAGAGAAGCCCAGAGCCCCACTGTTCTTAGGCCTACAAAAGCACTTCCAAGGAAGGGTGCTGGCTAGCAACAGCTTTCAGTGCTGGCACTTTTCATCTCTGAGCAATTGCTCGACGTTTGCAATCTCTCAGCTCGTGTCTACGAGACGGATGGAGAATGACCGTGACGTTTGGTGGGTAGAGAAGCGCAAAGCCCCAGTGTTGCTGCGCCTGTGAAAGCGCTTCCAAGGAAGGGTGCTGGCTAGCAACAGCTTTCAGTGCTGGCACTTTTCATCTCTGAGCAATTGCTGGACGTTTGCAATTTCTCACCTGAGCTCTCTTTAGAGTGCGCAAGAGGATGAGCAGAAGATTAGGTGGCTAGAGAAGCCCAGAGCCCCACTGTTCTTAGGCCTACAAAAGCGCTTCCAAGGAAGGGTGCTGGCTAGCAACAGCTTTCAGTGCTGGCACTTTTCATCTCTGAGCAATTGCTCGACGTTTGCAATTTCTCAACTCGTGTCTACGAGACGGAAAGAGAATGACCGTGACGTTTGGTGGCTAGAGAAGCGCAAAGCCCCAGTGTTGCTGCGCCTGTGAAAGCGCTTCCAAGGAAGGGTGCTGGCTAGCAACAGCTTTCAGTGCTGGCACTTTTCATCTCTGAGCAATTGCTCGACGTTTGCAATTTCTCAGCTCGTGTCTACGAGACGGAAAGAGAATGACCGTGACGTTTGGTGGGTAGAGAAGCGCAAAGCGCCAGTGTTGCTGCGCCTGTGAAAGCGCTTCCAAGGAAGGCTGCTGGCTAGCAACAGCTTTCAGTGCTGGCACTTTTCATCTCTGAGCAATTGCTCGACGTTTGCAATTTCTCACCTGAGCTCTCTTTAGAGTGCGCGAGAGGATGAGCACAAGATTAGGTGGCTAGAGAAGCGCAAAGCCCCAGAGTGCTTAGGGCTTCAAAAGCGCTTCCAAGGAAGGGTGCTGGCTAGCAACAGCTTTCAGTGCTGGCACTTTTCATCTCTGAGCAATTGCTGGACATTTGCAATTTGTCAACTCGTGTCTACGAGACGGAAAGAGAATGACCGTGACGTTTGGTGGGTAGAGAAGCGCAAAGCCCCAGTGTTGCTGCGCCTGTGAAAGCGCTTCCAAGGAAGGCTGCTGGCTAGCAACAGCTTTCAGTGCTGGCACTTTTCATCTCTGAGCAATTGCTGGACGTTTGCAATTTCTCACCTGAGCTCTCTTTAGAGTGCGCGAGAGGATGAGCAGAAGATTAGGTGGCTAGAGAAGCCCAGAGCCCCACTGTTCTTAGGCCTACAAAAGCGCTTCCAAGGAAGGGGGCTGGCTAGCAACAGCTTTCAGTGCTGGCACTTTTCATCTCTGAGCAATTGCTGGACATTTGCAATTTCTCAGCTCGTGTCTACGACACGGAAAGAGAATGACTGTGACGTTTGGTGGCTAGAGAAGCGCAAAGCCCCAGTGTTGCTGCGCCTGTGAAAGCGCTTCCAAGGAAGGGGGCTGGCTAGCAACAGCTTTCAGTGCTGGCACTTTTCATCTCTGAGCAATTGCTCGACGTTTGCAATTTCTCACCTGAGCTCTCTTTAGAGTGCGCGAGAGGATGAGCAGAAGATGAGGTGGCTAGAGAAGCCCAGAGCCCCAGTGTTCTTAGGCCTACAAAAGCGCTTGCAAGGAAGGGTGCTGGCTAGCAAGAGCTTTCAGTGCTGGCACTTTTCATCTCCGAGCAATTGCTCGACGTTTGCAATCTCTCAGCTCGTGTCTACAAGACGGATGGAGAATGACCGTGACGTTTGGTGGGTAGAGAAGCGCAAAGCCCCAGTGTTGCTGCGCCTGTGAAAGCGCTTCCAAGGAAGGCTGCTGGCTAGCAAGAGCTTTCAGTGCTGGCACTTTTCATCTCTGAGCAATTGCTGGACGTTTGCAATTTCTCACCTGAGCTCTCCTTTGAGTGCGCGAGAGGATGAGCACAAGATTAGGTGGCTAGAGAAGCCCAGAGCCCCACTGTTCTTAGGCCTACAAAAGCACTTCCAAGGAAGGGTGCTGGCTAGCAACAGCTTTCAGTACTGGCACTTTTCATCTCTGAGCAATTGCTCGACGTTTGCAATCTCTCAGCTCGTGTCTACGAGACGGAAAGAGAATGACCGTGACGTTTGGTGGCTAGAGAAGCGCAAAGCCCCAGTGTTGCTGCGCCTGTGAAAGCGCTTCCAAGGAAGGGTGCTGGCTAGCAACAGCTTTCAGTGCTGGCACTTTTCATCTCTGAGCAATTGCTCGACGTTTGCAATTTCTCACCTGAGCTCTCTTTAGAGTGCGCGAGAGGATGAGCACAAGATTAGGTGGCTAGAGAAGCCCAGAGCCCTACTGTTCTCAGGGCTTCAAAACCGCTTCCAAGGAAGGGTGCTGGCTAGCAACAGCTTTCAGTGCTGGCACTTTTCATCTCTGAGCAATTGCTCGACGTTTGCAGTCTCTCAGCTCGTGTCTACGAGACGGAAAGAGAATGACTGTGACGTTTGGTGGCTAGAGAAGCGCAAAGCCCCAGTGTTGCTGCGCCTGTGAAAGCGCTTCCAAGGAAGGGTGCTGGCTAGCAACAGCTTTCAGTGCTGGCACTTTTCATCTCTGAGCAATTGCTCGACATTTGCAATTTCTCACCTGAGCTCTCTTTAGAGTGCGCGAGAGGATGAGCAGAAGATTAGGTGGCTAGAGAAGCCCAGAGCCCCACTGTTCTTAGGCCTACAAAAGCGCTTCCAAGGAAGGGGGCTGGCTAGCAACAGCTTTCAGTGCTGGCACTTTTCATCTCTGAGCAATTGCTGGACATTTGCAATTTCTCAACTCGTGTCTACGAGACGGAAAGAGAATGACCGTGACGTTTGGTGGGTAGAGAAGCGCAAAGCCCCAGTGTTGCTGCACCTGTGAAAGCGCTTCCAAGGAAGGGTGCTGGCTAGCAACAGCTTTCAGTGCTGGCACTTTTCACCTCTGAGCAATTGCTCAACGTTTGCAATTTCTCACCTGAGCTCTCTTTAGAGTGCGCGAGAGGATGAGCAGAAGATTAGGTGGCTAGAGAAGCCCAGAGCCCCAGTGTTCTTAGGCCTACAAAAGCACTTCCAAGGAAGGGTGCTGGCTAGCAACAGCTTTCAGTACTGGCACTTTTCATCTCTGAGCAATTGCTCGACGTTTGCAATCTCTCAGCTCGTGTCTACGAGACGGAAAGAGAATGACCGTGACGTTTGGTGGGTAGAGAAGCGCAAAGCGCCAGTGTTGCTGCGCCTGTGAAAGCGCTTCCAAGGAAGGCTGCTGGCTAGCAACAGCTTTCAGTGCTGGCACTTTTCATCTCTGAGCAATTGCTGGACGTTTGCAATTTCTCACCTGAGCTCTCTTTAGAGTGCGCGAGAGGATGAGCACAAGATTAGGTGGCTAGAGAAGCCCAGAGCCCCACTGTTCTTAGGCCTACAAAAGCGCTTCCAAGGAAGGGGGCTGGCTAGCAACAGCTTTCAGTGCTGGCACTTTTCATCTCTGAGCAATTGCTGGACATTTGCAATTTCTCAGCTCGTGTCTACGAGACGGAAAGAGAATGACCGTGACGTTTGGTGGCTAGAGAAGCGCAAAGCCCCAGTGTTGCTGCGCCTGTGAAAGCGCTTCCAAGGAAGGGTGCTGGCTAGCAACAGCTTTCAGTGCTGGCACTTTTCATCTCTGAGCAATTGCTCGACGTTTGCAATTTCTCACCTGAGCTCTCTTTAGAGTGCGCGAGAGGATGAGCACAAGATTAGGTGGCTAGAGAAGCCCAGAGCCCAAGTGTTCTTAGGCCTACAAAAGCACTTCCAAGGAAGGGTGCTGGCTAGCAACAGCTTTCAGTACTGGCACTTTTCATCTCTGAGCAATTGCTCGACGTTTGCAATCTCTCAGCTCGTGTCTACGAGACGGAAAGAGAATGACCGTGACGTTTGGTGGCTAGAGAAGCGCAAAGCCCCAGTGTTGCTGCGCCTGTGAAAGCGCTTCCAAGGAAGGCTGCTGGCTAGCAAGAGCTTTCAGTGCTGGCACTTTTCATCTCTGAGCAATTGCTGGATGTTTGCAATTTCTCACCTGAGCTCTCTTTAGAGTGCGCGAGAGGATGAGCAGAAGATTAGGTGGCTAGAGAAGCCCAGAGCCCCACTGTTCTTAGGCCTACAAAAGCGCTTCCAAGGAAGGGGGCTGGCTAGCAACAGCTTTCAGTGCTGGCACTTTTCATCTCTGAGCAATTGCTGGACATTTGCAATTTCTCAGCTCGTGTCTACGAGACGGAAAGAGAATGACCGTGACATTTGGTGGGTAGAGAAGCGCAAAGCCCCAGTGTTGCTGCGCCTGTGAAAGCGCTTCCAAGGAAGGCTGCTGGCTAGCAACAGCTTTCAGTGCTGGCACTTTTCATCTCTGAGCAATTGCTCGACGTTTGCAATTTCTCAGCTCGTGTCTACGAGACGGAAAGAGAAGGACCGTGACGTTTGGTGGCTAGAGAAGCGCAAAGCCCCAGTGTTGCTGCGCCTGTGAAAGCGCTTCCAAGGAAGGGGGCTGGCTAGCAACAGCTTTCAGTGCTGGCACTTTTCATCTCTGAGCAATTGCTGGACGTTTGCAATTTCTCACCTGAGCTCTCTTTAGAGTGCGCGAGAGGATGAGCAGAAGATTAGGTGGCTAGAGAAGCCCAGAGCCCCACTGTTCTTAGGCCTACAAAAGCACTTCCAAGGAAGGGTGCTGGCTAGCAACAGCTTTCAGTGCTGGCACTTTTCATCTCTGAGCAATTGCTCGACGTTTGCAATTTCTCAGCTCGTGTCTACGAGACGGAAAGAGAATGACCGTGACGTTTGGTGGGTAGAGAAGCGCAAAGCGCCAGTGTTGCTGCGCCTGTGAAAGCGCTTCCAAGGAAGGCTGCTGGCTAGCAACAGCTTTCAGTGCTGGCACTTTTCATCTCTGAGCAATTGCTCGATGTTTGCAATTTCTCAGCTCGTGTCTACGAGACGGAAAGAGAATGACAGTGACGTTTGGTGGCTAGAGAAGCGCAAAGCCCCAGTGTTGCTGCGCCTGTGAAAGCGCTTCCAAGGAAGGCTGCTGGCTAGCAACAGCTTTCAGTGCTGGCACTTTTCATCTCTGAGCAATTGCTCGACGTTTGCAATTTCTCACCTGAGCTCTCTTTAGAGTGCGCGAGAGGATGAGCAGAAGATTAGGTGGCTAGAGAAGCGCAAAGCCCCAGAGTGCTTAGGGCTTCAAAAGCGCTTCCAAGGAAGGGTGCTGGCTAGCAACAGCTTTCAGTGCTGGCACTTTTCATCTCTGAGCAATTGCTGGACATTTGCAATTTCTCAACTCGTGTCTACGAGACGGAAAGAGAATGACCGTGACGTTTGGTGGGTAGAGAAGCGCAAAGCCCCAGTGTTGCTGCGCCTGTGAAAGCGCTTCCAAGGAAGGGTGCTGGCTAGCAAGAGCTTTCAGTGCTGGCACTTTTCATCTCTGAGCAATTGCTGGACGTTTGCAATTTCTCACCTGAGCTCTCTTTAGAGTGCGCGAGAGGATGAGCAGAAGATTAGGTGGCTAGAGAAGCCCAGAGCCCCAGTGTTCTTAGGCCTACAAAAGCGCTTCCAAAGAAGGGTGCTGGCTAGCAACAGCTTTCAGTGCTGGCACTTTTCATCTCTGAGCAATTGCTCGATGTTTGCAATTTCTCAGCTCGTGTCTACGACACGGAAAGAGAATGACCGTGACGGTTGGTTGGTAGAGAAGCGCAAAGCCCCAGTGTTGCTGCACCTGTGAAAGCGCTTCCAAGGAAGGGTGCTGGCTAGCAACAGCTTTCAGTGCTGGCACTTTTCATCTCTGAGCAATTGCTGGACGTTTGCAATTTCTCACCTGAGCTCTCTTTAGAGTGCACGAGAGGATGAGCAGAAGATTAGGTGGCTAGAGAAGCCCAGAGCCCTACTGTTCTTAGGGCTTCAAAAGCGCTTCCAAGGAAGGGTGCTGGCTAGCAAGAGCTTTCAGTGCTGGCACTTTTCATCTCTGAGCAATTGCTGGACATTTGCAATTTCTCACCTGAGCTCTCTTTAGAGTGCACGAGAGGATGAGCAGAAGATTAGGTGGCTAGAGAAGCCCAGAGCCCCAGTCTTCTTAGGCCTACAAAAGCGCTTCCAAAGAAGGGTGCTGGCTAGCAACAGCTTTCAGTGCTGGCACTTTTCATCTCTGAGCAATTGCTGGACATTTGCAATCTCTCAGCTCGTGTCTACGAGACGGAAAGAGAATGACTGTGACGTTTGGTGGCTAGAGAAGCGCAAAGCCCCAGTGTTGCTGCGCCTGTGAAAGCGCTTCCAAGGAAGGGTGCTGGCTAGCAACAGCTTTCAGTGCTGGCACTTTTCATCTCTGAGCAATTGCTCGACGTTTGCAATTTCTCACCTGAGCTCTCTTTAGAGGTCGCGAGAGGATGAGCAGAAGATTAGGTGGCTAAAGTGCAAAGCCCCAGTGTTCTTAGGCCTACAAAAGCGCTTCCAAGGAAGGGTGCTGGCTAGCAACAGCTTTCAGTGCTGGCACTTTTCATCTCTGAGCAATTGCTCGACGTTTGCAATTTCTCACCTGAGCTCTCCTTTGAGTGCGCGAGAGGATGAGCACAAGATTAGGTGGCTAGAGAAGCCCAGAGCCCCACTGTTCTTAGGCCTACAAAAGCACTTCCAAGGAAGGGTGCTGGCTAGCAAGAGCTTTCAGTGCTGGCACTTTTCATCTCTGAGCAATTGCTCGACGTTTGCAATCTCTCAGCTCGTGTCTACGAGACGGAAAGAGAATGACCGTGACGTTTGGTGGCTAGAGAAGCGCAAAGCCCCAGTGTTGCTGCGCCTGTGAAAGCGCTTCCAAGGAAGGGTGCTGGCTAGCAACAGCTTTCAGTGCTGGCACTTTTCACCTCTGAGCAATTGCTCAACGTTTGCAATTTCTCACCTGAGCTCTCTTTAGAGTGCGCGAGAGGATGAGCACAAGATTAGGTGGCTAGAGAAGCCCAGAGCCCCAGTGTTCTTAGGCCTACAAAAGCACTTCCAAGGAAGGGTGCTGGCTAGCAAGAGCTTTCAGTGCTGGCACTTTTCATCTCTGAGCAATTGCTCGACGTTTGCAATTTCTCAGCTCGTGTCTAGGAGACGGAAAGAGAAGGACCGTGACGTTTGGTGGGTAGAGAAGCGCAAAGCCCCAGTGTTGCTGCACCTGTGAAAGCGCTTCCAAGGAAGGGTGCTGGCTAGCAAGAGCTTTCAGTGCTGGCACTTTTCATCTCTGAGCAATTGCTGGACGTTTGCAATTTCTCACCTGAGCTCTCTTTAGAGTGCGCGAGAGGATGAGCACAAGATTAGGTGGCTAGAGAAGCCCAGAGCCCCACTGTTCTTAGGCCTACAAAAGCGCTTCCAAGGAAGGGGGCTGGCTAGCAACAGCTTTCAGTGCTGGCACTTTTCATCTCTGAGCAATTGCTCGACGTTTGCAATTTCTCAACTCGTGTCTACGAGACGGAAAGAGAATGACCGTGACGTTTGGTGGGTAGAGAAGCGCAAAGCCCCAGTGTTGCTGCGCCTGTGAAAGCGCTTCCAAGGAAGGGGGCTGGCTAGCAACAGCTTTCAGTGCTGGCACTTTTCATCTCTGAGCAATTGCTCGACGTTTGCAATTTCTCACCTGAGCTCTCTTTAGAGTGCGCGAGAGGATGAGCAGAAGATGAGGTGGCTAGAGAAGCCCAGAGCCCCAGTGTTCTTAGGCCTACAAAAGCGCTTCCAAGGAAGGGTGCTGGCTAGCAAGAGCTTTCAGTGCTGGCACTTTTCATCTCCGAGCAATTGCTCGACGTTTGCAATCTCTCAGCTCGTGTCTACAAGACGGATGGAGAATGACCGTGACGTTTGGTGGGTAGAGAAGCGCAAAGCCCCAGTGTTGCTGCGCCTGTGAAAGCGCTTCCAAGGAAGGCTGCTGGCTAGCAACAGCTTTCAGTGCTGGCACTTTTCATCTCTGAGCAATTGCTCGACGTTTGCAATTTCTCACCTGAGCTCTCCTTTGAGTGCGCGAGAGGATGAGCACAAGATTAGGTGGCTAGAGAAGCCCAGAGCCCCACTGTTCTTAGGCCTACAAAAGCACTTCCAAGGAAGGCTGCTGGCTAGCAACAGCTTTCAGTGCTGGCACTTTTCATCTCTGAGCAATTGCTCGACGTTTGCAATTTCTCAGCTCGTGTCTACGAGATGGAAAGAGAATGACCGTGACGTTTGGTGGCTAGAGTAGCGCAAAGCCCCAGTGTTGCTGCACCTGTGAAAGCGCTTCCAAGGAAGGGTGCTGGCTAGCAACAGCTTTCAGTGCTGGCACTTTTCATCTCTGAGCAATTGCTCGACGTTTGCAATTTCTCAGCTCGTGTCTACGAGACGGAAAGAGAAGGACCGTGACGTTTGGTGGCTAGAGAAGCGCAAAGCCCCAGTGTTGCTGCGCCTGTGAAAGCGCTTCCAAGGAAGGGTGCTGGCTAGCAAGAGCTTTCAGTGCTGGCACTTTTCATCTCTGAGCAATTGCTCGACGTTTGCAATTTCTCACCTGAGCTCTCTTTAGAGTGCGCGAGAGGATGAGCAGAAGATTAGGTGGCTAGAGAAGCCCAGAGCCCCACTGTTCTTAGGCCTACAAAAGCGCTTCCAAGGAAGGGTGCTGGCTAGCAACAGCTTTCAGTGCTGGCACTTTTCACCTCTGAGCAATTGCTCGACGTTTGCAATCTCTCAGCTCGTGTCTACAAGACGGATGGAGAATGACCGTGACGTTTGGTGGGTAGAGAAGCGCAAAGCCCCAGTGTTGCTGCGCCTGTGAAAGCGCTTCCAAGGAAGGCTGCTGGCTAGCAAGAGCTTTCAGTGCTGGCACTTTTCATCTCTGAGCAATTGCTGGACGTTTGCAATTTCTCACCTGAGCTCTCTTTAGAGTGCGCGAGAGGATGAGCACAAGATTAGGTGGCTAGAGAAGCGCAAAGCCCTACTGTTCTTAGGCCTACAAAAGCACTTCCAAGGAAGGGTGCTGGCTAGCAACAGCTTTCAGTGCTGGCACTTTTCATCTCTGAGCAATTGCTGGACATTTGCAATTTCTCAACTCGTGTCTACGAGACGGAAAGAGAATGACCGTGACGTTTGGTGGCTAGAGAAGCGCAAAGCCCCAGTGTTGCTGCGCCTGTGAAAGCGCTTCCAAGGAAGGGTGCTGGCTAGCAACAGCTTTCAGTGCTGGCACTTTTCACCTCTGAGCAATTGCTCAACGTTTGCAATTTCTCACCTGAGCTCTCTTTAGAGTGCGCGAGAGGATGAGCACAAGATTAGGTGGCTAGAGAAGCCCAGAGCCCCAGTGTTCTTAGGCCTACAAAAGCACTTCCAAGGAAGGGTGCTGGCTAGCAACAGCTTTCAGTACTGGCACTTTTCATCTCTGAGCAATTGCTCGACGTTTGCAATCTCTCAGCTCGTGTCTACGAGACGGAAAGAGAATGACCGTGACGTTTGGTGGGTAGAGAAGCGCAAAGCCCCAGTGTTGCTGCGCCTGTGAAAGCGCTTCCAAGGAAGGCTGCTGGCTAGCAACAGCTTTCAGTGCTGGCACTTTTCATCTCTGAGCAATTGCTGGACATTTGCAATTTCTCACCTGAGCTCTCTTTAGAGTGCGCGAGAGGATGAGCAGAAGATTAGGTGGCTAGAGAAGCCCAGAGCCCCACTGTTCTTAGGCCTACAAAAGCGCTTCCAAGGAAGGGGGCTGGCTAGCAACAGCTTTCAGTGCTGGCACTTTTCATCTCTGAGCAATTGCTGGACGTTTGCAATTTCTCAGCTCGTGTCTACGAGACGGAAAGAGAATGACCGTGACGTTTGGTGGCTAGAGAAGCGCAAAGCCCCAGTGTTGCTGCACCTGTGAAAGCGCTTCCAAGGAAGGGTGCTGGCTAGCAACAGCTTTCAGTGCTGGCACTTTTCACCTCTGAGCAATTGCTCAACGTTTGCAATCTCTCAGCTCGTGTCTAGGAGACGGAAAGAGAAGGACCGTGACGTTTGGTGGGTAGAGAAGCGCAAAGCCCCAGTGTTGCTGCGCCTGTGAAAGCGCTTCCAAGGAAGGCTGCTGGCTAGCAAGAGCTTTCAGTGCTGGCACTTTTCATCTCTGAGCAATTGCTGGACGTTTGCAATTTCTCACCTGAGCTCTCTTTAGAGTGCGCGAGAGGACGAGCACAAGATTAGGTGGCTAGAGAAGCGCAAAGCCCTACTGTTCTTAGGCCTACAAAAGCACTTCCAAGGAAGGGTGCTGGCTAGCAACAGCTTTCAGTGCTGGCACTTTTCATCTCTGAGCAATTGCTGGACATTTGCAATTTCTCAACTCGTGTCTACGAGACGGAAAGAGAATGACCGTGACTTTTGGTGGCTAGAGAAGCGCAAAGCCCCAGTGTTGCTGCGCCTGTGAAAGCGCTTCCAAGGAAGGGTGCTGGCTAGCAACAGCTTTCAGTGCTGGCACTTTTCACCTCTGAGCAATTGCTCAACGTTTGCAATTTCTCACCTGAGCTCTCTTTAGAGTGCGCGAGAGGATGAGCACAAGATTAGGTGGCTAGAGAAGCCCAGAGCCCCAGTGTTCTTAGGCCTACAAAAGCACTTCCAAGGAAGGGTGCTGGCTAGCAACAGCTTTCAGTACTGGCACTTTTCATCTCTGAGCAATTGCTCGACGTTTGCAATCTCTCAGCTCGTGTCTACGAGACGGAAAGAGAATGACCGTGACGTTTGGTGGGTAGAGAAGCGCAAAGCCCCAGTGTTGCTGCGCCTGTGAAAGCGCTTCCAAGGAAGGCTGCTGGCTAGCAACAGCTTTCAGTGCTGGCACTTTTCATCTCTGAGCAATTGCTGGACATTTGCAATTTCTCACCTGAGCTCTCTTTAGAGTGCGCGAGAGGATGAGCAGAAGATTAGGTGGCTAGAGAAGCCCAGAGCCCCACTGTTCTTAGGCCTACAAAAGCGCTTCCAAGGAAGGGGGCTGGCTAGCAACAGCTTTCAGTGCTGGCACTTTTCATCTCTGAGCAATTGCTGGACGTTTGCAATTTCTCAGCTCGTGTCTACGAGACGGAAAGAGAATGACCGTGACGTTTGGTGGCTAGAGAAGCGCAAAGCCCCAGTGTTGCTGCGCCTGTGAAAGCGCTTCCAAGGAAGGGTGCTGGCTAGCAACAGCTTTCAGTGCTGGCACTTTTCACCTCTGAGCAATTGCTCAACGTTTGCAATCTCTCAGCTCGTGTCTAGGAGACGGAAAGAGAAGGACCGTGACGTTTGGTGGGTAGAGAAGCGCAAAGCCCCAGTGTTGCTGCACCTGTGAAAGCGCTTCCAAGGAAGGGTGCTGGCTAGCAACAGCTTTCAGTGCTGGCACTTTTCATCTCTGAGCAATTGCTGGACGTTTGCAATTTCTCACCTGAGCTCTCTTTAGAGTGCGCGAGAGGATGAGCACAAGATTAGGTGGCTAGAGAAGCCCAGAGCCCCACTGTTCTTAGGCCTACAAAAGCGCTTCCAAGGAAGGGGGCTGGCTAGCAACAGCTTTCAGTGCTGGCACTTTTCATCTCTGAGCAATTGCTGGACATTTGCAATTTCTCAACTCGTGTCTACGAGACGGAAAGAGAATGACCGTGACGTTTGGTGGGTAGAGAAGCGCAAAGCCCCAGTGTTGCTGCACCTGTGAAAGCGCTTCCAAGGAAGGGGGCTGGCTAGCAACAGCTTTCAGTGCTGGCACTTTTCATCTCGGAGCAATTGCTCGACGTTTGCAATTTCTCACCTGAGCTCTCTTTAGAGTGCGCGAGAGGATGAGCAGAAGATTAGGTGGCTAGAGAAGCCCAGAGCCCCAGTGTTCTTAGGCCTACAAAAGCGCTTGCAAGGAAGGGTGCTGGCTAGCAAGAGCTTTCAGTGCTGGCACTTTTCATCTCCGAGCAATTGCTCGACGTTTGCAATCTCTCAGCTCGTGTCTACAAGACGGATGGAGAATGACCGTGACGTTTGGTGGGTAGAGAAGCGCAAAGCCCCAGTGTTGCTGCGCCTGTGAAAGCGCTTCCAAGGAAGGCTACTGGCTAGCAAGAGCTTTCAGTGCTGGCACTTTTCATCTCTGAGCAATTGCTGGACGTTTGCAATTTCTCACCTGAGCTCTCTTTAGAGTGCGCGAGAGGATGAGCACAAGATTAGGTGGCTAGAGAAGCGCAAAGCCCTACTGTTCTTAGGCCTACAAAAGCACTTCCAAGGAAGGGTGCTGGCTAGCAACAGCTTTCAGTGCTGGCACTTTTCATCTCTGAGCAATTGCTCGACGTTTGCAATCTCTCAGCTCGTGTCTACGAGACGGAAAGAGAATGACCGTGACGTTTGGTGGGTAGAGAAGCGCAAAGCCCCAGTGTTGCTGCGCCTGTGAAAGCGCTTCCAAGGAAGGCTGCTGGCTAGCAACAGCTTTCAGTGTTGGCACTTTTCATCTCTGAGCAATTGCTGGACATTTGCAATTTCTCACCTGAGCTCTCTTTAGAGTGCGCGAGAGGATGAGCACAAGATTAGGTGGCTAGAGAAGCCCAGAGCCCCACTGTTCTTAGGCCTACAAAAGCGCTTCCAAGGAAGGGTGCTGGCTAGCAACAGCTTTCAGTGCTGGCACTTTTCATCTCTGAGCAATTGCTGGACATTTGCAATTTCTCAGCTCGTGTCTACGAGACGGAAAGAGAATGACCGTGACGTTTGGTGGCTAGAGAAGCGCAAAGCCCCAGTGTTGCTGCGCCTGTGAAAGCGCTTCCAAGGAAGGGGGCTGGCTAGCAACAGCTTTCAGTGCTGGCACTTTTCATCTCTGAGCAATTGCTCGACGTTTGCAATTTCTCACCTGAGCTCTCTTTAGAGTGCGCGAGAGGATGAGCAGAAGATTAGGTGGCTAGAGAAGCCCAGAGCCCCACTGTTCTTAGGCCTACAAAAGCGCTTCCAAGGAAGGGGGCTGGCTAGCAACAGCTTTCAGTGCTGGCACTTTTCATCTCTGAGCAATTGCTCGATGTTTGCAATTTCTCAGCTCGTGTCTACGAGACGGAAAGAGAATGACCGTGACGTTTGGTGGCTAGAGAAGCGCAAAGCCCCAGTGTTGCTGCGCCTGTGAAAGCGCTTCCAAGGAAGGGGGCTGGCTAGCAACAGCTTTCAGTGCTGGCACTTTTCATCTCTGAGCAATTGCTCGACGTTTGCAATTTCTCACCTGAGCTCTCTTTAGAGTGCGCGAGAGGATGAGCAGAAGATGAGGTGGCTAGAGAAGCCCAGAGCCCCAGTGTTCTTAGGCCTACAAAAGCGCTTCCAAGGAAGGGTGCTGGCTAGCAAGAGCTTTCAGTGCTGGCACTTTTCATCTCCGAGCAATTGCTCGACGTTTGCAATCTCTCAGCTCGTGTCTACAAGACGGATGGAGAATGACCGTGACGTTTGGTGGGTAGAGAAGCGCAAAGCCCCAGTGTTGCTGCGCCTGTGAAAGCGCTTCCAAGGAAGGCTGCTGGCTAGCAAGAGCTTTCAGTGCTGGCACTTTTCATCTCTGAGCAATTGCTGGACGTTTGCAATTTCTCACCTGAGCTCTCCTTTGAGTGCGCGAGAGGATGAGCAGAAGATTAGGTGGCTAGAGAAGCCCAGAGCCCCACTGTTCTTAGGCCTACAAAAGCACTTCCAAGGAAGGGTGCTGGCTAGCAACAGCTTTCAGTACTGGCACTTTTCATCTCTGAGCAATTGCTCGACGTTTGCAATCTCTCAGCTCGTGTCTACGAGACGGAAAGAGAATGACCGTGACGTTTGGTGGCTAGAGAAGCGCAAAGCCCCAGTGTTGCTGCGCCTGTGAAAGCGCTTCCAAGGAAGGGGGCTGGCTAGCAACAGCTTTCAGTGCTGGCACTTATCATCTCTGAGCAATTGCTGGACGTTTGCAATTTCTCACCTGAGCTCTCTTTAGACTGCGCGAGAGGATGAGCAGAAGATTCGGTGGCTAGAGAAGCCCAGAGCCCCACTGTTCTTAGGCCTACAAAAGCACTTCCAAGGAAGGGTGCTGGCTAGCAACAGCTTTCAGTGCTGGCACTTTTCATCTCTGAGCAATTGCTCGACGTTTGCAATCTCTCAGCTCGTGTCTACGAGACGGATGGAGAATGACCGTGACGTTTGGTGGGTAGAGAAGCGCAAAGCCCCAGTGTTGCTGCGCCTGTGAAAGCGCTTCCAAGGAAGGGTGCTGGCTAGCAACAGCTTTCAGTGCTGGCACTTTTCATCTCTGAGCAATTGCTGGACGTTTGCAATTTCTCACCTGAGCTCTCTTTAGAGTGCGCAAGAGGATGAGCAGAAGATTAGGTGGCTAGAGAAGCCCAGAGCCCCACTGTTCTTAGGCCTACAAAAGCGCTTCCAAGGAAGGGTGCTGGCTAGCAACAGCTTTCAGTGCTGGCACTTTTCATCTCTGAGCAATTGCTCGACGTTTGCAATTTCTCAACTCGTGTCTACGAGACGGAAAGAGAATGACCGTGACGTTTGGTGGCTAGAGAAGCGCAAAGCCCCAGTGTTGCTGCGCCTGTGAAAGCGCTTCCAAGGAAGGGTGCTGGCTAGCAACAGCTTTCAGTGCTGGCACTTTTCATCTCTGAGCAATTGCTCGACGTTTGCAATTTCTCAGCTCGTGTCTACGAGACGGAAAGAGAATGACCGTGACGTTTGGTGGGTAGAGAAGCGCAAAGCGCCAGTGTTGCTGCGCCTGTGAAAGCGCTTCCAAGGAAGGGTGCTGGCTAGCAACAGCTTTCAGTGCTGGCACTTTTCATCTCTGAGCAATTGCTCGACGTTTGCAATTTCTCACCTGAGCTCTCTTTAGAGTGCGCGAGAGGATGAGCACAAGATTAGGTGGCTAGAGAAGCGCAAAGCCCCAGAGTGCTTAGGGCTTCAAAAGCGCTTCCAAGGAAGGGTGCTGGCTAGCAACAGCTTTCAGTGCTGGCACTTTTCATCTCTGAGCAATTGCTCGACGTTTGCAATTTCTCAGCTCGTGTCTACGAGACGGAAAGAGAATGACCGTGACGTTTGGTGGGTAGAGAAGCGCAAAGCCCCAGTGTTGCTGCGCCTGTGAAAGCGCTTCCAAGGAAGGCTGCTGGCTAGCAACAGCTTTCAGTGCTGGCACTTTTCATCTCTGAGCAATTGCTCGACGTTTGCAATTTCTCACCTGAGCTCTCTTTAGAGTGCGCGAGAGGATGAGCAGAAGATGAGGTGGCTAGAGAAGCCCAGAGCCCCAGTGTTCTTAGGCCTACAAAAGCGCTTGCAAGGAAGGGTGCTGGCTAGCAAGAGCTTTCAGTGCTGGCACTTTTCATCTCCGAGCAATTGCTCGACGTTTGCAATCTCTCAGCTCGTGTCTACAAGACGGATGGAGAATGACCGTGACGTTTGGTGGGTAGAGAAGCGCAAAGCCCCAGTGTTGCTGCGCCTGTGAAAGCGCTTCCAAGGAAGGCTGCTGGCTAGCAAGAGCTTTCAGTGCTGGCACTTTTCATCTCTGAGCAATTGCTGGACGTTTGCAATTTCTCACCTGAGCTCTCCTTTGAGTGCGCGAGAGGATGAGCACAAGATTAGGTGGCTAGAGAAGCCCAGAGCCCCACTGTTCTTAGGCCTACAAAAGCACTTCCAAGGAAGGGTGCTGGCTAGCAACAGCTTTCAGTACTGGCACTTTTCATCTCTGAGCAATTGCTCGACGTTTGCAATCTCTCAGCTCGTGTCTACGAGACGGAAAGAGAATGACCGTGACGTTTGGTGGCTAGAGAAGCGCAAAGCCCCAGTGTTGCTGCGCCTGTGAAAGCGCTTCCAAGGAAGGGTGCTGGCTAGCAACAGCTTTCAGTGCTGGCACTTTTCATCTCTGAGCAATTGCTCGACGTTTGCAATTTCTCACCTGAGCTCTCTTTAGAGTGCGCGAGAGGATGAGCACAAGATTAGGTGGCTAGAGAAGCCCAGAGCCCTACTGTTCTCAGGGCTTCAAAACCGCTTCCAAGGAAGGGTGCTGGCTAGCAACAGCTTTCAGTGCTGGCACTTTTCATCTCGGAGCAATTGCTCGACGTTTGCAGTCTCTCAGCTCGTGTCTACGAGACGGAAAGAGAATGACTGTGACGTTTGGTGGGTAGAGAAGCGCAAAGCCCCAGTGTTGCTGCGCCTGTGAAAGCGCTTCCAAGGAAGGGTGCTGGCTAGCAACAGCTTTCAGTGCTGGCACTTTTCATCTCTGAGCAATTGCTCGACATTTGCAATTTCTCACCTGAGCTCTCTTTAGAGTGCGCGAGAGGATGAGCAGAAGATTAGGTGGCTAGAGAAGCCCAGAGCCCCAGTCTTCTTAGGCCTACAAAAGCGCTTCCAAGGAAGGGGGCTGGCTAGCAACAGCTTTCAGTGCTGGCACTTTTCATCTCTGAGCAATTGCTGGACATTTGCAATTTCTCAACTCGTGTCTACGAGACGGAAAGAGAATGACCGTGACGTTTGGTGGGTAGAGAAGCGCAAAGCCCCAGTGTTGCTGCGCCTGTGAAAGCGCTTCCAAGGAAGGGTGCTGGCTAGCAACAGCTTTCAGTGCTGGCACTTTTCACCTCTGAGCAATTGCTCAACGTTTGCAATTTCTCACCTGAGCTCTCTTTAGAGTGCGCGAGAGGATGAGCAGAAGATTAGGTGGCTAGAGAAGCCCAGAGCCCCACTGTTCTTAGGCCTACAAAAGCACTTCCAAGGAAGGGTGCTGGCTAGCAACAGCTTTCAGTGCTGGCACTTTTCATCTCTGAGCAATTGCTCGACGTTTGCAATCTCTCAGCTCGTGTCTACGAGACGGAAAGAGAATGACCGTGACGTTTGGTGGGTAGAGAAGCGCAAAGCGCCAGTGTTGCTGCGCCTGTGAAAGCGCTTCCAAGGAAGGCTGCTGGCTAGCAACAGCTTTCAGTGCTGGCACTTTTCATCTCTGAGCAATTGCTGGACATTTGCAATTTCTCACCTGAGCTCTCTTTAGAGTGCGCGAGAGGATGAGCACAAGATTAGGTGGCTAGAGAAGCCCAGAGCCCCACTGTTCTTAGGCCTACAAAAGCGCTTCCAAGGAAGGGGGCTGGCTAGCAACAGCTTTCAGTGCTGGCACTTTTCATCTCTGAGCAATTGCTGGACATTTGCAATTTCTCAGCTCGTGTCTACGAGACGGAAAGAGAATGACCGTGACGTTTGGTGGCTAGAGAAGCGCAAAGCCCCAGTGTTGCTGCGCCTGTGAAAGCGCTTCCAAGGAAGGGTGCTGGCTAGCAACAGCTTTCAGTGCTGGCACTTTTCATCTCTGAGCAATTGCTCGACGTTTGCAATTTCTCACCTGAGCTCTCTTTAGAGTGCGCGAGAGGATGAGCACAAGATTAGGTGGCTAGAGAAGCCCAGAGCCCTACTGTTCTTAGGCCTACAAAAGCACTTCCAAGGAAGGGTGCTGGCTAGCAACAGCTTTCAGTACTGGCACTTTTCATCTCTGAGCAATTGCTCGACGTTTGCAATCTCTCAGCTCGTGTCTACGAGACGGAAAGAGAATGACCGTGACGTTTGGTGGCTAGAGAAGCGCAAAGCCCCAGTGTTGCTGCGCCTGTGAAAGCGCTTCCAAGGAAGGCTGCTGGCTAGCAAGAGCTTTCAGTGCTGGCACTTTTCATCTCGGAGCAATTGCTGGACGTTTGCAATTTCTCACCTGAGCTCTCTTTAGAGTGCGCGAGAGGATGAGCAGAAGATTAGGTGGCTAGAGAAGCCCAGAGCCCCACTGTTCTTAGGCCTACAAAAGCGCTTCCAAGGAAGGCTGCTGGCTAGCAACAGCTTTCAGTGCTGGCACTTTTCATCTCTGAGCAATTGCTGGACGTTTGCAATTTCTCACCTGAGCTCTCTTTAGAGTGCGCGAGAGGATGAGCAGAAGATTAGGTGGCTAGAGAAGCGCAAAGCCCTACTGTTCTTAGGCCTACAAAAGCACTTCCAAGGAAGGGTGCTGGCTAGCAACAGCTTTCAGTGCTGGCACTTTTCACCTCTGAGCAATTGCTGGACATTTGCAATTTCTCAACTCGTGTCTACGAGACGGAAAGAGAATGACCGTGACGTTTGGTGGGTAGAGAAGCGCAAAGCCCCAGTGTTGCTGCGCCTGTGAAAGCGCTTCCAAGGAAGGCTGCTGGCTAGCAACAGCTTTCAGTGCTGGCACTTTTCATCTCTGAGCAATTGCTCTACCTTTGCAATTTCTCACCTGAGCTCTCTTTAGAGTGCGCGAGAGGATGAGCAGAAGATTAGGTGGCTAGAGAAGCGCAAAGCCCCAGTGTTCTTAGGGCTACAAAAGCACTTCCAAGGAAGGGTGCTGGCTAGCAACAGCTTTCAGTGCTGGCACTTTTCATCTCTGAGCAATTGCTGGACATTTGCAATTTCTCAGCTCGTGTCTACGAGACGGAAAGAGAATGACTGTGACGTTTGGTGGCTAGAGAAGCGCAAAGCGCCAGTGTTGCTGCGCCTGTGAAAGCGCTTCCAAGGAAGGGGGCTGGCTAGCAAGAGCTTTCAGTGCTGGCACTTTTCATCTCTGAGCAATTGCTCGACATTTGCAATTTCTCACCTGAGCTCTCTTTAGAGTGCGCGAGAGGATGAGCAGAAGATTAGGTGGCTAGAGAAGCCCAGAGCCCCAGTGTTCTAAGGGCTACAAAAGCGCTTCCAAGGAAGGGGGCTGGCTAGCAACAGCTTTCAGTGCTGGCACTTTTCACCTCTGAGCAATTGCTGGACATTTGCAATTTCTCAACTCGTGTCTACGAGACGGAAAGAGAATGACCGTGACGTTTGGTGGGTAGAGAAGCGCAAAGCCCCAGTGTTGCTGCGCCTGTGAAAGCGCTTCCAAGGAAGGGTGCTGGCTAGCAACAGCTTTCAGTGCTGGCACTTTTCACCTCTGAGCAATTGCTCAACGTTTGCAATTTCTCACCTGAGCTCTCTTTAGAGTGCGCGAGAGGATGAGCAGAAGATTAGGTGGCTAGAGAAGCCCAGAGCCCCACTGTTCTTAGGCCTACAAAAGCACTTCCAAGGAAGGGTGCTGGCTAGCAACAGCTTTCAGTGCTGGCACTTTTCATCTCTGAGCAATTGCTCGACGTTTGCAATCTCTCAGCTCGTGTCTACGAGACGGAAAGAGAATGACCGTGACGTTTGGTGGGTAGAGAAGCGCAAAGCCCCAGTGTTGCTGCGCCTGTGAAAGCGCTTCCAAGGAAGGCTGCTGGCTAGCAACAGCTTTCAGTGCTGGCACTTTTCATCTCTGAGCAATTGCTCGACGTTTGCAATTTCTCACCTGAGCTCTCTTTAGAGTGCGCGAGAGGATGAGCACAAGATTAGGTGGCTAGAGAAGCCCAGAGCCCAAGTGTTCTTAGGCCTACAAAAGCACTTCCAAGGAAGGGTGCTGGCTAGCAACAGCTTTCAGTGCTGGCACTTTTCATCTCTGAGCAATTGCTCGACGTTTGCAATCTCTCAGCTCGTGTCTACGAGACGGAAAGAGAATGACCGTGACGTTTGGTGGCTAGAGAAGCGCAAAGCCCCAGTGTTGCTGCGCCTGTGAAAGCGCTTCCAAGGAAGGCTGCTGGCTAGCAACAGCTTTCAGTGCTGGCACTTTTCATCTCTGAGCAATTGCTGGACGTTTGCAATTTCTCACCTGAGCTCTCTTTAGAGTGCGCGAGAGGATGAGCAGAAGATTAGGTGGCTAGAGAAGCCCAGAGCCCCACTGTTCTTAGGCCTACAAAAGCGCTTCCAAGGAAGGGGGCTGGCTAGCAACAGCTTTCAGTGCTGGCACTTTTCATCTCTGAGCAATTGCTGGACATTTGCAATTTCTCAGCTCGTGTCTACGAGACGGAAAGAGAATGACCGTGACATTTGGTGGGTAGAGAAGCGCAAAGCCCCAGTGTTGCTGCGCCTGTGAAAGCGCTTCCAAGGAAGGCTGCTGGCTAGCAACAGCTTTCAGTGCTGGCACTTTTCATCTCTGAGCAATTGCTCGACGTTTGCAATTTCTCAGCTCGTGTCTACGAGACGGAAAGAGAAGGACCGTGACGTTTGGTGGCTAGAGAAGCGCAAAGCCCCAGTGTTGCTGCGCCTGTGAAAGCGCTTCCAAGGAAGGGTGCTGGCTAGCAACAGCTTTCAGTGCTGGCACTTTTCATCTCTGAGCAATTGCTGGACGTTTGCAATTTCTCACCTGAGCTCTCTTTAGAGTGCGCGAGAGGATGAGCAGAAGATTAGGTGGCTAGAGAAGCCCAGAGCCCCAGTGTTCTTAGGCCTACAAAAGCGCTTCCAAGGAAGGGTGCTGGCTAGCAACAGCTTTCAGTGCTGGCACTTTTCATCTCCGAGCAATTGCTCGACGTTTGCAATCTCTCAGCTCGTGTCTACAAGACGGATGGAGAATGACCGTGACGTTTGGTGGGTAGAGAAGCGCAAAGCCCCAGTGTTGCTGCGCCTGTGAAAGCGCTTCCAAGGAAGGGTGCTGGCTAGCAAGAGCTTTCAGTGCTGGCACTTTTCATCTCTGAGCAATTGCTGGACGTTTGCAATTTCTCACCTGAGCTCTCTTTAGAGTGCGCGAGAGGATGAGCACAAGATTAGGTGGCTAGAGAAGCGCAAAGCCCTACTGTTCTTAGGCCTACAAAAGCACTTCCAAGGAAGGGTGCTGGCTAGCAACAGCTTTCAGTGCTGGCACTTTTCATCTCTGAGCAATTGCTCGACGTTTGCAATCTCTCAGCTCGTGTCTACGAGACGGAAAGAGAATGACCGTGACGTTTGGTGGGTAGAGAAGCGCAAAGCCCCAGTGTTGCTGCGCCTGTGAAAGCGCTTCCAAGGAAGGCTGCTGGCTAGCAACAGCTTTCAGTGTTGGCACTTTTCATCTCTGAGCAATTGCTGGACATTTGCAATTTCTCACCTGAGCTCTCTTTAGAGTGCGCGAGAGGATGAGCACAAGATTAGGTGGCTAGAGAAGCCCAGAGCCCCACTGTTCTTAGGCCTACAAAAGCGCTTCCAAGGAAGGGTGCTGGCTAGCAACAGCTTTCAGTGCTGGCACTTTTCATCTCTGAGCAATTGCTGGACATTTGCAATTTCTCAGCTCGTGTCTACGAGACGGAAAGAGAATGACCGTGACGTTTGGTGGCTAGAGAAGCGCAAAGCCCCAGTGTTGCTGCGCCTGTGAAAGCGCTTCCAAGGAAGGGGGCTGGCTAGCAACAGCTTTCAGTGCTGGCACTTTTCATCTCTGAGCAATTGCTCGACGTTTGCAATTTCTCACCTGAGCTCTCTTTAGAGTGCGCGAGAGGATGAGCAGAAGATTAGGTGGCTAGAGAAGCCCAGAGCCCCACTGTTCTTAGGCCTACAAAAGCGCTTCCAAGGAAGGGGGCTGGCTAGCAACAGCTTTCAGTGCTGGCACTTTTCATCTCGGAGCAATTGCTCGACATTTGCAATTTCTCAGCTCGTGTCTACGAGACGGAAAGAGAATGACCGTGACGTTTGGTGGGTAGAGAAGCGCAAAGCCCCAGTGTTGCTGCGCCTGTGAAAGCGCTTCCAAGGAAGGGGGCTGGCTAGCAACAGCTTTCAGTGCTGGCACTTTTCATCTCTGAGCAATTGCTCGACGTTTGCAATTTCTCACCTGAGCTCTCTTTAGAGTGCGCGAGAGGATGAGCACAAGATTAGGTGGCTAGAGAAGCCCAGAGCCCAAGTGTTCTTAGGCCTACAAAAGCGCTTCCAAGGAAGGGTGCTGGCTAGCAAGAGCTTTCAGTGCTGGCACTTTTCATCTCCGAGCAATTGCTCGACGTTTGCAATCTCTCAGCTCGTGTCTACAAGACGGATGGAGAATGACCGTGACGTTTGGTGGGTAGAGAAGCGCAAAGCCCCAGTGTTGCTGCGCCTGTGAAAGCGCTTCCAAGGAAGGCTGCTGGCTAGCAAGAGCTTTCAGTGCTGGCACTTTTCATCTCTGAGCAATTGCTGGACGTTTGCAATTTCTCACCTGAGCTCTCCTTTGAGTGCGCGAGAGGATGAGCACAAGATTAGGTGGCTAGAGAAGCCCAGAGCCCCAGTGTTCTTAGGCCTACAAAAGCACTTCCAAGGAAGGGTGCTGGCTAGCAACAGCTTTCAGTACTGGCACTTTTCATCTCTGAGCAATTGCTCGACGTTTGCAATCTCTCAGCTCGTGTCTACGAGACGGAAAGAGAATGACCGTGACGTTTGGTGGCTAGAGAAGCGCAAAGCCCCAGTGTTGCTGCGCCTGTGAAAGCGCTTCCAAGGAAGGGTGCTGGCTAGCAACAGCTTTCAGTGCTGGCACTTTTCATCTCTGAGCAATTGCTCAACGTTTGCAATTTCTCACCTGAGCTCTCTTTAGAGTGCGCGAGAGGATGAGCAGAAGATGAGGTGGCTAGAGAAGCCCAGAGCCCCACTGTTCTTAGGCCTACAAAAGCACTTCCAAGGAAGGGTGCTGGCTAGCAACAGCTTTCAGTGCTGGCACTTTTCATCTCTGAGCAATTGCTCGACGTTTGCAATCTCTCAGCTCGTGTCTACGAGACGGATGGAGAATGACCGTGACGTTTGGTGGGTAGAGAAGCGCAAAGCCCCAGTGTTGCTGCGCCTGTGAAAGCGCTTCCAAGGAAGGGTGCTGGCTAGCAACAGCTTTCAGTGCTGGCACTTTTCATCTCTGAGCAATTGCTGGACGTTTGCAATTTCTCACCTGAGCTCTCTTTAGAGTGCGCAAGAGGATGAGCAGAAGATTAGGTGGCTAGAGAAGCCCAGAGCCCCACTGTTCTTAGGCCTACAAAAGCGCTTCCAAGGAAGGGTGCTGGCTAGCAACAGCTTTCAGTGCTGGCACTTTTCATCTCTGAGCAATTGCTCGACGTTTGCAATTTCTCAACTCGTGTCTACGAGACGGAAAGAGAATGACCGTGACGTTTGGTGGCTAGAGAAGCGCAAAGCCCCAGTGTTGCTGCGCCTGTGAAAGCGCTTCCAAGGAAGGGTGCTGGCTAGCAACAGCTTTCAGTGCTGGCACTTTTCATCTCTGAGCAATTGCTCGACGTTTGCAATTTCTCAGCTCGTGTCTACGAGACGGAAAGAGAATGACCGTGACGTTTGGTGGGTAGAGAAGCGCAAAGCGCCAGTGTTGCTGCGCCTGTGAAAGCGCTTCCAAGGAAGGCTGCTGGCTAGCAACAGCTTTCAGTGCTGGCACTTTTCATCTCTGAGCAATTGCTCGACGTTTGCAATTTCTCACCTGAGCTCTCTTTAGAGTGCGCGAGAGGATGAGCACAAGATTAGGTGGCTAGAGAAGCGCAAAGCCCCAGAGTGCTTAGGGCTTCAAAAGCGCTTCCAAGGAAGGGTGCTGGCTAGCAACAGCTTTCAGTGCTGGCACTTTTCATCTCTGAGCAATTGCTGGACATTTGCAATTTGTCAACTCGTGTCTACGAGACGGAAAGAGAATGACCGTGACGTTTGGTGGGTAGAGAAGCGCAAAGCCCCAGTGTTGCTGCGCCTGTGAAAGCGCTTCCAAGGAAGGCTGCTGGCTAGCAACAGCTTTCAGTGCTGGCACTTTTCATCTCTGAGCAATTGCTGGACGTTTGCAATTTCTCACCTGAGCTCTCTTTAGAGTGCGCGAGAGGATGAGCAGAAGATTAGGTGGCTAGAGAAGCCCAGAGCCCCACTGTTCTTAGGCCTACAAAAGCGCTTCCAAGGAAGGGGGCTGGCTAGCAACAGCTTTCAGTGCTGGCACTTTTCATCTCTGAGCAATTGCTGGACATTTGCAATTTCTCAGCTCGTGTCTACGACACGGAAAGAGAATGACTGTGACGTTTGGTGGCTAGAGAAGCGCAAAGCCCCAGTGTTGCTGCGCCTGTGAAAGCGCTTCCAAGGAAGGGGGCTGGCTAGCAACAGCTTTCAGTGCTGGCACTTTTCATCTCTGAGCAATTGCTCGACGTTTGCAATTTCTCACCTGAGCTCTCTTTAGAGTGCGCGAGAGGATGAGCAGAAGATGAGGTGGCTAGAGAAGCCCAGAGCCCCAGTGTTCTTAGGCCTACAAAAGCGCTTGCAAGGAAGGGTGCTGGCTAGCAAGAGCTTTCAGTGCTGGCACTTTTCATCTCCGAGCAATTGCTCGACGTTTGCAATCTCTCAGCTCGTGTCTACAAGACGGATGGAGAATGACCGTGACGTTTGGTGGGTAGAGAAGCGCAAAGCCCCAGTGTTGCTGCGCCTGTGAAAGCGCTTCCAAGGAAGGCTGCTGGCTAGCAAGAGCTTTCAGTGCTGGCACTTTTCATCTCTGAGCAATTGCTGGACGTTTGCAATTTCTCACCTGAGCTCTCCTTTGAGTGCGCGAGAGGATGAGCACAAGATTAGGTGGCTAGAGAAGCCCAGAGCCCCACTGTTCTTAGGCCTACAAAAGCACTTCCAAGGAAGGGTGCTGGCTAGCAACAGCTTTCAGTACTGGCACTTTTCATCTCTGAGCAATTGCTCGACGTTTGCAATCTCTCAGCTCGTGTCTACGAGACGGAAAGAGAATGACCGTGACGTTTGGTGGCTAGAGAAGCGCAAAGCCCCAGTGTTGCTGCGCCTGTGAAAGCGCTTCCAAGGAAGGGTGCTGGCTAGCAACAGCTTTCAGTGCTGGCACTTTTCATCTCTGAGCAATTGCTCGACGTTTGCAATTTCTCACCTGAGCTCTCTTTAGAGTGCGCGAGAGGATGAGCACAAGATTAGGTGGCTAGAGAAGCCCAGAGCCCTACTGTTCTCAGGGCTTCAAAACCGCTTCCAAGGAAGGGTGCTGGCTAGCAACAGCTTTCAGTGCTGGCACTTTTCATCTCTGAGCAATTGCTCGACGTTTGCAGTCTCTCAGCTCGTGTCTACGAGACGGAAAGAGAATGACTGTGACGTTTGGTGGCTAGAGAAGCGCAAAGCCCCAGTGTTGCTGCGCCTGTGAAAGCGCTTCCAAGGAAGGGTGCTGGCTAGCAACAGCTTTCAGTGCTGGCACTTTTCATCTCTGAGCAATTGCTCGACATTTGCAATTTCTCACCTGAGCTCTCTTTAGAGTGCGCGAGAGGATGAGCAGAAGATTAGGTGGCTAGAGAAGCCCAGAGCCCCAGTCTTCTTAGGCCTACAAAAGCGCTTCCAAGGAAGGGGGCTGGCTAGCAACAGCTTTCAGTGCTGGCACTTTTCATCTCTGAGCAATTGCTGGACATTTGCAATTTCTCAACTCGTGTCTACGAGACGGAAAGAGAATGACCGTGACGTTTGGTGGGTAGAGAAGCGCAAAGCCCCAGTGTTGCTGCACCTGTGAAAGCGCTTCCAAGGAAGGGTGCTGGCTAGCAACAGCTTTCAGTGCTGGCACTTTTCACCTCTGAGCAATTGCTCAACGTTTGCAATTTCTCACCTGAGCTCTCTTTAGAGTGCGCGAGAGGATGAGCAGAAGATTAGGTGGCTAGAGAAGCCCAGAGCCCCAGTGTTCTTAGGCCTACAAAAGCACTTCCAAGGAAGGGTGCTGGCTAGCAACAGCTTTCAGTACTGGCACTTTTCATCTCTGAGCAATTGCTCGACGTTTGCAATCTCTCAGCTCGTGTCTACGAGACGGAAAGAGAATGACCGTGACGTTTGGTGGGTAGAGAAGCGCAAAGCGCCAGTGTTGCTGCGCCTGTGAAAGCGCTTCCAAGGAAGGCTGCTGGCTAGCAACAGCTTTCAGTGCTGGCACTTTTCATCTCTGAGCAATTGCTGGACGTTTGCAATTTCTCACCTGAGCTCTCTTTAGAGTGCGCGAGAGGATGAGCACAAGATTAGGTGGCTAGAGAAGCCCAGAGCCCCACTGTTCTTAGGCCTACAAAAGCGCTTCCAAGGAAGGGGGCTGGCTAGCAACAGCTTTCAGTGCTGGCACTTTTCATCTCTGAGCAATTGCTGGACATTTGCAATTTCTCAGCTCGTGTCTACGAGACGGAAAGAGAATGACCGTGACGTTTGGTGGCTAGAGAAGCGCAAAGCCCCAGTGTTGCTGCGCCTGTGAAAGCGCTTCCAAGGAAGGGTGCTGGCTAGCAACAGCTTTCAGTGCTGGCACTTTTCATCTCTGAGCAATTGCTCGACGTTTGCAATTTCTCACCTGAGCTCTCTTTAGAGTGCGCGAGAGGATGAGCACAAGATTAGGTGGCTAGAGAAGCCCAGAGCCCAAGTGTTCTTAGGCCTACAAAAGCACTTCCAAGGAAGGGTGCTGGCTAGCAACAGCTTTCAGTACTGGCACTTTTCATCTCTGAGCAATTGCTCGACGTTTGCAATCTCTCAGCTCGTGTCTACGAGACGGAAAGAGAATGACCGTGACGTTTGGTGGCTAGAGAAGCGCAAAGCCCCAGTGTTGCTGCGCCTGTGAAAGCGCTTCCAAGGAAGGCTGCTGGCTAGCAAGAGCTTTCAGTGCTGGCACTTTTCATCTCTGAGCAATTGCTGGACGTTTGCAATTTCTCACCTGAGCTCTCTTTAGAGTGCGCGAGAGGATGAGCAGAAGATTAGGTGGCTAGAGAAGCCCAGAGCCCCACTGTTCTTAGGCCTACAAAAGCGCTTCCAAGGAAGGGGGCTGGCTAGCAACAGCTTTCAGTGCTGGCACTTTTCATCTCTGAGCAATTGCTGGACATTTGCAATTTCTCAGCTCGTGTCTACGAGACGGAAAGAGAATGACCGTGACATTTGGTGGGTAGAGAAGCGCAAAGCCCCAGTGTTGCTGCGCCTGTGAAAGCGCTTCCAAGGAAGGCTGCTGGCTAGCAACAGCTTTCAGTGCTGGCACTTTTCATCTCTGAGCAATTGCTCGACGTTTGCAATTTCTCAGCTCGTGTCTACGAGACGGAAAGAGAAGGACCGTGACGTTTGGTGGCTAGAGAAGCGCAAAGCCCCAGTGTTGCTGCGCCTGTGAAAGCGCTTCCAAGGAAGGGGGCTGGCTAGCAACAGCTTTCAGTGCTGGCACTTTTCATCTCTGAGCAATTGCTGGACGTTTGCAATTTCTCACCTGAGCTCTCTTTAGAGTGCGCGAGAGGATGAGCAGAAGATTAGGTGGCTAGAGAAGCCCAGAGCCCCACTGTTCTTAGGCCTACAAAAGCACTTCCAAGGAAGGGTGCTGGCTAGCAACAGCTTTCAGTGCTGGCACTTTTCATCTCTGAGCAATTGCTCGACGTTTGCAATTTCTCAGCTCGTGTCTACGAGACGGAAAGAGAATGACCGTGACGTTTGGTGGGTAGAGAAGCGCAAAGCGCCAGTGTTGCTGCGCCTGTGAAAGCGCTTCCAAGGAAGGCTGCTGGCTAGCAACAGCTTTCAGTGCTGGCACTTTTCATCTCTGAGCAATTGCTCGATGTTTGCAATTTCTCAGCTCGTGTCTACGAGACGGAAAGAGAATGACAGTGACGTTTGGTGGCTAGAGAAGCGCAAAGCCCCAGTGTTGCTGCGCCTGTGAAAGCGCTTCCAAGGAAGGCTGCTGGCTAGCAACAGCTTTCAGTGCTGGCACTTTTCATCTCTGAGCAATTGCTCGACGTTTGCAATTTCTCACCTGAGCTCTCTTTAGAGTGCGCGAGAGGATGAGCAGAAGATTAGGTGGCTAGAGAAGCGCAAAGCCCCAGAGTGCTTAGGGCTTCAAAAGCGCTTCCAAGGAAGGGTGCTGGCTAGCAACAGCTTTCAGTGCTGGCACTTTTCATCTCTGAGCAATTGCTGGACATTTGCAATTTCTCAACTCGTGTCTACGAGACGGAAAGAGAATGACCGTGACGTTTGGTGGGTAGAGAAGCGCAAAGCCCCAGTGTTGCTGCGCCTGTGAAAGCGCTTCCAAGGAAGGGTGCTGGCTAGCAAGAGCTTTCAGTGCTGGCACTTTTCATCTCTGAGCAATTGCTGGACGTTTGCAATTTCTCACCTGAGCTCTCTTTAGAGTGCGCGAGAGGATGAGCAGAAGATTAGGTGGCTAGAGAAGCCCAGAGCCCCAGTGTTCTTAGGCCTACAAAAGCGCTTCCAAAGAAGGGTGCTGGCTAGCAACAGCTTTCAGTGCTGGCACTTTTCATCTCTGAGCAATTGCTCGATGTTTGCAATTTCTCAGCTCGTGTCTACGACACGGAAAGAGAATGACCGTGACGGTTGGTTGGTAGAGAAGCGCAAAGCCCCAGTGTTGCTGCACCTGTGAAAGCGCTTCCAAGGAAGGGTGCTGGCTAGCAACAGCTTTCAGTGCTGGCACTTTTCATCTCTGAGCAATTGCTGGACGTTTGCAATTTCTCACCTGAGCTCTCTTTAGAGTGCACGAGAGGATGAGCAGAAGATTAGGTGGCTAGAGAAGCCCAGAGCCCTACTGTTCTTAGGGCTTCAAAAGCGCTTCCAAGGAAGGGTGCTGGCTAGCAAGAGCTTTCAGTGCTGGCACTTTTCATCTCTGAGCAATTGCTGGACATTTGCAATTTCTCACCTGAGCTCTCTTTAGAGTGCACGAGAGGATGAGCAGAAGATTAGGTGGCTAGAGAAGCCCAGAGCCCCAGTCTTCTTAGGCCTACAAAAGCGCTTCCAAAGAAGGGTGCTGGCTAGCAACAGCTTTCAGTGCTGGCACTTTTCATCTCTGAGCAATTGCTGGACATTTGCAATCTCTCAGCTCGTGTCTACGAGACGGAAAGAGAATGACTGTGACGTTTGGTGGCTAGAGAAGCGCAAAGCCCCAGTGTTGCTGCGCCTGTGAAAGCGCTTCCAAGGAAGGGTGCTGGCTAGCAACAGCTTTCAGTGCTGGCACTTTTCATCTCTGAGCAATTGCTCGACGTTTGCAATTTCTCACCTGAGCTCTCTTTAGAGGTCGCGAGAGGATGAGCAGAAGATTAGGTGGCTAAAGTGCAAAGCCCCAGTGTTCTTAGGCCTACAAAAGCGCTTCCAAGGAAGGGTGCTGGCTAGCAACAGCTTTCAGTGCTGGCACTTTTCATCTCTGAGCAATTGCTCGACGTTTGCAATTTCTCACCTGAGCTCTCCTTTGAGTGCGCGAGAGGATGAGCACAAGATTAGGTGGCTAGAGAAGCCCAGAGCCCCACTGTTCTTAGGCCTACAAAAGCACTTCCAAGGAAGGGTGCTGGCTAGCAAGAGCTTTCAGTGCTGGCACTTTTCATCTCTGAGCAATTGCTCGACGTTTGCAATCTCTCAGCTCGTGTCTACGAGACGGAAAGAGAATGACCGTGACGTTTGGTGGCTAGAGAAGCGCAAAGCCCCAGTGTTGCTGCGCCTGTGAAAGCGCTTCCAAGGAAGGGTGCTGGCTAGCAACAGCTTTCAGTGCTGGCACTTTTCACCTCTGAGCAATTGCTCAACGTTTGCAATTTCTCACCTGAGCTCTCTTTAGAGTGCGCGAGAGGATGAGCACAAGATTAGGTGGCTAGAGAAGCCCAGAGCCCCAGTGTTCTTAGGCCTACAAAAGCACTTCCAAGGAAGGGTGCTGGCTAGCAAGAGCTTTCAGTGCTGGCACTTTTCATCTCTGAGCAATTGCTCGACGTTTGCAATTTCTCAGCTCGTGTCTAGGAGACGGAAAGAGAAGGACCGTGACGTTTGGTGGGTAGAGAAGCGCAAAGCCCCAGTGTTGCTGCACCTGTGAAAGCGCTTCCAAGGAAGGGTGCTGGCTAGCAAGAGCTTTCAGTGCTGGCACTTTTCATCTCTGAGCAATTGCTGGACGTTTGCAATTTCTCACCTGAGCTCTCTTTAGAGTGCGCGAGAGGATGAGCACAAGATTAGGTGGCTAGAGAAGCCCAGAGCCCCACTGTTCTTAGGCCTACAAAAGCGCTTCCAAGGAAGGGGGCTGGCTAGCAACAGCTTTCAGTGCTGGCACTTTTCATCTCTGAGCAATTGCTGGACATTTGCAATTTCTCAACTCGTGTCTACGAGACGGAAAGAGAATGACCGTGACGTTTGGTGGCTAGAGAAGCGCAAAGCCCCAGTGTTGCTGCGCCTGTGAAAGCGCTTCCAAGGAAGGGTGCTGGCTAGCAACAGCTTTCAGTGCTGGCACTTTTCATCTCTGAGCAATTGCTCGACGTTTGCAATTTCTCACCTGAGCTCTCTTTAGAGTGCGCGAGAGGATGAGCAGAAGATGAGGTGGCTAGAGAAGCCCAGAGCCCCAGTGTTCTTAGGCCTACAAAAGCGCTTCCAAGGAAGGGTGCTGGCTAGCAAGAGCTTTCAGTGCTGGCACTTTTCATCTCCGAGCAATTGCTCGACGTTTGCAATTTCTCAACTCGTGTCTACAAGACGGATGGAGAATGACCGTGACGTTTGGTGGGTAGAGAAGCGCAAAGCCCCAGTGTTGCTGCGCCTGTGAAAGCGCTTCCAAGGAAGGCTGCTGGCTAGCAACAGCTTTCAGTGCTGGCACTTTTCATCTCTGAGCAATTGCTCGACGTTTGCAATTTCTCACCTGAGCTCTCCTTTGAGTGCGCGAGAGGATGAGCACAAGATTAGGTGGCTAGAGAAGCCCAGAGCCCCAGTGTTCTTAGGCCTACAAAAGCACTTCCAAGGAAGGCTGCTGGCTAGCAACAGCTTTCAGTGCTGGCACTTTTCATCTCTGAGCAATTGCTCGACGTTTGCAATTTCTCAGCTCGTGTCTACGAGATGGAAAGAGAATGACCGTGACGTTTGGTGGCTAGAGTAGCGCAAAGCCCCAGTGTTGCTGCGCCTGTGAAAGCGCTTCCAAGGAAGGGTGCTGGCTAGCAACAGCTTTCAGTGCTGGCACTTTTCATCTCTGAGCAATTGCTCGACGTTTGCAATTTCTCAGCTCGTGTCTACGAGACGGAAAGAGAAGGACCGTGACGTTTGGTGGCTAGAGAAGCGCAAAGCCCCAGTGTTGCTGCGCCTGTGAAAGCGCTTCCAAGGAAGGGTGCTGGCTAGCAAGAGCTTTCAGTGCTGGCACTTTTCATCTCTGAGCAATTGCTCGACGTTTGCAATTTCTCACCTGAGCTCTCTTTAGAGTGCGCGAGAGGATGAGCAGAAGATTAGGTGGCTAGAGAAGCCCAGAGCCCCAGTGTTCTTAGGCCTACAAAAGCGCTTCCAAGGAAGGGTGCTGGCTAGCAACAGCTTTCAGTGCTGGCACTTTTCACCTCTGAGCAATTGCTCGACGTTTGCAATCTCTCAGCTCGTGTCTACAAGACGGATGGAGAATGACCGTGACGTTTGGTGGGTAGAGAAGCGCAAAGCCCCAGTGTTGCTGCGCCTGTGAAAGCGCTTCCAAGGAAGGCTGCTGGCTAGCAAGAGCTTTCAGTGCTGGCACTTTTCATCTCTGAGCAATTGCTGGACGTTTGCAATTTCTCACCTGAGCTCTCTTTAGAGTGCGCGAGAGGATGAGCACAAGATTAGGTGGCTAGAGAAGCGCAAAGCCCTACTGTTCTTAGGCCTACAAAAGCACTTCCAAGGAAGGGTGCTGGCTAGCAACAGCTTTCAGTGCTGGCACTTTTCATCTCTGAGCAATTGCTGGACATTTGCAATTTCTCAACTCGTGTCTACGAGACGGAAAGAGAATGACCGTGACGTTTGGTGGCTAGAGAAGCGCAAAGCCCCAGTGTTGCTGCGCCTGTGAAAGCGCTTCCAAGGAAGGGTGCTGGCTAGCAACAGCTTTCAGTGCTGGCACTTTTCACCTCTGAGCAATTGCTCAACGTTTGCAATTTCTCACCTGAGCTCTCTTTAGAGTGCGCGAGAGGATGAGCACAAGATTAGGTGGCTAGAGAAGCCCAGAGCCCCAGTGTTCTTAGGCCTACAAAAGCACTTCCAAGGAAGGGTGCTGGCTAGCAACAGCTTTCAGTACTGGCACTTTTCATCTCTGAGCAATTGCTCGACGTTTGCAATCTCTCAGCTCGTGTCTACGAGACGGAAAGAGAATGACCGTGACGTTTGGTGGGTAGAGAAGCGCAAAGCCCCAGTGTTGCTGCGCCTGTGAAAGCGCTTCCAAGGAAGGCTGCTGGCTAGCAACAGCTTTCAGTGCTGGCACTTTTCATCTCTGAGCAATTGCTGGACATTTGCAATTTCTCACCTGAGCTCTCTTTAGAGTGCGCGAGAGGATGAGCAGAAGATTAGGTGGCTAGAGAAGCCCAGAGCCCCACTGTTCTTAGGCCTACAAAAGCGCTTCCAAGGAAGGGGGCTGGCTAGCAACAGCTTTCAGTGCTGGCACTTTTCATCTCTGAGCAATTGCTGGACGTTTGCAATTTCTCAGCTCGTGTCTACGAGACGGAAAGAGAATGACCGTGACGTTTGGTGGCTAGAGAAGCGCAAAGCCCCAGTGTTGCTGCACCTGTGAAAGCGCTTCCAAGGAAGGGTGCTGGCTAGCAACAGCTTTCAGTGCTGGCACTTTTCACCTCTGAGCAATTGCTCAACGTTTGCAATCTCTCAGCTCGTGTCTAGGAGACGGAAAGAGAAGGACCGTGACGTTTGGTGGGTAGAGAAGCGCAAAGCCCCAGTGTTGCTGCGCCTGTGAAAGCGCTTCCAAGGAAGGCTGCTGGCTAGCAAGAGCTTTCAGTGCTGGCACTTTTCATCTCTGAGCAATTGCTGGACGTTTGCAATTTCTCACCTGAGCTCTCTTTAGAGTGCGCGAGAGGATGAGCACAAGATTAGGTGGCTAGAGAAGCGCAAAGCCCTACTGTTCTTAGGCCTACAAAAGCACTTCCAAGGAAGGGTGCTGGCTAGCAACAGCTTTCAGTGCTGGCACTTTTCATCTCTGAGCAATTGCTGGACATTTGCAATTTCTCAACTCGTGTCTACGAGACGGAAAGAGAATGACCGTGACTTTTGGTGGCTAGAGAAGCGCAAAGCCCCAGTGTTGCTGCGCCTGTGAAAGCGCTTCCAAGGAAGGGTGCTGGCTAGCAACAGCTTTCAGTGCTGGCACTTTTCACCTCTGAGCAATTGCTCAACGTTTGCAATTTCTCACCTGAGCTCTCTTTAGAGTGCGCGAGAGGATGAGCACAAGATTAGGTGGCTAGAGAAGCCCAGAGCCCCAGTGTTCTTAGGCCTACAAAAGCACTTCCAAGGAAGGGTGCTGGCTAGCAACAGCTTTCAGTACTGGCACTTTTCATCTCTGAGCAATTGCTCGACGTTTGCAATCTCTCAGCTCGTGTCTACGAGACGGAAAGAGAATGACCGTGACGTTTGGTGGGTAGAGAAGCGCAAAGCCCCAGTGTTGCTGCGCCTGTGAAAGCGCTTCCAAGGAAGGCTGCTGGCTAGCAACAGCTTTCAGTGCTGGCACTTTTCATCTCTGAGCAATTGCTGGACATTTGCAATTTCTCACCTGAGCTCTCTTTAGAGTGCGCGAGAGGATGAGCAGAAGATTAGGTGGCTAGAGAAGCCCAGAGCCCCACTGTTCTTAGGCCTACAAAAGCGCTTCCAAGGAAGGGGGCTGGCTAGCAACAGCTTTCAGTGCTGGCACTTTTCATCTCTGAGCAATTGCTGGACGTTTGCAATTTCTCAGCTCGTGTCTACGAGACGGAAAGAGAATGACCGTGACGTTTGGTGGCTAGAGAAGCGCAAAGCCCCAGTGTTGCTGCGCCTGTGAAAGCGCTTCCAAGGAAGGGTGCTGGCTAGCAACAGCTTTCAGTGCTGGCACTTTTCACCTCTGAGCAATTGCTCAACGTTTGCAATCTCTCAGCTCGTGTCTAGGAGACGGAAAGAGAAGGACCGTGACGTTTGGTGGGTAGAGAAGCGCAAAGCCCCAGTGTTGCTGCACCTGTGAAAGCGCTTCCAAGGAAGGGTGCTGGCTAGCAACAGCTTTCAGTGCTGGCACTTTTCATCTCTGAGCAATTGCTGGACGTTTGCAATTTCTCACCTGAGCTCTCTTTAGAGTGCGCGAGAGGATGAGCACAAGATTAGGTGGCTAGAGAAGCCCAGAGCCCCACTGTTCTTAGGCCTACAAAAGCGCTTCCAAGGAAGGGGGCTGGCTAGCAACAGCTTTCAGTGCTGGCACTTTTCATCTCTGAGCAATTGCTGGACATTTGCAATTTCTCAACTCGTGTCTACGAGACGGAAAGAGAATGACCGTGACGTTTGGTGGGTAGAGAAGCGCAAAGCCCCAGTGTTGCTGCACCTGTGAAAGCGCTTCCAAGGAAGGGGGCTGGCTAGCAACAGCTTTCAGTGCTGGCACTTTTCATCTCGGAGCAATTGCTCGACGTTTGCAATTTCTCACCTGAGCTCTCTTTAGAGTGCGCGAGAGGATGAGCAGAAGATTAGGTGGCTAGAGAAGCCCAGAGCCCCAGTGTTCTTAGGCCTACAAAAGCGCTTGCAAGGAAGGGTGCTGGCTAGCAAGAGCTTTCAGTGCTGGCACTTTTCATCTCCGAGCAATTGCTCGACGTTTGCAATCTCTCAGCTCGTGTCTACAAGACGGATGGAGAATGACCGTGACGTTTGGTGGGTAGAGAAGCGCAAAGCCCCAGTGTTGCTGCGCCTGTGAAAGCGCTTCCAAGGAAGGCTGCTGGCTAGCAACAGCTTTCAGTGCTGGCACTTTTCATCTCTGAGCAATTGCTCGACGTTTGCAATTTCTCACCTGAGCTCTCCTTTGAGTGCGCGAGAGGATGAGCACAAGATTAGGTGGCTAGAGAAGCCCAGAGCCCCAGTGTTCTTAGGCCTACAAAAGCACTTCCAAGGAAGGGTGCTGGCTAGCAACAGCTTTCAGTGCTGGCACTTTTCATCTCTGAGCAATTGCTCGACGTTTGCAATCTCTCAGCTCGTGTCTACGAGACGGAAAGAGAATGACCGTGACGTTTGGTGGCTAGAGAAGTGCAAAGCCCCAGTGTTGCTGCGCCTGTGAAAGCGCTTCCAAGGAAGGGTGCTGGCTAGCAAGAGCTTTCAGTGCTGGCACTTTTCATCTCTGAGCAATTGCTGGACGTTTGCAATTTCTCACCTGAGCTCTCTTTAGAGTGCGCGAGAGGATGAGCAGAAGATTAGGTGGCTAGAGAAGCCCAGAGCCCCAGTGTTCTTAGGCCTACAAAAGCACTTCCAAGGAAGGGTGCTGGCTAGCAACAGCTTTCAGTGCTGGCACTTTTCATCTCTGAGCAATTGCTCGACGTTTGCAATCTCTCAGCTCGTGTCTACGAGACGGAAAGAGAATGACCGTGACTTTTGGTGGCTAGAGAAGCGCAAAGCCCCAGTGTTGCTGCGCCTGTGAAAGCGCTTCCAAGGAAGGGTGCTGGCTAGCAAGAGCTTTCAGTGCTGGCACTTTTCATCTCTGAGCAATTGCTGGACGTTTGCAATTTCTCACCTCAGCTCTCCTTTGAGTGCGCGAGAGGATGAGCAGAAGATTAGGTGGCTAGAGAAGCCCAGAGCCCCAGTGTTCTTAGGCCTACAAAAGCACTTCCAAGGAAGGGTGCTGGCTAGCAACAGCTTTCAGTGCTGGCACTTTTCATCTCTGAGCAATTGCTCGACGTTTGCAATTTCTCAGCTCGTGTCTAGGAGACGGAAAGAGAATGACTGTGACGTTTGGTGGCTAGAGAAGCGCAAAGCCCCAGTGTTGCTGCGCCTGTGAAAGCGCTTCCAAGGAAGGCTGCTGGCTAGCAACAGCTTTCAGTGCTGGCACTTTTCATCTCTGAGCAATTGCTCGACATTTGCAATTTCTCACCTGAGCTCTCTTTAGAGTGCGCGAGAGGATGAGCAGAAGATTAGGTGGCTAGAGAAGCCCAGAGCCCCACTGTTCTTAGGCCTACAAAAGCGCTTCCAAGGAAGGGTGCTGGCTAGCAACAGCTTTCAGTGCTGGCACTTTTCATCTCTGAGCAATTGCTCGACGTTTGCAATTTCTCAGCTCGTGTCTACGAGATGGAAAGAGAATGACCGTGACGTTTGGTGGCTAGAGTAGCGCAAAGCCCCAGTGTTGCTGCGCCTGTGAAAGCGCTTCCAAGGAAGGGTGCTGGCTAGCAACAGCTTTCAGTGCTGGCACTTTTCATCTCTGAGCAATTGCTCGACGTTTGCAATTTCTCAGCTCGTGTCTACGAGACGGAAAGAGAATGACAGTGACGTTTGGTGGCTAGAGAAGCGCAAAGCCCCAGTGTTGCTGCGCCTGTGAAAGCGCTTCCAAGGAAGGGGGCTGGCTAGCAACAGCTTTCAGTGCTGGCACTTTTCATCTCTGAGCAATTGCTGGACGTTTGCAATTTCTCACCTGAGCTCTCTTTAGAGTGCGCGAGAGGATGAGCAGAAGATTAGGTGGCTAGAGAAGCCCAGAGCCCCACTGTTCTTAGGCCTACAAAAGCGCTTCCAAGGAAGGGGGCTGGCTAGCAACAGCTTTCAGTGCTGGCACTTTTCATCTCTGAGCAATTGCTGGACATTTGCAATTTCTCAGCTCGTGTCTACGAGACGGAAAGAGAATGACCGTGACGTTTGGTGGCTAGAGAAGCGCAAAGCCCCAGTGTTGCTGCGCCTGTGAAAGCGCTTCCAAGGAAGGGTGCTGGCTAGCAACAGCTTTCAGTGCTGGCACTTTTCATCTCTGAGCAATTGCTCGACGTTTGCAATTTCTCACCTGAGCTCTCTTTAGAGTGCGCGAGAGGATGAGCAGAAGATGAGGTGGCTAGAGAAGCCCAGAGCCCCAGTGTTCTTAGGCCTACAAAAGCGCTTGCAAGGAAGGGTGCTGGCTAGCAAGAGCTTTCAGTGCTGGCACTTTTCATCTCCGAGCAATTGCTCGACGTTTGCAATCTCTCAGCTCGTGTCTACAAGACGGATGGAGAATGACCGTGACGTTTGGTGGGTAGAGAAGCGCAAAGCCCCAGTGTTGCTGCGCCTGTGAAAGCGCTTCCAAGGAAGGGTGCTGGCTAGCAAGAGCTTTCAGTGCTGGCACTTTTCATCTCTGAGCAATTGCTGGACGTTTGCAATTTCTCACCTGAGCTCTCCTTTGAGTGCGCGAGAGGATGAGCACAAGATTAGGTGGCTAGAGAAGCCCAGAGCCCCACTGTTCTTAGGCCTACAAAAGCGCTTCCAAGGAAGGGTGCTGGCTAGCAACAGCTTTCAGTGCTGGCACTTTTCATCTCTGAGCAATTGCTCGACGTTTGCAATTTCTCAACTCGTGTCTACGAGACGGAAAGAGAATGACCGTGACGTTTGGTGGCTAGAGAAGCGCAAAGCCCCAGTGTTGCTGCGCCTGTGAAAGCGCTTCCAAGGAAGGCTGCTGGCTAGCAACAGCTTTCAGTGCTGGCACTTTTCATCTCTGAGCAATTGCTCGACGTTTGCAATTTCTCAGCTCGTGTCTACGAGACGGAAAGAGAATGACCGTGACGTTTGGTGGCTAGAGAAGCGCAAAGCCCCAGTGTTGCTGCGCCTGTGAAAGCGCTTCCAAGGAAGGCTGCTGGCTAGCAACAGCTTTCAGTGCTGGCACTTTTCATCTCTGAGCAATTGCTCGACGTTTGCAATTTCTCACCTGAGCTCTCTTTAGAGTGCGCGAGAGGATGAGCACAAGATTAGGTGGCTAGAGAAGCGCAAAGCCCCAGAGTGCTTAGGGCTTCAAAAGCGCTTCCAAGGAAGGGTGCTGGCTAGCAACAGCTTTCAGTGCTGGCACTTTTCATCTCTGAGCAATTGCTGGACATTTGCAATTTGTCAACTCGTGTCTACGAGACGGAAAGAGAATGACCGTGACGTTTGGTGGCTAGAGAAGCGCAAAGCCCCAGTGTTGCTGCGCCTGTGAAAGCGCTTCCAAGGAAGGGTGCTGGCTAGCAAGAGCTTTCAGTGCTGGCACTTTTCATCTCTGAGCAATTGCTGGACGTTTGCAATTTCTCACCTGAGCTCTCTTTAGAGTGCGCGAGAGGATGAGCAGAAGATTAGGTGGCTAGAGAAGCCCAGAGCCCCAGTCTTCTTAGGCCTACAAAAGCGCTTCCAAAGAAGGGTGCTGGCTAGCAACAGCTTTCAGTGCTGGCACTTTTCATCTCTGAGCAATTGCTCGACGTTTGCAATTTCTCAGCTCGTGTCTACGACACGGAAAGAGAATGACCGTGACGTTTGGTGGGTAGAGAAGCGCAAAGCCCCAGTGTTGCTGCACCTGTGAAAGCGCTTCCAAGGAAGGGTGCTGGCTAGCAACAGCTTTCAGTGCTGGCACTTTTCATCTCTGAGCAATTGCTCGACGTTTGCAATTTCTCACCTGAGCTCTCTTTAGAGTGCACGAGAGGATGAGCAGAAGATGAGGTGGCTAGAGAAGCCCAGAGCCCTACTGTTCTTAGGGCTTCAAAAGCGCTTCCAAGGAAGGGTGCTGGCTAGCAAGAGCTTTCAGTGCTGGCATTTTTCATCTCTGAGCAATTGCTGGACATTTGCAATTTCTCACCTGAGCTCTCTTTAGAGTGCGCGAGAGGATGAGCAGAAGATTAGGTGGCTAGAGAAGCCCAGAGCCCCAGTCTTCTTAGGCCTACAAAAGTGCTTCCAAAGAAGGGTGCTGGCTAGCAACAGCTTTCAGTGCTGGCACTTTTCATCTCTGAGCAATTGCTCGACGTTTGCAATCTCTCAGCTCGTGTCTACGAGACGGAAAGAGAATGACTGTGACGTTTGGTGGCTAGAGAAGCGCAAAGCCCCAGTGTTGCTGCGCCTGTGAAAGCGCTTCCAAGGAAGGGGGCTGGCTAGCAACAGCTTTCAGTGCTGGCACTTTTCATCTCTGAGCAATTGCTCGACGTTTGCAATTTCTCACCTGAGCTCTCTTTAGAGTGCGCGAGAGGATGAGCAGAAGATTAGGTGGCTAGAGAAGCCCAGAGCCCCACTGTTCTTAGGCCTACAAAAGCGCTTCCAAGGAAGGCTGCTGGCTAGCAACAGCTTTCAGTGCTGGCACTTTTCATCTCTGAGCAATTGCTCGATGTTTGCAATTTCTCAGCTCGTGTCTACGAGACGGAAAGAGAATGACAGTGACGTTTGGTGGCTAGAGAAGCGCAAAGCGCCAGTGTTGCTGCGCCTGTGAAAGCGCTTCCAAGGAAGGCTGCTGGCTAGCAACAGCTTTCAGTGCTGGCACTTTTCATCTCTGAGCAATTGCTCGACGTTTGCAATTTCTCACCTGAGCTCTCTTTAGAGTGCGCGAGAGGATGAGCACAAGATTAGGTGGCTAGAGAAGCCCAGAGCCCCAGTGTTCTTAGGCCTACAAAAGCGCTTCCAAGGAAGGGTGCTGGCTAGCAACAGCTTTCAGTGCTGGCACTTTTCATCTCTGAGCAATTGCTCGACGTTTGCAATCTCTCAGCTCGTGTCTACGAGACGGAAAGAGAATGACCGTGACGTTTGGTGGCTAGAGAAGCGCAAAGCCCCAGTGTTGCTGCACCTGTGAAAGCGCTTCCAAGGAAGGGTGCTGGCTAGCAACAGCTTTCAGTGCTGGCACTTTTCATCTCTGAGCAATTGCTGGACGTTTGCAATTTCTCACCTGAGCTCTCTTTAGAGTGCGCGAGAGGATGAGCACAAGATTAGGTGGCTAGAGAAGCCCAGAGCCCCACTGTTCTTAGGCCTACAAAAGCGCTTCCAAGGAAGGGGGCTGGCTAGCAACAGCTTTCAGTGCTGGCACTTTTCATCTCTGAGCAATTGCTGGACATTTGCAATTTCTCAACTCGTGTCTACGAGACGGAAAGAGAATGACCGTGACGTTTGGTGGCTAGAGAAGCGCAAAGCCCCAGTGTTGCTGCGCCTGTGAAAGCGCTTCCAAGGAAGGGGGCTGGCTAGCAACAGCTTTCAGTGCTGGCACTTTTCATCTCTGAGCAATTGCTCGACGTTTGCAATTTCTCACCTGAGCTCTCTTTAGAGTGCGCGAGAGGATGAGCAGAAGATGAGGTGGCTAGAGAAGCCCAGAGCCCCACTGTTCTTAGGCCTACAAAAGCGCTTCCAAGGAAGGGTGCTGGCTAGCAAGAGCTTTCAGTGCTGGCACTTTTCATCTCCGAGCAATTGCTCGACGTTTGCAATCTCTCAGCTCGTGTCTACAAGACGGATGGAGAATGACCGTGACGTTTGGTGGGTAGAGAAGCGCAAAGCCCCAGTGTTGCTGCGCCTGTGAAAGCGCTTCCAAGGAAGGGTGCTGGCTAGCAACAGCTTTCAGTGCTGGCACTTTTCATCTCTGAGCAATTGCTCGACGTTTGCAATTTCTCACCTGAGCTCTCCTTTGAGTGCGCGAGAGGATGAGCACAAGATTAGGTGGCTAGAGAAGCCCAGAGCCCCACTGTTCTTAGGCCTACAAAAGCACTTCCAAGGAAGGGTGCTGGCTAGCAACAGCTTTCAGTGCTGGCACTTTTCATCTCTGAGCAATTGCTCGACGTTTGCAATTTCTCAGCTCGTGTCTACGAGACGGAAAGAGAATGACCGTGACGTTTGGTGGCTAGAGAAGCGCAAAGCCCCAGTGTTGCTGCGCCTGTGAAAGCGCTTCCAAGGAAGGCTGCTGGCTAGCAACAGCTTTCAGTGCTGGCACTTTTCATCTCTGAGCAATTGCTCGACGTTTGCAATTTCTCACCTGAGCTCTCTTTAGAGTGCGCGAGAGGATGAGCACAAGATTAGGTGGCTAGAGAAGCGCAAAGCCCCAGAGTGCTTAGGGCTTCAAAAGCGCTTCCAAGGAAGGGTGCTGGCTAGCAACAGCTTTCAGTGCTGGCACTTTTCATCTCTGAGCAATTGCTGGACATTTGCAATTTCTCAACTCGTGTCTACGAGACGGAAAGAGAATGACCGTGACGTTTGGTGGGTAGAGAAGCGCAAAGCCCCAGTGTTGCTGCGCCTGTGAAAGCGCTTCCAAGGAAGGGTGCTGGCTAGCAACAGCTTTCAGTGCTGGCACTTTTCATCTCTGAGCAATTGCTGGACGTTTGCAATTTCTCACCTGAGCTCTCTTTAGAGTGCGCGAGAGGATGAGCACAAGATTAGGTGGCTAGAGAAGCCCAGAGCCCCAGTCTTCTTAGGCCTACAAAAGCGCTTCCAAAGAAGGGTGCTGGCTAGCAACAGCTTTCAGTGCTGGCACTTTTCATCTCTGAGCAATTGCTCGATGTTTGCAATTTCTCAGCTCGTGTCTACGACACGGAAAGAGAATGACCGTGACGTTTGGTGGGTAGAGAAGCGCAAAGCCCCAGTGTTGCTGCACCTGTGAAAGCGCTTCCAAGGAAGGGTGCTGGCTAGCAACAGCTTTCAGTGCTGGCACTTTTCATCTCTGAGCAATTGCTCGACGTTTGCAATTTCTCACCTGAGCTCTCTTTAGAGTGCACGAGAGGATGAGCAGAAGATTAGGTGGCTAGAGAAGCCCAGAGCCCTACTGTTCTTAGGGCTTCAAAAGCGCTTCCAAGGAAGGGTGCTGGCTAGCAAGAGCTTTCAGTGCTGGCACTTTTCATCTCTGAGCAATTGCTGGACATTTGCAATTTCTCACCTGAGCTCTCTTTAGAGTGCGCGAGAGGATGAGCAGAAGATTAGGTGGCTAGAGAAGCCCAGAGCCCCAGTCTTCTTAGGCCTACAAAAGCGCTTCCAAAGAAGGGTGCTGGCTAGCAACAGCTTTCAGTGCTGGCACTTTTCATCTCTGAGCAATTGCTGGACATTTGCAATCTCTCAGTTCGTGTCTACGAGACGGAAAGAGAATGACTGTGACGTTTGGTGGCTAGAGAAGCGCAAAGCCCCAGTGTTGCTGCGCCTGTGAAAGCGCTTCCAAGGAAGGGTGCTGGCTAGCAACAGCTTTCAGTGCTGGCACTTTTCATCTCTGAGCAATTGCTCGACGTTTGCAATTTCTCACCTGAGCTCTCTTTAGAGTGCGCGAGAGGATGAGCAGAAGATTAGGTGGCTAGAGAAGCCCAGAGCCCCACTGTTCTTAGGCCTACAAAAGCGCTTCCAAGGAAGGCTGCTGGCTAGCAACAGCTTTCAGTGCTGGCACTTTTCATCTCTGAGCAATTGCTCGACGTTTGCAATTTCTCAGCTCGTGTCTACGAGACGGAAAGAGAATGACAGTGACGTTTGGTGGCTAGAGAAGCGCAAAGCCCCAGTGTTGCTGCGCCTGTGAAAGCGCTTCCAAGGAAGGCTGCTGGCTAGCAACAGCTTTCAGTGCTGGCACTTTTCATCTCTGAGCAATTGCTCGACGTTTGCAATTTCTCACCTGAGCTCTCCTTTGAGTGCGCGAGAGGATGAGCAGAAGATTAGGTGGCTAGAGAAGCCCAGAGCCCCACTGTTCTTAGGCCTACAAAAGCACTTCCAAGGAAGGGTGCTGGCTAGCAAGAGCTTTCAGTGCTGGCACTTTTCATCTCTGAGCAATTGCTCGACGTTTGCAATTTCTCAGCTCGTGTCTAGGAGACGGAAAGAGAAGGACCGTGACGTTTGGTGGGTAGAGAAGCGCAAAGCCCCAGTGTTGCTGCACCTGTGAAAGCGCTTCCAAGGAAGGGTGCTGGCTAGCAACAGCTTTCAGTGCTGGCACTTTTCATCTCTGAGCAATTGCTGGATGTTTGCAATTTCTCACCTGAGCTCTCTTTAGAGTGCGCGAGAGGATGAGCACAAGATTAGGTGGCTAGAGAAGCCCAGAGCCCCACTGTTCTTAGGCCTACAAAAGCGCTTCCAAGGAAGGGGGCTGGCTAGCAACAGCTTTCAGTGCTGGCACTTTTCATCTCTGAGCAATTGCTGGACATTTGCAATTTCTCAACTCGTGTCTACGAGACGGAAAGAGAATGACCGTGACGTTTGGTGGCTAGAGAAGCGCAAAGCCCCAGTGTTGCTGCGCCTGTGAAAGCGCTTCCAAGGAAGGGGGCTGGCTAGCAACAGCTTTCAGTGCTGGCACTTTTCATCTCTGAGCAATTGCTCGACGTTTGCAATTTCTCACCTGAGCTCTCTTTAGAGTGCGCGAGAGGATGAGCAGAAGATGAGGTGGCTAGAGAAGCCCAGAGCCCCAGTGTTCTTAGGCCTACAAAAGCGCTTCCAAGGAAGGGTGCTGGCTAGCAACAGCTTTCAGTGCTGGCACTTTTCATCTCTGAGCAATTGCTCGACGTTTGCAATCTCTCAGCTCGTGTCTACAAGACGGATGGAGAATGACCGTGACGTTTGGTGGGTAGAGAAGCGCAAAGCCCCAGTGTTGCTGCGCCTGTGAAAGCGCTTCCAAGGAAGGGTGCTGGCTAGCAACAGCTTTCAGTGCTGGCACTTTTCATCTCTGAGCAATTGCTCGACGTTTGCAATTTCTCACCTGAGCTCTCTTTAGAGTGCGCGAGAGGATGAGCACAAGATTAGGTGGCTAGAGAAGCCCAGAGCCCCACTGTTCTTAGGCCTACAAAAGCGCTTCCAAGGAAGGCTGCTGGCTAGCAACAGCTTTCAGTGCTGGCACTTTTCATCTCTCAGCAATTGCTCGATGTTTGCAATTTCTCAGCTCGTGTCTACGAGACGGAAAGAGAATGACCGTGACGTTTGGTGGGTAGAGAAGCGCAAAGCCCCAGTGTTGCTGCGCCTGTGAAAGCGCTTCCAAGGAAGGGGGCTGGCTAGCAACAGCTTTCAGTGCTGGCACTTTTCATCTCTGAGCAATTGCTCGACGTTTGCAATTTCTCACCTGAGCTCTCCTTTGAGTGCGCGAGAGGATGAGCACAAGATTAGGTGGCTAGAGAAGCCCAGAGCCCCAGTGTTCTTAGGCCTACAAAAGCACTTCCAAGGAAGGGTGCTGGCTAGCAACAGCTTTCAGTGCTGGCACTTTTCATCTCTGAGCAATTGCTCGACGTTTGCAATCTCTCAGCTCGTGTCTACGAGACGGAAAGAGAATGACCGTGACGTTTGGTGGCTAGAGAAGTGCAAAGCCCCAGTGTTGCTGCGCCTGTGAGAGCGCTTCCAAGGAAGGGTGCTGGCTAGCAACAGCTTTCAGTGCTGGCACTTTTCATCTCTGAGCAATTGCTGGACGTTTGCAATTTCTCACCTGAGCTCTCTTTAGAGTGCGCGAGAGGATGAGCAGAAGATTAGGTGGCTAGAGAAGCCCAGAGCCCCAGTGTTCTTAGGGCTACAAAAGCACTTCCAAGGAAGGGTGCTGGCTAGCAACAGCTTTCAGTGCTGGCACTTTTCATCTCTGAGCAATTGCTCGACGTTTGCAATCTCTCAGCTCGTGTCTACGAGACGGAAAGAGAATGACCGTGACTTTTGGTGGCTAGAGAAGCGCAAAGCCCCAGTGTTGCTGCACCTGTGAAAGCGCTTCCAAGGAAGGGTGCTGGCTAGCAAGAGCTTTCAGTGCTGGCACTTTTCATCTCTGAGCAATTGCTGGACGTTTGCAATTTCTCACCTCAGCTCTCCTTTGAGTGCGCGAGAGGATGAGCAGAAGATTAGGTGGCTAGAGAAGCCCAGAGCCCCAGTGTTCTTAGGCCTACAAAAGCACTTCCAAGGAAGGGTGCTGGCTAGCAACAGCTTTCAGTGCTGGCACTTTTCATCTCTGAGCAATTGCTCGACGTTTGCAATTTCTCAGCTCGTGTCTAGGAGACGGAAAGAGAATGACTGTGACGTTTGGTGGCTAGAGAAGCGCAAAGCCCCAGTGTTGCTGCGCCTGTGAAAGCGCTTCCAAGGAAGGCTGCTGGCTAGCAACAGCTTTCAGTGCTGGCACTTTTCATCTCTGAGCAATTGCTCGACATTTGCAATTTCTCACCTGAGCTCTCTTTAGAGTGCGCGAGAGGATGAGCAGAAGATTAGGTGGCTAGAGAAGCCCAGAGCCCCACTGTTCTTAGGCCTACAAAAGCGCTTCCAAGGAAGGGTGCTGGCTAGCAACAGCTTTCAGTGCTGGCACTTTTCATCTCTGAGCAATTGCTCGACGTTTGCAATTTCTCAGCTCGTGTCTACGAGATGGAAAGAGAATGACCGTGACGTTTGGTGGCTAGAGTAGCGCAAAGCCCCAGTGTTGCTGCGCCTGTGAAAGCGCTTCCAAGGAAGGGTGCTGGCTAGCAAGAGCTTTCAGTGCTGGCACTTTTCATCTCTGAGCAATTGCTCGACCTTTGCAATTTCTCACCTGAGCTCTCTTTAGAGTGCACGAGAGAATGAGCAGAAGATTAGGTGGCTAGAGAAGCCCAGAGCCCTACTGTTCTTAGGGCTTCAAAAGCGCTTCCAAGGAAGGGTGCTGGCTAGCAAGAGCTTTCAGTGCTGGCACTTTTCATCTCTGAGCAATTTCTGGACATTTGCAATTTCTCAGCTCGTGTCTAGGAGACGGAAAGAGAATGACCGTGACGTTTGGTGGCTAGAGAAGCGCAAAGCCCCAGTGTTGCTGCGCCTGTGAAAGCGCTTCCAAGGAAGGGTGCTGGCTAGCAACAGCTTTCAGTGCTGGCACTTTTCATCTCTGAGCAATTGCTCGACGTTTGCAATTTCTCACCTGAGCTCTCTTTAGAGTGCACGAGAGGATGAGCAGAAGATTAGGTGGCTAGAGAAGCCCAGAGCCCTACTGTTCTTAGGGCTTCAAAAGCGCTTCCAAGGAAGGGTGCTGGCTAGCAACAGCTTTCAGTGCTGGCACTTTTCATCTCTGAGCAATTGCTCGACGTTTGCAATTTCTCACCTGAGCTCTCTTTAGAGTGCGCGAGAGGATGAGCAGAAGATTAGGTGGCTAGAGAAGCGCAAAGCCCCAGTGTTCTTAGGGCTACAAAAGCACTTCCAAGGAAGGGTGCTGGCTAGCAACAGCTTTCAGTGCTGGCACTTTTCATCTCTGAGCAATTGCTGGACATTTGCAATTTCTCAGCTCATGTCTAGGAGACGGAAAGAGAATGACCGTGACGTTTGGTGGGTAGAGAAGCGCAAAGCCCCAGTGTTGCTGCGCCTGTGAAAGCGCTTCCAAGGAAGGGTGCTGGCTAGCAACAGCTTTCAGTGCTGGCACTTTTCATCTCTGAGCAATTGCTCGACGTTTGCAATTTCTCACCTGAGCTCTCTTTAGAGTGCGCGAGAGGATGAGCAGAAGATTAGGTGGCTAGAGAAGCCCAGAGCCCTACTGTTCTTAGGCCTACAAAAGCGCTTCCAAGGAAGGGGGCTGGCTAGCAACAGCTTCCAGTGCTGGCACTTCATCTCTGAGCAATTGCTCGACATTTGCAATTTCTCAGCTCGTGTCTACGAGACGGAAAGAGAATGACCGTGATGTTTGTTGGCTAGAGAAGCGCAAAGCCCCAGTGTTGCTGCGCCTGTGAAAGCGCTTCCAAGGAAGGGTGCTGGCTAGCAACAGCTTTCAGTGCTGGCACTTTTCATCTCTGAGCAATTGCTCGACGTTTGCAATTTCTCAACTCGTGTCTACGAGACGGAAAGAGAATGACCGTGACGTTTGGTGGCTAGAGAAGCGCAAAGCCCCAGTGTTGCTGCGCCTGTGAAAGCGCTTCCAAGGAAGGGGGCTGGCTAGCAACAGCTTTCAGTGCTGGCACTTTTCATCTCTGAGCAATTGCTCGACGTTTGCAATTTCTCAGCTCGTGTCTACGAGATGGAAAGAGAATGACCGTGACGTTTGGTGGCTAGAGAAGCGCAAAGCGCCAGTGTTGCTGCGCCTGTGAAAGCGCTTCCAAGGAAGGGGGCTGGCTAGCAAGAGCTTTCAGTGCTGGCACTTTTCATCTCTGAGCAATTGCTCGATGTTTGCAATTTCTCACCTCAGCTCTCTTTGGAGTGCGCGAGAGGATGAGCAGAAGATTAGGTGGCTAGAGAAGCCCAGAGCCCAACTGTTCTTAGGGCTTCAAAAGTGCTTCCAAGGAAGGGTGCTGGCTAGCAAGAGCTTTCAGTGCTGGCACTTTTCATCTCTGAGCAATTGCTCGACGTTTGCAATTTCTCAGCTCGTGTCTACGAGACGGAAAGAGAATGACCGTGACGTTTGGTGGCTAGAGAAGCGCAAAGCGCCAGTGTTGCTGCGCCTGTGAAAGCGCTTCCAAGGAAGGGTGCTGGCTAGCAACAGCTTTCAGTGCTGGCACTTTTCACCTCTGAGCAATTGCTGGACGTTTGCAATTTCTCACCTGAGCTCTCTTTAGAGTGCGCGAGAGGATGAGCAGAAGATTAGGTGGCTAGAGAAGCGCAAAGCCCAGTGTTCTTAGGCCTACAAAAGCACTTCCAAGGAAGGGTGCTGGCTAGCAACAGCTTTCAGTGCTGGCACTTTTCATCTCTGAGCAATTGCTGGATATTTGCAATTTCTCAGCTCGTGTCTACGAGACGGAAAGAGAATGACCGTGACGTTTGGTGGGTAGAGAAGCGCAAAGCCCCAGTGTTGCTGCGCCTGTGAAAGCGCTTCCAAGGAAGGGTGCTGGCTAGCAACAGCTTTCAGTGCTGGCACTTTTCATCTCTGAGCAATTGCTTGACATTTGCAATTTCTCACCTGAGCTCTCTTTAGAGTGCGCGAGAGGATGAGCAGAAGATTAGGTGGCTAGAGAAGCCCAGAGCCCCACTGTTCTTAGGCCTACAAAAGCGCTTCCAAGGAAGGGGGCTGGCTAGCAACAGCTTTCAGTGCTGGCACTTTTCACCTCTGAGCAATTGCTCGACCGTTGCAATTTCTCAGCTCGTGTCTACGAGACGGAAAGAGAATGACCGTGACGTTTGGTGGGTAGAGAAGCGCAAAGCCCCAGTGTTGCTGCGCCTGTGAAAGCGCTTCCAAGGAAGGGTGCTGGCTAGCAACAGCTTTCAGTGCTGGCACTTTTCATCTCTGAGCAATTGCTCAACGTTTGCAATTTCTCACCTGAGCTCTCTTTAGAGTGCGCGAGAGGATGAGCACAAGATTAGGTGGCTAGAGAAGCCCAGAGCCCCAGTGTTCTTAGGGCTACAAAAGCACTTCCAAGGAAGGGTGCTGGCTAGCAACAGCTTTCAGTGCTGGCACTTTTCATCTCTGAGCAATTGCTCGACGTTTGCAATTTCTCACCTGAGCTCTCTTTAGAGTGCGCGAGAGGATGAGCACAAGATTAGGTGGCTAGAGAAGCCCAGAGCCCCAGTGTTCTTAGGCCTACAAAAGCGCTTCCAAGGAAGGCTGCTGGCTAGCAACAGCTTTCAGTGCTGGCACTTTTCATCTCTGAGCAATTGCTCGACGTTTGCAATCTCTCAGCTCGTGTCTACAAGACGGATGGAGAATGACCGTGACGTTTGGTGGGTAGAGAAGCGCAAAGCCCCAGTGTTGCTGCGCCTGTGAAAGCGCTTCCAAGGAAGGGTGCTGGCTAGCAACAGCTTTCAGTGCTGGCACTTTTCATCTCTGAGCAATTGCTCGACATTTGCAATTTCTCACCTGAGCTCTCTTTAGAGTGCGCGAGAGGATGAGCACAAGATTAGGTGGCTAGAGAAGCCCAGAGCCCCACTGTTCTTAGGCCTACAAAAGCGCTTCCAAGGAAGGGTGCTGGCTAGCAACAGCTTTCAGTGCTGGCACTTTTCATCTCTGAGCAATTGCTCGATGTTTGCAATTTCTCAACTCGTGTCTACGAGACGGAAAGAGAATGACCGTGACGTTTGGTGGCTAGAGAAGCGCAAAGCCCCAGTGTTGCTGCGCCTGTGAAAGCGCTTCCAAGGAAGGCTGCTGGCTAGCAACAGCTTTCAGTGCTGGCACTTTTCATCTCTGAGCAATTGCTGGACGTTTGCAATTTCTCACCTGAGCTCTCCTTTGAGTGCGCGAGAGGATGAGCACAAGATTAGGTGGCTAGAGAAGCCCAGAGCCCCAGTGTTCTTAGGCCTACAAAAGCACTTCCAAGGAAGGGTGCTGGCTAGCAACAGCTTTCAGTGCTGGCACTTTTCATCTCTGAGCAATTGCTCGACGTTTGCAATCTCTCAGCTCGTGTCTACGAGATGGAAAGAGAATGACCGTGACGTTTGGTGGGTAGAGAAGCGCAAAGCCCCAGTGTTGCTGCACCTGTGAAAGCGCTTCCAAGGAAGGGTGCTGGCTAGCAACAGCTTTCAGTGCTGGCACTTTTCATCTCTGAGCAATTGCTGGACGTTTGCAATTTCTCACCTGAGCTCTCTTTAGAGTGCGCGAGAGGATGAGCACAAGATTAGGTGGCTAGAGAAGCCCAGAGCCCCACTGTTCTTAGGCCTACAAAAGCGCTTCCAAGGAAGGGGGCTGGCTAGCAACAGCTTTCAGTGCTGGCACTTTTCATCTCTGAGCAATTGCTGGACATTTGCAATTTCTCAACTCGTGTCTACGAGACGGAAAGAGAATGACCGTGACGTTTGGTGGCTAGAGAAGCGCAAAGCCCCAGTGTTGCTGCGCCTGTGAAAGCGCTTCCAAGGAAGGGGGCTGGCTAGCAACAGCTTTCAGTGCTGGCACTTTTCATCTCTGAGCAATTGCTCGACGTTTGCAATTTCTCACCTGAGCTCTCTTTAGAGTGCGCGAGAGGATGAGCACAAGATTAGGTGGCTAGAGAAGCCCAGAGCCCCAGTCTTCTTAGGCCTACAAAAGCGCTTGCAAGGAAGGGTGCTGGCTAGCAAGAGCTTTCAGTGCTGGCACTTTTCATCTCCGAGCAATTGCTCGACGTTTGCAATCTCTCAGCTCGTGTCTACAAGACGGATGGAGAATGACCGTGACGTTTGGTGGGTAGAGAAGCGCAAAGCCCCAGTGTTGCTGCGCCTGTGAAAGCGCTTCCAAGGAAGGGTGCTGGCTAGCAACAGCTTTCAGTGCTGGCACTTTTCATCTCTGAGCAATTGCTCGACGTTTGCAATTTCTCACCTGAGCTCTCTTTAGAGTGCGCGAGAGGATGAGCACAAGATTAGGTGGCTAGAGAAGCCCAGAGCCCCACTGTTCTTAGGCCTACAAAAGCGCTTCCAAGGAAGGCTGCTGGCTAGCAACAGCTTTCAGTGCTGGCACTTTTCATCTCTGAGCAATTGCTCGACGTTTGCAATTTCTCAGCTCGTGTCTACGAGACGGAAAGAGAATGACAGTGACGTTTGGTGGGTAGAGAAGCGCAAAGCCCCAGTGTTGCTGCATCTGTGAAAGCGCTTCCAAGGAAGGGTGCTGGCTAGCAACAGCTTTCAGTGCTGGCACTTTTCATCTCTGAGAAATTGCTCTACCTTTGCAATTTCTCACCTGAGCTCTCCTTTGAGTGCGCGAGAGGATGAGCACAAGATTAGGTGGCTAGAGAAGCCCAGAGCCCCAGTGTTCTTAGGCCTACAAAAGCACTTCCAAGGAAGGGTGCTGGCTAGCAACAGCTTTCAGTGCTGGCACTTTTCATCTCTGAGTAATTGCTCGACGTTTGCAATCTCTCAGCTCGTGTCTACGAGACGGAAAGAGAATGACCGTGACGTTTGGTGGCTAGAGAAGCGCAAAGCCCCAGTGTTGCTGCGCCTGTGAAAGCGCTTCCAAGGAAGGGTGCTGGCTAGCAACAGCTTTCAGTGCTGGCACTTTTCATCTCTGAGCAATTGCTGGACGTTTGCAATTTCTCACCTGAGCTCTCTTTAGAGTGCGCGAGAGAATGAGCAGAAGATTAGGTGGCTAGAGAAGCCCAGAGCCCCAGTGTTCTTAGGCCTACAAAAGCACTTCCAAGGAAGGGTGCTGGCTAGCAACAGCTTTCAGTGCTGGCACTTTTCATCTCTGAGCAATTGCTCGACGTTTGCAATCTCTCAGCTCGTGTCTACGAGACGGAAAGAGAATGACCGTGACTTTTGGTGGCTAGAGAAGCGCAAAGCCCCAGTGTTGCTGCACCTGTGAAAGCGCTTCCAAGGAAGGGTGCTGGCTAGCAACAGCTTTCAGTGCTGGCACTTTTCACCTCTGAGCAATTGCTCAACGTTTGCAATTTCTCACCTGAGCTCTCTTTAGAGTGCGCGAGAGGATGAGCACAAGATTAGGTGGCTAGAGAAGCCCAGAGCCCCACTGTTCTTAGGGCTACAAAAGCACTTCCAAGGAAGGGTGCTGGCTAGCAACAGCTTTCAGTGCTGGCACTTTTCATCTCTGAGCAATTGCTGGACGTTTGCAATTTCTCACCTGAGCTCTCTTTAGAGTGCGCGAGAGGATGAGCAGAAGATGAGGTGGCTAGAGAAGCCCAGAGCCCCAGTGTTCTTAGGCCTACAAAAGCGCTTGCAAGGAAGGGTGCTGGCTAGCAACAGCTTTCAGTGCTGGCACTTTTCATCTCTGAGCAATTGCTCGACGTTTGCAATCTCTCAGCTCGTGTCTACAAGACGGATGGAGAATGACCGTGACGTTTGGTGGGTAGAGAAGCGCAAAGCCCCAGTGTTGCTGCGCCTGTGAAAGCGCTTCCAAGGAAGGGTGCTGGCTAGCAACAGCTTTCAGTGCTGGCACTTTTCATCTCTGAGCAATTGCTCGACGTTTGCATTTTCTCACCTGAGCTCTCTTTAGAGTGCGCGAGAGGATGAGCACAAGATTAGGTGGCTAGAGAAGCCCAGAGCCCCACTGTTCTTAGGCCTACAAAAGCGCTTCCAAGGAAGGCTGCTGGCTAGCAACAGCTTTCAGTGCTGGCACTTTTCATCTCTGAGCAATTGCTGGACATTTGCAATTTCTCAACTCGTGTCTACGAGACGGAAAGAGAATGACCGTGACGTTTGGTGGCTAGAGAAGCGCAAAGCCCCAGTGTTGCTGCGCCTGTGAAAGCGCTTCCAAGGAAGGGTGCTGGCTAGCAAGAGCTTTCAGTGCTGGCACTTTTCATCTCTGAGCAATTGCTCGACGTTTGCAATTTCTCACCTGAGCTCTCCTTTGAGTGCGCGAGAGGATGAGCACAAGATTAGGTGGCTAGAGAAGCCCAGAGCCCCAGTGTTCTTAGGCCTACAAAAGCACTTCCAAGGAAGGGTGCTGGCTAGCAACAGCTTTCAGTGCTGGCACTTTTCATCTCTGAGCAATTGCTCGACGTTTGCAATCTCTCAGCTCGTGTCTACGAGATGGAAAGAGAATGACCGTGACGTTTGGTGGGTAGAGAAGCGCAAAGCCCCAGTGTTGCTGCACCTGTGAAAGCGCTTCCAAGGAAGGGTGCTGGCTAGCAACAGCTTTCAGTGCTGGCACTTTTCATCTCTGAGCAATTGCTGGACGTTTGCAATTTCTCACCTGAGCTCTCTTTAGAGTGCGCGAGAGGATGAGCAGAAGATTAGGTGGCTAGAGAAGCCCAGAGCCCCACTGTTCTTAGGCCTACAAAAGCGCTTCCAAGGAAGGGGGCTGGCTAGCAACAGCTTTCAGTGCTGGCACTTTTCATCTCTGAGCAATTGCTGGACATTTGCAATTTCTCAACTCGTGTCTACGAGACGGAAAGAGAATGACCGTGACGTTTGGTGGGTAGAGAAGCGCAAAGCCCCAGTGTTGCTGCGCCTGTGAAAGCGCTTCCAAGGAAGGGGGCTGGCTAGCAACAGCTTTCAGTGCTGGCACTTTTCATCTCTGAGCAATTGCTCGACGTTTGCAATTTCTCACCTGAGCTCTCTTTAGAGTGCGCGAGAGGATGAGCAGAAGATGAGGTGGCTAGAGAAGCCCAGAGCCCCAGTGTTCTTAGGCCTACAAAAGCGCTTGCAAGGAAGGGTGCTGGCTAGCAAGAGCTTTCAGTGCTGGCACTTTTCATCTCCGAGCAATTGCTCGACGTTTGCAATCTCTCAGCTCGTGTCTACGAGACGGAAAGAGAATGACCGTGAAGTTTGGTGGCTAGAGAAGCGCAAAGCCCCAGTGTTGCTGCGCCTGTGAAAGCGCTTCCAAGGAAGGGTGCTGGCTAGCAACAGCTTTCAGTGCTGGCACTTTTCATCTCTGAGAAATTGCTCTACCTTTGCAATTTCTCACCTGAGCTCTCCTTTGAGTGCGCGAGAGGATGAGCACAAGATTAGGTGGCTAGAGAAGCCCAGAGCCCCAGTGTTCTTAGGCCTACAAAAGCACTTCCAAGGAAGGGTGCTGGCTAGCAACAGCTTTCAGTGCTGGCACTTTTCATCTCTGAGTAATTGCTCGACGTTTGCAATCTCTCAGCTCGTGTCTACGAGACGGAAAGAGAATGACCGTGACGTTTGGTGGCTAGAGAAGCGCAAAGCCCCAGTGTTGCTGCGCCTGTGAAAGCGCTTCCAAGGAAGGGTGCTGGCTAGCAACAGCTTTCAGTGCTGGCACTTTTCATCTCTGAGCAATTGCTGGACGTTTGCAATTTCTCACCTGAGCTCTCTTTAGAGTGCGCGAGAGGATGAGCACAAGATTAGGTGGCTAGAGAAGCCCAGAGCCCCAGTGTGCTTAGGCCTACAAAAGCACTTCCAAGGAAGGGTGCTGGCTAGCAACAGCTTTCAGTGCTGGCACTTTTCATCTCTGAGCAATTGCTCGACGTTTGCAATCTCTCAGCTCGTGTCTACGAGACGGAAAGAGAATGACCGTGACTTTTGGTGGCTAGAGAAGCGCAAAGCCCCAGTGTTGCTGCGCCTGTGAAAGCGCTTCCAAGGAAGGGTGCTGGCTAGCAAGAGCTTTCAGTGCTGGCACTTTTCATCTCTGAGCAATTGCTGGACGTTTGCAATTTCTCACCTCAGCTCTCCTTTGAGTGCGCGAGAGGATGAGCAGAAGATTAGGTGGCTAGAGAAGCCCAGAGCCCCAGTGTTCTTAGGCCTACAAAAGCACTTCCAAGGAAGGGTGCTGGCTAGCAACAGCTTTCAGTGCTGGCACTTTTCATCTCTGAGCAATTGCTCGACGTTTGCAATCTCTCAGCTCGTGTCTACGAGACGGAAAGAGAATGACCGTGACTTTTGGTGGCTAGAGAAGCGCAAAGCCCCAGTGTTGCTGCGCCTGTGAAAGCGCTTCCAAGGAAGGGTGCTGGCTAGCAACAGCTTTCAGTGCTGGCACTTTTCATCTCTGAGCAATTGCTGGACGTTTGCAATTTCTCACCTCAGCTCTCCTTTGAGTGCGCGAGAGGATGAGCAGAAGATTAGGTGGCTAGAGAAGCCCAGAGCCCCAGTGTTCTTAGGCCTACAAAAGCACTTCCAAGGAAGGGTGCTGGCTAGCAACAGCTTTCAGTGCTGGCACTTTTCATCTCTGAGTAATTGCTCGACGTTTGCAATCTCTCAGCTCGTGTCTACGAGACGGAAAGAGAATGACCGTGACGTTTGGTGGCTAGAGAAGCGCAAAGCCCCAGTGTTGCTGCGCCTGTGAAAGCGCTTCCAAGGAAGGGTGCTGGCTAGCAACAGCTTTCAGTGCTGGCACTTTTCATCTCTGAGCAATTGCTGGACGTTTGCAATTTCTCACCTGAGCTCTCTTTAGAGTGCGCGAGAGGATGAGCAGAAGATTAGGTGGCTAGAGAAGCCCAGAGCCCCAGTGTTCTTAGGCCTACAAAAGCACTTCCAAGGAAGGGTGCTGGCTAGCAACAGCTTTCAGTGCTGGCACTTTTCATCTCTGAGCAATTGCTCGACGTTTGCAATCTCTCAGCTCGTGTCTACGAGACGGAAAGAGAATGACCGTGACTTTTGGTGGCTAGAGAAGCGCAAAGCCCCAGTGTTGCTGCGCCTGTGAAAGCGCTTCCAAGGAAGGCTGCTGGCTAGCAACAGCTTTCAGTGCTGGCACTTTTCATCTCTGAGCAATTGCTGGACGTTTGCAATTTCTCACCTCAGCTCTCCTTTGAGTGCGCGAGAGGATGAGCAGAAGATTAGGTGGCTAGAGAAGCCCAGAGCCCCAGTGTTCTTAGGCCTACAAAAGCACTTCCAAGGAAGGGTGCTGGCTAGCAACAGCTTTCAGTGCTGGCACTTTTCATCTCTGAGCAATTGCTCGACATTTGCAATTTCTCAGCTCGTGTCTACGAGACGGAAAGAGAATGACCGTGACGTTTGGTGGCTAGAGAAGCGCAAAGCCCCAGTGTTGCTGCGCCTGTGAAAGCGCTTCCAAGGAAGGGTGCTGGCTAGCAACAGCTTTCAGTACTGGCACTTTTCATCTCTGAGCAATTGCTCGACGTTTGCAATTTCTCAACTCGTGTCTACGAGACGGAAAGAGAATGACCGTGACGTTTGGTGGCTAGAGAAGCGCAAAGCCCCAGTGTTGCTGCGCCTGTGAAAGCGCTTCCAAGGAAGGGTGCTGGCTAGCAAGAGCTTTCAGTGCTGGCACTTTTCATCTCTGAGCAATTGCTGGACGTTTGCAATTTCTCACCTGAGCTCTCTTTAGAGTGCGCGAGAGGATGAGGAGAAGATGAGGTGGCTAGAGAAGCGCAAAGCCCCAGTGTTCTAAGGCCTACAAAAGCGCTTCCAAGGAAGGGTGCTGGCTAGCAACAGCTTTCAGTGCTGGCACTTTTCATCTCTCAGCAATTGCTCGATGTTTGCAATTTCTCAGCTCGTGTCTACGAGACGGAAAGAGAATGACAGTGACGTTTGGTGGCTAGAGAAGCGCAAAGCCCCAGTGTTGCTGCACCTGTGAAAGCGCTTCCAAGGAAGGCTGCTGGCTAGCAACAGCTTTCAGTGCTGGCACTTTTCATCTCTGAGCAATTGCTGGACGTTTGCAATTTCTCACCTGAGCTCTCTTTAGAGTGCGCGAGAGGATGAGCAGAAGATTAGGTGGCTAGAGAAGCCCAGAGCCCCACTGTTCTTAGGCCTACAAAAGCGCTTCCAAGGAAGGGTGCTGGCTAGCAACAGCTTTCAGTGCTGGCACTTTTCATCTCTGAGCAATTGCTCGACGTTTGCAATCTCTCAGCTCGTGTCTACGAGACGGATGGAGAATGACCGTGACGTTTGGTGGGTAGAGAAGCGCAAAGCCCCAGTGTTGCTGCGCCTGTGAAAGCGCTTCCAAGGAAGGGTGCTGGCTAGCAACAGCTTTCAGTGCTGGCACTTTTCATCTCTGAGCAATTGCTCGACGTTTGCAATTTCTCAGCTCGTGTCTACGAGACGGAAAGAGAATGACCGTGACATTTGGTGGGTAGAGAAGCGCAAAGCCCCAGTGTTGCTGCGCCTGTGAAAGCGCTTCCAAGGAAGGCTGCTGGCTAGCAACAGCTTTCAGTGCTGGCACTTTTCATCTCTGAGCAATTGCTCGACGTTTGCAATTTCTCACCTGAGCTCTCTTTAGAGTGCGCGAGAGGATGAGCACAAGATTAGGTGGCTAGAGAAGCGCAAAGCCCCAGAGTGCTTAGGGCTTCAAAAGCGCTTCCAAGGAAGGGGGCTGGCTAGCAACAGCTTTCAGTGCTGGCACTTTTCATCTCTGAGCAATTGCTGGACATTTGCAATTTCTCAACTCGTGTCTACGAGACGGAAAGAGAATGACCGTGACGTTTGGTGGCTAGAGAAGCGCAAAGCCCCAGTGTTGCTGCGCCTGTGAAAGCGCTTCCAAGGAAGGGTGCTGGCTAGCAACAGCTTTCAGTGCTGGCACTTTTCATCTCTGAGCAATTGCTCGACATTTGCAATTTCTCACCTGAGCTCTCCTTTGAGTGCGCGAGAGGATGAGCAGAAGATTAGGTGGCTAGAGAAGCCCAGAGCCCCAGTGTTCTTAGGCCTACAAAAGCGCTTCCAAGGAAGGCTGCTGGCTAGCAACAGCTTTCAGTGCTGGCACTTTTCATCTCTGAGCAATTGCTCGACATTTGCAATTTCTCACCTGAGCTCTCTTTAGAGTGCGCGAGAGGAAGAGCAGAAGATTAGGTGGCTAGAGAAGCCCAGAGCCCCACTGTTCTTAGGCCTACAAAAGCGCTTCCAAGGAAGGGGGCTGGCTAGCAGCAGCTTTCAGTGCTGGCACTTTTCACCTCTGAGCAATTGCTCGACCTTTGCAATTTCTCAGCTCGTGTCTACGAGACGGAAAGAGAATGACCGTGACGTTTGGTGGGTAGAGAAGCGCAAAGCGCCAGTGTTGCTGCGCCTGTGAAAGCGCTTCCAAGGAAGGGGACTGGCTAGCAAGAGCTTTCAGTGCTGGCACTTTTCATCTCTGAGCAATTGCTCGACGTTTGCAATTTCTCAACTCGTGTCTACGAGACGGAAAGAGAATGACCGTGACGTTTGGTGGCTAGAGAAGCGCAAAGCCCCAGTGTTGCTGCGCCTGTGAAAGCGCTTCCAAGGAAGGCTGCTGGCTAGCAACAGCTTTCAGTGCTGGCACTTTTCATCTCTGAGCAATTGCTCGACGTTTGCAATTTCTCACCTGAGCTCTCTTTAGAGTGCGCGAGAGGATGAGCACAAGATTAGGTGGCTAGAGAAGCCCAGAGCCCCAGTGTTCTTAGGCCTACAAAAGCGCTTCCAAGGAAGGGTGCTGGCTAGCAACAGCTTTCAGTGCTGGCACTTTTCATCTCTGAGCAATTGCTGGACATTTGCAATTTCTCAGCTCGTGTCTACGACACGGAAAGAGAATGACCGTGACGTTTGGTGGGTAGAGAAGCGCAAAGCCCCAGTGTTGCTGCACCTGTGAAAGCGCTTCCAAGGAAGGCTGCTGGCTAGCAACAGCTTTCAGTGCTGGCACTTTTCATCTCTGAGCAATTGCTCGACGTTTGCAATTTCTCACCTGAGCTCTCTTTAGAGTGCACGAGAGGATGAGCAGAAGATTAGGTGGCTAGAGAAGCCCAGAGCCCTACTGTTCTTAGGGCTTCAAAAGCGCTTCCAAGGAAGGGTGCTGGCTAGCAAGAGCTTTCAGTGCTGGCACTTTTCGTCTCTGAGCAATTGCTGGACATTTGCAATTTCTCAGCTCGTGTCTACGAGACGGAAAGAGAATGACCGTGACGTTTGGTGGCTAGAGAAGCGCAAAGCCCCAGTGTTGCTGCGCCTGTGAAAGCGCTTCCAAGGAAGGGTGCTGGCTAGCAACAGCTTTCAGTGCTGGCACTTTTCATCTCTGAGCAATTGCTGGACGTTTGCAATTTCTCACCTGAGCTCTCTTTAGAGTGCGCGAGAGGATGAGCACAAGATTAGGTGGCTAGAGAAGCCCAGAGCCCCACTGTTCTTAGGCCTACAAAAGCGCTTCCAAGGAAGGGGGCTGGCTAGCAACAGCTTTCAGTGCTGGCACTTTTCATCTCTGAGCAATTGCTCGACATTTGCAATTTCTCAGCTCGTGTCTACGAGACGGAAAGAGAATGACCGTGACGTTTGGTGGGTAGAGAAGCGCAAAGCCCCAGTGTTGCTGCGCCTTTGAAAGCGCTTCCAAGGAAGGGTGCTGGCTAGCAACAGCTTTCAGTGCTGGCACTTTTCATCTCTGAGCAATTGCTCGACGTTTGCAATTTCTCAGCTCGTGTCTACGAGACGGAAAGAGAATGACCGTGACGTTTGGTGGGTAGAGAAGCGCAAAGCGCCAGTGTTGCTGCGCCTGTGAAAGCGCTTCCAAGGAAGGCTGCTGGCTAGCAACAGCTTTCAGTGCTGGCCCTTTTCATCTCTGAGCAATTGCTCGACATTTGCAATTTCTCACCTGAGCTCTCTTTAGAGTGCGCGAGAGGATGAGCACAAGATTAGGTGGCTAGAGAAGCGCAAAGCCCCAGAGTGCTTAGGGCTTCAAAAGCGCTTCCAAGGAAGGGTGCTGGCTAGCAACAGCTTTCAGTGCTGGCACTTTTCATCTCTGAGCAATTGCTGGACATTTGCAATTTCTCAACTCGTGTCTACGAGACGGAAAGAGAATGACCGTGACGTTTGGTGGGTAGAGAAGCGCAAAATCGCCAGTGTTGCTGCGCCTGTGAAAGCGCTTCCAAGGAAGGGTGCTGGCTAGCAACAGCTTTCAGTGCTGGCACTTTTCATCTCTGAGCAATTGCTCGACATTTGCAATTTCTCACCTGAGCTCTCCTTTGAGTGCGCGAGAGGATGAGCAGAAGATTAGGTGGCTAGAGAAGCCCAGAGCCCCACTGTTCTTAGGCCTACAAAAGCGCTTCCAAGGAAGGGTGCTGGCTAGCAACAGCTTTCAGTGCTGGCACTTTTCATCTCTGAGCAATTGCTCGACATTTGCAATTTCTCACCTGAGCTCTCTTTAGAGTGCGCGAGAGGAAGAGCAGAAGATGAGGTGGCTAGAGAAGCCCAGAGCCCCACTGTTCTTAGGCCTACAAAAGCGCTTCCAAGGAAGGGGGCTGGCTAGCAAGAGCTTTCAGTGCTGGCACTTTTCACCTCTGAGCAATTGCTCGACGTTTGCAATCTCTGAGCTCGTGTCTACGAGACGGAAAGAGAATGACCGTGACGTTTGGTGGGTAGAGAAGCGCAAAGCCCCAGTGTTGCTGCGCCTGTGAAAGCGCTTCCAAGGAAGGGTGCTGGCTAGCAAGAGCTTTCAGTGCTGGCACTTTTCATCTCTGAGCAATTGCTCGACGTTTGCAATCTCTCAGCTCGTGTCTACGAGACGGAAAGAGAATGACCGTGACGTTTGGTGGGTAGAGAAGCGCAAAGCGCCAGTGTTGCTGCGCCTGTGAAAGCGCTTCCAAGGAAGGGTGCTGGCTAGCAACAGCTTTCAGTGCTGGCACTTTTCATCTCTGAGCAATTGCTGGACGTTTGCAATTTCTCACCTGAGCTCTCTTTAGAGTGCGCGAGAGGATGAGCAGAAGATTAGGTGGCTAGAGAAGCCCAGAGCCCCAGTGTTCTTAGGCCTACAAAAGCACTTCCAAGGAAGGGTGCTGGCTAGCAACAGCTTTCAGTGCTGGCACTTTTCATCTCTGAGCAATTGCTCGACGTTTGTAATTTCTCAGCTCGTGTCTACGAGACGGAAAGAGAATGACCGTGACGTTTGGTGGCTAGAGAAGCGCAAAGCCCCAGTGTTGCTGCGCCTGTGAAAGCGCTTCCAAGGAAGGCTGCTGGCTAGCAACAGCTTTCAGTGCTGGCACTTTTCATCTCTGAGCAATTGCTCGACGTTTGCAATTTCTCACCTGAGCTCTCTTTAGAGTGCGCGAGAGGATGAGCAGAAGATGAGGTGGCTAGAGAAGCCCAGAGCCCCACTGTTCTTAGGCCTACAAAAGCGCTTCCAAGGAAGGGGGCTGGCTAGCAAGAGCTTTCAGTGCTGGCACTTTTCATCTCTGAGCAATTGCTGGACATTTGCAATTTCTCAACTCGTGTCTACGAGACGGAAAGAGAATGACCGTGACGTTTGGTGGCTAGAGAAGCGCAAAGCCCCAGTGTTGCTGCGCCTGTGAAAGCGCTTCCAAGGAAGGGGGCTGGCTAGCAACAGCTTTCAGTGCTGGCACTTTTCATCTCTGAGCAATTGCTCGACGTTTGCAATTTCTCACCTGAGCTCTCTTTAGAGTGCGCGAGAGGATGAGCAGAAGATGAGGTGGCTAGAGAAGCCCAGAGCCCCAGTGTTCTTAGGCCTACAAAAGCGCTTGCAAGGAAGGGTGCTGGCTAGCAAGAGCTTTCAGTGCTGGCACTTTTCATCTCTGAGCAATTGCTCGACGTTTGCAATCTCTCAGCTCGTGTCTACGAGACGGAAAGAGAATGACCGTGACTTTTGGTGGCTAGAGAAGCGCAAAGCCCCAGTGTTGCTGCGCCTGTGAAAGCGCTTCCAAGGAAGGGTGCTGGCTAGCAACAGCTTTCAGTGCTGGCACTTTTCATCTCTGAGCAATTGCTGGACGTTTGCAATTTCTCACCTCAGCTCTCCTTTGAGTGCGCGAGAGGATGAGCAGAAGATTAGGTGGCTAGAGAAGCCCAGAGCCCCAGTGTTCTTAGGCCTACAAAAGCACTTCCAAGGAAGGGTGCTGGCTAGCAACAGCTTTCAGTGCTGGCACTTTTCATCTCTGAGCAATTGCTCGACATTTGCAATTTCTCAGCTCGTGTCTACGAGACGGAAAGAGAATGACCGTGACGTTTGGTGGCTAGAGAAGCGCAAAGCCCCAGTGTTGCTGCGCCTGTGAAAGCGCTTCCAAGGAAGGGTGCTGGCTAGCAACAGCTTTCAGTACTGGCACTTTTCATCTCTGAGCAATTGCTCGACGTTTGCAATTTCTCAACTCGTGTCTACGAGACGGAAAGAGAATGACCGTGACGTTTGGTGGCTAGAGAAGCGCAAAGCCCCAGTGTTGCTGCGCCTGTGAAAGCGCTTCCAAGGAAGGGTGCTGGCTAGCAAGAGCTTTCAGTGCTGGCACTTTTCATCTCTGAGCAATTGCTGGACGTTTGCAATTTCTCACCTGAGCTCTCTTTAGAGTGCGCGAGAGGATGAGCACAAGATTAGGTGGCTAGAGAAGCGCAAAGCCCCAGTGTTCTAAGGCCTACAAAAGCGCTTCCAAGGAAGGGTGCTGGCTAGCAACAGCTTTCAGTGCTGGCACTTTTCATCTCTCAGCAATTGCTCGATGTTTGCAATTTCTCAGCTCGTGTCTACGAGACGGAAAGAGAATGACAGTGACGTTTGGTGGCTAGAGAAGCGCAAAGCCCCAGTGTTGCTGCACCTGTGAAAGCGCTTCCAAGGAAGGCTGCTGGCTAGCAACAGCTTTCAGTGCTGGCACTTTTCATCTCTGAGCAATTGCTGGACGTTTGCAATTTCTCACCTGAGCTCTCTTTAGAGTGCGCGAGAGGATGAGCAGAAGATTAGGTGGCTAGAGAAGCCCAGAGCCCCACTGTTCTTAGGCCTACAAAAGCGCTTGCAAGGAAGGGTGCTGGCTAGCAACAGCTTTCAGTGCTGGCACTTTTCATCTCTGAGCAATTGCTCGACGTTTGCAATCTCTGAGCTCGTGTCTACGAGACGGATGGAGAATGACCGTGACGTTTGGTGGGTAGAGAAGCGCAAAGCCCCAGTGTTGCTGCGCCTGTGAAAGCGCTTCCAAGGAAGGGTGCTGGCTAGCAACAGCTTTCAGTGCTGGCACTTTTCATCTCTGAGCAATTGCTGGACGTTTGCAATTTCTCACCTGAGCTCTCTTTAGAGTGCGCGAGAGGATGAGCAGAAGATGAGGTGGCTAGAGAAGCCCAGAGCCCCACTGTTCTTAGGCCTACAAAAGCGCTTCCAAGGAAGGGGGCTGGCTAGCAACAGCTTTCAGTGCTGGCACTTTTCATCTCTGAGCAATTGCTGGACATTTGCAATTTCTCAGCTCGTGTCTACGACACGGAAAGAGAATGACCGTGACGTTTGGTGGGTAGAGAAGCGCAAAGCCCCAGTGTTGCTGCACCTGTGAAAGCGCTTCCAAGGAAGGCTGCTGGCTAGCAACAGCTTTCAGTGCTGGCACTTTTCATCTCTGAGCAATTGCTGGACGTTTGCAATTTCTCACCTGAGCTCTCTTTAGAGTGCACGAGAGGATGAGCACAAGATTAGGTGGCTAGAGAAGCCCAGAGCCCTACTGTTCTTAGGGCTTCAAAAGCGCTTCCAAGGAAGGGTGCTGGCTAGCAAGAGCTTTCAGTGCTGGCACTTTTCATCTCTGAGCAATTGCTGGACATTTGCAATTTCTCAGCTCGTGTCTACGAGACGGAAAGAGAATGACTGTGACGTTTGGTGGCTAGAGAAGCGCAAAGCCCCAGTGTTGCTGCACCTGTGAAAGCGCTTCCAAGGAAGGGGGCTGGCTAGCAACAGCTTTCAGTGCTGGCACTTTTCATCTCTGAGCAATTGCTCGACGTTTGCAATTTCTCACCTGAGCTCTCTTTAGAGTGCGCGAGAGGATGAGCAGAAGATTAGGTGGCTAGAGAAGCCCAGAGCCCCACTGTTCTTAGGCCTACAAAAGCGCTTCCAAGGAAGGGTGCTGGCTAGCAACAGCTTTCAGTGCTGGCACTTTTCATCTCTGAGCAATTGCTCGACGTTTGCAATTTCTCAGCTCGTGTCTACGAGACGGAAAGAGAATGACCGTGACATTTGGTGGGTAGAGAAGCGCAAAGCCCCAGTGTTGCTGCGCCTGTGAAAGCGCTTCCAAGGAAGGCTGCTGGCTAGCAAGAGCTTTCAGTGCTGGCACTTTTCATCTCTGAGCAATTGCTCGACGTTTGCAATTTCTCACCTGAGCTCTCTTTAGAGTGCGCGAGAGGATGAGCACAAGATTAGGTGGCTAGAGAAGCGCAAAGCCCCAGAGTGCTTAGGGCTTCAAAAGCGCTTCCAAGGAAGGGGGCTGGCTAGCAACAGCTTTCAGTGCTGGCACTTTTCATCTCTGAGCAATTGCTGGACATTTGCAATTTCTCAACTCGTGTCTACGAGACGGAAAGAGAATGACCGTGACGTTTGGTGGCTAGAGAAGCGCAAAGCCCCAGTGTTGCTGCGCCTGTGAAAGCGCTTCCAAGGAAGGGTGCTGGCTAGCAACAGCTTTCAGTGCTGGCACTTTTCATCTCTGAGCAATTGCTCGACATTTGCAATTTCTCACCTGAGCTCTCCTTTGAGTGCGCGAGAGGATGAGCAGAAGATTAGGTGGCTAGAGAAGCCCAGAGCCCCAGTGTTCTTAGGCCTACAAAAGCGCTTCCAAGGAAGGCTGCTGGCTAGCAACAGCTTTCAGTGCTGGCACTTTTCATCTCTGAGCAATTGCTCGACATTTGCAATTTCTCACCTGAGCTCTCTTTAGAGTGCGCGAGAGGAAGAGCAGAAGATTAGGTGGCTAGAGAAGCCCAGAGCCCCACTGTTCTTAGGCCTACAAAAGCGCTTCCAAGGAAGGGGGCTGGCTAGCAGCAGCTTTCAGTGCTGGCACTTTTCACCTCTGAGCAATTGCTCGACCTTTGCAATTTCTCAGCTCGTGTCTACGAGACGGAAAGAGAATGACCGTGACGTTTGGTGGGTAGAGAAGCGCAAAGCGCCAGTGTTGCTGCGCCTGTGAAAGCGCTTCCAAGGAAGGGGACTGGCTAGCAAGAGCTTTCAGTGCTGGCACTTTTCATCTCTGAGCAATTGCTCGACGTTTGCAATTTCTCAACTCGTGTCTACGAGACGGAAAGAGAATGACCGTGACGTTTGGTGGCTAGAGAAGCGCAAAGCCCCAGTGTTGCTGCGCCTGTGAAAGCGCTTCCAAGGAAGGCTGCTGGCTAGCAAGAGCTTTCAGTGCTGGCACTTTTCATCTCTGAGCAATTGCTCGACGTTTGCAATTTCTCACCTGAGCTCTCTTTAGAGTGCGCGAGAGGATGAGCACAAGATTAGGTGGCTAGAGAAGCCCAGAGCCCCACTGTTCTTAGGCCTACAAAAGCGCTTCCAAGGAAGGGTGCTGGCTAGCAACAGCTTTCAGTGCTGGCACTTTTCATCTCTGAGCAATTGCTGGACATTTGCAATTTCTCAGCTCGTGTCTACGACACGGAAAGAGAATGACCGTGACGTTTGGTGGGTAGAGAAGCGCAAAGCCCCAGTGTTGCTGCACCTGTGAAAGCGCTTCCAAGGAAGGCTGCTGGCTAGCAACAGCTTTCAGTGCTGGCACTTTTCATCTCTGAGCAATTGCTCGACGTTTGCAATTTCTCACCTGAGCTCTCTTTAGAGTGCACGAGAGGATGAGCAGAAGATTAGGTGGCTAGAGAAGCCCAGAGCCCTACTGTTCTTAGGGCTTCAAAAGCGCTTCCAAGGAAGGGTGCTGGCTAGCAAGAGCTTTCAGTGCTGGCACTTTTCGTCTCTGAGCAATTGCTGGACATTTGCAATTTCTCAGCTCGTGTCTACGAGACGGAAAGAGAATGACCGTGACGTTTGGTGGCTAGAGAAGCGCAAAGCCCCAGTGTTGCTGCGTCTGTGAAAGCGCTTCCAAGGAAGGGTGCTGGCTAGCAACAGCTTTCAGTGCTGGCACTTTTCATCTCTGAGCAATTGCTGGACGTTTGCAATTTCTCACCTGAGCTCTCTTTAGAGTGCGCGAGAGGATGAGCAGAAGATTAGGTGGCTAGAGAAGCCCAGAGCCCCACTGTTCTTAGGCCTACAAAAGCGCTTCCAAGGAAGGGGGCTGGCTAGCAACAGCTTTCAGTGCTGGCACTTTTCATCTCTGAGCAATTGCTCGACATTTGCAATTTCTCAGCTCGTGTCTACGAGACGGAAAGAGAATGACCGTGACGTTTGGTGGCTAGAGAAGCGCAAAGCCCCAGTGTTGCTGCGCCTTTGAAAGCGCTTCCAAGGAAGGGTGCTGGCTAGCAACAGCTTTCAGTGCTGGCACTTTTCATCTCTGAGCAATTGCTCGACGTTTGCAATTTCTCAGCTCGTGTCTACGAGACGGAAAGAGAATGACCGTGACGTTTGGTGGGTAGAGAAGCGCAAAGCGCCAGTGTTGCTGCGCCTGTGAAAGCGCTTCCAAGGAAGGCTGCTGGCTAGCAACAGCTTTCAGTGCTGGCCCTTTTCATCTCTGAGCAATTGCTCGACATTTGCAATTTCTCACCTGAGCTCTCTTTAGAGTGCGCGAGAGGATGAGCACAAGATTAGGTGGCTAGAGAAGCGCAAAGCCCCAGAGTGCTTAGGGCTTCAAAAGCGCTTCCAAGGAAGGGTGCTGGCTAGCAACAGCTTTCAGTGCTGGCACTTTTCATCTCTGAGCAATTGCTGGACATTTGCAATTTCTCAACTCGTGTCTACGAGACGGAAAGAGAATGACCGTGACGTTTGGTGGGTAGAGAAGCGCAAAGCCCCAGTGTTGCTGCGCCTGTGAAAGCGCTTCCAAGGAAGGGTGCTGGCTAGCAACAGCTTTCAGTGCTGGCACTTTTCATCTCTGAGCAATTGCTCGACATTTGCAATTTCTCACCTGAGCTCTCCTTTGAGTGCGCGAGAGGATGAGCAGAAGATTAGGTGGCTAGAGAAGCCCAGAGCCCCACTGTTCTTAGGCCTACAAAAGCGCTTCCAAGGAAGGGTGCTGGCTAGCAACAGCTTTCAGTGCTGGCACTTTTCATCTCTGAGCAATTGCTCGACATTTGCAATTTCTCACCTGAGCTCTCTTTAGAGTGCGCGAGAGGAAGAGCAGAAGATGAGGTGGCTAGAGAAGCCCAGAGCCCCACTGTTCTTAGGCCTACAAAAGCGCTTCCAAGGAAGGGGGCTGGCTAGCAAGAGCTTTCAGTGCTGGCACTTTTCACCTCTGAGCAATTGCTCGACCTTTGCAATTTCTCAGCTCGTGTCTACGAGACGGAAAGAGAATGACCGTGACGTTTGGTGGGTAGAGAAGCGCAAAGCCCCAGTGTTGCTGCGCCTGTGAAAGCGCTTCCAAGGAAGGGTGCTGGCTAGCAAGAGCTTTCAGTGCTGGCACTTTTCATCTCTGAGCAATTGCTCGACGTTTGCAATCTCTCAGCTCGTGTCTACGAGACGGAAAGAGAATGACCGTGACGTTTGGTGGGTAGAGAAGCGCAAAGCGCCAGTGTTGCTGCGCCTGTGAAAGCGCTTCCAAGGAAGGGTGCTGGCTAGCAACAGCTTTCAGTGCTGGCACTTTTCATCTCTGAGCAATTGCTGGACGTTTGCAATTTCTCACCTGAGCTCTCTTTAGAGTGCGCGAGAGGATGAGCAGAAGATTAGGTGGCTAGAGAAGCCCAGAGCCCTACTGTTCTTAGGCCTACAAAAGCACTTCCAAGGAAGGGTGCTGGCTAGCAACAGCTTTCAGTGCTGGCACTTTTCATCTCTGAGCAATTGCTCGACGTTTGTAATTTCTCAGCTCGTGTCTACGAGACGGAAAGAGAATGACCGTGACGTTTGGTGGCTAGAGAAGCGCAAAGCCCCAGTGTTGCTGCACCTGTGAAAGCGCTTCCAAGGAAGGCTGCTGGCTAGCAACAGCTTTCAGTGCTGGCACTTTTCATCTCTGAGCAATTGCTCGACGTTTGCAATTTCTCACCTGAGCTCTCTTTAGAGTGCGCGAGAGGATGAGCAGAAGATGAGGTGGCTAGAGAAGCCCAGAGCCCCACTGTTCTTAGGCCTACAAAAGCGCTTCCAAGGAAGGGGGCTGGCTAGCAAGAGCTTTCAGTGCTGGCACTTTTCATCTCTGAGCAATTGCTGGACATTTGCAATTTCTCAACTCGTGTCTACGAGACGGAAAGAGAATGACCGTGACGTTTGGTGGCTAGAGAAGCGCAAAGCCCCAGTGTTGCTGCGCCTGTGAAAGCGCTTCCAAGGAAGGGGGCTGGCTAGCAACAGCTTTCAGTGCTGGCACTTTTCATCTCTGAGCAATTGCTCGACGTTTGCAATTTCTCACCTGAGCTCTCTTTAGAGTGCGCGAGAGGATGAGCAGAAGATGAGGTGGCTAGAGAAGCCCAGAGCCCCACTGTTCTTAGGCCTACAAAAGCGCTTGCAAGGAAGGGTGCTGGCTAGCAAGAGCTTTCAGTGCTGGCACTTTTCATCTCTGAGCAATTGCTCGACGTTTGCAATCTCTCAGCTCGTGTCTACAAGACGGATGGAGAATGACCGTGAAGTTTGGTGGGTAGAGAAGCGCAAAGCCCCAGTGTTGCTGCGCCTGTGAAAGCGCTTCCAAGGAAGGGTGCTGGCTAGCAACAGCTTTCAGTGCTGGCACTTTTCATCTCTGAGCAATTGCTGGACGTTTGCAATTTCTCACCTGAGCTCTCTTTAGAGTGCGCGAGAGGATGAGCACAAGATTAGGTGGCTAGAGAAGCCCAGAGCCCCAGAGTTCTTAGGCCTACAAAAGCGCTTCCAAGGAAGGGTGCTGGCTAGCAAGAGCTTTCAGTGCTGGCACTTTTCATCTCTGAGCAATTGCTCGATGTTTGCAATTTCTCAGCTCGTGTCTACGACACGGATGGAGAATGACAGTGACGTTTGGTGGGTAGAGAAGCGCAAAGCCCCAGTGTTGCTGCGCCTGTGAAAGCGCTTCCAAGGAAGGCTGCTGGCTAGCAACAGCTTTCAGTGCTGGCACTTTTCATCTCTGAGCAATTGCTGGACGTTTGCAATTTCTCACCTGAGCTCTCCTTTGAGTGCGCGAGATGATGAGCACAAGATTAGGTGGCTAGAGAAGCCCAGAGCCCCACTGTTCTTAGGCCTACAAAAGCACTTCCAAGGAAGGGTGCTGGCTAGCAACAGCTTTCAGTGCTGGCACTTTTCATCTCTGAGCAATTGCTCGACGTTTGCAATCTCTCAGCTCGTGTCTACGAGACGGAAAGAGAATGACCGTGACGTTTGGTGGGTAGAGAAGCGCAAAGCCCCAGTGTTACTGCGCCTGTGAAAGCGCTTCCAAGGAAGGGTGCTGGCTAGCAACAGCTTTCAGTGCTGGCACTTTTCATCTCTGAGCAATTGCTGGACGTTTGCAATTTCTCACCTGAGCTCTCTTTAGAGTGCGCGAGAGGATGAGCAGAAGATTAGGTGGCTAGAGAAGCCCAGAGCCCCAGTGTTCTTAGGCCTACAAAAGCACTTCCAAGGAAGGGTGCTGGCTAGCAAGAGCTTTCAGTGCTGGCACTTTTCATCTCTGAGCAATTGCTCGACGTTTGCAATCTCTCAGCTCGTGTCTACGAGACGGAAAGAGAATGACCGTGACGTTTGGTGGCTAGAGAAGCGCAAAGCGCCAGTGTTGCTGCGCCTGTGAAAGCGCTTCCAAGGAAGGGTGCTGGCTAGCAAGAGCTTTCAGTGCTGGCACTTTTCATCTCTGAGCAATTGCTCGACGTTTGCAATTTCTCACCTGAGCTCTCTTTAGAGTGCGCGAGAGGATGAGCAGAAGATTAGGTGGCTAGAGAAGCCCAGAGCCCCAGTGTTCTTAGGCCTACAAAAGCACTTCCAAGGAAGGGGGCTGGCTAGCAACAGCTTTCAGTGCTGGCACTTTTCATCTCTGAGCAATTGCTCGACATTTGCAATTTCTCAGCTCGTGTCTACGAGACGGAAAGAGAATGACCGTGACGTTTGGTGGGTAGAGAAGCGCAAAGCCCCAGTGTTGCTGCGCCTGTGAAAGCGCTTCCAAGGAAGGGTGCTGGCTAGCAACAGCTTTCAGTGCTGGCACTTTTCATCTCTGAGCAATTGCTCGACGTTTGCAATTTCTCAGCTCGTGTCTACGAGACGGAAAGAGAATGACCGTGACGTTTGGTGGGTAGAGAAGCGCAAAGCGCCAGTGTTGCTGCGCCTGTGAAAGCGCTTCCAAGGAAGGCTGCTGGCTAGCAACAGCTTTCAGTGCTGGCACTTTTCATCTCTGAGCAATTGCTGGACGTTTGCAATTTCTCACCTGAGCTCTCTTTAGAGTGCGCGAGAGGATGAGCACAAGATTAGGTGGCTAGAGAAGCGCAAAGCCCCAGAGTGCTTAGGGCTTCAAAAGCGCTTCCAAGGAAGGGTGCTGGCTAGCAACAGCTTTCAGTGCTGGCACTTTTCATCTCTGAGCAATTGCTGGACATTTGCAATTTCTCAACTCGTGTCTACGAGACGGAAAGAGAATGACCGTGACGTTTGGTGGGTAGAGAAGCGCAAAGCGCCAGTGTTGCTGCGCCTGTGAAAGCGCTTCCAAGGAAGGGTGCTGGCTAGCAAGAGCTTTCAGTGCTGGCACTTTTCATCTCTGAGCAATTGCTCGACATTTGCAATTTCTCACCTGAGCTCTCCTTTGAGTGCGCGAGAGGATGAGCAGAAGATTAGGTGGCTAGAGAAGCCCAGAGCCCCAGTGTTCTTAGGCCTACAAAAGCGCTTCCAAGGAAGGGTGCTGGCTAGCAACAGCTTTCAGTGCTGGCACTTTTCATCTCTGAGCAATTGCTCGACATTTGCAATTTCTCACCTGAGCTCTCTTTAGAGTGCGCGAGAGGAAGAGCAGAAGATTAGGTGGCTAGAGAAGCCCAGAGCCCCACTGTTCTTAGGCCTACAAAAGCGCTTCCAAGGAAGGGTGCTGGCTAGCAAGAGCTTTCAGTGCTGGCACTTTTCACCTCTGAGCAATTGCTCGACCTTTGCAATTTCTCAGCTCGTGTCTACGAGACGGAAAGAGAAGGACCGTGACGTTTGGTGGGTAGAGAAGCGCAAAGCCCCAGTGTTGCTGCGCCTGTGAAAGCGCTTCCAAGGAAGGGTGCTGGCTAGCAAGAGCTTTCAGTGCTGGCACTTTTCATCTCTGAGCAATTGCTCGACGTTTGCAATTTCTCAACTCGTGTCTACGAGACGGAAAGAGAAGGACCGTGACGTTTGGTGGGTAGAGAAGCGCAAAGCCCCAGTGTTGCTGCGCCTGTGAAAGCGCTTCCAAGGAAGGCTGCTGGCTAGCAACAGCTTTCAGTGCTGGCACTTTTCATCTCTGAGCAATTGCTCGACGTTTGCAATTTCTCACCTGAGCTCTCTTTAGAGTGCGCGAGAGGATGAGCAGAAGATTAGGTGGCTAGAGAAGCGCAAAGCCCCAGAGTTCTTAGGCCTACAAAAGCACTTCCAAGGAAGGGTGCTGGCTAGCAACAGCTTTCAGTGCTGGCACTTTTCATCTCTGAGCAATTGCTGGACATTTGCAATTTCTCAACTCGTGTCTACGAGACGGAAAGAGAATGACCGTGACGTTTGGTGGGTAGAGAAGCGCAAAGCCCCAGTGTTGCTGCGCCTGTGAAAGCGCTTCCAAGGAAGGGTGCTGGCTAGCAACAGCTTTCAGTGCTGGCACTTTTCACCTCTGAGCAATTGCTCGAGGTTTGCAATTTCTCACCTGAGCTCTCTTTAGAGTGCGCGAGAGGATGAGCACAAGATTAGGTGGCTAGAGAAGCCCAGAGCCCCACTGTTCTTAGGGCTACAAAAGCACTTCCAAGGAAGGGTGCTGGCTAGCAACAGCTTTCAGTGCTGGCACTTTTCATCTCTGAGCAATTGCTCGACGTTTGCAATCTCTCAGCTCGTGTCTACGAGACGGAAAGAGAATGACCGTGACGTTTGGTGGGTAGAGAAGCGCAAAGCCCCAGTGTTGCTGCACCTGTGAAAGCGCTTCCAAGGAAGGGTGCTGGCTAGCAACAGCTTTCAGTGCTGGCACTTTTCATCTCTGAGCAATTGCTCGACGTTTGCAATTTCTCACCTGAGCTCTCTTTAGAGTGCGCGAGAGGATGAGCAGAAGATTAGGTGGCTAGAGAAGCCCAGAGCCCCACTGTTCTTAGGCCTACAAAAGCGCTTCCAAGGAAGGGGGCTGGCTAGCAAGAGCTTTCAGTGCTGGCACTTTTCATCTCTGAGCAATTGCTGGACATTTGCAATTTCTCAACTCGTGTCTACGAGACGGAAAGAGAATGACCGTGACGTTTGGTGGCTAGAGAAGCGCAAAGCCCCAGTGTTGCTGCGCCTGTGAAAGCGCTTCCAAGGAAGGGGGCTGGCTAGCAACAGCTTTCAGTGCTGGCACTTTTCATCTCTGAGCAATTGCTCGACGTTTGCAATTTCTCACCTGAGCTCTCTTTAGAGTGCGCGAGAGGATGAGCAGAAGATGAGGTGGCTAGAGAAGCCCAGAGCCCCACTGTTCTTAGGCCTACAAAAGCGCTTGCAAGGAAGGGTGCTGGCTAGCAAGAGCTTTCAGTGCTGGCACTTTTCATCTCTGAGCAATTGCTCGACGTTTGCAATCTCTCAGCTCGTGTCTACGAGACGGATGGAGAATGACCGTGAAGTTTGGTGGGTAGAGAAGCGCAAAGCCCCAGTGTTGCTGCGCCTGTGAAAGCGCTTCCAAGGAAGGGTGCTGGCTAGCAACAGCTTTCAGTGCTGGCACTTTTCATCTCTGAGCAATTGCTCGACGTTTGCAATTTCTCACCTGAGCTCTCTTTAGAGTGCGCGAGAGGATGAGCACAAGATTAGGTGGCTAGAGAAGCCCAGAGCCCCAGTGTTCTTAGGCCTACAAAAGCACTTCCAAGGAAGGGTGCTGGCTAGCAACAGCTTTCAGTGCTGGCACTTTTCATCTCTGAGCAATTGCTCCATGTTTGCAATTTCTCAGCTCGTGTCTACGACACGGAAAGAGAATGACAGTGACGTTTGGTGGGTAGAGAAGCGCAAAGCCCCAGTGTTGCTGCGCCTGTGAAAGCGCTTCCAAGGAAGGGTGCTGGCTAGCAACAGCTTTCAGTGCTGGCACTTTTCATCTCTGAGCAATTGCTGGACGTTTGCAATTTCTCACCTGAGCTCTCCTTTGAGTGCGCGAGATGATGAGCACAAGATTAGGTGGCTAGAGAAGCCCAGAGCCCCACTGTTCTTAGGCCTACAAAAGCACTTCCAAGGAAGGGTGCTGGCTAGCAACAGCTTTCAGTGCTGGCACTTTTCATCTCTGAGCAATTGCTCGACGTTTGCAATCTCTCAGCTCGTGTCTACGAGACGGAAAGAGAATGACCGTGACGTTTGGTGGCTAGAGAAGCGCAAAGCCCCAGTGTTGCTGCGCCTGTGAAAGCGCTTCCAAGGAAGGGGGCTGGCTAGCAACAGCTTTCAGTGCTGGCACTTTTCATCTCTGAGCAATTGCTCGACGTTTGCAATTTCTCACCTGAGCTCTCTTTAGAGTGCGCGAGAGGATGAGCAGAAGATTAGGTGGCTAGAGAAGCCCAGAGCCCCAGTGTTCTTAGGCCTACAAAAGCACTTCCAAGGAAGGCTGCTGGCTAGCAACAGCTTTCAGTGCTGGCACTTTTCATCTCTGAGCAATTGCTCGACGTTTGCAATCTCTCAGCTCGTGTCTACGAGACGGAAAGAGAATGACCGTGACTTTTGGTGGCTAGAGAAGCGCAAAGCCCCAGTGTTGCTGCCCCTGTGAAAGCGCTTCCAAGGAAGGGTGCTGGCTAGCAAGAGCTTTCAGTGCTGGCACTTTTCATCTCTGAGCAATTGCTCTACGTTTGCAATTTCTCACCTGAGCTCTCCTTTGAGTGCGCGAGAGGATGAGCAGAAGATTAGGTGGCTAGAGAAGCCCAGAGCCCCACTGTTCTTAGGCCTACAAAAGCGCTTCCAAGGAAGGGTGCTGGCTAGCAACAGCTTTCAGTGCTGCCACTTTTCATCTCTGAGCAATTGCTCGATGTTTGCAATTTCTCAGCTCGTGTCTACGACACGGAAAGAGAATGACTGTGACGTTTGGTGGCTAGAGAAGCGCAAAGCCCCAGTGTTACTGCGCCTGTGAAAGCGCTTCCAAGGAAGGGTGCTGGCTAGCAACAGCTTTCAGTGCTGGCACTTTTCATCTCTGAGCAATTGCTCGACGTTTGCAATTTCTCACCTGAGCTCTCTTTAGAGTGCGCGAGAGGATGAGCAGAAGATTAGGTGGCTAGAGAAGCCCAGAGCCCCACTGTTCTTAGGCCTACAAAAGCGCTTCCAAGGAAGGGTGCTGGCTAGCAACAGCTTTCAGTGCTGGCACTTTTCATCTCTGAGCAATTGCTCGACGTTTGCAATTTCTCAACTCGTGTCTACGAGACGGAAAGAGAATGACCGTGACGTTTGGTGGCTAGAGAAGCGCAAAGCGCCAGTGTTGCTGCGCCTGTGAAAGCGCTTCCAAGGAAGGGTGCTGGCTAGCAACAGCTTTCAGTGCTGGCACTTTTCATCTCTGAGCAATTGCTGGACATTTGCAATTTCTCACCTGAGCTCTCTTTAGAGTGCGCGAGAGGATGAGCAGAAGATTAGGTGGCTAGAGAAGCCCAGAGCCCCACTGTTCTTAGGCCTACAAAAGCGCTTCCAAGGAAGGGTGCTGGCTAGCAACAGCTTTCAGTGCTGGCACTTTTCATCTCTGAGCAATTGCTGGACGTTTGCAATTTCTCACCTGAGCTCTCTTTAGAGTGCACGAGAGGATGAGCAGAAGATTAGGTGGCTAGAGAAGCCCAGAGCCCTACTGTTCTTAGGGCTTCAAAAGCGCTTCCAAGGAAGGGTGCTGGCTAGCAACAGCTTTCAGTGCTGGCACTTTTCATCTCTGAGCAATTGCTGGACATTTGCAATTTCTCAGCTCGTGTCTACGAGACGGAAAGAGAATGACTGTGACGTTTGGTGGGTAGAGAAGCGCAAAGCCCCAGTGTTGCTGCACCTGTGAAAGCGCTTCCAAGGAAGGGTGCTGGCTAGCAACAGCTTTCAGTGCTGGCACTTTTCATCTCTGAGCAATTGCTGGACGTTTGCAATTTCTCACCTGAGCTCTCTTTAGAGTGTGCGAGAGGATGAGCAGAAGATTAGGTGGCTAGAGAAGCCCAGAGCCCCACTGTTCTTAGGCCTACAAAAGCGCTTCCAAGGAAGGGGGCTGGCTAGCAACAGCTTTCAGTGCTGGCACTTTTCATCTCTGAGCAATTGCTCGACATTTGCAATTTCTCAGCTCGTGTCTACGAGACGGAAAGAGAATGACCGTGACGTTTGGTGGCTAGAGAAGCGCAAAGCCCCAGTGTTGCTGCGCCTGTGAAAGCGCTTCCAAGGAAGGCTGCTGGCTAGCAAGAGCTTTCAGTGCTGGCACTTTTCATCTCTGAGCAATTGCTCGACGTTTGCAATTTCTCAGCTCGTGTCTACGAGACGGAAAGAGAATGACCGTGACGTTTGGTGGGTAGAGAAGCGCAAAGCGCCAGTGTTGCTGCGCCTGTGAAAGCGCTTCCAAGGAAGGCTGCTGGCTAGCAACAGCTTTCAGTGCTGGCACTTTTCATCTCTGAGCAATTGCTGGACGTTTGCAATTTCTCACCTGAGCTCTCTTTAGAGTGCGCGAGAGGATGAGCACAAGATTAGGTGGCTAGAGAAGCGCAAAGCCCCAGAGTGCTTAGGGCTTCAAAAGCGCTTCCAAGGAAGGGTGCTGGCTAGCAACAGCTTTCAGTGCTGGCACTTTTCATCTCTGAGCAATTGCTGGACATTTGCAATTTCTCAACTCGTGTCTACGAGACGGAAAGAGAAGGACCGTGACGTTTGGTGGGTAGAGAAGCGCAAAGCCCCAGTGTTGCTGCGCCTGTGAAAGCGCTTCCAAGGAAGGGTGCTGGCTAGCAACAGCTTTCAGTGCTGGCACTTTTCATCTCTGAGCAATTGCTCGACGTTTGCAATTTCTCACCTGAGCTCTCCTTTGAGTGCGCGAGAGGATGAGCAGAAGATTAGGTGGCTAGAGAAGCCCAGAGCCCCAGTGTTCTTAGGCCTACAAAAGCGCTTCCAAGGAAGGGTGCTGGCTAGCAACAGCTTTCAGTACTGGCACTTTTCATCTCTGAGCAATTGCTCGACGTTTGCAATCTCTCAGCTCGTGTCTACGAGACGGAAAGAGAATGACCGTGACGTTTGGTGGGTAGAGAAGCGCAAAGCCCCAGTGTTGCTGCACCTGTGAAAGCGCTTCCAAGGAAGGGTGCTGGCTAGCAAGAGCTTTCAGTGCTGGCACTTTTCATCTCTGAGCAATTGCTGGACGTTTGCAATTTCTCACCTGAGCTCTCTTTAGAGTGCGCGAGAGGATGAGCAGAAGATTAGGTGGCTAGAGAAGGCCAGAGCCCCAGTGTTCTTAGGCCTACAAAAGCGCTTCCAAAGAAGGGTGCTGGCTAGCAACAGCTTTCAGTGCTGGCACTTTTCATCTCTGAGCAATTGCTCGATGTTTGCAATTTCTCAGCTCGTGTCTACGACACGGAAAGAGAATGACCGTGACGTTTGGTGGCTAGAGAAGCGCAAAGCGCCAGTGTTGCTGCGCCTGTGAAAGCGCTTCCAAGGAAGGCTGCTGGCTAGCAACAGCTTTCAGTGCTGGCACTTTTCATCTCTGAGCAATTGCTGGACATTTGCAATTTCTCACCTGAGCTCTCCTTTGAGTGCGCGAGAGGATGAGCAGAAGATTAGGTGGCTAGAGAAGCCCAGAGCCCCAGTGTTCTTAGGCCTACAAAAGCGCTTCCAAGGAAGGGTGCTGGCTAGCAACAGCTTTCAGTACTGGCACTTTTCATCTCTGAGCAATTGCTCGACGTTTGCAATCTCTCAGCTCGTGTCTACGAGACGGAAAGAGAATGACCGTGACGTTTGGTGGGTAGAGAAGCGCAAAGCCCCAGTGTTGCTGCGCCTGTGAAAGCGCTTCCAAGGAAGGGTGCTGGCTAGCAAGAGCTTTCAGTGCTGGCACTTTTCATCTCTGAGCAATTGCTCGACGTTTGCAATTTCTCACCTGAGCTCTCTTTAGAGTGCGCGAGAGGATGAGCACAAGATTAGGTGGCTAGAGAAGCCCAGAGCCCCAGTGTTCTAAGGGCTACAAAAGCGCTTCCAAGGAAGGGTGCTGGCTAGCAACAGCTTTCAGTGCTGGCACTTTTCATCTCTGAGCAATTGCTGGACATTTGCAATTTCTCAGCTCGTGTCTACGACACGGAAAGAGAATGACCGTGACGTTTGGTGGGTAGAGAAGCGCAAAGCCCCAGTGTTGCTGCACCTGTGAAAGCGCTTCCAAGGAAGGGTGCTGGCTAGCAAGAGCTTTCAGTGCTGGCACTTTTCATCTCTGAGCAATTGCTCGACGTTTGCAATTTCTCACCTGAGCTCTCTTTAGAGTGCACGAGAGGATGAGCAGAAGATTAGGTGGCTAGAGAAGCCCAGAGCCCTACTGTTCTTAGGGCTTCAAAAGCGCTTCCAAGGAAGGGTGCTGGCTAGCAAGAGCTTTCAGTGCTGGCACTTTTCATCTCTGAGCAATTGCTGGACATTTGCAATTTCTCAGCTCGTGTCTAGGAGACGGAAAGAGAATGACTGTGACGTTTGGTGGCTAGAGAAGCGCAAAGCCCCAGTGTTGCTGCGTCTGTGAAAGCGCTTCCAAGGAAGGGGGCTGGCTAGCAACAGCTTTCAGTGCTGGCACTTTTCATCTCTGAGCAATTGCTCGACGTTTGCAATTTCTCACCTGAGCTCTCTTTAGAGTGCGCGAGAGGATGAGCAGAAGATTAGGTGGCTAGAGAAGCCCAGAGCCCCACTGTTCTTAGGCCTACAAAAGCGCTTCCAAGGAAGGGGGCTGGCTAGCAACAGCTTTCAGTGCTGGCACTTTTCATCTCTGAGCAATTGCTCGACGTTTGCAATTTCTCAGCTCTTGTCTACGAGACGGAAAGAGAATGACCGTGACGTTTGGTTGGTAGAGAAGCGCAAAGCCCCAGTGTTGCTGCGCCTGTGAAAGCGCTTCCAAGGAAGGGTGCTGGCTAGCAACAGCTTTCAGTGCTGGCACTTTTCATCTCTGAGCAATTGCTCGACGTTTGCAATTTCTCAGCTCGTGTCTACGAGACGGAAAGAGAATGACCGTGACGTTTGGTGGGTAGAGAAGCGCAAAGCCCCAGTGTTGCTGCGCCTGTGAAAGCGCTTCCAAGGAAGGCTGCTGGCTAGCAACAGCTTTCAGTGCTGGCACTTTTCATCTCTGAGCAATTGCTCGACGTTTGCAATTTCTCACCTGAGCTCTCTTTAGAGTGCGCGAGAGGATGAGCACAAGATTAGGTGGCTAGAGAAGCGCAAAGCCCCAGAGTGCTTAGGGCTTCAAAAGCGCTTCCAAGGAAGGGTGCTGGCTAGCAACAGCTTTCAGTGCTGGCACTTTTCATCTCTGAGCAATTGCTGGACATTTGCAATTTCTCAACTCGTGTCTACGAGACGGAAAGAGAATGACCGTGACGTTTGGTGGCTAGAGAAGCGCAAAGCCCCAGTGTTGCTGCGCCTGTGAAAGCGCTTCCAAGGAAGGCTGCTGGCTAGCAACAGCTTTCAGTGCTGGCACTTTTCATCTCTGAGCAATTGCTCGACATTTGCAATTTCTCACCTGAGCTCTCCTTTGAGTGCGCGAGAGGATGAGCAGAAGATTAGGTGGCTAGAGAAGCCCAGAGCCCCAGTGTTCTTAGGCCTACAAAAGCGCTTCCAAGGAAGGCTGCTGGCTAGCAACAGCTTTCAGTGCTGGCACTTTTCATCTCTGAGCAATTGCTCGACATTTGCAATTTCTCACCTGAGCTCTCTTTAGAGTGCGCGAGAGGAAGAGCAGAAGATTAGGTGGCTAGAGAAGCCCAGAGCCCCACTGTTCTTAGGCCTACAAAAGCGCTTCCAAGGAAGGGGGCTGGCTAGCAAGAGCTTTCAGTGCTGGCACTTTTCACCTCTGAGCAATTGCTCGACCTTTGCAATTTCTCAGCTCGTGTCTACGAGACGCAAAGAGAATGACCGTGACGTTTGGTGGGTAGAGAAGCGCAAAGCCCCAGTGTTGCTGCGCCTCTGAAAGCGCTTCCAAGGAAGGGTGCTGGCTAGCAACAGCTTTCAGTGCTGGCACTTTTCATCTCTGAGCAATTGCTCGACGTTTGCAATTTCTCAACTCGTGTCTACGAGACGGAAAGAGAAGGACCGTGACGTTTGGTGGGTAGAGAAGCGCAAAGCGCCAGTGTTGCTGCGCCTGTGAAAGCGCTTCCAAGGAAGGCTGCTGGCTAGCAACAGCTTTCAGTGCTGGCACTTTTCATCTCTGAGCAATTGCTCGACGTTTGCAATTTCTCACCTGAGCTCTCCTTTGAGTGCGCGAGAGGATGAGCACAAGATTAGGTGGCTAGAGAAGCGCAAAGCCCCAGAGTTCTTAGGCCTACAAAAGCACTTCCAAGGAAGGGTGCTGGCTAGCAACAGCTTTCAGTGCTGGCACTTTTCATCTCTGAGCAATTGCTGGACATTTGCAATTTCTCAACTCGTGTCTACGAGACGGAAAGAGAATGACCGTGACGTTTGGTGGGTAGAGAAGCGCAAAGCCCCAGTGTTGCTGCGCCTGTGAAAGCGCTTCCAAGGAAGGGTGCTGGCTAGCAAGAGCTTTCAGTGCTGGCACTTTTCATCTCTGAGCAATTGCTGGACGTTTGCAATTTCTCACCTGAGCTCTCTTTAGAGTGCGCGAGAGGATGAGCACAAGATTAGGTGGCTAGAGAAGCCCAGAGCCCCAGTGTTCTTAGGGCTACAAAAGCACTTCCAAGGAAGGGTGCTGGCTAGCAACAGCTTTCAGTGCTGGCACTTTTCATCTCTGAGCAATTGCTCGACGTTTGCAATCTCTCAGCTCGTGTCTACGAGACGGAAAGAGAATGACCGTGACGTTTGGTGGGTAGAGAAGCGCAAAGCCCCAGTGTTGCTGCACCTGTGAAAGCGCTTCCAAGGAAGGGTGCTGGCTAGCAACAGCTTTCAGTGCTGGCACTTTTCATCTCTGAGCAATTGCTGGACGTTTGCAATTTCTCACCTGAGCTCTCTTTAGAGTGCGCGAGAGGATGAGCAGAAGATTAGGTGGCTAGAGAAGCCCAGAGCCCCACTGTTCTTAGGCCTACAAAAGCGCTTCCAAGGAAGGCTGCTGGCTAGCAACAGCTTTCAGTGCTGGCACTTTTCATCTCTGAGCAATTGCTGGACATTTGCAATTTCTCAACTCGTGTCTACGAGACGGAAAGAGAATGACCGTGACGTTTGGTGGCTAGAGAAGCGCAAAGCCCCAGTGTTGCTGCGCCTGTGAAAGCGCTTCCAAGGAAGGGGGCTGGCTAGCAACAGCTTTCAGTGCTGGCACTTTTCATCTCTGAGCAATTGCTCGACGTTTGCAATTTCTCACCTGAGCTCTCTTTAGAGTGCGCGAGAAGATGAGCAGAAGATGAGGTGGCTAGAGAAGCCCAGAGCCCCAGTGTTCTTAGGCCTACAAAAGCACTTCCAAGGAAGGGTGCTGGCTAGCAACAGCTTTCAGTGCTGGCACTTTTCATCTCTGAGCAATTGCTCGACGTTTGCAATCTCTCAGCTCGTGTCTACGAGACGGAAAGAGAATGACCGTGACGTTTGGTGGCTAGAGAAGCGCAAAGCCCCAGTGTTGCTGCGCCTGTGAAAGCGCTTCCAAGGAAGGCTGCTGGCTAGCAAGAGCTTTCAGTGCTGGCACTTTTCATCTCTGAGCAATTGCTGGACGTTTGCAATTTCTCACCTGAGCTCTCTTTAGAGTGCGCGAGAGGATGAGCACAAGATTAGGTGGCTAGAGAAGCGCAAAGCCCTACTGTTCTTAGGCCTACAAAAGCACTTCCAAGGAAGGGTGCTGGCTAGCAACAGCTTTCAGTGCTGGCACTTTTCATCTCTGAGCAATTGCTCGACATTTGCAATTTCTCAACTCGTGTCTACGAGACGGAAAGAGAATGACCGTGACGTTTGGTGGCTAGAGAAGCGCAAAGCCCCAGTGTTGCTGCGCCTGTGAAAGCGCTTCCAAGGAAGGGGGCTGGCTAGCAACAGCTTTCAGTGCTGGCACTTTTCATCTCTGAGCAATTGCTCGACGTTTGCAATTTCTCACCTGAGCTCTCTTTAGAGTGCGCGAGAGGATGAGCACAAGATTAGGTGGCTAGAGAAGCGCAAAGCCCCAGTGTTCTTAGGCCTACAAAAGCGCTTCCAAGGAAGGGTGCTGGCTAGCAACAGCTTTCAGTGCTGGCACTTTTCATCTCTGAGCAATTGCTCGATGTTTGCAATTTCTCAGCTCGTGTCAACGAGACGGAAAGAGAATGACAGTGACGTTTGGTGGCTAGAGAAGCGCAAAGCCCCAGTGTTGCTGCACCTGTGAAAGCGCTTCCAAGGAAGGGTGCTGGCTAGCAACAGCTTTCAGTGCTGGCACTTTTCATCTCTGAGCAATTGCTCGACGTTTGCAATTTCTCACCTGAGCTCTCCTTTGAGTGCGCGAGAGGATGAGCAGAAGATTAGGTGGCTAGAGAAGCCCAGAGCCCCAGTGTTCTTAGGCCTACAAAAGCGCTTCCAAGGAAGGGTGCTGGCTAGCAACAGCTTTCAGTACTGGCACTTTTCATCTCTGAGCAATTGCTCGACGTTTGCAATCTCTCAGCTCGTGTCTACGAGACGGAAAGAGAATGACCGTGACGTTTGGTGGCTAGAGAAGCGCAAAGCCCCAGTGTTGCTGCGCCTGTGAAAGCGCTTCCAAGGAAGGGTGCTGGCTAGCAAGAGCTTTCAGTGCTGGCACTTTTCATCTCTGAGCAATTGCTGGACGTTTGCAATTTCTCACCTGAGCTCTCTTTAGAGTGCGCGAGAGGATGAGCAGAAGATTAGGTGGCTAGAGAAGCCCAGAGCCCCACTGTTCTTAGGCCTACAAAAGCGCTTCCAAAGAAGGGTGCTGGCTAGCAACAGCTTTCAGTGCTGGCACTTTTCATCTCTGAGCAATTGCTCGATGTTTGCAATTTCTCAGCTCGTGTCTACGACACGGAAAGAGAATGACTGTGACGTTTGGTGGCTAGAGAAGCGCAAAGCCCCAGTGTTGCTGCACCTGTGAAAGCGCTTCCAAGGAAGGCTGCTGGCTAGCAACAGCTTTCAGTGCTGGCACTTTTCATCTCTGAGCAATTGCTCGACGTTTGCAATTTCTCACCTGAGCTCTCTTTAGAGTGCACGAGAGGATGAGCAGAAGATTAGGTGGCTAGAGAAGCCCAGAGCCCTACTGTTCTTAGGGCTTCAAAAGCGCTTCCAAGGAAGGGTGCTGGCTAGCAAGAGCTTTCAGTGCTGGCACTTTTCATCTCTGAGCAATTGCTGGACATTTGCAATTTCTCAGCTCGTGTCTACGAGACGGAAAGAGAATGACTGTGACGTTTGGTGGCTAGAGAAGCGCAAAGCCCCAGTGTTGCTGCGCCTGTGAAAGCGCTTCCAAGGAAGGGTGCTGGCTAGCAACAGCTTTCAGTGCTGGCACTTTTCATCTCTGAGCAATTGCTGGACGTTTGCAATTTCTCACCTGAGCTCTCTTTAGAGTGCGCGAGAGGATGAGCAGAAGATTAGGTGGCTAGAGAAGCCCAGAGCCCCACTGTTCTTAGGCCTACAAAAGCACTTCCAAGGAAGGGGGCTGGCTAGCAACAGCTTTCAGTGCTGGCACTTTTCATCTCTGAGCAATTGCTCGACATTTGCAATTTCTCAGCTCGTGTCTACGAGACGGAAAGAGAATGACCGTGACGTTTGGTGGCTAGAGAAGCGCAAAGCCCCAGTGTTGCTGCGCCTGTGAAAGCGCTTCCAAGGAAGGGTGCTGGCTAGCAACAGCTTTCAGTGCTGGCACTTTTCATCTCTGAGCAATTGCTCGACGTTTGCAATTTCTCAGCTCGTGTCTACGAGACGGAAAGAGAATGACCGTGACGTTTGGAGGGTAGAGAAGCGCAAAGCGCCAGTGTTGCTGCGCCTGTGAAAGCGCTTCCAAGGAAGGGTGCTGGCTAGCAACAGCTTTCAGTGCTGGCACTTTTCATCTCTGAGCAATTGCTCGACGTTTGCAATTTCTCACCTGAGCTCTCTTTAGAGTGCGCGAGAGGATGAGCACAAGATTAGGTGGCTAGAGAAGCGCAAAGCCCCAGAGTGCTTAGGGCTTCAAAAGCGCTTCCAAGGAAGGGGGCTGGCTAGCAACAGCTTTCAGTGCTGGCACTTTTCATCTCTGAGCAATTGCTGGACATTTGCAATTTCTCAACTCGTGTCTACGAGACGGAAAGAGAATGACCGTGACGTTTGGTGGGTAGAGAAGCGCAAAGCCCCAGTGTTGCTGCGCCTGTGAAAGCGCTTCCAAGGAAGGCTGCTGGCTAGCAACAGCTTTCAGTGCTGGCACTTTTCATCTCTGAGCAATTGCTCGACATTTGCAATTTCTCACCTGAGCTCTCCTTTGAGTGCGCGAGAGGATGAGCAGAAGATTAGGTGGCTAGAGAAGCCCAGAGCCCCACTGTTCTTAGGCCTACAAAAGCGCTTCCAAGGAAGGCTGCTGGCTAGCAACAGCTTTCAGTACTGGCACTTTTCATCTCTGAGCAATTGCTCGACGTTTGCAATCTCTCAGCTCGTGTCTACGAGACGGAAAGAGAATGACCGTGACGTTTGGTGGGTAGAGAAGCGCAAAGCCCCAGTGTTGCTGCGCCTGTGAAAGCGCTTCCAAGGAAGGGTGCTGGCTAGCAACAGCTTTCAGTGCTGGCACTTTTCATCTCTGAGCAATTGCTCGACGTTTGCAATTTCTCACCTGAGCTCTCTTTAGAGTGCGCGAGAGGATGAGCAGAAGATTAGGTGGCTAGAGAAGCCCAGAGCCCCAGTGTTCTTAGGCCTACAAAAGCACTTCCAAGGAAGGGTGCTGGCTAGCAACAGCTTTCAGTGCTGGCACTTTTCATCTCTGAGCAATTGCTGGACATTTGCAATTTCTCAGCTCGTGTCTACGACACGGAAAGAGAATGACCGTGACGTTTGGTGGGTAGAGAAGCGCAAAGCCCCAGTGTTGCTGCACCTGTGAAAGCGCTTCCAAGGAAGGCTGCTGGCTAGCAACAGCTTTCAGTGCTGGCACTTTTCATCTCTGAGCAATTGCTCGACGTTTGCAATTTCTCACCTGAGCTCTCTTTAGAGTGCACGAGAGGATGAGCAGAAGATTAGGTGGCTAGAGAAGCCCAGAGCCCTACTGTTCTTAGGGCTTCAAAAGCGCTTCCAAGGAAGGGTGCTGGCTAGCAAGAGCTTTCAGTGCTGGCACTTTTCATCTCTGAGCAATTGCTGGACATTTGCAATTTCTCAGCTCGTGTCTAGGAGACGGAAAGAGAATGACTGTGACGTTTGGTGGCTAGAGAAGCGCAAAGCCCCAGTGTTGCTGCGTCTGTGAAAGCGCTTCCAAGGAAGGGTGCTGGCTAGCAACAGCTTTCAGTGCTGGCACTTTTCATCTCTGAGCAATTGCTCGACGTTTGCAATTTCTCACCTGAGCTCTCTTTAGAGTGCGCGAGAGGATGAGCAGAAGATTAGGTGGCTAGAGAAGCCCAGAGCCCCACTGTTCTTAGGCCTACAAAAGCGCTTCCAAGGAAGGGGGCTGGCTAGCAACAGCTTTCAGTGCTGGCACTTTTCATCTCTGAGCAATTGCTCGACGTTTGCAATTTCTCAGCTCTTGTCTACGAGACGGAAAGAGAATGACCGTGACGTTTGGTGGGTAGAGAAGCGCAAAGCCCCAGTGTTGCTGCGCCTGTGAAAGCGCTTCCAAGGAAGGGTGCTGGCTAGCAACAGCTTTCAGTGCTGGCACTTTTCATCTCTGAGCAATTGCTCGACGTTTGCAATTTCTCAGCTCGTGTCTAGGAGACGGAAAGAGAAGGACCGTGACGTTTGGAGGGTAGAGAAGCGCAAAGCGCCAGTGTTGCTGCGCCTGTGAAAGCGCTTCCAAGGAAGGCTGCTGGCTAGCAACAGCTTTCAGTGCTGGCACTTTTCATCTCTGAGCAATTGCTGGACGTTTGCAATTTCTCACCTGAGCTCTCTTTAGAGTGCGCGAGAGGATGAGCAGAAGATTAGGTGGCTAGAGAAGCGCAAAGCCCTACTGTTCTTAGGCCTACAAAAGCACTTCCAAGGAAGGGTGCTGGCTAGCAACAGCTTTCAGTGCTGGCACTTTTCATCTCTGAGCAATTGCTCGACATTTGCAATTTCTCAGCTCGTGTCTACGAGACGGAAAGAGAATGACCGTGACGTTTGGTGGGTAGAGAAGCGCAAAGCCCCAGTGTTGCTGCACCTGTGAAAGCGCTTCCAAGGAAGGGTGCTGGCTAGCAACAGCTTTCAGTACTGGCACTTTTCATCTCTGAGCAATTGCTCGACGTTTGCAATTTCTCAACTCGTGTCTACGAGACGGAAAGAGAATGACCGTGACGTTTGGTGGCTAGAGAAGCGCAAAGCCCCAGTGTTGCTGCGCCTGTGAAAGCGCTTCCAAGGAAGGGGGCTGGCTAGCAACAGCTTTCAGTGCTGGCACTTTTCATCTCTGAGCAATTGCTCGACGTTTGCAATTTCTCACCTGAGCTCTCTTTAGAGTGCGCGAGAGGATGAGCACAAGATTAGGTGGCTAGAGAAGCGCAAAGCCCCAGTGTTCTTAGGCCTACAAAAGCGCTTCCAAGGAAGGGTGCTGGCTAGCAACAGCTTTCAGTGCTGGCACTTTTCATCTCTGAGCAATTGCTCGATGTTTGCAATTTCTCAGCTCGTGTCAACGAGACGGAAAGAGAATGACAGTGACGTTTGGTGGCTAGAGAAGCGCAAAGCCCCAGTGTTGCTGCACCTGTGAAAGCGCTTCCAAGGAAGGGTGCTGGCTAGCAACAGCTTTCAGTGCTGGCACTTTTCATCTCTGAGCAATTGCTCGACGTTTGCAATTTCTCACCTGAGCTCTCCTTTGAGTGCGCGAGAGGATGAGCAGAAGATTAGGTGGCTAGAGAAGCCCAGAGCCCCAGTGTTCTTAGGCCTACAAAAGCGCTTCCAAAGAAGGGTGCTGGCTAGCAACAGCTTTCAGTGCTGGCACTTTTCATCTCTGAGCAATTGCTCGATGTTTGCAATCTCTCAGCTCGTGTCTACGAGACGGAAAGAGAATGACCGTGACGTTTGGTGGCTAGAGAAGCGCAAAGCCCCAGTGTTGCTGCACCTGTGAAAGCGCTTCCAAGGAAGGCTGCTGGCTAGCAACAGCTTTCAGTGCTGGCACTTTTCATCTCTGAGCAATTGCTCGACGTTTGCAATTTCTCACCTGAGCTCTCTTTAGAGTGCACGAGAGGATGAGCAGAAGATTAGGTGGCTAGAGAAGCCCAGAGCCCTACTGTTCTTAGGGCTTCAAAAGCGCTTCCAAGGAAGGGTGCTGGCTAGCAAGAGCTTTCAGTGCTGGCACTTTTCATCTCTGAGCAATTGCTGGACATTTGCAATTTCTCAGCTCGTGTCTACGAGACGGAAAGAGAATGACTGTGACGTTTGGTGGGTAGAGAAGCGCAAAGCCCCAGTGTTGCTGCGCCTGTGAAAGCGCTTCCAAGGAAGGCTGCTGGCTAGCAACAGCTTTCAGTGCTGGCACTTTTCATCTCTGAGCAATTGCTGGACGTTTGCAATTTCTCACCTGAGCTCTCTTTAGAGTGCGCGAGAGGATGAGCAGAAGATTAGGTGGCTAGAGAAGCCCAGAGCTCCACTGTTCTTAGGCCTACAAAAGCACTTCCAAGGAAGGGGGCTGGCTAGCAACAGCTTTCAGTGCTGGCACTTTTCATCTCTGAGCAATTGCTGGACATTTGCAATTTCTCAGCTCGTGTCTACGAGACGGAAAGAGAATGACCGTGACGTTTGGTGGGTAGAGAAGCGCAAAGCCCCAGTGTTGCTGCGCCTGTGAAAGCGCTTCCAAGGAAGGGTGCTGGCTAGCAACAGCTTTCAGTGCTGGCACTTTTCATCTCTGAGCAATTGCTCGACGTTTGCAATTTCTCAGCTCGTGTCTACGAGACGGAAAGAGAATGACCGTGACGTTTGGAGGGTAGAGAAGCGCAAAGCGCCAGTGTTGCTGCGCCTGTGAAAGCGCTTCCAAGGAAGGCTGCTGGCTAGCAACAGCTTTCAGTGCTGGCACTTTTCATCTCTGAGCAATTGCTCGACGTTTGCAATTTCTCACCTGAGCTCTCTTTAGAGTGCGCGAGAGGATGAGCACAAGATTAGGTGGCTAGAGAAGCGCAAAGCCCCAGAGTGCTTAGGGCTTCAAAAGCGCTTCCAAGGAAGGGGGCTGGCTAGCAGCAGCTTTCAGTGCTGGCACTTTTCACCTCTGAGCAATTGCTCGACCTTTGCAATTTCTCAGCTCGTGTCTACGAGACGGAAAGAGAATGACCGTGACGTTTGGTGGCTAGAGAAGCGCAAAGCCCCAGTGTTGCTGCGCCTGTGAAAGCGCTTCCAAGGAAGGGTGCTGGCTAGCAACAGCTTTCAGTGCTGGCACTTTTCATCTCTGAGCAATTGCTCGACATTTGCAATTTCTCACCTGAGCTCTCCTTTGAGTGCGCGAGAGGATGAGCAGAAGATTAGGTGGCTAGAGAAGCCCAGAGCCCCAGTGTTCTTAGGCCTACAAAAGCGCTTCCAAGGAAGGGTGCTGGCTAGCAACAGCTTTCAGTACTGGCACTTTTCATCTCTGAGCAATTGCTCGACGTTTGCAATCTCTCAGCTCGTGTCTACGAGACGGAAAGAGAATGACCGTGACGTTTGGTGGGTAGAGAAGCGCAAAGCCCCAGTGTTGCTGCGCCTGTGAAAGCGCTTCCAAGGAAGGGTGCTGGCTAGCAACAGCTTTCAGTGCTGGCACTTTTCATCTCTGAGCAATTGCTCGACGTTTGCAATTTCTCACCTGAGCTCTCTTTAGAGTGCGCGAGAGGATGAGCAGAAGATTAGGTGGCTAGAGAAGCCCAGAGCCCCAGTGTTCTTAGGCCTACAAAAGCACTTCCAAGGAAGGGTGCTGGCTAGCAACAGCTTTCAGTGCTGGCACTTTTCATCTCTGAGCAATTGCTGGACATTTGCAATTTCTCAGCTCGTGTCTACGACACGGAAAGAGAATGACCGTGACGTTTGGTGGGTAGAGAAGCGCAAAGCCCCAGTGTTGCTGCACCTGTGAAAGCGCTTCCAAGGAAGGCTGCTGGCTAGCAACAGCTTTCAGTGCTGGCACTTTTCATCTCTGAGCAATTGCTCGACGTTTGCAATTTCTCACCTGAGCTCTCTTTAGAGTGCACGAGAGGATGAGCAGAAGATTAGGTGGCTAGAGAAGCCCAGAGCCCTACTGTTCTTAGGGCTTCAAAAGCGCTTCCAAGGAAGGGTGCTGGCTAGCAAGAGCTTTCAGTGCTGGCACTTTTCATGTCTGAGCAATTGCTGGACATTTGCAATTTCTCAGCTCGTGTCTACGAGACGGAAAGAGAATGACTGTGACGTTTGGTGGCTAGAGAAGGGCAAAGCCCCAGTGTTGCTGCGCCTGTGAAAGCGCTTCCAAGGAAGGGTGCTGGCTAGCAACAGCTTTCAGTGCTGGCACTTTTCATCTCTGAGCAATTGCTCGACGTTTGCAATTTCTCACCTGAGCTCTCTTTAGAGTGCGCGAGAGGATGAGCAGAAGATTAGGTGGCTAGAGAAGCCCAGAGCCCCACTGTTCTTAGGCCTACAAAAGCGCTTCCAAGGAAGGGGGCTGGCTAGCAACAGCTTTCAGTGCTGGCACTTTTCATCTCTGAGCAATTGCTCGACGTTTGCAATTTCTCAGCTCTTGTCTACGAGACGGAAAGAGAATGACCGTGACGTTTGGTGGGTAGAGAAGCGCAAAGCCCCAGTGTTGCTGCGCCTGTGAAAGCGCTTCCAAGGAAGGGTGCTGGCTAGCAACAGCTTTCAGTGCTGGCACTTTTCATCTCTGAGCAATTGCTCGACGTTTGCAATCTCTCAGCTCGTGTCTACGAGACGGAAAGAGAATGACCGTGACGTTTGGTGGGTAGAGAAGCGCAAAGCGCCAGTGTTGCTGCGCCTGTGAAAGCGCTTCCAAGGAAGGCTGCTGGCTAGCAACAGCTTTCAGTGCTGGCACTTTTCATCTCTGAGCAATTGCTCGACGTTTGCAATTTCTCACCTGAGCTCTCTTTAGAGTGCGCGAGAGGATGAGCACAAGATTAGGTGGCTAGAGAAGCGCAAAGCCCCAGAGTGCTTAGGGCTTCAAAAGCGCTTCCAAGGAAGGGTGCTGGCTAGCAACAGCTTTCAGTGCTGGCACTTTTCATCTCTGAGCAATTGCTGGACATTTGCAATTTCTCAACTCGTGTCTACGAGACGGAAAGAGAATGACCGTGACGTTTGGTGGCTAGAGAAGCGCAAAGCCCCAGTGTTGCTGCGCCTGTGAAAGCGCTTCCAAGGAAGGGTGCTGGCTAGCAACAGCTTTCAGTGCTGGCACTTTTCATCTCTGAGCAATTGCTCGACATTTGCAATTTCTCACCTGAGCTCTCCTTTGAGTGCGCGAGAGGATGAGCAGAAGATTAGGTGGCTAGAGAAGCCCAGAGCCCCAGTGTTCTTAGGCCTACAAAAGCGCTTCCAAGGAAGGGTGCTGGCTAGCAACAGCTTTCAGTGCTGGCACTTTTCATCTCTGAGCAATTGCTCAACGTTTGCAATTTCTCACCTGAGCTCTCTTTAGAGTGCGCGAGAGGATGAGCACAAGATTAGGTGGCTAGAGAAGCCCAGAGCCCCAGTGTTCTTAGGGCTACAAAAGCACTTCCAAGGAAGGGTGCTGGCTAGCAACAGCTTTCAGTGCTGGCACTTTTCATCTCTGAGCAATTGCTCGACGTTTGCAATCTCTCAGCTCGTGTCTACGAGACGGAAAGAGAATGACCGTGACGTTTGGTGGGTAGAGAAGCGCAAAGCGCCAGTGTTGCTGCGCCTGTGAAAGCGCTTCCAAGGAAGGCTGCTGGCTAGCAACAGCTTTCAGTGCTGGCACTTTTCATCTCTGAGCAATTGCTGGACGTTTGCAATTTCTCACCTGAGCTCTCTTTAGAGTGCGCGAGAGGATGAGCAGAAGATTAGGTGGCTAGAGAAGCCCAGAGCCCCACTGTTCTTAGGCCTACAAAAGCGCTTCCAAGGAAGGGTGCTGGCTAGCAACAGCTTTCAGTGCTGGCACTTTTCATCTCTGAGCAATTGCTGGACATTTGCAATTTCTCAACTCGTGTCTACGAGACGGAAAGAGAATGACCGTGACGTTTGGTGGCTAGAGAAGCGCAAAGCCCCAGTGTTGCTGCGCCTGTGAAAGCGCTTCCAAGGAAGGGTGCTGGCTAGCAACAGCTTTCAGTGCTGGCACTTTTCATCTCTGAGCAATTGCTGGACGTTTGCAATTTCTCACCTGAGCTCTCTTTAGAGTGCGCGAGAGGATGAGCAGAAGATGAGGTGGCTAGAGAAGCCCAGAGCCCCAGTGTTCTTAGGCCTACAAAAGCGCTTCCAAGGAAGGGTGCTGGCTAGCAAGAGCTTTCAGTGCTGGCACTTTTCATCTCTGAGCAATTGCTCGACGTTTGCAATCTCTCAGCTCGTGTCTACAAGACGGATGGAGAATGACCGTGACGTTTGGTGGGTAGAGAAGCGCAAAGCCCCAGTGTTGCTGCACCTGTGAAAGCGCTTCCAAGGAAGGGTGCTGGCTAGCAACAGCTTTCAGTGCTGGCACTTTTCATCTCTGAGCAATTGCTCGACGTTTGCAATTTCTCACCTGAGCTCTCCTTTGAGTGCGCGAGAGGATGAGCAGAAGATTAGGTGGCTAGAGAAGCCCAGAGCCCTACTGTTCTTAGGGCTTCAAAAGCGCTTCCAAGGAAGGGTGCTGGCTAGCAAGAGCTTTCAGTGCTGGCACTTTTCATCTCTGAGCAATTGCTCGACGTTTGCAATTTCTCAGCTCGTGTATACGAGATGGAAAGAGAATGACTGTGACGTTTGGTGGCTAGAGAAGCGCAAAGCCCCAGTGTTGCTGCGTCTGTGAAAGCGCTTCCAAGGAAGGGGGCTGGCTAGCAACAGCTTTCAGTGCTGGCACTTTTCATCTCTGAGCAATTGCTCGACGTTTGCAATTTCTCACCTGAGCTCTCTTTAGAGTGCGCAAGAGGATGAGCAGAAGATTAGGTGGCTAGAGAAGCCCAGAGCCCCACTGTTCTTAGGCCTACAAAAGCGCTTCCAAGGAAGGGGGCTGGCTAGCAACAGCTTTCAGTGCTGGCACTTTTCATCTCTGAGCAATTGCTCGACGTTTGCAATTTCTCAGCTCTTGTCTACGAGACGGAAAGAGAATGACCGTGACGTTTGGTGGGTAGAGAAGCGCAAAGCCCCAGTGTTGCTGCGCCTGTGAAAGCGCTTCCAAGGAAGGGTGCTGGCTAGCAACAGCTTTCAGTGCTGGCACTTTTCATCTCTGAGCAATTGCTCGACGTTTGCAATTTCTCAGCTCGTGTCTACGAGACGGAAAGAGAATGACCGTGACGTTTGGTGGGTAGAGAAGCGCAAAGCGCCAGTGTTGCTGCGCCTGTGAAAGCGCTTCCAAGGAAGGCTGCTGGCTAGCAACAGCTTTCAGTGCTGGCACTTTTCATCTCTGAGCAATTGCTCGACGTTTGCAATTTCTCACCTGAGCTCTCTTTAGAGTGCGCGAGAGGATGAGCACAAGATTAGGTGGCTAGAGAAGCGCAAAGCCCCAGAGTGCTTAGGGCTTCAAAAGCGCTTCCAAGGAAGGCTGCTGGCTAGCAACAGCTTTCAGTGCTGGCACTTTTCATCTCTGAGCAATTGCTGGACATTTGCAATTTCTCAACTCGTGTCTACGAGACGGAAAGAGAATGACCGTGACGTTTGGTGGCTAGAGAAGCGCAAAGCCCCAGTGTTGCTGCGCCTGTGAAAGCGCTTCCAAGGAAGGGTGCTGGCTAGCAACAGCTTTCAGTGCTGGCACTTTTCATCTCTGAGCAATTGCTCGACATTTGCAATTTCTCACCTGAGCTCTCCTTTGAGTGCGCGAGAGGATGAGCAGAAGATGAGGTGGCTAGAGAAGCCCAGAGCCCCAGTGTTCTTAGGCCTACAAAAGCGCTTCCAAGGAAGGCTGCTGGCTAGCAAGAGCTTTCAGTGCTGGCACTTTTCATCTCTGAGCAATTGCTCGACGTTTGCAATCTCTCAGCTCGTGTCTACAAGACGGATGGAGAATGACCGTGACGTTTGGTGGGTAGAGAAGCGCAAAGCCCCAGTGTTGCTGCGCCTGTGAAAGCGCTTCCAAGGAAGGCTGCTGGCTAGCAACAGCTTTCAGTGCTGGCACTTTTCATCTCTGAGCAATTGCTCGACGTTTGCAATTTCTCACCTGAGCTCTCTTTAGAGTGCGCGAGAGGATGAGCACAAGATTAGGTGGCTAGAGAAGCCCAGAGCCCCAGTGTTCTTAGGCCTACAAAAGCACTTCCAAGGAAGGGTGCTGGCTAGCAACAGCTTTCAGTGCTGGCACTTTTCATCTCTGAGCAATTGCTCGACGTTTGCAATCTCTCAGCTCGTGTCTACGAGACGGATGGAGAATGACCGTGACGTTTGGTGGGTAGAGAAGCGCAAAGCCCCAGTGTTGCTGCACCTGTGAAAGCGCTTCCAAGGAAGGGTGCTGGCTAGCAACAGCTTTCAGTGCTGGCACTTTTCATCTCTGAGCAATTGCTCGACGTTTGCAATTTCTCACCTGAGCTCTCTTTAGAGTGCGCGAGAGGATGAGCAGAAGATTAGGTGGCTAGAGAAGCCCAGAGCCCCAGTGTTCTTAGGCCTACAAAAGCACTTCCAAGGAAGGGTGCTGGCTAGCAACAGCTTTCAGTGCTGGCACTTTTCATCTCTGAGCAATTGCTGGACATTTGCAATTTCTCAGCTCGTGTCTACGACACGGAAAGAGAATGACCGTGACGTTTGGTGGGTAGAGAAGCGCAAAGCCCCAGTGTTGCTGCACCTGTGAAAGCGCTTCCAAGGAAGGGTGCTGGCTAGCAACAGCTTTCAGTGCTGGCACTTTTCATCTCTGAGCAATTGCTCGACGTTTGCAATTTCTCACCTGAGCTCTCTTTAGAGTGCACGAGAGGATGAGCAGAAGATTAGGTGGCTAGAGAAGCCCAGAGCCCTACTGTTCTTAGGGCTTCAAAAGCGCTTCCAAGGAAGGGTGCTGGCTAGCAAGAGCTTTCAGTGCTGGCACTTTTCATCTCTGAGCAATTGCTGGACATTTGCAATTTCTCAGCTCGTGTCTAGGAGACGGAAAGAGAATGACCGTGACGTTTGGTGGCTAGAGAAGCGCAAAGCCCCAGTGTTGCTGCGCCTGTGAAAGCGCTTCCAAGGAAGGGTGCTGGCTAGCAACAGCTTTCAGTGCTGGCACTTTTCATCTCTGAGCAATTGCTCGACGTTTGCAATTTCTCACCTGAGCTCTCCTTTGAGTGCGCGAGAGGATGAGCAGAAGATTAGGTGGCTAGAGAAGCCCAGAGCCCCAGTGTTCTTAGGCCTACAAAAGCGCTTCCAAGGAAGGGTGCTGGCTAGCAACAGCTTTCAGTACTGGCACTTTTCATCTCTGAGCAATTGCTCGACGTTTGCAATCTCTCAGCTCGTGTCTACGAGACGGAAAGAGAATGACCGTGACGTTTGGTGGGTAGAGAAGCGCAAAGCCCCAGTGTTGCTGCGCCTGTGAAAGCGCTTCCAAGGAAGGGTGCTGGCTAGCAAGAGCTTTCAGTGCTGGCACTTTTCATCTCTGAGCAATTGCTGGACGTTTGCAATTTCTCACCTGAGCTCTCTTTAGAGTGCGCGAGAGGATGAGCAGAAGATTAGGTGGCTAGAGAAGCCCAGAGCCCCAGTCTTCTTAGGCCTACAAAAGCGCTTCCAAAGAAGGGTGCTGGCTAGCAACAGCTTTCAGTGCTGGCACTTTTCATCTCTGAGCAATTGCTCGATGTTTGCAATTTCTCAGCTCGTGTCTACGACACGGAAAGAGAATGACCGTGACGTTTGGTGGCTAGAGAAGCGCAAAGCCCCAGTGTTGCTGCGCCTGTGAAAGCGCTTCCAAGGAAGGCTGCTGGCTAGCAACAGCTTTCAGTGCTGGCACTTTTCATCTCTGAGCAATTGCTCGACATTTGCAATTTCTCACCTGAGCTCTCCTTTGAGTGCGCGAGAGGATGAGCAGAAGATTAGGTGGCTAGAGAAGCCCAGAGCCCCAGTGTTCTTAGGCCTACAAAAGCGCTTCCAAGGAAGGGTGCTGGCTAGCAACAGCTTTCAGTACTGGCACTTTTCATCTCTGAGCAATTGCTCGACGTTTGCAATCTCTCAGCTCGTGTCTACGAGACGGAAAGAGAATGACCGTGACGTTTGGTGGGTAGAGAAGCGCAAAGCCCCAGTGTTGCTGCGCCTGTGAAAGCGCTTCCAAGGAAGGGTGCTGGCTAGCAAGAGCTTTCAGTGCTGGCACTTTTCATCTCTGAGCAATTGCTCGACGTTTGCAATTTCTCACCTGAGCTCTCTTTAGAGTGCGCGAGAGGATGAGCACAAGATTAGGTGGCTAGAGAAGCCCAGAGCCCCAGTGTTCTAAGGGCTACAAAAGCGCTTCCAAGGAAGGGTGCTGGCTAGCAACAGCTTTCAGTGCTGGCACTTTTCATCTCTGAGCAATTGCTGGACATTTGCAATTTCTCAGCTCGTGTCTACGACACGGAAAGAGAATGACCGTGACGTTTGGTGGGTAGAGAAGCGCAAAGCCCCAGTGTTGCTGCACCTGTGAAAGCGCTTCCAAGGAAGGGTGCTGGCTAGCAAGAGCTTTCAGTGCTGGCACTTTTCATCTCTGAGCAATTGCTCGACGTTTGCAATTTCTCACCTGAGCTCTCCTTTGAGTGCGCGAGAGGATGAGCAGAAGATTAGGTGGCTAGAGAAGCCCAGAGCCCTACTGTTCTTAGGGCTTCAAAAGCGCTTCCAAGGAAGGGTGCTGGCTAGCAAGAGCTTTCAGTGCTGGCACTTTTCATCTCTGAGCAATTGCTGGACATTTGCAATTTCTCAGCTCGTGTCTAGGAGACGGAAAGAGAATGACTGTGACGTTTGGTGGCTAGAGAAGCGCAAAGCCCCAGTGTTGCTGCGTCTGTGAAAGCGCTTCCAAGGAAGGGTGCTGGCTAGCAACAGCTTTCAGTGCTGGCACTTTTCATCTCTGAGCAATTGCTCGACGTTTGCAATTTCTCACCTGAGCTCTCTTTAGAGTGCGCGAGAGGATGAGCAGAAGATTAGGTGGCTAGAGAAGCCCAGAGCCCCACTGTTCTTAGGCCTACAAAAGCGCTTCCAAGGAAGGGGGCTGGCTAGCAACAGCTTTCAGTGCTGGCACTTTTCATCTCTGAGCAATTGCTCGACGTTTGCAATTTCTCAGCTCTTGTCTACGAGACGGAAAGAGAATGACCGTGACGTTTGGTGGCTAGAGAAGCGCAAAGCCCCAGTGTTGCTGCGCCTGTGAAAGCGCTTCCAAGGAAGGGTGCTGGCTAGCAACAGCTTTCAGTGCTGGCACTTTTCATCTCTGAGCAATTGCTCGACGTTTGCAATTTCTCAGCTCGTGTCTACGAGACGGAAAGAGAATGACCGTGACGTTTGGTGGGTAGAGAAGCGCAAAGCGCCAGTGTTGCTGCGCCTGTGAAAGCGCTTCCAAGGAAGGCTGCTGGCTAGCAACAGCTTTCAGTGCTGGCACTTTTCATCTCTGAGCAATTGCTCGACATTTGCAATTTCTCACCTGAGCTCTCCTTTGAGTGCGCGAGAGGATGAGCAGAAGATTAGGTGGCTAGAGAAGCCCAGAGCCCCAGTGTTCTTAGGCCTACAAAAGCGCTTCCAAGGAAGGGTGCTGGCTAGCAACAGCTTTCAGTACTGGCACTTTTCATCTCTGAGCAATTGCTCGACGTTTGCAATCTCTCAGCTCGTGTCTACGAGACGGAAAGAGAATGACCGTGACGTTTGGTGGGTAGAGAAGCGCAAAGCCCCAGTGTTGCTGCGCCTGTGAAAGCGCTTCCAAGGAAGGCTGCTGGCTAGCAACAGCTTTCAGTGCTGGCACTTTTCATCTCTGAGCAATTGCTCGACATTTGCAATTTCTCACCTGAGCTCTCCTTTGAGTGCGCGAGAGGATGAGCAGAAGATTAGGTGGCTAGAGAAGCCCAGAGCCCCAGTGTTCTTAGGCCTACAAAAGCGCTTCCAAGGAAGGGTGCTGGCTAGCAACAGCTTTCAGTACTGGCACTTTTCATCTCTGAGCAATTGCTCGACGTTTGCAATCTCTCAGCTCGTGTCTACGAGACGGAAAGAGAATGACCGTGACGTTTGGTGGGTAGAGAAGCGCAAAGCCCCAGTGTTGCTGCGCCTGTGAAAGCGCTTCCAAGGAAGGGTGCTGGCTAGCAAGAGCTTTCAGTGCTGGCACTTTTCATCTCTGAGCAATTGCTCGACGTTTGCAATTTCTCACCTGAGCTCTCTTTAGAGTGCGCGAGAGGATGAGCACAAGATTAGGTGGCTAGAGAAGCCCAGAGCCCCAGTGTTCTAAGGGCTACAAAAGCGCTTCCAAGGAAGGGTGCTGGCTAGCAACAGCTTTCAGTGCTGGCACTTTTCATCTCTGAGCAATTGCTGGACATTTGCAATTTCTCAGCTCGTGTCTACGACACGGAAAGAGAATGACCGTGACGTTTGGTGGGTAGAGAAGCGCAAAGCCCCAGTGTTGCTGCACCTGTGAAAGCGCTTCCAAGGAAGGGTGCTGGCTAGCAAGAGCTTTCAGTGCTGGCACTTTTCATCTCTGAGCAATTGCTCGACGTTTGCAATTTCTCACCTGAGCTCTCTTTAGAGTGCACGAGAGGATGAGCAGAAGATTAGGTGGCTAGAGAAGCCCAGAGCCCTACTGTTCTTAGGGCTTCAAAAGCGCTTCCAAGGAAGGGTGCTGGCTAGCAACAGCTTTCAGTGCTGGCACTTTTCATCTCTGAGCAATTGCTGGACATTTGCAATTTCTCAGCTCGTGTCTAGGAGACGGAAAGAGAATGACTGTGACGTTTGGTGGCTAGAGAAGCGCAAAGCCCCAGTGTTGCTGCGTCTGTGAAAGCGCTTCCAAGGAAGGGGGCTGGCTAGCAACAGCTTTCAGTGCTGGCACTTTTCATCTCTGAGCAATTGCTCGACGTTTGCAATTTCTCACCTGAGCTCTCTTTAGAGTGCGCGAGAGGATGAGCAGAAGATTAGGTGGCTAGAGAAGCCCAGAGCCCCACTGTTCTTAGGCCTACAAAAGCGCTTCCAAGGAAGGGGGCTGGCTAGCAACAGCTTTCAGTGCTGGCACTTTTCATCTCTGAGCAATTGCTCGACGTTTGCAATTTCTCAGCTCTTGTCTACGAGACGGAAAGAGAATGACCGTGACGTTTGGTGGGTAGAGAAGCGCAAAGCCCCAGTGTTGCTGCGCCTGTGAAAGCGCTTCCAAGGAAGGGTGCTGGCTAGCAACAGCTTTCAGTGCTGGCACTTTTCATCTCTGAGCAATTGCTCGACGTTTGCAATTTCTCAGCTCGTGTCTACGAGACGGAAAGAGAATGACCGTGACGTTTGGTGGGTAGAGAAGCGCAAAGCGCCAGTGTTGCTGCACCTGTGAAAGCGCTTCCAAGGAAGGCTGCTGGCTAGCAACAGCTTTCAGTGCTGGCACTTTTCATCTCTGAGCAATTGCTCGACGTTTGCAATTTCTCACCTGAGCTCTCTTTAGAGTGCGCGAGAGGATGAGCACAAGATTAGGTGGCTAGAGAAGCGCAAAGCCCCAGAGTGCTTAGGGCTTCAAAAGCGCTTCCAAGGAAGGGTGCTGGCTAGCAACAGCTTTCAGTGCTGGCACTTTTCATCTCTGAGCAATTGCTGGACATTTGCAATTTCTCAACTCGTGTCTACGAGACGGAAAGAGAATGACCGTGACGTTTGGTGGCTAGAGAAGCGCAAAGCCCCAGTGTTGCTGCGCCTGTGAAAGCGCTTCCAAGGAAGGGTGCTGGCTAGCAACAGCTTTCAGTGCTGGCACTTTTCATCTCTGAGCAATTGCTCGACATTTGCAATTTCTCACCTGAGCTCTCCTTTGAGTGCGCGAGAGGATGAGCAGAAGATTAGGTGGCTAGAGAAGCCCAGAGCCCCAGTGTTCTTAGGCCTACAAAAGCGCTTCCAAGGAAGGCTGCTGGCTAGCAACAGCTTTCAGTGCTGGCACTTTTCATCTCTGAGCAATTGCTCGACATTTGCAATTTCTCACCTGAGCTCTCTTTAGAGTGCGCGAGAGGAAGAGCAGAAGATTAGGTGGCTAGAGAAGCCCAGAGCCCCACTGTTCTTAGGCCTACAAAAGCGCTTCCAAGGAAGGGGGCTGGCTAGCAAGAGCTTTCAGTGCTGGCACTTTTCACCTCTGAGCAATTGCTCGACCTTTGCAATTTCTCAGCTCGTGTCTACGAGACGCAAAGAGAATGACCGTGACGTTTGGTGGCTAGAGAAGCGCAAAGCCCCAGTGTTGCTGCGCCTGTGAAAGCGCTTCCAAGGAAGGGTGCTGGCTAGCAAGAGCTTTCAGTGCTGGCACTTTTCATCTCTGAGCAATTGCTCGACGTTTGCAATTTCTCAACTCGTGTCTACGAGACGGAAAGAGAAGGACCGTGACGTTTGGTGGGTAGAGAAGCGCAAAGCGCCAGTGTTGCTGCGCCTGTGAAAGCGCTTCCAAGGAAGGCTGCTGGCTAGCAACAGCTTTCAGTGCTGGCACTTTTCATCTCTGAGCAATTGCTCGACGTTTGCAATTTCTCACCTGAGCTCTCCTTTGAGTGCGCGAGAGGATGAGCACAAGATTAGGTGGCTAGAGAAGCGCAAAGCCCCAGAGTTCTTAGGCCTACAAAAGCACTTCCAAGGAAGGGTGCTGGCTAGCAACAGCTTTCAGTGCTGGCACTTTTCATCTCTGAGCAATTGCTGGACATTTGCAATTTCTCAACTCGTGTCTACGAGACGGAAAGAGAAGGACCGTGACGTTTGGTGGGTAGAGAAGCGCAAAGCCCCAGTGTTGCTGCGCCTGTGAAAGCGCTTCCAAGGAAGGGTGCTGGCTAGCAACAGCTTTCAGTGCTGGCACTTTTCATCTCTGAGCAATTGCTGGACGTTTGCAATTTCTCACCTGAGCTCTCTTTAGAGTGCGCGAGAGGATGAGCACAAGATTAGGTGGCTAGAGAAGCCCAGAGCCCCAGTGTTCTTAGGCCTACAAAAGCACTTCCAAGGAAGGGTGCTGGCTAGCAACAGCTTTCAGTGCTGGCACTTTTCATCTCTGAGCAATTGCTCGACGTTTGCAATCTCTCAGCTCGTGTCTACGAGACGGAAAGAGAATGACCGTGACGTTTGGTGGGTAGAGAAGCGCAAAGCCCCAGTGTTGCTGCACCTGTGAAAGCGCTTCCAAGGAAGGGTGCTGGCTAGCAACAGCTTTCAGTGCTGGCACTTTTCATCTCTGAGCAATTGCTGGACGTTTGCAATTTCTCACCTGAGCTCTCTTTAGAGTGCGCGAGAGGATGAGCAGAAGATTAGTTGGCTAGAGAAGCCCAGAGCCCCACTGTTCTTAGGCCTACAAAAGCGCTTCCAAGGAAGGCTGCTGGCTAGCAACAGCTTTCAGTGCTGGCACTTTTCATCTCTGAGCAATTGCTGGACATTTGCAATTTCTCAACTCGTGTCTACGAGACGGAAAGAGAATGACCGTGACGTTTGGTGGCTAGAGAAGCGCAAAGCCCCAGTGTTGCTGCGCCTGTGAAAGCGCTTCCAAGGAAGGGGGCTGGCTAGCAACAGCTTTCAGTGCTGGCACTTTTCATCTCTGAGCAATTGCTCGACGTTTGCAATTTCTCACCTGAGCTCTCTTTAGAGTGCGCGAGAAGATGAGCAGAAGATGAGGTGGCTAGAGAAGCCCAGAGCCCCAGTGTTCTTAGGCCTACAAAAGCACTTCCAAGGAAGGGTGCTGGCTAGCAACAGCTTTCAGTGCTGGCACTTTTCATCTCTGAGCAATTGCTCGACGTTTGCAATCTCTCAGCTCGTGTCTACGAGACGGAAAGAGAATGACCGTGACGTTTGGTGGCTAGAGAAGCGCAAAGCCCCAGTGTTGCTGCGCCTGTGAAAGCGCTTCCAAGGAAGGCTGCTGGCTAGCAAGAGCTTTCAGTGCTGGCACTTTTCATCTCTGAGCAATTGCTGGACGTTTGCAATTTCTCACCTGAGCTCTCTTTAGAGTGCGCGAGAGGATGAGCACAAGATTAGGTGGCTAGAGAAGCGCAAAGCCCTACTGTTCTTAGGCCTACAAAAGCACTTCCAAGGAAGGGTGCTGGCTAGCAACAGCTTTCAGTGCTGGCACTTTTCATCTCTGAGCAATTGCTCGACATTTGCAATTTCTCAACTCGTGTCTACGAGACGGAAAGAGAATGACCGTGACGTTTGGTGGCTAGAGAAGCGCAAAGCCCCAGTGTTGCTGCGCCTGTGAAAGCGCTTCCAAGGAAGGGGGCTGGCTAGCAACAGCTTTCAGTGCTGGCACTTTTCATCTCTGAGCAATTGCTCGACGTTTGCAATTTCTCACCTGAGCTCTCTTTAGAGTGCGCGAGAGGATGAGCAGAAGATGAGGTGGCTAGAGAAGCCCAGAGCCCCAGTGTTCTTAGGCCTACAAAAGCGCTTCCAAGGAAGGGTGCTGGCTAGCAACAGCTTTCAGTGCTGGCACTTTTCATCTCCGAGCAATTGCTCGATGTTTGCAATTTCTCAACTCGTGTCAACGAGACGGAAAGAGAATGACAGTGACGTTTGGTGGCTAGAGAAGCGCAAAGCCCCAGTGTTGCTGCACCTGTGAAAGCGCTTCCAAGGAAGGGTGCTGGCTAGCAACAGCTTTCAGTGCTGGCACTTTTCATCTCTGAGCAATTGCTCGACGTTTGCAATTTCTCACCTGAGCTCTCCTTTGAGTGCGCGAGAGGATGAGCAGAAGATTAGGTGGCTAGAGAAGCCCAGAGCCCCAGTGTTCTTAGGCCTACAAAAGCGCTTCCAAGGAAGGGTGCTGGCTAGCAACAGCTTTCAGTACTGGCACTTTTCATCTCTGAGCAATTGCTCGACGTTTGCAATCTCTCAGCTCGTGTCTACGAGACGGAAAGAGAATGACCGTGACGTTTGGTGGCTAGAGAAGCGCAAAGCCCCAGTGTTGCTGCGCCTGTGAAAGCGCTTCCAAGGAAGGGTGCTGGCTAGCAAGAGCTTTCAGTGCTGGCACTTTTCATCTCTGAGCAATTGCTGGACGTTTGCAATTTCTCACCTGAGCTCTCTTTAGAGTGCGCGAGAGGATGAGCAGAAGATTAGGTGGCTAGAGAAGGCCAGAGCCCCGGTGTTCTTAGGCCTACAAAAGCGCTTCCAAAGAAGGGTGCTGGCTAGCAACAGCTTTCAGTGCTGGCACTTTTCATCTCTGAGCAATTGCTCGATGTTTGCAATTTCTCAGCTCGTGTCTACGACACGGAAAGAGAATGACCGTGACGTTTGGTGGCTAGAGAAGCGCAAAGCCCCAGTGTTGCTGCACCTGTGAAAGCGCTTCCAAGGAAGGCTGCTGGCTAGCAACAGCTTTCAGTGCTGGCACTTTTCATCTCTGAGCAATTGCTCGACGTTTGCAATTTCTCACCTGAGCTCTCTTTAGAGTGCACGAGAGGATGAGCAGAAGATTAGGTGGCTAGAGAAGCCCAGAGCCCTACTGTTCTTAGGGCTTCAAAAGCGCTTCCAAGGAAGGGTGCTGGCTAGCAAGAGCTTTCAGTGCTGGCACTTTTCATCTCTGAGCAATTGCTGGACATTTGCAATTTCTCAACTCGTGTCTACGAGACGGAAAGAGAATGACTGTGACGTTTGGTGGCTAGAGAAGCGCAAAGCCCCAGTGTTGCTGCGCCTGTGAAAGCGCTTCCAAGGAAGGGTGCTGGCTAGCAACAGCTTTCAGTGCTGGCACTTTTCATCTCTGAGCAATTGCTGGACGTTTGCAATTTCTCACCTGAGCTCTCTTTAGAGTGCGCGAGAGGATGAGCAGAAGATTAGGTGGCTAGAGAAGCCCAGAGCCCCACTGTTCTTAGGCCTACAAAAGCACTTCCAAGGAAGGGGGCTGGCTAGCAACAGCTTTCAGTGCTGGCACTTTTCATCTCTGAGCAATTGCTCGACATTTGCAATTTCTCAGCTCGTGTCTACGAGACGGAAAGAGAATGACCGTGACGTTTGGTGGCTAGAGAAGCGCAAAGCCCCAGTGTTGCTGCGCCTGTGAAAGCGCTTCCAAGGAAGGGTGCTGGCTAGCAACAGCTTTCAGTGCTGGCACTTTTCATCTCTGAGCAATTGCTCGACGTTTGCAATTTCTCAGCTCGTGTCTACGAGACGGAAAGAGAATGACCGTGACGTTTGGAGGGTAGAGAAGCGCAAAGCGCCAGTGTTGCTGCGCCTGTGAAAGCGCTTCCAAGGAAGGGTGCTGGCTAGCAACAGCTTTCAGTGCTGGCACTTTTCATCTCTGAGCAATTGCTCGACGTTTGCAATTTCTCACCTGAGCTCTCTTTAGAGTGCGCGAGAGGATGAGCACAAGATTAGGTGGCTAGAGAAGCGCAAAGCCCCAGAGTGCTTAGGGCTTCAAAAGCGCTTCCAAGGAAGGCTGCTGGCTAGCAACAGCTTTCAGTGCTGGCACTTTTCATCTCTGAGCAATTGCTGGACATTTGCAATTTCTCAACTCGTGTCTACGAGACGGAAAGAGAATGACCGTGACGTTTGGTGGGTAGAGAAGCGCAAAGCCCCAGTGTTGCTGCGCCTGTGAAAGCGCTTCCAAGGAAGGGTGCTGGCTAGCAACAGCTTTCAGTGCTGGCACTTTTCATCTCTGAGCAATTGCTCGACATTTGCAATTTCTCACCTGAGCTCTCCTTTGAGTGCGCGAGAGGATGAGCAGAAGATTAGGTGGCTAGAGAAGCCCAGAGCCCCACTGTTCTTAGGCCTACAAAAGCGCTTCCAAGGAAGGGTGCTGGCTAGCAACAGCTTTCAGTACTGGCACTTTTCATCTCTGAGCAATTGCTCGACGTTTGCAATCTCTCAGCTCGTGTCTACGAGACGGAAAGAGAATGACCGTGACGTTTGGTGGGTAGAGAAGCGCAAAGCCCCAGTGTTGCTGCACCTGTGAAAGCGCTTCCAAGGAAGGGTGCTGGCTAGCAACAGCTTTCAGTGCTGGCACTTTTCATCTCTGAGCAATTGCTCGACGTTTGCAATTTCTCACCTGAGCTCTCTTTAGAGTGCGCGAGAGGATGAGCAGAAGATTAGGTGGCTAGAGAAGCCCAGAGCCCTACTGTTCTTAGGGCTTCAAAAGCGCTTCCAAGGAAGGGTGCTGGCTAGCAAGAGCTTTCAGTGCTGGCACTTTTCATCTCTGAGCAATTGCTGGACATTTGCAATTTCTCAGCTCGTGTCTAGGAGACGGAAAGAGAATGACTGTGACGTTTGGTGGCTAGAGAAGCGCAAAGCCCCAGTGTTGCTGCGTCTGTGAAAGCGCTTCCAAGGAAGGGTGCTGGCTAGCAACAGCTTTCAGTGCTGGCACTTTTCATCTCTGAGCAATTGCTCGACGTTTGCAATTTCTCACCTGAGCTCTCTTTAGAGTGCGCGAGAGGATGAGCAGAAGATTAGGTGGCTAGAGAAGCCCAGAGCCCCACTGTTCTTAGGCCTACAAAAGCGCTTCCAAGGAAGGGGGCTGGCTAGCAACAGCTTTCAGTGCTGGCACTTTTCATCTCTGAGCAATTGCTCGACGTTTGCAATTTCTCAGCTCTTGTCTACGAGACGGAAAGAGAATGACCGTGACGTTTGGTGGGTAGAGAAGCGCAAAGCCCCAGTGTTGCTGCGCCTGTGAAAGCGCTTCCAAGGAAGGGTGCTGGCTAGCAACAGCTTTCAGTGCTGGCACTTTTCATCTCTGAGCAATTGCTCGACGTTTGCAATTTCTCAGGTCGTGTCTACGAGACGGAAAGAGAATGACCGTGACGTTTGGAGGGTAGAGAAGCGCAAAGCGCCAGTGTTGCTGCGCCTGTGAAAGCGCTTCCAAGGAAGGCTGCTGGCTAGCAACAGCTTTCAGTGCTGGCACTTTTCATCTCTGAGCAATTGCTGGACGTTTGCAATTTCTCACCTGAGCTCTCTTTAGAGTGCGCGAGAGGATGAGCACAAGATTAGGTGGCTAGAGAAGCGCAAAGCCCTACTGTTCTTAGGCCTACAAAAGCACTTCCAAGGAAGGGTGCTGGCTAGCAACAGCTTTCAGTACTGGCACTTTTCATCTCTGAGCAATTGCTCGACGTTTGCAATTTCTCAACTCGTGTCTACGAGACGGAAAGAGAATGACCGTGACGTTTGGTGGCTAGAGAAGCGCAAAGCCCCAGTGTTGCTGCGCCTGTGAAAGCGCTTCCAAGGAAGGGGGCTGGCTAGCAACAGCTTTCAGTGCTGGCACTTTTCATCTCTGAGCAATTGCTCGACGTTTGCAATTTCTCACCTGAGCTCTCTTTAGAGTGCGCGAGAGGATGAGCACAAGATTAGGTGGCTAGAGAAGCGCAAAGCCCCAGTGTTCTTAGGCCTACAAAAGCGCTTCCAAGGAAGGGTGCTGGCTAGCAACAGCTTTCAGTGCTGGCACTTTTCATCTCTGAGCAATTGCTCGATGTTTGCAATTTCTCAGCTCGTGTCAACGAGACGGAAAGAGAATGACAGTGACGTTTGGTGGCTAGAGAAGCGCAAAGCCCCAGTGTTGCTGCGTCTGTGAAAGCGCTTCCAAGGAAGGGTGCTGGCTAGCAACAGCTTTCAGTGCTGGCACTTTTCATCTCTGAGCAATTGCTCGACGTTTGCAATTTCTCACCTGAGCTCTCCTTTGAGTGCGCGAGAGGATGAGCAGAAGATTAGGTGGCTAGAGAAGCCCAGAGCCCCAGTGTTCTTAGGCCTACAAAAGCGCTTCCAAGGAAGGGTGCTGGCTAGCAACAGCTTTCAGTACTGGCACTTTTCATCTCTGAGCAATTGCTCGACGTTTGCAATCTCTCAGCTCGTGTCTACGAGACGGAAAGAGAATGACCGTGACGTTTGGTGGCTAGAGAAGCGCAAAGCCCCAGTGTTGCTGCGCCTGTGAAAGCGGTTCCAAGGAAGGGTGCTGGCTAGCAAGAGCTTTCAGTGCTGGCACTTTTCATCTCTGAGCAATTGCTGGACGTTTGCAATTTCTCACCTGAGCTCTCTTTAGAGTGCGCGAGAGGATGAGCAGAAGATTAGGTGGCTAGAGAAGCCCAGAGCCCCAGTCTTCTTAGGCCTACAAAAGCGCTTCCAAAGAAGGGTGCTGGCTAGCAACAGCTTTCAGTGCTGGCACTTTTCATCTCTGAGCAATTGCTCGATGTTTGCAATCTCTCAGCTCGTGTCTACGAGACGGAAAGAGAATGACCGTGACGTTTGGTGGCTAGAGAAGCGCAAAGCCCCAGTGTTGCTGCACCTGTGAAAGCGCTTCCAAGGAAGGCTGCTGGCTAGCAACAGCTTTCAGTGCTGGCACTTTTCATCTCTGAGCAATTGCTCGACGTTTGCAATTTCTCACCTGAGCTCTCTTTAGAGTGCACGAGAGGATGAGCAGAAGATTAGGTGGCTAGAGAAGCCCAGAGCCCTACTGTTCTTAGGGCTTCAAAAGCGCTTCCAAGGAAGGGTGCTGGCTAGCAAGAGCTTTCAGTGCTGGCACTTTTCATCTCTGAGCAATTGCTGGACATTTGCAATTTCTCAGCTCGTGTCTACGAGACGGAAAGAGAATGACTGTGACGTTTGGTGGCTAGAGAAGCGCAAAGCCCCAGTGTTGCTGCGCCTGTGAAAGCGCTTCCAAGGAAGGGTGCTGGCTAGCAACAGCTTTCAGTGCTGGCACTTTTCATCTCTGAGCAATTGCTGGACGTTTGCAATTTCTCACCTGAGCTCTCTTTAGAGTGCGCGAGAGGATGAGCAGAAGATTAGGTGGCTAGAGAAGCCCAGAGCTCCACTGTTCTTAGGCCTACAAAAGCACTTCCAAGGAAGGGGGCTGGCTAGCAACAGCTTTCAGTGCTGGCACTTTTCATCTCTGAGCAATTGCTGGACATTTGCAATTTCTCAGCTCGTGTCTACGAGACGGAAAGAGAATGACCGTGACGTTTGGTGGGTAGAGAAGCGCAAAGCCCCAGTGTTGCTGCGCCTGTGAAAGCGCTTCCAAGGAAGGGTGCTGGCTAGCAACAGCTTTCAGTGCTGGCACTTTTCATCTCTGAGCAATTGCTCGACGTTTGCAATTTCTCAGCTCGTGTCTACGAGACGGAAAGAGAATGACCGTGACGTTTGGAGGGTAGAGAAGCGCAAAGCCCCAGTGTTGCTGCGCCTGTGAAAGCGCTTCCAAGGAAGGCTGCTGGCTAGCAACAGCTTTCAGTGCTGGCACTTTTCATCTCTGAGCAATTGCTCGACGTTTGCAATTTCTCACCTGAGCTCTCTTTAGAGTGCGCGAGAGGATGAGCAGAAGATGAGGTGGCTAGAGAAGCGCAAAGCCCCAGAGTGCTTAGGGCTTCAAAAGCGCTTCCAAGGAAGGGTGCTGGCTAGCAACAGCTTTCAGTGCTGGCACTTTTCATCTCTGAGCAATTGCTGGACATTTGCAATTTCTCAACTCGTGTCTACGAGACGGAAAGAGAATGACCGTGACGTTTGGTGGCTAGAGAAGCGCAAAGCCCCAGTGTTGCTGCGCCTGTGAAAGCGCTTCCAAGGAAGGGTGCTGGCTAGCAACAGCTTTCAGTGCTGGCACTTTTCATCTCTGAGCAATTGCTCGACATTTGCAATTTCTCACCTGAGCTCTCCTTTGAGTGCGCGAGAGGATGAGCAGAAGATTAGGTGGCTAGAGAAGCCCAGAGCCCCAGTGTTCTTAGGCCTACAAAAGCGCTTCCAAGGAAGGGTGCTGGCTAGCAACAGCTTTCAGTACTGGCACTTTTCATCTCTGAGCAATTGCTCGACGTTTGCAATCTCTCAGCTCGTGTCTACGAGACGGAAAGAGAATGACCGTGACGTTTGGTGGGTAGAGAAGCGCAAAGCCCCAGTGTTGCTGCGCCTGTGAAAGCGCTTCCAAGGAAGGGTGCTGGCTAGCAACAGCTTTCAGTGCTGGCACTTTTCATCTCTGAGCAATTGCTCGACGTTTGCAATTTCTCACCTGAGCTCTCTTTAGAGTGCGCGAGAGGATGAGCAGAAGATTAGGTGGCTAGAGAAGCCCAGAGCCCCAGTGTTCTTAGGCCTACAAAAGCACTTCCAAGGAAGGGTGCTGGCTAGCAACAGCTTTCAGTGCTGGCACTTTTCATCTCTGAGCAATTGCTGGACATTTGCAATTTCTCAGCTCGTGTCTACGAGACGGAAAGAGAATGACCGTGACGTTTGGTGGGTAGAGAAGCGCAAAGCCCCAGTGTTGCTGCACCTGTGAAAGCGCTTCCAAGGAAGGCTGCTGGCTAGCAACAGCTTTCAGTGCTGGCACTTTTCATCTCTGAGCAATTGCTCGACGTTTGCAATTTCTCACCTGAGCTCTCTTTAGAGTGCACGAGAGGATGAGCAGAAGATTAGGTGGCTAGAGAAGCCCAGAGCCCTACTGTTCTTAGGGCTTCAAAAGCGCTTCCAAGGAAGGGTGCTGGCTAGCAAGAGCTTTCAGTGCTGGCACTTTTCATCTCTGAGCAATTGCTGGACATTTGCAATTTCTCAGCTCGTGTCTAGGAGACGGAAAGAGAATGACTGTGACATTTGGTGGCTAGAGAAGGGCAAAGCCCCAGTGTTGCTGCGCCTGTGAAAGCGCTTCCAAGGAAGGGTGCTGGCTAGCAACAGCTTTCAGTGCTGGCACTTTTCATCTCTGAGCAATTGCTCGACGTTTGCAATTTCTCACCTGAGCTCTCTTTAGAGTGCGCGAGAGGATGAGCAGAAGATTAGGTGGCTAGAGAAGCCCAGAGCCCCACTGTTCTTAGGCCTACAAAAGCGCTTCCAAGGAAGGGGGCTGGCTAGCAACAGCTTTCAGTGCTGGCACTTTTCATCTCTGAGCAATTGCTCGACGTTTGCAATTTCTCAGCTCTTGTCTACGAGACGGAAAGAGAATGACCGTGACGTTTGGTGGGTAGAGAAGCGCAAAGCCCCAGTGTTGCTGCGCCTGTGAAAGCGCTTCCAAGGAAGGGTGCTGGCTAGCAACAGCTTTCAGTGCTGGCACTTTTCATCTCTGAGCAATTGCTCGACGTTTGCAATCTCTCAGCTCGTGTCTACGAGACGGAAAGAGAATGACCGTGACGTTTGGTGGGTAGAGAAGCGCAAAGCGCCAGTGTTGCTGCGCCTGTGAAAGCGCTTCCAAGGAAGGCTGCTGGCTAGCAACAGCTTTCAGTGCTGGCACTTTTCATCTCTGAGCAATTGCTCGACGTTTGCAATTTCTCACCTGAGCTCTCTTTAGAGTGCGCGAGAGGATGAGCACAAGATTAGGTGGCTAGAGAAGCACAAAGCCCCAGAGTGCTTAGGGCTTCAAAAGCGCTTCCAAGGAAGGGTGCTGGCTAGCAACAGCTTTCAGTGCTGGCACTTTTCATCTCTGAGCAATTGCTGGACATTTGCAATTTCTCAACTCGTGTCTACGAGACGGAAAGAGAATGACCGTGACGTTTGGTGGCTAGAGAAGCGCAAAGCCCCAGTGTTGCTGCGCCTGTGAAAGCGCTTCCAAGGAAGGGTGCTGGCTAGCAACAGCTTTCAGTGCTGGCACTTTTCATCTCTGAGCAATTGCTCGACATTTGCAATTTCTCACCTGAGCTCTCCTTTGAGTGCGCGAGAGGATGAGCAGAAGATTAGGTGGCTAGAGAAGCCCAGAGCCCCAGTGTTCTTAGGCCTACAAAAGCGCTTCCAAGGAAGGCTGCTGGCTAGCAACAGCTTTCAGTGCTGGCACTTTTCATCTCTGAGCAATTGCTCAACGTTTGCAATTTCTCACCTGAGCTCTCTTTAGAGTGCGCGAGAGGATGAGCACAAGATTAGGTGGCTAGAGAAGCCCAGAGCCCCAGTGTTCTTAGGGCTACAAAAGCACTTCCAAGGAAGGGTGCTGGCTAGCAACAGCTTTCAGTGCTGGCACTTTTCATCTCTGAGCAATTGCTCGACGTTTGCAATCTCTCAGCTCGTGTCTACGAGACGGAAAGAGAATGACCGTGACGTTTGGTGGGTAGAGAAGCGCAAAGCCCCAGTGTTGCTGCGCCTGTGAAAGCGCTTCCAAGGAAGGCTGCTGGCTAGCAACAGCTTTCAGTGCTGGCACTTTTCATCTCTGAGCAATTGCTGGACGTTTGCAATTTCTCACCTGAGCTCTCTTTAGAGTGCGCGAGAGGATGAGCAGAAGATTAGGTGGCTAGAGAAGCCCAGAGCCCCACTGTTCTTAGGCCTACAAAAGCGCTTCCAAGGAAGGGTGCTGGCTAGCAACAGCTTTCAGTGCTGGCACTTTTCATCTCTGAGCAATTGCTGGACATTTGCAATTTCTCAACTCGTGTCTACGAGACGGAAAGAGAATGACCGTGACGTTTGGTGGCTAGAGAAGCGCAAAGCCCCAGTGTTGCTGCGCCTGTGAAAGCGCTTCCAAGGAAGGGTGCTGGCTAGCAACAGCTTTCAGTGCTGGCACTTTTCATCTCTGAGCAATTGCTGGACGTTTGCAATTTCTCACCTGAGCTCTCTTTAGAGTGCGCGAGAGGATGAGCAGAAGATGAGGTGGCTAGAGAAGCCCAGAGCCCCAGTGTTCTTAGGCCTACAAAAGCGCTTCCAAGGAAGGGTGCTGGCTAGCAAGAGCTTTCAGTGCTGGCACTTTTCATCTCTGAGCAATTGCTCGACGTTTGCAATCTCTCAGCTCGTGTCTACAAGACGGATGGAGAATGACCGTGACGTTTGGTGGGTAGAGAAGCGCAAAGCCCCAGTGTTGCTGCACCTGTGAAAGCGCTTCCAAGGAAGGGTGCTGGCTAGCAACAGCTTTCAGTGCTGGCACTTTTCATCTCTGAGCAATTGCTCGACGTTTGCAATTTCTCACCTGAGCTCTCCTTTGAGTGCGCGAGAGGATGAGCAGAAGATTAGGTGGCTAGAGAAGCCCAGAGCCCTACTGTTCTTAGGGCTTCAAAAGCGCTTCCAAGGAAGGGTGCTGGCTAGCAAGAGCTTTCAGTGCTGGCACTTTTCATCTCTGAGCAATTGCTGGACATTTGCAATTTCTCAGCTCGTGTCTACGAGATGGAAAGAGAATGACTGTGACGTTTGGTGGCTAGAGAAGCGCAAAGCCCCAGTGTTGCTGCGTCTGTGAAAGCGCTTCCAAGGAAGGGTGCTGGCTAGCAACAGCTTTCAGTGCTGGCACTTTTCATCTCTGAGCAATTGCTCGACGTTTGCAATTTCTCACCTGAGCTCTCTTTAGAGTGCGCGAGAGGATGAGCAGAAGATTAGGTGGCTAGAGAAGCCCAGAGCCCCACTGTTCTTAGGCCTACAAAAGCGCTTCCAAGGAAGGGGGCTGGCTAGCAACAGCTTTCAGTGCTGGCACTTTTCATCTCTGAGCAATTGCTCGACGTTTGCAATTTCTCAGCTCTTGTCTACGAGACGGAAAGAGAATGACCGTGACGTTTGGTGGGTAGAGAAGCGCAAAGCCCCAGTGTTGCTGCGCCTGTGAAAGCGCTTCCAAGGAAGGGTGCTGGCTAGCAACAGCTTTCAGTGCTGGCACTTTTCATCTCTGAGCAATTGCTCGACGTTTGCAATTTCTCAGCTCGTGTCTACGAGACGGAAAGAGAAGGACCGTGACGTTTGGTGGGTAGAGAAGCGCAAAGCGCCAGTGTTGCTGCGCCTGTGAAAGCGCTTCCAAGGAAGGCTGCTGGCTAGCAACAGCTTTCAGTGCTGGCACTTTTCATCTCTGAGCAATTGCTCGACGTTTGCAATTTCTCACCTGAGCTCTCTTTAGAGTGCGCGAGAGGATGAGCACAAGATTAGGTGGCTAGAGAAGCGCAAAGCCCCAGAGTGCTTAGGGCTTCAAAAGCGCTTCCAAGGAAGGGTGCTGGCTAGCAACAGCTTTCAGTGCTGGCACTTTTCATCTCTGAGCAATTGCTGGACATTTGCAATTTCTCAACTCGTGTCTACGAGACGGAAAGAGAATGACCGTGACGTTTGGTGGCTAGAGAAGCGCAAAGCCCCAGTGTTGCTGCGCCTGTGAAAGCGCTTCCAAGGAAGGGTGCTGGCTAGCAACAGCTTTCAGTGCTGGCACTTTTCATCTCTGAGCAATTGCTCGACATTTGCAATTTCTCACCTGAGCTCTCCTTTGAGTGCGCGAGAGGATGAGCAGAAGATGAGGTGGCTAGAGAAGCCCAGAGCCCCAGTGTTCTTAGGCCTACAAAAGCGCTTCCAAGGAAGGCTGCTGGCTAGCAAGAGCTTTCAGTGCTGGCACTTTTCATCTCTGAGCAATTGCTCGACGTTTGCAATCTCTCAGCTCGTGTCTACGAGACGGAAAGAGAATGACCGTGACGTTTGGTGGGTAGAGAAGCGCAAAGCCCCAGTGTTGCTGCGCCTGTGAAAGCGCTTCCAAGGAAGGGTGCTGGCTAGCAACAGCTTTCAGTGCTGGCACTTTTCATCTCTGAGCAATTGCTCGACGTTTGCAATTTCTCACCTGAGCTCTCTTTAGAGTGCGCGAGAGGATGAGCAGAAGATGAGGTGGCTAGAGAAGCCCAGAGCCCCAGTGTTCTTAGGCCTACAAAAGCACTTCCAAGGAAGGGTGCTGGCTAGCAACAGCTTTCAGTGCTGGCACTTTTCATCTCTGAGCAATTGCTCGACGTTTGCAATCTCTCAGCTCGTGTCTACGAGACGGATGGAGAATGACCGTGACGTTTGGTGGGTAGAGAAGCGCAAAGCCCCAGTGTTGCTGCACCTGTGAAAGCGCTTCCAAGGAAGGGTGCTGGCTAGCAACAGCTTTCAGTGCTGGCACTTTTCATCTCTGAGCAATTGCTCGACGTTTGCAATTTCTCACCTGAGCTCTCTTTAGAGTGCGCGAGAGGATGAGCAGAAGATTAGGTGGCTAGAGAAGCCCAGAGCCCCAGTGTTCTTAGGCCTACAAAAGCACTTCCAAGGAAGGGTGCTGGCTAGCAACAGCTTTCAGTGCTGGCACTTTTCATCTCTGAGCAATTGCTGGACATTTGCAATTTCTCAGCTCGTGTCTACGACACGGAAAGAGAATGACCGTGACGTTTGGTGGGTAGAGAAGCGCAAAGCCCCAGTGTTGCTGCACCTGTGAAAGCGCTTCCAAGGAAGGCTGCTGGCTAGCAACAGCTTTCAGTGCTGGCACTTTTCATCTCTGAGCAATTGCTCGACGTTTGCAATTTCTCACCTGAGCTCTCTTTAGAGTGCACGAGAGGATGAGCAGAAGATTAGGTGGCTAGAGAAGCCCAGAGCCCTACTGTTCTTAGGGCTTCAAAAGCGCTTCCAAGGAAGGGTGCTGGCTAGCAAGAGCTTTCAGTGCTGGCACTTTTCATCTCTGAGCAATTGCTGGACATTTGCAATTTCTCAGCTCGTGTCTAGGAGACGGAAAGAGAATGACTGTGACGTTTGGTGGCTAGAGAAGCGCAAAGCCCCAGTGTTGCTGCGTCTGTGAAAGCGCTTCCAAGGAAGGGTGCTGGCTAGCAACAGCTTTCAGTGCTGGCACTTTTCATCTCTGAGCAATTGCTGGACGTTTGCAATTTCTCACCTGAGCTCTCTTTAGAGTGCGCGAGAGGATGAGCAGAAGATTAGGTGGCTAGAGAAGCCCAGAGCCCCACTGTTCTTAGGCCTACAAAAGCGCTTCCAAGGAAGGGGGCTGGCTAGCAACAGCTTTCAGTGCTGGCACTTTTCATCTCTGAGCAATTGCTCGACGTTTGCAATTTCTCAGCTCTTGTCTACGAGACGGAAAGAGAATGACCGTGACGTTTGGTGGGTAGAGAAGCGCAAAGCCCCAGTGTTGCTGCGCCTGTGAAAGCGCTTCCAAGGAAGGGTGCTGGCTAGCAACAGCTTTCAGTGCTGGCACTTTTCATCTCTGAGCAATTGCTCGACGTTTGCAATTTCTCAGCTCGTGTCTACGAGACGGAAAGAGAATGACCGTGACGTTTGGTGGGTAGAGAAGCGCAAAGCGCCAGTGTTGCTGCGCCTGTGAAAGCGCTTCCAAGGAAGGCTGCTGGCTAGCAACAGCTTTCAGTGCTGGCACTTTTCATCTCTGAGCAATTGCTCGACGTTTGCAATTTCTCACCTGAGCTCTCTTTAGAGTGCGCGAGAGGATGAGCACAAGATTAGGTGGCTAGAGAAGCGCAAAGCCCCAGAGTGCTTAGGGCTTCAAAAGCGCTTCCAAGGAAGGGTGCTGGCTAGCAACAGCTTTCAGTGCTGGCACTTTTCATCTCTGAGCAATTGCTCGACGTTTGCAATTTCTCAACTCGTGTCTACGAGACGGAAAGAGAATGACCGTGACGTTTGGTGGCTAGAGAAGCGCAAAGCCCCAGTGTTGCTGCGCCTGTGAAAGCGCTTCCAAGGAAGGGTGCTGGCTAGCAACAGCTTTCAGTGCTGGCACTTTTCATCTCTGAGCAATTGCTCGACATTTGCAATTTCTCACCTGAGCTCTCCTTTGAGTGCGCGAGAGGATGAGCAGAAGATTAGGTGGCTAGAGAAGCCCAGAGCCCCAGTGTTCTTAGGGCTTCAAAAGCGCTTCCAAGGAAGGCTGCTGGCTAGCAACAGCTTTCAGTGCTGGCACTTTTCATCTCTGAGCAATTGCTCAACGTTTGCAATTTCTCACCTGAGCTCTCTTTAGAGTGCGCGAGAGGATGAGCACAAGATTAGGTGGCTAGAGAAGCCCAGAGCCCCAGTGTTCTTAGGGCTACAAAAGCACTTCCAAGGAAGGGTGCTGGCTAGCAACAGCTTTCAGTGCTGGCACTTTTCATCTCTGAGCAATTGTTCGACGTTTGCAATCTCTCAGCTCGTGTCTACGAGACGGAAAGAGAATGACCGTGACGTTTGGTGGGTAGAGAAGCGCAAAGCCCCAGTGTTGCTGCGCCTGTGAAAGCGCTTCCAAGGAAGGCTGCTGGCTAGCAACAGCTTTCAGTGCTGGCACTTTTCATCTCTGAGCAATTGCTCGACGTTTGCAATTTCTCACCTGAGCTCTCTTTAGAGTGCGCGAGAGGATGAGCACAAGATTAGGTGGCTAGAGAAGCGCAAAGCCCCAGAGTGCTTAGGGCTTCAAAAGCGCTTCCAAGGAAGGGTGCTGGCTAGCAACAGCTTTCAGTGCTGGCACTTTTCATCTCTGAGCAATTGCTGGACATTTGCAATTTCTCAACTCGTGTCTACGAGACGGAAAGAGAATGACCGTGACGTTTGGTGGCTAGAGAAGCGCAAAGCCCCAGTGTTGCTGCGCCTGTGAAAGCGCTTCCAAGGAAGGGTGCTGGCTAGCAACAGCTTTCAGTGCTGGCACTTTTCATCTCTGAGCAATTGCTCGACATTTGCAATTTCTCACCTGAGCTCTCCTTTGAGTGCGCGAGAGGATGAGCAGAAGATTAGGTGGCTAGAGAAGCCCAGAGCCCCAGTGTTCTTAGGGCTTCAAAAGCGCTTCCAAGGAAGGCTGCTGGCTAGCAACAGCTTTCAGTGCTGGCACTTTTCATCTCTGAGCAATTGCTCAACGTTTGCAATTTCTCACCTGAGCTCTCTTTAGAGTGCGCGAGAGGATGAGCACAAGATTAGGTGGCTAGAGAAGCCCAGAGCCCCAGTGTTCTTAGGGCTACAAAAGCGCTTGCAAGGAAGGGTGCTGGCTAGCAACAGCTTTCAGTGCTGGCACTTTTCATCTCTGAGCAATTGTTCGACGTTTGCAATCTCTCAGCTCGTGTCTACGAGACGGAAAGAGAATGACCGTGACGTTTGGTGGGTAGAGAAGCGCAAAGCCCCAGTGTTGCTGCACCTGTGAAAGCGCTTCCAAGGAAGGGTGCTGGCTAGCAACAGCTTTCAGTGCTGGCACTTTTCATCTCTGAGCAATTGCTGGACGTTTGCAATTTCTCACCTGAGCTCTCTTTAGAGTGCGCGAGAGGATGAGCACAAGATTAGGTGGCTAGAGAAGCCCAGAGCCCCACTGTTCTTAGGCCTACAAAAGCGCTTCCAAGGAAGGGTGCTGGCTAGCAACAGCTTTCAGTGCTGGCACTTTTCATCTCTGAGCAATTGCTGGACATTTGCAATTTCTCAACTCGTGTCTACGAGACGGAAAGAGAATGACCGTGACGTTTGGTGGGTAGAGAAGCGCAAAGCCCCAGTGTTGCTGCGCCTGTGAAAGCGCTTCCAAGGAAGGGGGCTGGCTAGCAACAGCTTTCAGTGCTGGCACTTTTCATCTCTGAGCAATTGCTCGACGTTTGCAATTTCTCACCTGAGCTCTCTTTAGAGTGCGCGAGAAGATGAGCAGAAGATGAGGTGGCTAGAGAAGCCCAGAGCCCCAGTGTTCTTAGGCCTACAAAAGCGCTTGCAAGGAAGGGTGCTGGCTAGCAAGAGCTTTCAGTGCTGGCACTTTTCATCTCTGAGCAATTGCTCGACGTTTGCAATCTCTCAGCTCGTGTCTACAAGACGGATGGAGAATGACCGTGACGTTTGGTGGGTAGAGAAGCGCAAAGCCCCAGTGTTGCTGCACCTGTGAAAGCGCTTCCAAGGAAGGGTGCTGGCTAGCAACAGCTTTCAGTGCTGGCACTTTTCATCTCTGAGCAATTGCTCGACGTTTGCAATTTCTCACCTGAGCTCTCTTTAGAGTGCACGAGAGGATGAGCAGAAGATTAGGTGGCTAGAGAAGCCCAGAGCCCTACTGTTCTTAGGGCTTCAAAAGCGCTTCCAAGGAAGGGTGCTGGCTAGCAAGAGCTTTCAGTGCTGGCACTTTTCATCTCTGAGCAATTGCTGGACATTTGCAATTTCTCAGCTCGTGTCTACGAGACGGAAAGAGAATGACTGTGACGTTTGGTGGCTAGAGAAGCGCAAAGCCCCAGTGTTGCTGCACCTGTGAAAGCGCTTCCAAGGAAGGGTGCTGGCTAGCAACAGCTTTCAGTGCTGGCACTTTTCATCTCTGAGCAATTGCTCGACGTTTGCAATTTCTCACCTGAGCTCTCTTTAGAGTGCGCGAGAGGATGAGCAGAAGATTAGGTGGCTAGAGAAGCCCAGAGCCCCACTGTTCTTAGGCCTACAAAAGCGCTTCCAAGGAAGGGGGCTGGCTAGCAACAGCTTTCAGTGCTGGCACTTTTCATCTCTGAGCAATTGCTCGACGTTTGCAATTTCTCAGCTCTTGTCTACGAGACGGAAAGAGAATGACCGTGACGTTTGGTGGGTAGAGAAGCGCAAAGCCCCAGTGTTGCTGCGCCTGTGAAAGCGCTTCCAAGGAAGGGTGCTGGCTAGCAACAGCTTTCAGTGCTGGCACTTTTCATCTCTGAGCAATTGCTCGACGTTTGCAATTTCTCAGCTCGTGTCTACGAGACGGAAAGAGAATGACCGTGACGTTTGGTGGGTAGAGAAGCGCAAAGCGCCAGTGTTGCTGCGCCTGTGAAAGCGCTTCCAAGGAAGGCTGCTGGCTAGCAACAGCTTTCAGTGCTGGCACTTTTCATCTCTGAGCAATTGCTCGACGTTTGCAATTTCTCACCTGAGCTCTCTTTAGAGTGCGCGAGAGGATGAGCACAAGATTAGGTGGCTAGAGAAGCACAAAGCCCCAGAGTGCTTAGGGCTTCAAAAGCGCTTCCAAGGAAGGGTGCTGGCTAGCAACAGCTTTCAGTGCTGGCACTTTTCATCTCTGAGCAATTGCTGGACATTTGCAATTTCTCAACTCGTGTCTACGAGACGGAAAGAGAATGACCGTGACGTTTGGTGGCTAGAGAAGCGCAAAGCCCCAGTGTTGCTGCGCCTGTGAAAGCGCTTCCAAGGAAGGGTGCTGGCTAGCAACAGCTTTCAGTGCTGGCACTTTTCATCTCTGAGCAATTGCTCGACATTTGCAATTTCTCACCTGAGCTCTCCTTTGAGTGCGCGAGAGGATGAGCAGAAGATTAGGTGGCTAGAGAAGCCCAGAGCCCCAGTGTTCTTAGGCCTACAAAAGCGCTTCCAAGGAAGGCTGCTGGCTAGCAACAGCTTTCAGTGCTGGCACTTTTCATCTCTGAGCAATTGCTCAACGTTTGCAATTTCTCACCTGAGCTCTCTTTAGAGTGCGCGAGAGGATGAGCACAAGATTAGGTGGCTAGAGAAGCCCAGAGCCCCACTGTTCTTAGGCCTACAAAAGCACTTCCAAGGAAGGGTGCTGGCTAGCAACAGCTTTCAGTGCTGGCACTTTTCATCTCTGAGCAATTGCTCGACGTTTGCAATCTCTCAGCTCGTGTCTAGGAGACGGAAAGAGAATGACCGTGACGTTTGGTGGCTAGAGAAGCGCAAAGCCCCAGTGTTGCTGCACCTGTGAAAGCGCTTCCAAGGAAGGGTGCTGGCTAGCAACAGCTTTCAGTGCTGGCACTTTTCATCTCTGAGCAATTGCTGGACGTTTGCAATTTCTCACCTGAGCTCTCTTTAGAGTGCGCGAGAGGATGAGCAGAAGATTAGGTGGCTAGAGAAGCCCAGAGCCCCACTGTTCTTAGGCCTACAAAAGCGCTTCCAAGGAAGGGTGCTGGCTAGCAAGAGCTTTCAGTGCTGGCACTTTTCATCTCTGAGCAATTGCTGGACATTTGCAATTTCTCAACTCGTGTCTACGAGACGGAAAGAGAATGACCGTGACGTTTGGTGGGTAGAGAAGCGCAAAGCCCCAGTGTTGCTGCGCCTGTGAAAGCGCTTCCAAGGAAGGGGGCTGGCTAGCAACAGCTTTCAGTGCTGGCACTTTTCATCTCTGAGCAATTGCTCGACGTTTGCAATTTCTCACCTGAGCTCTCTTTAGAGTGCGCGAGAAGATGAGCAGAAGATTAGGTGGCTAGAGAAGCCCAGAGCCCCAGTGTTCTTAGGCCTACAAAAGCGCTTGCAAGGAAGGGTGCTGGCTAGCAACAGCTTTCAGTGCTGGCACTTTTCATCTCTGAGCAATTGCTCGACGTTTGCAATCTCTCAGCTCGTGTCTACAAGACGGATGGAGAATGACCGTGACGTTTGGTGGGTAGAGAAGCGCAAAGCCCCAGTGTTGCTGCGCCTGTGAAAGCGCTTCCAAGGAAGGGTGCTGGCTAGCAACAGCTTTCAGTGCTGGCACTTTTCATCTCTGAGCAATTGCTCGACGTTTGCAATTTCTCACCTGAGCTCTCTTTAGAGTGCGCGAGAGGATGAGCACAAGATTAGGTGGCTAGAGAAGCCCAGAGCCCCAGTGTTCTTAGGCCTACAAAAGCACTTCCAAGGAAGGGTGCTGGCTAGCAACAGCTTTCAGTGCTGGCACTTTTCATCTCTGAGCAATTGCTCGACGTTTGCAATCTCTCAGCTCGTGTCTACGAGACGGAAAGAGAATGACCGTGACGTTTGGTGGGTAGAGAAGCGCAAAGCCCCAGTGTTGCTGCACCTGTGAAAGCGCTTCCAAGGAAGGGGGCTGGCTAGCAACAGCTTTCAGTGCTGGCACTTTTCATCTCTGAGCAATTGCTCGACGTTTGCAATTTCTCACCTGAGCTCTCCTTTGAGTGCGCGAGAGGATGAGCAGAAGATTAGGTGGCTAGAGAAGCCCAGAGCCCCAGTGTTCTTAGGCCTACAAAAGCGCTTCCAAGGAAGGGTGCTGGCTAGCAACAGCTTTCAGTGCTGCCACTTTTCATCTCTGAGCAATTGCTCGATGTTTGCAATTTCTCAGCTCGTGTCTACGAGACGGAAAGAGAATGACTGTGACGTTTGGTGGCTAGAGAAGCGCAAAGCCCCAGTGTTACTGCGCCTGTGAAAGCGCTTCCAAGGAAGGGTGCTGGCTAGCAACAGCTTTCAGTGCTGGCACTTTTCATCTCTGAGCAATTGCTGGACGTTTGCAATTTCTCACCTGAGCTCTCTTTAGAGTGCGCGAGAGGATGAGCAGAAGATTAGGTGGCTAGAGAAGCCCAGAGCCCCACTGTTCTTAGGCCTACAAAAGCGCTTCCAAGGAAGGGTGCTGGCTAGCAAGAGCTTTCAGTGCTGGCACTTTTCATCTCTGAGCAATTGCTGGACATTTGCAATTTCTCAACTCGTGTCTACGAGACGGAAAGAGAATGACCGTGACGTTTGGTGGCTAGAGAAGCGCAAAGCCCCAGTGTTGCTGCGCCTGTGAAAGCGCTTCCAAGGAAGGGGGCTGGCTAGCAACAGCTTTCAGTGCTGGCACTTTTCATCTCTGAGCAATTGCTCGACGTTTGCAATTTCTCACCTGAGCTCTCTTTAGAGTGCGCGAGAAGATGAGCAGAAGATGAGGTGGCTAGAGAAGCCCAGAGCCCCAGTGTTCTTAGGCCTACAAAAGCGCTTGCAAGGAAGGGTGCTGGCTAGCAAGAGCTTTCAGTGCTGGCACTTTTCATCTCTGAGCAATTGCTCGACGTTTGCAATCTCTCAGCTCGTGTCTACAAGACGGATGGAGAATGACCGTGACGTTTGGTGGGTAGAGAAGCGCAAAGCCCCAGTGTTGCTGCACCTGTGAAAGCGCTTCCAAGGAAGGGTGCTGGCTAGCAACAGCTTTCAGTGCTGGCACTTTTCATCTCTGAGCAATTGCTCGACGTTTGCAATTTCTCACCTGAGCTCTCTTTAGAGTGCACGAGAGGATGAGCAGAAGATTAGGTGGCTAGAGAAGCCCAGAGCCCTACTGTTCTTAGGGCTTCAAAAGCGCTTCCAAGGAAGGGTGCTGGCTAGCAAGAGCTTTCAGTGCTGGCACTTTTCATCTCTGAGCAATTGCTGGACATTTGCAATTTCTCAGCTCGTGTCTACGAGACGGAAAGAGAATGACTGTGACGTTTGGTGGCTAGAGAAGCGCAAAGCCCCAGTGTTGCTGCACCTGTGAAAGCGCTTCCAAGGAAGGGTGCTGGCTAGCAAGAGCTTTCAGTGCTGGCACTTTTCATCTCTGAGCAATTGCTCGACGTTTGCAATTTCTCACCTGAGCTCTCTTTAGAGTGCGCGAGAGGATGAGCAGAAGATTAGGTGGCTAGAGAAGCCCAGAGCCCCACTGTTCTTAGGCCTACAAAAGCGCTTCCAAGGAAGGGGGCTGGCTAGCAACAGCTTTCAGTGCTGGCACTTTTCATCTCTGAGCAATTGCTCGACGTTTGCAATTTCTCAGCTCTTGTCTACGAGACGGAAAGAGAATGACCGTGACGTTTGGTGGGTAGAGAAGCGCAAAGCCCCAGTGTTGCTGCGCCTGTGAAAGCGCTTCCAAGGAAGGGTGCTGGCTAGCAACAGCTTTCAGTGCTGGCACTTTTCATCTCTGAGCAATTGCTCGACGTTTGCAATTTCTCAGCTCGTGTCTACGAGACGGAAAGAGAATGACCGTGACGTTTGGTGGGTAGAGAAGCGCAAAGCGCCAGTGTTGCTGCGCCTGTGAAAGCGCTTCCAAGGAAGGCTGCTGGCTAGCAACAGCTTTCAGTGCTGGCACTTTTCATCTCTGAGCAATTGCTCGACGTTTGCAATTTCTCACCTGAGCTCTCTTTAGAGTGCGCGAGAGGATGAGCACAAGATTAGGTGGCTAGAGAAGCACAAAGCCCCAGAGTGCTTAGGGCTTCAAAAGCGCTTCCAAGGAAGGGTGCTGGCTAGCAACAGCTTTCAGTGCTGGCACTTTTCATCTCTGAGCAATTGCTGGACATTTGCAATTTCTCAACTCGTGTCTACGAGACGGAAAGAGAATGACCGTGACGTTTGGTGGCTAGAGAAGCGCAAAGCCCCAGTGTTGCTGCGCCTGTGAAAGCGCTTCCAAGGAAGGGTGCTGGCTAGCAACAGCTTTCAGTGCTGGCACTTTTCATCTCTGAGCAATTGCTCGACATTTGCAATTTCTCACCTGAGCTCTCCTTTGAGTGCGCGAGAGGATGAGCAGAAGATTAGGTGGCTAGAGAAGCCCAGAGCCCCAGTGTTCTTAGGCCTACAAAAGCGCTTCCAAGGAAGGCTGCTGGCTAGCAACAGCTTTCAGTGCTGGCACTTTTCATCTCTGAGCAATTGCTCAACGTTTGCAATTTCTCACCTGAGCTCTCTTTAGAGTGCGCGAGAGGATGAGCACAAGATTAGGTGGCTAGAGAAGCCCAGAGCCCCAGAGTTCTTAGGCCTACAAAAGCACTTCCAAGGAAGGGTGCTGGCTAGCAACAGCTTTCAGTGCTGGCACTTTTCATCTCTGAGCAATTGCTCGACGTTTGCAATCTCTCAGCTCGTGTCTAGGAGACGGAAAGAGAATGACCGTGACGTTTGGTGGCTAGAGAAGCGCAAAGCCCCAGTGTTGCTGCACCTGTGAAAGCGCTTCCAAGGAAGGGTGCTGGCTAGCAACAGCTTTCAGTGCTGGCACTTTTCATCTCTGAGCAATTGCTCGACGTTTGCAATTTCTCACCTGAGCTCTCTTTAGAGTGCGCGAGAGGATGAGCAGAAGATTAGGTGGCTAGAGAAGCCCAGAGCCCCACTGTTCTTAGGCCTACAAAAGCGCTTCCAAGGAAGGGTGCTGGCTAGCAACAGCTTTCAGTGCTGGCACTTTTCATCTCTGAGCAATTGCTGGACATTTGCAATTTCTCAACTCGTGTCTACGAGACGGAAAGAGAATGACCGTGACGTTTGGTGGGTAGAGAAGCGCAAAGCCCCAGTGTTGCTGCGCCTGTGAAAGCGCTTCCAAGGAAGGGGGCTGGCTAGCAACAGCTTTCAGTGCTGGCACTTTTCATCTCTGAGCAATTGCTCGACGTTTGCAATTTCTCACCTGAGCTCTCTTTAGAGTGCGCGAGAAGATGAGCAGAAGATGAGGTGGCTAGAGAAGCCCAGAGCCCCAGTGTTCTTAGGCCTACAAAAGCGCTTGCAAGGAAGGGTGCTGGCTAGCAAGAGCTTTCAGTGCTGGCACTTTTCATCTCTGAGCAATTGCTCGACGTTTGCAATCTCTCAGCTCGTGTCTACAAGACGGATGGAGAATGACCGTGACGTTTGGTGGGTAGAGAAGCACAAAGCCCCAGTGTTGCTGCGCCTGTGAAAGCGCTTCCAAGGAAGGGTGCTGGCTAGCAACAGCTTTCAGTGCTGGCACTTTTCATCTCTGAGCAATTGCTCGACGTTTGCAATTTCTCACCTGAGCTCTCTTTAGAGTGCGCGAGAGGATGAGCACAAGATTAGGTGGCTAGAGAAGCCCAGAGCCCCAGTGTTCTTAGGCCTACAAAAGCACTTCCAAGGAAGGGTGCTGGCTAGCAACAGCTTTCAGTGCTGGCACTTTTCATCTCTGAGCAATTGCTCGACGTTTGCAATCTCTCAGCTCGTGTCTACGAGACGGAAAGAGAATGACCGTGACGTTTGGTGGGTAGAGAAGCGCAAAGCCCCAGTGTTGCTGCACCTGTGAAAGCGCTTCCAAGGAAGGGTGCTGGCTAGCAACAGCTTTCAGTGCTGGCACTTTTCATCTCTGAGCAATTGCTCGACGTTTGCAATTTCTCACCTGAGCTCTCCTTTGAGTGCGCGAGAGGATGAGCAGAAGATTAGGTGGCTAGAGAAGCCCAGAGCCCCAGTGTTCTTAGGCCTACAAAAGCGCTTCCAAGGAAGGGTGCTGGCTAGCAACAGCTTTCAGTGCTGCCACTTTTCATCTCTGAGCAATTGCTCGATGTTTGCAATTTCTCAGCTCGTGTCTACGAGACGGAAAGAGAATGACTGTGACGTTTGGTGGCTAGAGAAGCGCAAAGCCCCAGTGTTACTGCGCCTGTGAAAGCGCTTCCAAGGAAGGGTGCTGGCTAGCAACAGCTTTCAGTGCTGGCACTTTTCATCTCTGAGCAATTGCTGGACGTTTGCAATTTCTCACCTGAGCTCTCTTTAGAGTGCGCGAGAGGATGAGCAGAAGATTAGGTGGCTAGAGAAGCCCAGAGCCCCACTGTTCTTAGGCCTACAAAAGCGCTTCCAAGGAAGGGTGCTGGCTAGCAACAGCTTTCAGTGCTGGCACTTTTCATCTCTGAGCAATTGCTGGACATTTGCAATTTCTCAACTCGTGTCTACGAGACGGAAAGAGAATGACCGTGACGTTTGGTGGCTAGAGAAGCGCAAAGCCCCAGTGTTGCTGCGCCTGTGAAAGCGCTTCCAAGGAAGGGGGCTGGCTAGCAACAGCTTTCAGTGCTGGCACTTTTCATCTCTGAGCAATTGCTCGACGTTTGCAATTTCTCACCTGAGCTCTCTTTAGAGTGCGCGAGAAGATGAGCAGAAGATGAGGTGGCTAGAGAAGCCCAGAGCCCCAGTGTTCTTAGGCCTACAAAAGCGCTTGCAAGGAAGGGTGCTGGCTAGCAAGAGCTTTCAGTGCTGGCACTTTTCATCTCTGAGCAATTGCTCGACGTTTGCAATCTCTCAGCTCGTGTCTACAAGACGGATGGAGAATGACCGTGACGTTTGGTGGGTAGAGAAGCGCAAAGCCCCAGTGTTGCTGCACCTGTGAAAGCGCTTCCAAGGAAGGGTGCTGGCTAGCAACAGCTTTCAGTGCTGGCACTTTTCATCTCTGAGCAATTGCTCGACGTTTGCAATTTCTCACCTGAGCTCTCTTTAGAGTGCACGAGAGGATGAGCAGAAGATTAGGTGGCTAGAGAAGCCCAGAGCCCTACTGTTCTTAGGGCTTCAAAAGCGCTTCCAAGGAAGGGTGCTGGCTAGCAAGAGCTTTCAGTGCTGGCACTTTTCATCTCTGAGCAATTGCTGGACATTTGCAATTTCTCAGCTCGTGTCTACGAGACGGAAAGAGAATGACTGTGACGTTTGGTGGCTAGAGAAGCGCAAAGCCCCAGTGTTGCTGCACCTGTGAAAGCGCTTCCAAGGAAGGGTGCTGGCTAGCAACAGCTTTCAGTGCTGGCACTTTTCATCTCTGAGCAATTGCTCGACGTTTGCAATTTCTCACCTGAGCTCTCTTTAGAGTGCGCGAGAGGATGAGCAGAAGATTAGGTGGCTAGAGAAGCCCAGAGCCCCAGTGTTCTTAGGCCTACAAAAGCGCTTCCAAGGAAGGGGGCTGGCTAGCAACAGCTTTCAGTGCTGGCACTTTTCATCTCTGAGCAATTGCTCGACGTTTGCAATTTCTCAGCTCTTGTCTACGAGACGGAAAGAGAATGACCGTGACGTTTGGTGGGTAGAGAAGCGCAAAGCCCCAGTGTTGCTGCGCCTGTGAAAGCGCTTCCAAGGAAGGGTGCTGGCTAGCAACAGCTTTCAGTGCTGGCACTTTTCATCTCTGAGCAATTGCTCGACGTTTGCAATTTCTCAGCTCGTGTCTACGAGACGGAAAGAGAATGACCGTGACGTTTGGTGGGTAGAGAAGCGCAAAGCGCCAGTGTTGCTGCGCCTGTGAAAGCGCTTCCAAGGAAGGCTGCTGGCTAGCAACAGCTTTCAGTGCTGGCACTTTTCATCTCTGAGCAATTGCTCGACGTTTGCAATTTCTCACCTGAGCTCTCTTTAGAGTGCGCGAGAGGATGAGCAGAAGATTAGGTGGCTAGAGAAGCACAAAGCCCCAGAGTGCTTAGGGCTTCAAAAGCGCTTCCAAGGAAGGGTGCTGGCTAGCAACAGCTTTCAGTGCTGGCACTTTTCATCTCTGAGCAATTGCTGGACATTTGCAATTTCTCAACTCGTGTCTACGAGACGGAAAGAGAATGACCGTGACGTTTGGTGGCTAGAGAAGCGCAAAGCCCCAGTGTTGCTGCGCCTGTGAAAGCGCTTCCAAGGAAGGGTGCTGGCTAGCAACAGCTTTCAGTGCTGGCACTTTTCATCTCTGAGCAATTGCTCGACATTTGCAATTTCTCACCTGAGCTCTCCTTTGAGTGCGCGAGAGGATGAGCAGAAGATTAGGTGGCTAGAGAAGCCCAGAGCCCCAGTGTTCTTAGGCCTACAAAAGCGCTTCCAAGGAAGGCTGCTGGCTAGCAACAGCTTTCAGTGCTGGCACTTTTCATCTCTGAGCAATTGCTCAACGTTTGCAATTTCTCACCTGAGCTCTCTTTAGAGTGCGCGAGAGGATGAGCACAAGATTAGGTGGCTAGAGAAGCCCAGAGCCCCAGTGTTCTTAGGCCTACAAAAGCACTTCCAAGGAAGGGTGCTGGCTAGCAACAGCTTTCAGTGCTGGCACTTTTCATCTCTGAGCAATTGCTCGACGTTTGCAATCTCTCAGCTCGTGTCTAGGAGACGGAAAGAGAATGACCGTGACGTTTGGTGGCTAGAGAAGCGCAAAGCCCCAGTGTTGCTGCACCTGTGAAAGCGCTTCCAAGGAAGGCTGCTGGCTAGCAACAGCTTTCAGTGCTGGCACTTTTCATCTCTGAGCAATTGCTGGACGTTTGCAATTTCTCACCTGAGCTCTCTTTAGAGTGCGCGAGAGGATGAGCAGAAGATTAGGTGGCTAGAGAAGCCCAGAGCCCCACTGTTCTTAGGCCTACAAAAGCGCTTCCAAGGAAGGGTGCTGGCTAGCAACAGCTTTCAGTGCTGGCACTTTTCATCTCTGAGCAATTGCTGGACATTTGCAATTTCTCAACTCGTCTCTACGAGACGGAAAGAGAATGACCGTGACGTTTGGTGGGTAGAGAAGCGCAAAGCCCCAGTGTTGCTGCGCCTGTGAAAGCGCTTCCAAGGAAGGGGGCTGGCTAGCAACAGCTTTCAGTGCTGGCACTTTTCATCTCTGAGCAATTGCTCGACGTTTGCAATTTCTCACCTGAGCTCTCTTTAGAGTGCGCGAGAAGATGAGCAGAAGATGAGGTGGCTAGAGAAGCCCAGAGCCCCAGTGTTCTTAGGCCTACAAAAGCGCTTGCAAGGAAGGGTGCTGGCTAGCAAGAGCTTTCAGTGCTGGCACTTTTCATCTCTGAGCAATTGCTCGACGTTTGCAATCTCTCAGCTCGTGTCTACAAGACGGATGGAGAATGACCGTGACGTTTGGTGGGTAGAGAAGCGCAAAGCGCCAGTGTTGCTGCGCCTGTGAAAGCGCTTCCAAGGAAGGGTGCTGGCTAGCAACAGCTTTCAGTGCTGGCACTTTTCATCTCTGAGCAATTGCTCGACGTTTGCAATTTCTCACCTGAGCTCTCTTTAGAGTGCGCGAGAGGATGAGCACAAGATTAGGTGGCTAGAGAAGCCCAGAGCCCCAGTGTTCTTAGGCCTACAAAAGCACTTCCAAGGAAGGGTGCTGGCTAGCAACAGCTTTCAGTGCTGGCACTTTTCATCTCTGAGCAATTGCTCGACGTTTGCAATCTCTCAGCTCGTGTCTACGAGACGGAAAGAGAATGACCGTGACGTTTGGTGGCTAGAGAAGCGCAAAGCCCCAGTGTTGCTGCACCTGTGAAAGCGCTTCCAAGGAAGGGTGCTGGCTAGCAACAGCTTTCAGTGCTGGCACTTTTCATCTCTGAGCAATTGCTCGACGTTTGCAATTTCTCACCTGAGCTCTCCTTTGAGTGCGCGAGAGGATGAGCAGAAGATTAGGTGGCTAGAGAAGCCCAGAGCCCCAGTGTTCTTAGGCCTACAAAAGCGCTTCCAAGGAAGGGTGCTGGCTAGCAACAGCTTTCAGTGCTGGCACTTTTCATCTCTGAGCAATTGCTCGATGTTTGCAATTTCTCAGCTCGTGTCTACGAGACGGAAAGAGAATGACTGTGACGTTTGGTGGCTAGAGAAGCGCAAAGCCCCAGTGTTACTGCGCCTGTGAAAGCGCTTCCAAGGAAGGGTGCTGGCTAGCAACAGCTTTCAGTGCTGGCACTTTTCATCTCTGAGCAATTGCTCGATGTTTGCAATTTCTCACCTGAGCTCTCTTTAGAGTGCGCGAGAGGATGAGCAGAAGATTAGGTGGCTAGAGAAGCCCAGAGCCCCACTGTTCTTAGGCCTACAAAAGCGCTTCCAAGGAAGGGTGCTGGCTAGCAACAGCTTTCAGTGCTGGCACTTTTCATCTCTGAGCAATTGCTCGACGTTTGCAATTTCTCAACTCGTGTCTACGAGACGGAAAGAGAATGACCGTGACGTTTGGTGGGTAGAGAAGCGCAAAGCCCCAGTGTTGCTGCGCCTGTGAAAGCGCTTCCAAGGAAGGGGGCTGGCTAGCAACAGCTTTCAGTGCTGGCACTTTTCATCTCTGAGCAATTGCTCGACGTTTGCAATTTCTCACTTGAGCTCTCTTTAGAGTGCGCGAGAGGATGAGCAGAAGATTAGGTGGCTAGAGAAGCCCAGAGCCCCAGTGTTCTTAGGCCTACAAAAGCACTTCCAAGGAAGGGTGCTGGCTAGCAACAGCTTTCAGTGCTGGCACTTTTCATCTCTGAGCAATTGCTGGACATTTGCAATTTCTCAGCTCGTGTCTACGACACGGAAAGAGAATGACCGTGACGTTTGGTGGGTAGAGAAGCGCAAAGCCCCAGTGTTGCTGCACCTGTGAAAGCGCTTCCAAGGAAGGCTGCTGGCTAGCAACAGCTTTCAGTGCTGGCACTTTTCATCTCTGAGCAATTGCTGGACATTTGCAATTTCTCAGCTCGTGTCTAGGAGACGGAAAGAGAATGACTGTGACGTTTGGTGGCTAGAGAAGCGCAAAGCCCCAGTGTTGCTGCACCTGTGAAAGCGCTTCCAAGGAAGGGTGCTGGCTAGCAACAGCTTTCAGTGCTGGCACTTTTCATCTCTGAGCAATTGCTGGACGTTTGCAATTTCTCACCTGAGCTCTCTTTAGAGTGCGCGAGAGGATGAGCAGAAGATTAGGTGGCTAGAGAAGCCCAGAGCCCCACTGTTCTTAGGCCAACAAAAGCGCTTCCAAGGAAGGGGGCTGGCTAGCAACAGCTTTCAGTGCTGGCACTTTTCATCTCTGAGCAATTGCTCGACGTTTGCAATTTCTCAGCTCGTGTCTACGAGACGGAAAGAGAATGACCGTGACGTTTGGTGGGTAGAGAAGCGCAAAGCGCCAGTGTTGCTGCGCCTGTGAAAGCGCTTCCAAGGAAGGCTGCTGGCTAGCAACAGCTTTCAGTGCTGGCACTTTTCATCTCTGAGCAATTGCTCTACCTTTGCAATTTCTCACCTGAGCTCTCTTTAGAGTGCGCGAGAGGATGAGCACAAGATTAGGTGGCTAGAGAAGCGCAAAGCCCCAGAGTGCTTAGGGCTTCAAAAGCGCTTCCAAGGAAGGGTGCTGGCTAGCAACAGCTTTCAGTGCTGGCACTTTTCATCTCTGAGCAATTGCTGGACATTTGCAATTTCTCAACTCGTGTCTACGAGACGGAAAGAGAATGACTGTGACGTTTGGTGGCTAGAGAAGCGCAAAGCCCCAGTGTTGCTGCGCCTGTGAAAGCGCTTCCAAGGAAGGGTGCTGGCTAGCAACAGCTTTCAGTGCTGGCACTTTTCATCTCTGAGCAATTGCTCGACATTTGCAATTTCTCACCTGAGCTCTCCTTTGAGTGCGCGAGAGGATGAGCAGAAGATTAGGTGGCTAGAGAAGCCCAGAGCCCCAGTGTTCTTAGGCCTACAAAAGCGCTTCCAAGGAAGGCTGCTGGCTAGCAACAGCTTTCAGTGCTGGCACTTTTCATCTCTGAGCAATTGCTCAACGTTTGCAATTTCTCACCTGAGCTCTCTTTAGAGTGCGCGAGAGGATGAGCACAAGATTAGGTGGCTAGAGAAGCCCAGAGCCCCAGTGTTCTTAGGCCTACAAAAGCACTTCCAAGGAAGGGTGCTGGCTAGCAACAGCTTTCAGTGCTGGCACTTTTCATCTCTGAGCAATTGCTCGACGTTTGCAATCTCTCAGCTCGTGTCTAGGAGACGGAAAGAGAATGACCGTGACGTTTGGTGGCTAGAGAAGCGCAAAGCCCCAGTGTTGCTGCACCTGTGAAAGCGCTTCCAAGGAAGGCTGCTGGCTAGCAACAGCTTTCAGTGCTGGCACTTTTCATCTCTGAGCAATTGCTGGACGTTTGCAATTTCTCACCTGAGCTCTCTTTAGAGTGCGCGAGAGGATGAGCAGAAGATTAGGTGGCTAGAGAAGCCCAGAGCCCCACTGTTCTTAGGCCTACAAAAGCGCTTCCAAGGAAGGGTGCTGGCTAGCAACAGCTTTCAGTGCTGGCACTTTTCATCTCTGAGCAATTGCTGGACATTTGCAATTTCTCAACTCGTGTCTACGAGACGGAAAGAGAATGACCGTGACGTTTGGTGGGTAGAGAAGCGCAAAGCCCCAGTGTTGCTGCGCCTGTGAAAGCGCTTCCAAGGAAGGGGGCTGGCTAGCAACAGCTTTCAGTGCTGGCACTTTTCATCTCTGAGCAATTGCTCGACGTTTGCAATTTCTCACCTGAGCTCTCTTTAGAGTGCGCGAGAAGATGAGCAGAAGATGAGGTGGCTAGAGAAGCCCAGAGCCCCAGTGTTCTTAGGCCTACAAAAGCGCTTGCAAGGAAGGGTGCTGGCTAGCAAGAGCTTTCAGTGCTGGCACTTTTCATCTCTGAGCAATTGCTCGACGTTTGCAATCTCTCAGCTCGTGTCTACAAGACGGATGGAGAATGACCGTGACGTTTGGTGGGTAGAGAAGCGCAAAGCGCCAGTGTTGCTGCGCCTGTGAAAGCGCTTCCAAGGAAGGGTGCTGGCTAGCAACAGCTTTCAGTGCTGCACTTTTCATCTCTGAGCAATTGCTCGACGTTTGCAATTTCTCACCTGAGCTCTCTTTAGAGTGCGCGAGAGGATGAGCACAAGATTAGGTGGCTAGAGAAGCCCAGAGCCCCAGTGTTCTTAGGCCTACAAAAGCACTTCCAAGGAAGGGTGCTGGCTAGCAACAGCTTTCAGTGCTGGCACTTTTCATCTCTGAGCAATTGCTCGACGTTTGCAATCTCTCAGCTCGTGTCTACGAGACGGAAAGAGAATGACCGTGACGTTTGGTGGCTAGAGAAGCGCAAAGCCCCAGTGTTGCTGCACCTGTGAAAGCGCTTCCAAGGAAGGGTGCTGGCTAGCAACAGCTTTCAGTGCTGGCACTTTTCATCTCTGAGCAATTGCTCGACGTTTGCAATTTCTCACCTGAGCTCTCCTTTGAGTGCGCGAGAGGATGAGCAGAAGATTAGGTGGCTAGAGAAGCCCAGAGCCCCAGTGTTCTTAGGCCTACAAAAGCGCTTCCAAGGAAGGGTGCTGGCTAGCAACAGCTTTCAGTGCTGCCACTTTTCATCTCTGAGCAATTGCTCGATGTTTGCAATTTCTCAGCTCGTGTCTACGAGACGGAAAGAGAATGACTGTGACGTTTGGTGGCTAGAGAAGCGCAAAGCCCCAGTGTTACTGCGCCTGTGAAAGCGCTTCCAAGGAAGGGTGCTGGCTAGCAACAGCTTTCAGTGCTGGCACTTTTCATCTCTGAGCAATTGCTCGATGTTTGCAATTTCTCACCTGAGCTCTCTTTAGAGTGCGCGAGAGGATGAGCAGAAGATTAGGTGGCTAGAGAAGCCCAGAGCCCCACTGTTCTTAGGCCTACAAAAGCGCTTCCAAGGAAGGGTGCTGGCTAGCAACAGCTTTCAGTGCTGGCACTTTTCATCTCTGAGCAATTGCTCGACGTTTGCAATTTCTCAACTCGTGTCTACGAGACGGAAAGAGAATGACCGTGACGTTTGGTGGGTAGAGAAGCGCAAAGCCCCAGTGTTGCTGCGCCTGTGAAAGCGCTTCCAAGGAAGGGGGCTGGCTAGCAACAGCTTTCAGTGCTGGCACTTTTCATCTCTGAGCAATTGCTCGACGTTTGCAATTTCTCACTTGAGCTCTCTTTAGAGTGCGCGAGAGGATGAGCAGAAGATTAGGTGGCTAGAGAAGCCCAGAGCCCCAGTGTTCTTAGGCCTACAAAAGCACTTCCAAGGAAGGGTGCTGGCTAGCAACAGCTTTCAGTGCTGGCACTTTTCATCTCTGAGCAATTGCTGGACATTTGCAATTTCTCAGCTCGTGTCTACGAGACGGAAAGAGAATGACCGTGACGTTTGGTGGGTAGAGAAGCGCAAAGCCCCAGTGTTGCTGCACCTGTGAAAGCGCTTCCAAGGAAGGCTGCTGGCTAGCAACAGCTTTCAGTGCTGGCACTTTTCATCTCTGAGCAATTGCTGGACATTTGCAATTTCTCAGCTCGTGTCTAGGAGACGGAAAGAGAATGACTGTGACGTTTGGTGGCTAGAGAAGCGCAAAGCCCCAGTGTTGCTGCACCTGTGAAAGCGCTTCCAAGGAAGGGTGCTGGCTAGCAACAGCTTTCAGTGCTGGCACTTTTCATCTCTGAGCAATTGCTGGACGTTTGCAATTTCTCACCTGAGCTCTCTTTAGAGTGCGCGAGAGGATGAGCAGAAGATTAGGTGGCTAGAGAAGCCCAGAGCCCCACTGTTCTTAGGCCAACAAAAGCGCTTCCAAGGAAGGGGGCTGGCTAGCAACAGCTTTCAGTGCTGGCACTTTTCATCTCTGAGCAATTGCTCGACGTTTGCAATTTCTCAGCTCGTGTCTACGAGACGGAAAGAGAATGACCGTGACGTTTGGTGGGTAGAGAAGCGCAAAGCGCCAGTGTTGCTGCGCCTGTGAAAGCGCTTCCAAGGAAGGCTGCTGGCTAGCAACAGCTTTCAGTGCTGGCACTTTTCATCTCTGAGCAATTGCTCTACCTTTGCAATTTCTCACCTGAGCTCTCTTTAGAGTGCGCGAGAGGATGAGCACAAGATTAGGTGGCTAGAGAAGCGCAAAGCCCCAGAGTGCTTAGGGCTTCAAAAGCGCTTCCAAGGAAGGGTGCTGGCTAGCAACAGCTTTCAGTGCTGGCACTTTTCATCTCTGAGCAATTGCTCGACATTTGCAATTTCTCACCTGAGCTCTCCTTTGAGTGCGCGAGAGGATGAGCAGAAGATTAGGTGGCTAGAGAAGCCCAGAGCCCCAGTGTTCTTAGGCCTACAAAAGCGCTTCCAAGGAAGGCTGCTGGCTAGCAACAGCTTTCAGTGCTGGCACTTTTCATCTCTGAGCAATTGCTCAACGTTTGCAATTTCTCACCTGAGCTCTCTTTAGAGTGCGCGAGAGGATGAGCACAAGATTAGGTGGCTAGAGAAGCCCAGAGCCCCAGTGTTCTTAGGCCTACAAAAGCACTTCCAAGGAAGGGTGCTGGCTAGCAACAGCTTTCAGTGCTGGCACTTTTCATCTCTGAGCAATTGCTCGACGTTTGCAATCTCTCAGCTCGTGTCTAGGAGACGGAAAGAGAATGACCGTGACGTTTGGTGGCTAGAGAAGCGCAAAGCCCCAGTGTTGCTGCACCTGTGAAAGCGCTTCCAAGGAAGGCTGCTGGCTAGCAACAGCTTTCAGTGCTGGCACTTTTCATCTCTGAGCAATTGCTGGACGTTTGCAATTTCTCACCTGAGCTCTCTTTAGAGTGCGCGAGAGGATGAGCAGAAGATTAGGTGGCTAGAGAAGCCCAGAGCCCCACTGTTCTTAGGCCTACAAAAGCGCTTCCAAGGAAGGGTGCTGGCTAGCAACAGCTTTCAGTGCTGGCACTTTTCATCTCTGAGCAATTGCTGGACATTTGCAATTTCTCAACTCGTGTCTACGAGACGGAAAGAGAATGACCGTGACGTTTGGTGGGTAGAGAAGCGCAAAGCCCCAGTGTTGCTGCGCCTGTGAAAGCGCTTCCAAGGAAGGGGGCTGGCTAGCAACAGCTTTCAGTGCTGGCACTTTTCATCTCTGAGCAATTGCTCGACGTTTGCAATTTCTCACCTGAGCTCTCTTTAGAGTGCGCGAGAAGATGAGCAGAAGATGAGGTGGCTAGAGAAGCCCAGAGCCCCAGTGTTCTTAGGCCTACAAAAGCGCTTGCAAGGAAGGGTGCTGGCTAGCAAGAGCTTTCAGTGCTGGCACTTTTCATCTCTGAGCAATTGCTCGACGTTTGCAATCTCTCAGCTCGTGTCTACAAGACGGATGGAGAATGACCGTGACGTTTGGTGGGTAGAGAAGCGCAAAGCGCCAGTGTTGCTGCGCCTGTGAAAGCGCTTCCAAGGAAGGGTGCTGGCTAGCAACAGCTTTCAGTGCTGCACTTTTCATCTCTGAGCAATTGCTCGACGTTTGCAATTTCTCACCTGAGCTCTCTTTAGAGTGCGCGAGAGGATGAGCACAAGATTAGGTGGCTAGAGAAGCCCAGAGCCCCAGTGTTCTTAGGCCTACAAAAGCACTTCCAAGGAAGGGTGCTGGCTAGCAACAGCTTTCAGTGCTGGCACTTTTCATCTCTGAGCAATTGCTCGACGTTTGCAATCTCTCAGCTCGTGTCTACGAGACGGAAAGAGAATGACCGTGACGTTTGGTGGCTAGAGAAGCGCAAAGCCCCAGTGTTGCTGCACCTGTGAAAGCGCTTCCAAGGAAGGGTGCTGGCTAGCAACAGCTTTCAGTGCTGGCACTTTTCATCTCTGAGCAATTGCTCGACGTTTGCAATTTCTCACCTGAGCTCTCCTTTGAGTGCGCGAGAGGATGAGCAGAAGATTAGGTGGCTAGAGAAGCCCAGAGCCCCAGTGTTCTTAGGCCTACAAAAGCGCTTCCAAGGAAGGGTGCTGGCTAGCAACAGCTTTCAGTGCTGCCACTTTTCATCTCTGAGCAATTGCTCGATGTTTGCAATTTCTCAGCTCGTGTCTACGAGACGGAAAGAGAATGACTGTGACGTTTGGTGGCTAGAGAAGCGCAAAGCCCCAGTGTTACTGCGCCTGTGAAAGCGCTTCCAAGGAAGGGTGCTGGCTAGCAACAGCTTTCAGTGCTGGCACTTTTCATCTCTGAGCAATTGCTCGATGTTTGCAATTTCTCACCTGAGCTCTCTTTAGAGTGCGCGAGAGGATGAGCAGAAGATTAGGTGGCTAGAGAAGCCCAGAGCCCCACTGTTCTTAGGCCTACAAAAGCGCTTCCAAGGAAGGGTGCTGGCTAGCAACAGCTTTCAGTGCTGGCACTTTTCATCTCTGAGCAATTGCTCGACGTTTGCAATTTCTCAACTCGTGTCTACGAGACGGAAAGAGAATGACCGTGACGTTTGGTGGGTAGAGAAGCGCAAAGCCCCAGTGTTGCTGCGCCTGTGAAAGCGCTTCCAAGGAAGGGGGCTGGCTAGCAACAGCTTTCAGTGCTGGCACTTTTCATCTCTGAGCAATTGCTCGACGTTTGCAATTTCTCACTTGAGCTCTCTTTAGAGTGCGCGAGAGGATGAGCAGAAGATTAGGTGGCTAGAGAAGCCCAGAGCCCCAGTGTTCTTAGGCCTACAAAAGCACTTCCAAGGAAGGGTGCTGGCTAGCAACAGCTTTCAGTGCTGGCACTTTTCATCTCTGAGCAATTGCTGGACATTTGCAATTTCTCAGCTCGTGTCTACGAGACGGAAAGAGAATGACCGTGACGTTTGGTGGGTAGAGAAGCGCAAAGCCCCAGTGTTGCTGCACCTGTGAAAGCGCTTCCAAGGAAGGCTGCTGGCTAGCAACAGCTTTCAGTGCTGGCACTTTTCATCTCTGAGCAATTGCTGGACATTTGCAATTTCTCAGCTCGTGTCTAGGAGACGGAAAGAGAATGACTGTGACGTTTGGTGGCTAGAGAAGCGCAAAGCCCCAGTGTTGCTGCACCTGTGAAAGCGCTTCCAAGGAAGGGTGCTGGCTAGCAACAGCTTTCAGTGCTGGCACTTTTCATCTCTGAGCAATTGCTGGACGTTTGCAATTTCTCACCTGAGCTCTCTTTAGAGTGCGCGAGAGGATGAGCAGAAGATTAGGTGGCTAGAGAAGCCCAGAGCCCCACTGTTCTTAGGCCAACAAAAGCGCTTCCAAGGAAGGGGGCTGGCTAGCAACAGCTTTCAGTGCTGGCACTTTTCATCTCTGAGCAATTGCTCGACGTTTGCAATTTCTCAGCTCGTGTCTACGAGACGGAAAGAGAATGACCGTGACGTTTGGTGGGTAGAGAAGCGCAAAGCGCCAGTGTTGCTGCGCCTGTGAAAGCGCTTCCAAGGAAGGCTGCTGGCTAGCAACAGCTTTCAGTGCTGGCACTTTTCATCTCTGAGCAATTGCTCTACCTTTGCAATTTCTCACCTGAGCTCTCTTTAGAGTGCGCGAGAGGATGAGCACAAGATTAGGTGGCTAGAGAAGCGCAAAGCCCCAGAGTGCTTAGGGCTTCAAAAGCGCTTCCAAGGAAGGGTGCTGGCTAGCAACAGCTTTCAGTGCTGGCACTTTTCATCTCTGAGCAATTGCTGGACATTTGCAATTTCTCAACTCGTGTCTACGAGACGGAAAGAGAATGACTGTGACGTTTGGTGGCTAGAGAAGCGCAAAGCCCCAGTGTTGCTGCGCCTGTGAAAGCGCTTCCAAGGAAGGGTGCTGGCTAGCAACAGCTTTCAGTGCTGGCACTTTTCATCTCTGAGCAATTGCTCGACGTTTGCAATTTCTCACCTGAGCTCTCTTTAGAGTGCGCGAGAGGATGAGCAGAAGATGAGGTGGCTAGAGAAGCCCAGAGCCCCACTGTTCTTAGGCCTACAAAAGCGCTTCCAAGGAAGGGGGCTGGCTAGCAACAGCTTTCAGTGCTGGCACTTTTCATCTCTGAGCAATTGCTCGACATTTGCAATTTCTCAGCTCGTGTCTACGAGACGGAAAGAGAATGACCGTGACGTTTGGTGGCTAGAGAAGCGCAAAGCCCCAGTGTTGCTGCGCCTGTGAAAGCGCTTCCAAGGAAGGGTGCTGGCTAGCAAGAGCTTTCAGTGCTGGCACTTTTCATCTCTGAGCAATTGCTCGACGTTTGCAATTTCTCAGCTCGTGTCTACGAGACGGAAAGAGAATGACCGTGACGTTTGGTGGCTAGAGAAGCGCAAAGCGCCAGTGTTGCTGCGCCTGTGAAAGCGCTTCCAAGGAAGGCTGCTGGCTAGCAAGAGCTTTCAGTGCTGGCACTTTTCATCTCTGAGCAATTGCTGGACGTTTGCAATTTCTCACCTGAGCTCTCTTTAGAGTGCGCGAGAGGATGAGCACAAGATTAGGTGGCTAGAGAAGCGCAAAGCCCCAGAGTGCTTAGGGCTTCAAAAGCGCTTCCAAGGAAGGGTGCTGGCTAGCAACAGCTTTCAGTGCTGGCACTTTTCATCTCTGAGCAATTGCTGGACATTTGCAATTTCTCAACTCGTGTCTACGAGACGGAAAGAGAATGACCGTGACGTTTGGTGGCTAGAGAAGCGCAAAGCCCCAGTGTTGCTGCGCCTGTGAAAGCGCTTCCAAGGAAGGGTGCTGGCTAGCAACAGCTTTCAGTGCTGGCACTTTTCATCTCTGAGCAATTGCTGGACGTTTGCAATTTCTCACCTGAGCTCTCCTTTGAGTGCGCGAGAGGATGAGCAGAAGATTAGGTGGCTAGAGAAGCCCAGAGCCCCAGTGTTCTTAGGCCTACAAAAGCGCTTCCAAGGAAGGGTGCTGGCTAGCAACAGCTTTCAGTACTGGCACTTTTCATCTCTGAGCAATTGCTCGACGTTTGCAATCTCTCAGCTCGTGTCTACGAGACGGAAAGAGAATGACCGTGACGTTTGGTGGCTAGAGAAGCGCAAAGCCCCAGTGTTGCTGCGCCTGTGAAAGCGCTTCCAAGGAAGGGTGCTGGCTAGCAAGAGCTTTCAGTGCTGGCACTTTTCATCTCTGAGCAATTGCTGGACGTTTGCAATTTCTCACCTGAGCTCTCTTTAGAGTGCGCGAGAGGATGAGCAGAAGATTAGGTGGCTAGAGAAGCCCAGAGCCCCACTGTTCTTAGGCCTACAAAAGCGCTTCCAAGGAAGGGTGCTGGCTAGCAAGAGCTTTCAGTGCTGGCACTTTTCATCTCTGAGCAATTGCTCGACGTTTGCAATTTCTCAGCTCGTGTCTACGAGACGGAAAGAGAATGACCGTGACGTTTGGTGGCTAGAGAAGCGCAAAGCCCCAGTGTTGCTGCGCCTGTGAAAGCGCTTCCAAGGAAGGCTGCTGGCTAGCAACAGCTTTCAGTGCTGGCACTTTTCATCTCTGAGCAATTGCTCGACGTTTGCAATTTCTCACCTGAGCTCTCTTTAGAGTGCGCGAGAGGATGAGCAGAAGATTAGGTGGCTAGAGAAGCCCAGAGCCCTACTGTTCTTAGGGCTTCAAAAGCGCTTCCAAGGAAGGGTGCTGGCTAGCAAGAGCTTTCAGTGCTGGCACTTTTCATCTCTGAGCAATTGCTCGATGTTTGCAGTCTCTCAGCTCGTGTCTACGAGACGGAAAGAGAATGACCGTGACGTTTGGTGGGTAGAGAAGCGCAAAGCCCCAGTGTTGCTGCGCCTGTGAAAGCGCTTCCAAGGAAGGGTGCTGGCTAGCAACAGCTTTCAGTGCTGGCACTTTTCATCTCTGAGCAATTGCTCGACGTTTGCAATTTCTCACCTGAGCTCTCTTTAGAGTGCGCGAGAGGATGAGCAGAAGATTAGGTGGCTAGAGAAGCCCAGAGCCCCAGTGTTCTTAGGGCTACAAAAGCACTTCCAAGGAAGGGTGCTGGCTAGCAACAGCTTTCAGTGCTGGCACTTTTCATCTCTGAGCAATTGCTGGACATTTGCAATTTCTCAGCTCGTGTCTACGAGACGGAAAGAGAATGACTGTGACGTTTGGTGGCTAGAGAAGCGCAAAGCCCCAGTGTTGCTGCGCCTGTGAAAGCGCTTCCAAGGAAGGGTGCTGGCTAGCAACAGCTTTCAGTGCTGGCACTTTTCATCTCTGAGCAATTGCTGGACGTTTGCAATTTCTCACCTGAGCTCTCTTTAGAGTGCGCGAGAGGATGAGCAGAAGATTAGGTGGCTAGAGAAGCCCAGAGCCCCAGTGTTCTTAGGCCTACAAAAGCGCTTCCAAGGAAGGGTGCTGGCTAGCAACAGCTTTCAGTGCTGGCACTTTTCACCTCTGAGCAATTGCTCGACCTTTGCAATTTCTCAGCTCGTGTCTACGAGACGGAAAGAGAATGACCGTGACGTTTGGTGGGTAGAGAAGCGCAAAGCGCCAGTGTTGCTGCGCCTGTGAAAGCGCTTCCAAGGAAGGGTGCTGGCTAGCAAGAGCTTTCAGTGCTGGCACTTTTCATCTCTGAGCAATTGCTCGAACTTTGCAATTTCTCAACTCGTGTCTACGAGACGGAAAGAGAAGGACCGTGACGTTTGGTGGGTAGAGAAGCGCAAAGCCCCAGTGTTGCTGCGCCTGTGAAAGCGCTTCCAAGGAAGGGTGCTGGCTAGCAACAGCTTTCAGTGCTGGCACTTTTCATCTCTGAGCAATTGCTGGACGTTTGCAATTTCTCACCTGAGCTCTCTTTAGAGTGCGCGAGAGGATGAGCACAAGATTAGGTGGCTAGAGAAGCGCAAAGCCCCAGAGTTCTTAGGCCTACAAAAGCACTTCCAAGGAAGGGTGCTGGCTAGCAACAGCTTTCAGTGCTGGCACTTTTCATCTCTGAGCAATTGCTGGACATTTGCAATTTCTCAACTCGTGTCTACGAGACGGAAAGAGAATGACCGTGACGTTTGGTGGGTAGAGAAGCGCAAAGCCCCAGTGTTGCTGCGCCTGTGAAAGCGCTTCCAAGGAAGGGTGCTGGCTAGCAAGAGCTTTCAGTGCTGGCACTTTTCATCTCTGAGCAATTGCTCGACGTTTGCAATTTCTCACCTGAGCTCTCTTTAGAGTGCGCGAGAGGATGAGCAGAAGATTAGGTGGCTAGAGAAGCCCAGAGCCCTACTGTTCTTAGGGCTTCAAAAGCGCTTCCAAGGAAGGGTGCTGGCTAGCAAGAGCTTTCAGTGCTGGCACTTTTCATCTCTGAGCAATTGCTTGACGTTTGCAGTCTCTCAGCTCGTGTCTACGAGACGGAAAGAGAATGACCGTGACGTTTGGTGGGTAGAGAAGCGCAAAGCCCCAGTGTTGCTGCGCCTGTGAAAGCGCTTCCAAGGAAGGGTGCTGGCTAGCAACAGCTTTCAGTGCTGGCACTTTTCATCTCTGAGCAATTGCTGGACATTTGCAATTTCTCACCTGAGCTCTCTTTAGAGTGCGCGAGAGGATGAGCAGAAGATTAGGTGGCTAGAGAAGCCCAGAGCCCCACTGTTCTTAGGCCTACAAAAGCGCTTCCAAGGAAGGGGGCTGGCTAGCAACAGCTTTCAGTGCTGGCACTTTTCATCTCTGAGCAATTGCTGGACATTTGCAATTTCTCAGCTCGTGTCTACGAGACGGAAAGAGAATGACCGTGACGTTTGGTGGGTAGAGAAGCGCAAAGCCCCAGTGTTGCTGCGCCTGTGAAAGCGCTTCCAAGGAAGGGTGCTGGCTAGCAACAGCTTTCAGTGCTGGCACTTTTCATCTCTGAGCAATTGCTCGACGTTTGCAATTTCTCAGCTCGTGTCTACGAGATGGAAAGAGAATGACCGTGACGTTTGGTGGCTAGAGAAGCGCAAAGCCCCAGTGTTGCTGCGCCTGTGAAAGCGCTTCCAAGGAAGGGGGCTGGCTAGCAACAGCTTTCAGTGCTGGCACTTTTCATCTCTGAGCAATTGCTCGACGTTTGCAATCTCTCAGCTCGTGTCTACGAGACGGAAAGAGAATGACCGTGACGTTTGGTGGGTAGAGAAGCGCAAAGCCCCAGTGTTGCTGCGCCTGTGAAAGCGCTTCCAAGGAAGGCTGCTGGCTAGCAACAGCTTTCAGTGCTGGCACTTTTCATCTCTGAGCAATTGCTGGACATTTGCAATTTCTCACCTGAGCTCTCTTTAGAGTGCGCGAGAGGATGAGCAGAAGATTAGGTGGCTAGAGAAGCCCAGAGCCCCAGGGTTCTAAGGGCTACAAAAGCGCTTCCAAGGAAGGGGGCTGGCTAGCAACAGCTTTCAGTGCTGGCACTTTTCATCTCTGAGCAATTGCTCGACGTTTGCAATTTCTCAGCTCGTGTCTACGAGACGGAAAGAGAATGACCGTGACGTTTGGTGGCTAGAGAAGCGCAAAGCCCCAGTGTTGCTGCGCCTGTGAAAGCGCTTCCAAGGAAGGGGGCTGGCTAGCAACAGCTTTCAGTGCTGGCACTTTTCATCTCTGAGCAATTGCTCGACGTTTGCAATTTCTCACCTGAGCTCTCTTTAGAGTGCGCGAGAGGATGAGCAGAAGATGAGGTGGCTAGAGAAGCCCAGAGCCCCACTGTTCTTAGGCCTACAAAAGCGCTTCCAAGGAAGGGGGCTGGCTAGCAACAGCTTTCAGTGCTGGCACTTTTCATCTCTGAGCAATTGCTCGACGTTTGCAATTTCTCAGCTCGTGTCTACGAGACGGAAAGAGAATGACCGTGACGTTTGGTGGGTAGAGAAGCGCAAAGCCCCAGTGTTGCTGCGCCTGTGAAAGCGCTTCCAAGGAAGGGGGCTGGCTAGCAACAGCTTTCAGTGCTGGCACTTTTCATCTCTGAGCAATTGCTCGACGTTTGCAATTTCTCACCTGAGCTCTCTTTAGAGTGCGCGAGAGGATGAGCAGAAGATTAGGTGGCTAGAGAAGCCCAGAGCCCCAGTGTTCTTAGGCCTACAAAAGCACTTCCAAGGAAGGGTGCTGGCTAGCAACAGCTTTCAGTACTGGCACTTTTCATCTCTGAGCAATTGCTCGACGTTTGCAATCTCTCAGCTCATGTCTACGAGACGGAAAGAGAATGACCGTGACGTTTGGTGGGTAGAGAAGCGCAAAGCCCCAGTGTTGCTGCACCTGTGAAAGCGCTTCCAAGGAAGGCTGCTGGCTAGCAACAGCTTTCAGTGCTGGCACTTTTCATCTCTGAGCAATTGCTCGACGTTTGCAATTTCTCACCTGAGCTCTCTTTAGAGTGCGCGAGAGGATGAGCAGAAGATTAGGTGGCTAGAGAAGCCCAGAGCCCCACTGTTCTTAGGCCTACAAAAGCGCTTCCAAGGAAGGGGGCTGGCTAGCAACAGCTTTCAGTGCTGGCACTTTTCATCTCTGAGCAATTGCTGGACATTTGCAATTTCTCAGCTCGTGTCTACGAGACGGAAAGAGAATGACCGTGACGTTTGGTGGCTAGAGAAGCGCAAAGCCCCAGTGTTGCTGCGCCTGTGAAAGCGCTTCCAAGGAAGGGGGCTGGCTAGCAACAGCTTTCAGTGCTGGCACTTTTCATCTCTGAGCAATTGCTCGACGTTTGCAATTTCTCACCTGAGCTCTCTTTAGAGTGCGCGAGAGGATGAGCAGAAGATGAGGTGGCTAGAGAAGCCCAGAGCCCCAGTGTTCTTAGGCCTACAAAAGCGCTTCCAAGGAAGGGTGATGGCTAGCAAGAGCTTTCAGTGCTGGCACTTTTCATCTCCGAGCAATTGCTCGACGTTTGCAATCTCTCAGCTCGTGTCTACAAGACGGATGGAGAATGACCGTGACGTTTGGTGGGTAGAGAAGCGCAAAGCCCCAGTGTTGCTGCGCCTGTGAAAGCGCTTCCAAGGAAGGCTGCTGGCTAGCAAGAGCTTTCAGTGCTGGCACTTTTCATCTCTGAGCAATTGCTGGACGTTTGCAATTTCTCACCTGAGCTCTCCTTTGAGTGCGCGAGAGGATGAGCACAAGATTAGGTGGCTAGAGAAGCCCAGAGCCCCACTGTTCTTAGGCCTACAAAAGCACTTCCAAGGAAGGGTGCTGGCTAGCAACAGCTTTCAGTACTGGCACTTTTCATCTCTGAGCAATTGCTCGACGTTTGCAATCTCTCAGCTCGTGTCTACGAGACGGAAAGAGAATGACCGTGACGTTTGGTGGCTAGAGAAGCGCAAAGCCCCAGTGTTGCTGCGCCTGTGAAAGCGCTTCCAAGGAAGGGTGCTGGCTAGCAACAGCTTTCAGTGCTGGCACTTTTCATCTCTGAGCAATTGCTGGACGTTTGCAATTTCTCACCTGAGCTCTCTTTAGAGTGCGCGAGAGGATGAGCACAAGATTAGGTGGCTAGAGAAGCCCAGAGCCCCAGTGTTCTTAGGCCTACAAAAGCACTTCCAAGGAAGGGTGCTGGCTAGCAAGAGCTTTCAGTGCTGGCACTTTTCATCTCTGAGCAATTGCTCGACGTTTGCAATCTCTCAGCTCGTGTCTACGAGACGGATGGAGAATGACCGTGACGTTTGGTGGGTAGAGAAGCGCAAAGCCCCAGTGTTGCTGCGCCTGTGAAAGCGCTTCCAAGGAAGGGTGCTGGCTAGCAAGAGCTTTCAGTGCTGGCACTTTTCATCTCTGAGCAATTGCTGGACGTTTGCAATTTCTCACCTGAGCTCTCTTTAGAGTGCGCAAGAGGATGAGCAGAAGATTAGGTGGCTAGAGAAGCCCAGAGCCCCACTGTTCTTAGGCCTACAAAAGCGCTTCCAAGGAAGGGTGCTGGCTAGCAACAGCTTTCAGTGCTGGCACTTTTCATCTCTGAGCAATTGCTCGACGTTTGCAATTTCTCAGCTCGTGTCTACGAGACGGAAAGAGAATGACCGTGACGTTTGGTGGCTAGAGAAGCGCAAAGCCCCAGTGTTGCTGCGCCTGTGAAAGCGCTTCCAAGGAAGGGTGCTGGCTAGCAACAGCTTTCAGTGCTGGCACTTTTCATCTCTGAGCAATTGCTCGACGTTTGCAATTTCTCAGCTCGTGTCTACGAGACGGAAAGAGAATGACCGTGACGTTTGGTGGGTAGAGAAGCGCAAAGCGCCAGTGTTGCTGCGCCTGTGAAAGCGCTTCCAAGGAAGGCTGCTGGCTAGCAACAGCTTTCAGTGCTGGCACTTTTCATCTCTGAGCAATTGCTCGACGTTTGCAATTTCTCACCTTAGCTCTCTTTAGAGTGCGCGAGAGGATGAGCAGAAGATTAGGTGGCTAGAGAAGCCCAGAGCCCCAGTCTTCTTAGGCCTACAAAAGCGCTTCCAAAGAAGGGTGCTGGCTAGCAACAGCTTTCAGTGCTGGCACTTTTCATCTCTGAGCAATTGCTCGATGTTTGCAATTTCTCAGCTCGTGTCTACGACACGGAAAGAGAATGACCGTGACGTTTGGTGGGTAGAGAAGCGCAAAGCCCCAGTGTTGCTGCACCTGTGAAAGCGCTTCCAAGGAAGGCTGCTGGCTAGCAACAGCTTTCAGTGCTGGCACTTTTCATCTCTGAGCAATTGCTCGACGTTTGCAATTTCTCACCTGAGCTCTCTTTAGAGTGCACGAGAGGATGAGCAGAAGATTAGGTGGCTAGAGAAGCCCAGAGCCCTACTGTTCTTAGGGCTTCAAAAGCGCTTCCAAGGAAGGGTGCTGGCTAGCAAGAGCTTTCAGTGCTGGCACTTTTCATCTCTGAGCAATTGCTGGACATTTGCAATTTCTCACCTGAGCTCTCTTTAGAGTGCGCGAGAGGATGAGCAGAAGATTAGGTGGCTAGAGAAGCCCAGAGCCCCAGTCTTCTTAGGCCTACAAAAGCGCTTCCAAAGAAGGGTGCTGGCTAGCAACAGCTTTCAGTGCTGGCACTTTTCATCTCTGAGCAATTGCTCGATGTTTGCAATTTCTCAGCTCGTGTCTACGAGACGGAAAGAGAATGACTGTGACGTTTGGTGGCTAGAGAAGCGCAAAGCCCCAGTGTTACTGCGCCTGTGAAAGCGCTTCCAAGGAAGGCTGCTGGCTAGCAACAGCTTTCAGTGCTGGCACTTTTCATCTCTGAGCAATTGCTGGACGTTTGCAATTTCTCACCTGAGCTCTCTTTAGAGTGCGCGAGAGGATGAGCACAAGATTAGGTGGCTAGAGAAGCCCAGAGCCCCAGTGTTCTTAGGCGTACAAAAGCGCTTCCAAGGAAGGGTGCTGGCTAGCAAGAGCTTTCAGTGCTGGCACTTTTCATCTCTGAGCAATTGCTCGACGTTTGCAATTTCTCAACTCGTGTCTACGAGACGGAAAGAGAATGACCGTGACGTTTGGTGGCTAGAGAAGCGCAAAGCCCCAGTGTTGCTGCGCCTGTGAAAGTGCTTCCAAGGAAGGGGGCTGGCTAGCAAGAGCTTTCAGTGCTGGCACTTTTCATCTCTGAGCAATTGCTCGACCTTTGCAATTTCTCAACTCGTGTCTACGAGACGGAAAGAGAATGACCGTGACGTTTGGTGGGTAGAGAAGCGCAAAGCCCCAGTGTTGCTGCGCCTGTGAGAGCGCTTCCAAGGAAGGGTGCTGGCTAGCAACAGCTTTCAGTGCTGGCACTTTTCATCTCTGAGCAATTGCTCGACGTTTGCAATTTCTCACCTGAGCTCTCTTTAGAGTGCGCGAGAGGATGAGCAGAAGATTAGGTGGCTAGAGAAGCCCAGAGCCCCAGTGTTCTTAGGCCTACAAAAGCACTTCCAAGGAAGGGTGCTGGCTAGCAACAGCTTTCAGTGCTGGCACTTTTCATCTCTGAGCAATTGCTCGACGTTTGCAATTTCTCAGCTCGTGTCTACGAGACGGAAAGAGAATGACCGTGACGTTTGGTGGCTAGAGAAGCGCAAAGCCCCAGTGTTGCTGCACCTGTGAAAGCGCTTCCAAGGAAGGCTGCTGGCTAGCAACAGCTTTCAGTGCTGGCACTTTTCATCTCTGAGCAATTGCTCGACGTTTGCAATTTCTCAGCTCGTGTCTACGAGACGGAAAGAGAATGACCGTGACGTTTGGTGGCTAGAGAAGCGCAAAGCCCCAGTGTTGCTGCGCCTGTGAAAGTGCTTCCAAGGAAGGGTGCTGGCTAGCAACAGCTTTCAGTGCTGGCACTTTTCATCTCTGAGCAATTGCTCGACGTTTGCAATTTCTCACCTGAGCTCTCTTTAGAGTGCGCGAGAGGATGAGCAGAAGATTAGGTGGCTAGAGCAGCCCAGAGCCCTACTGTTCTTAGGGCTTCAAAAGCGCTTGCAAGGAAGGGTGCTGGCTAGCAACAGCTTTCAGTGCTGGCACTTTTCATCTCTGAGCAATTGCTCGACGTTTGCAGTCTCTCAGCTCGTGTCTACGAGACGGAAAGAGAATGACCGTGACGTTTGGTGGCTAGAGAAGCGCAAAGCCCCAGTGTTGCTGCGCCTGTGAAAGCGCTTCCAAGGAAGGGTGCTGGCTAGCAACAGCTTTCAGTGCTGGCACTTTTCATCTCTGAGCAATTGCTCGACGTTTGCAATTTCTCACCTGAGCTCTCTTTAGAGTGCGCGAGAGGATGAGCAGAAGATTAGGTGGCTAGAGAAGCGCAAAGCCCCAGTGTTCTTAGGGCTACAAAAGCACTTCCAAGGAAGGGTGCTGGCTAGCAACAGCTTTCAGTGCTGGCACTTTTCATCTCTGAGCAATTGCTGGACATTTGCAATTTCTCAACTCGTGTCTACGAGACGGAAAGAGAATGACCGTGACGTTTGGTGGCTAGAGAAGCGCAAAGCCCCAGTGTTGCTGCGCCTGTGAAAGCGCTTCCAAGGAAGGGTGCTGGCTAGCAACAGCTTTCAGTGCTGGCACTTTTCATCTCTGAGCAATTGCTGGACGTTTGCAATTTCTCACCTGAGCTCTCTTTAGAGTGCGCGAGAGGATGAGCAGAAGATGAGGTGGCTAGAGAAGCCCAGAGCCCCAGTGTTCTTAGGCCTACAAAAGGGCTTCCAAGGAAGGGGGCTGGCTAGCAAGACCTTTCAGTGCTGGCACTTTTCACCTCTGAGCAATTGCTCGACCTTTGCAATTTCTCAGCTCGTGTCTACGAGACGGAAAGAGAATGACCGTGACGTTTGGTGGCTAGAGAAGCGCAAAGCCCCAGTGTTGCTGCGCCTGTGAAAGCGCTTCCAAGGAAGGGTGCTGGCTAGCAAGAGCTTTCAGTGCTGGCACTTTTCATCTCTGAGCAATTGCTCGACCTTTGCAATTTCTCAACTCGTGTCTACGAGACGGAAAGAGAAGGACCGTGACGTTTGGTGGGTAGAGAAGCGCAAAGCCCCAGTGTTGCTGCGCCTGTGAAAGCGCTTCCAAGGAAGGGTGCTGGCTAGCAACAGCTTTCAGTGCTGGCACTTTTCATCTCTGAGCAATTGCTCGACGTTTGCAATTTCTCACCTGAGCTCTCTTTAGAGTGCGCGAGAGGATGAGCACAAGATTAGGTGGCTAGAGAAGCGCAAAGCCCCAGAGTTCTTAGGCCTACAAAAGCACTTCCAAGGAAGGGTGCTGGCTAGCAACAGCTTTCAGTGCTGGCACTTTTCATCTCTGAGCAATTGCTGGACATTTGCAATTTCTCAACTCGTGTCTACGAGACGGAAAGAGAATGACCGTGACGTTTGGTGGGTAGAGAAGCGCAAAGCCCCAGTGTTGCTGCGCCTGTGAAAGCGCTTCCAAGGAAGGGGGCTGGCTAGCAACAGCTTTCAGTGCTGGCACTTTTCACCTCTGAGCAATTGCTCAACGTTTGCAATTTCTCACCTGAGCTCTCTTTAGAGTGCGCGAGAGGATGAGCACAAGATTAGGTGGCTAGAGAAGCCCAGAGCCCCACTGTTCTTAGGCCTACAAAAGCACTTCCAAGGAAGGGTGCTGGCTAGCAACAGCTTTCAGTACTGGCACTTTTCATCTCTGAGCAATTGCTCGACGTTTGCAATATCTCAGCTCGTGTCTACGAGACGGAAAGAGAATGACCGTGACGTTTGGTGGGTAGAGAAGCGCAAAGCCCCAGTGTTGCTGCGCCTGTGAAAGCGCTTCCAAGGAAGGCTGCTGGCTAGCAACAGCTTTCAGTGCTGGCACTTTTCATCTCTGAGCAATTGCTGGACGTTTGCAATTTCTCACCTGAGCTCTCTTTAGAGTGCGCGAGAGGATGAGCAGAAGATTAGGTGGCTAGAGAAGCCCAGAGCCCCAGTGTTCTTAGGCCTACAAAAGCGCTTCCAAGGAAGGGGGCTGGCTAGCAACAGCTTTCAGTGCTGGCACTTTTCATCTCTGAGCAATTGCTGGACATTTGCAATTTCTCAGCTCGTGTCTACGAGACGGAAAGAGAATGACCGTGACGTTTGGTGGCTAGAGAAGCGCAAAGCCCCAGTGTTGCTGCGCCTGTGAAAGCGCTTCCAAGGAAGGGGGCTGGCTAGCAACAGCTTTCAGTGCTGGCACTTTTCATCTCTGAGCAATTGCTCGACGTTTGCAATTTCTCACCTGAGCTCTCTTTAGAGTGCGCGAGAGGATGAGCAGAAGATGAGGTGGCTAGAGAAGCCCAGAGCCCCAGTGTTCTTAGGCCTACAAAAGCGCTTCCAAGGAAGGGTGCTGGCTAGCAAGAGCTTTCAGTGCTGGCACTTTTCATCTCTGAGCAATTGCTCGACGTTTGCAATTTCTCAACTCGTGTCTACGACACGGAAAGAGAATGACCGTGACGTTTGGTGGGTAGAGAAGCGCAAAGCCCCAGTGTTGCTGCACCTGTGAAAGCGCTTCCAAGGAAGGGTGCTGGCTAGCAACAGCTTTCAGTGCTGGCACTTTTCATCTCTGAGCAATTGCTGGACGTTTGCAATTTCTCAGCTCGTGTCTACGAGACGGAAAGAGAATGACTGTGACGTTTGGTGGCTAGAGAAGCGCAAAGCCCCAGTGTTGCTGCGCCTGTGAAAGCGCTTCCAAGGAAGGGTGCTGGCTAGCAAGAGCTTTCAGTGCTGGCACTTTTCATCTCTGAGCAATTGCTCGACGTTTGCAATTTCTCACCTGAGCTCTCTTTAGAGTGCGCGAGAGGATGAGCAGAAGATTAGGTGGCTAGAGAAGCCCAGAGCCCTACTGTTCTTAGGGCTTCAAAAGCGCTTGCAAGGAAGGGTGCTGGCTAGCAACAGCTTTCAGTGCTGGCACTTTTCATCTCTGAGCAATTGCTCGACGTTTGCAGTCTCTCAGCTCGTGTCTACGAGACGGAAAGAGAATGACCGTGACGTTTGGTGGCTAGAGAAGCGCAAAGCCCCAGTGTTGCTGCGCCTGTGAAAGCGCTTCCAAGGAAGGGTGCTGGCTAGCAACAGCTTTCAGTGCTGGCACTTTTCATCTCTGAGCAATTGCTCGACGTTTGCAATTTCTCACCTGAGCTCTCTTTAGAGTGCGCGAGAGGATGAGCAGAAGATTAGGTGGCTAGAGAAGCGCAAAGCCCCAGTGTTCTTAGGGCTTCAAAAGCACTTCCAAGGAAGGGTGCTGGCTAGCAAGAGCTTTCAGTGCTGGCACTTTTCATCTCTGAGCAATTGCTGGACATTTGCAATTTCTCAACTCGTGTCTACGAGACGGAAAGAGAATGACTGTGACGTTTGGTGGCTAGAGAAGCGCAAAGCCCCAGTGTTGCTGCGCCTGTGAAAGCGCTTCCAAGGAAGGGTGCTGGCTAGCAACAGCTTTCAGTGCTGGCACTTTTCATCTCTGAGCAATTGCTGGACGTTTGCAATTTCTCACCTGAGCTCTCTTTAGAGTGCGCGAGAGGATGAGCAGAAGATGAGGTGGCTAGAGAAGCCCAGAGCCCCAGTGTTCTTAGGCCTACAAAAGGGCTTCCAAGGAAGGGGGCTGGCTAGCAACAGCTTTCAGTGCTGGCACTTTTCACCTCTGAGCAATTGCTCGACCTTTGCAATTTCTCAGCTTGTGTCTACGAGACGGAAAGAGAATGACCGTGACGTTTGGTGGCTAGAGAAGCGCAAAGCCCCAGTGTTGCTGCGCCTGTGAAAGCGCTTCCAAGGAAGGGTGCTGGCTAGCAACAGCTTTCAGTGCTGGCACTTTTCATCTCTGAGCAATTGCTCGACCTTTGCAATTTCTCAACTCGTGTCTACGAGACGGAAAGAGAAGGACCGTGACGTTTGGTGGGTAGAGAAGCGCAAAGCCCCAGTGTTGCTGCGCCTGTGAAAGCGCTTCCAAGGAAGGGTGCTGGCTAGCAACAGCTTTCAGTGCTGGCACTTTTCATCTCTGAGCAATTGCTCGACGTTTGCAATTTCTCACCTGAGCTCTCTTTAGAGTGCGCGAGAGGATGAGCACAAGATTAGGTGGCTAGAGAAGCGCAAAGCCCCAGAGTTCTTAGGCCTACAAAAGCGCTTCCAAGGAAGGGTGCTGGCTAGCAACAGCTTTCAGTGCTGGCACTTTTCATCTCTGAGCAATTGCTGGACATTTGCAGTTTCTCAACTCGTGTCTACGAGACGGAAAGAGAATGACCGTGACGTTTGGTGGGTAGAGAAGCGCAAAGCACCAGTGTTGCTGCGCCTGTGAAAGCGCTTCCAAGGAAGGCTGCTGGCTAGCAACAGCTTTCAGTGCTGGCACTTTTCACCTCTGAGCAATTGCTCAACGTTTGCAATTTCTCACCTGAGCTCTCTTTAGAGTGCGCGAGAGGATGAGCAGAAGATTAGGTGGCTAGAGAAGCCCAGAGCCCCACTGTTCTTAGGCCTACAAAAGCACTTCCAAGGAAGGGTGCTGGCTAGCAACAGCTTTCAGTACTGGCAGTTTTCATCTCTGAGCAATTTTTGGACATTTGCAATTTCTCAGCTCGTGTCTACGAGACGGAAAGAGAATGACCGTGACGTTTGGTGGCTAGAGAAGCGCAAAGCCCCAGTGTTGCTGCGCCTGTGAAAGCGCTTCCAAGGAAGGCTGCTGGCTAGCAACAGCTTTCAGTGCTGGCACTTTTCATCTCTGAGCAATTGCTCGACGTTTGCAATTTCTCACCTGAGCTCTCTTTAGAGTGCGCGAGAGGATGAGCAGAAGATGAGGTGGCTAGAGAAGCCCAGAGCCCCAGTGTTCTTAGGCCTACAAAAGCGCTTCCAAGGAAGGGTGCTGGCTAGCAAGAGCTTTCAGTGCTGGCACTTTTCATCTCCGAGCAATTGCTCGACGTTTGCAATCTCTCAGCTCGTGTCTACAAGACGGATGGAGAATGACCGTGACGTTTGGTGGGTAGAGAAGCGCAAAGCCCCAGTGTTGCTGCGCCTGTGAAAGCGCTTCCAAGGAAGGCTGCTGGCTAGCAAGAGCTTTCAGTGCTGGCACTTTTCATCTCTGAGCAATTGCTCGACGTTTGCAATTTCTCACCTGAGCTCTCCTTTGAGTGCGCGAGAGGATGAGCAGAAGATTAGGTGGCTAGAGAAGCCCAGAGCCCCACTGTTCTTAGGCCTACAAAAGCACTTCCAAGGAAGGGTGCTGGCTAGCAACAGCTTTCAGTACTGGCACTTTTCATCTCTGAGCAATTGCTCGACGTTTGCAATTTCTCAGCTCGTGTCTACGAGACGGAAAGAGAATGACCGTGACGTTTGGTGGCTAGAGAAGCGCAAAGCCCCAGTGTTGCTGCGCCTGTGAAAGCGCTTCCAAGGAAGGCTGCTGGCTAGCAACAGCTTTCAGTGCTGGCACTTTTCATCTCTGAGCAATTGCTCGACGTTTGCAATTTCTCACCTGAGCTCTCTTTAGAGTGCACGAGAGGATGAGCAGAAGATTAGGTGGCTAGAGAAGCCCAGAGCCCTACTGTTCTTAGGGCTTCAAAAGCGCTTGCAAGGAAGGGTGCTGGCTAGCAAGAGCTTTCAGTGCTGGCACTTTTCATCTCTGAGCAATTGCTCGACGTTTGCAATCTCTCAGCTCGTGTCTACGAGACGGAAAGAGAATGACCGTGACGTTTGGTGGCTAGAGAAGCGCAAAGCCCCAGTGTTGCTGCGCCTGTGAAAGCGCTTCCAAGGAAGGCTGCTGGCTAGCAACAGCTTTCAGTGCTGGCACTTTTCATCTCTGAGCAATTGCTCGACGTTTGCAATTTCTCACCTGAGCTCTCTTTAGAGTGCGCGAGAGGATGAGCAGAAGATTAGGTGGCTAGAGGAGCCCAGAGCCCCAGTGTTCTTAGGCCTACAAACGCACTTCCAAGGAAGGGGGCTGGCTAGCAACAGCTTTCAGTGCTAGCACTTTTCATCTCTGAGCAATTGCTCAACGTTTGCAATTTCTCAGCTCGTGTCTACGAGACGGAAAGAGAATGACCGTGACGTTTGGTGGGTAGAGAAGCGCAAAGCCCCAGTATTGCTGCGCCTGTGAAAGCGCTTCCAAGGACGGGTGCTGGCTAGCAAGAGCTTTCAGTGCTGGCACTTTTCATCTCTGAGCAATTGCTCGACGTTTGCAATTTCTCAACTCGTGTCTACGAGACGGAAAGAGAAGGACCGTGACGTTTGGTGGGTAGAGAAGCGCAAAGCCCCAGTGTTGCTGCGCCTGTGAAAGCGCTTCCAAGGAAGGGGGCTGGCTAGCAACAGCTTTCAGTGCTGGCACTTTTCATCTCTGAGCAATTGCTCGACGTTTGCAATTTCTCACCTGAGCTCTCTTTAGAGTGCGCGAGAGGATGAGCACAAGATTAGGTGGCTAGAGAAGCCCAGAGCCCCACTGTTCTTAGGGCTACAAAAGCACTTCCAAGGAAGGGTGCTGGCTAGCAACAGCTTTCAGTGCTGGCACTTTTCATCTCTGAGCAATTGCTGGACATTTGCAATTTCTCAGCTCGTGTCTACGAGACGGAAAGAGAATGACCGTGACGTTTGGTGGGTAGAGAAGCGCAAAGCGCCAGTGTTGCTGCGCCTGTGAAAGCGCTTCCAAGGAAGGGTGCTGGCTAGCAACAGCTTTCAGTGCTGGCACTTTTCATCTCTGAGCAATTGCTCGACGTTTGCAATTTCTCAGCTCGTGTCTACGAGACGGAAAGAGAATGACCGTGACGTTTGGTGGCTAGAGAAGCGCAAAGCCCCAGTGTTGCTGCGCCTGTGAAAGCGCTTCCAAGGAAGGCTGCTGGCTAGCAACAGCTTTCAGTGCTGGCACTTTTCATCTCTGAGCAATTGCTGGACGTTTGCAATTTCTCACCTGAGCTCTCTTTAGAGTGCGCGAGAGGATGAGCAGAAGATTAGGTGGCTAGAGAAGCCCAGAGCCCTACTGTTCTTAGGGCTTCAAAAGCGCTTCCAAGGAAGGGTGCTGGCTAGCAACAGCTTTCAGTGCTGGCACTTTTCATCTCTGAGCAATTGCTCGACGTTTGCAATTTCTCAGCTCGTGTCTACGAGACGGAAAGAGAATGACCGTGACGTTTGGTGGGTAGAGAAGCGCAAAGCCCCAGTGTTGCTGCGCCTGTGAAAGCGCTTCCAAGGAAGGCTGCTGGCTAGCAACAGCTTTCAGTGCTGGCACTTTTCATCTCTGAGCAATTGCTCGACGTTTGCAATTTCTCAGCTCGTGTCTACGAGATGGAAAGAGAATGACCGTGACGTTTGGTGGCTAGAGAAGCGCAAAGCCCCAGTGTTGCTGCGCCTGTGAAAGCGCTTCCAAGGAAGGGGGCTGGCTAGCAACAGCTTTCAGTGCTGGCACTTTTCATCTCTGAGCAATTGCTCGACGTTTGCAATTTCTCACCTGAGCTCTCTTTAGAGTGCGCGAGAGGATGAGCACAAGATTAGGTGGCTAGAGAAGCCCAGAGCCCCAGTGTTCTTAGGCCTACAAAAGCACTTCCAAGGAAGGGTGCTGGCTAGCAACAGCTTTCAGTGCTGGCACTTTTCATCTCTGAGCAATTGCTCGACGTTTGCAATTTCTCAGCTCGTGTCTACGAGACGGATGGAGAATGACCGTGACGTTTGGTGGGTAGAGAAGCGCAAAGCCCCAGTGTTGCTGCGTCTGTGAAAGCGCTTCCAAGGAAGGCTGCTGGCTAGCAAGAGCTTTCAGTGCTGGCACTTTTCATCTCTGAGCAATTGCTCGACGTTTGCAATTTCTCACCTGAGCTCTCTTTAGAGTGCGCGAGAGGATGAGGAGAAGATGAGGTGGCTAGAGAAGCCCAGAGCCCCAGTCTTCTTAGGCCTACAAAAGCGCTTCCAAGGAAGGGGGCTGGCTAGCAAGAGCTTTCAGTGCTGGCACTTTTCATCTCTGAGCAATTGCTCGACGTTTGCAATTTCTCAGCTCGTGTCTACGAGAGGGAAAGAGAATGAACGTGACGTTTGGTGGCTAGAGAAGCGCAAAGCCCCAGTGTTGCTGCGCCTGTGAAAGCGCTTCCAAGGAAGGGTGCTGGCTAGCAACAGCTTTCAGTGCTGGCACTTTTCATCTCTGAGCAATTGCTCGACGTTTGCAATTTCTCAGCTCGTGTCTACGAGACGGAAAGAGAAGGACCGTGACGTTTGGTGGGTAGAGAAGCGCAAAGCCCCAGTGTTGCTGCGCCTGTGAAAGCGCTTCCAAGGAAGGGGGCTGGCTAGCAACAGCTTTCAGTGCTGGCACTTTTCATCTCTGAGCAATTGCTCGACGTTTGCAATTTCTCACCTGAGCTCTCTTTAGAGTGCGCGAGAGGATGAGCAGAAGATTAGGTGGCTAGAGAAGCGCAAAGCCCCACTGTTCTTAGGCCTACAAAAGCGCTTCCAAGGAAGGGTGCTGGCTAGCAACAGCTTTCAGTGCTGGCAGTTTTCATCTCTGAGCAATTGTTGGACATTTGCAATTTCTCAGCTCGTGTCTACGAGAGGGAAAGAGAATGACCGTGACTTTTGGTGGCTAGAGAAGCGCAAAGCCCCAGTGTTGCTGCGCCTGTGAAAGCGCTTCCAAGGAAGGCTGCTGGCTAGCAAGAGCTTTCAGTGCTGGCACTTTTCATCTCTGAGCAATTGCTCGACGTTTGCAATTTCTCACCTGAGCTCTCCTTTGAGAGCGCGAGAGGATGAGCACAAGATTAGGTGGCTAGAGAAGCCCAGAGCCCCACTGTTCTTAGGCCTACAAAAGCGCTTCCAAGGAAGGGTGCTGGCTAGAAACAGCTTTCAGTGCTGGCACTTTTCATCTCCGAGCAATTGCTCGACGTTTGCAATTTCTCAACTCGTGTCTACGAGACGGAAAGAGAATGACCGTGACGTTTGGTGGCTAGAGAAGCGCAAAGCCCCAGTGTTGCTGCGCCTGTGAAAGCGCTTCCAAGGAAGGGTGCTGGCTAGCAAGAGCTTTCAGTGCTGGCACTTTTCATCTCTGAGCAATTGCTCGACGTTTGCAATTTCTCACCTGAGCTCTCTTTAGAGTGCGCGAGAGGATGAGCAGAAGATTAGGTGGCTAGAGAAGCCCAGAGCCCCAGTGTTCTTAGGCCTACAAAAGCGCTTCCAAGGAAGGGTGCTGGCTAGCAAGAGCTTTCAGTGCTGGCACTTTTCATCTCTGAGCAATTGCTCGACGTTTGCAATTTCTCAACTCGTGTCTACGAGACGGAAAGAGAATGACCGTGACGTTTGGTGGCTAGAGAAGCGCAAAGCCCCAGTGTTGCTGCGCCTGTGAAAGCGCTTCCAAGGAAGGGTGCTGGCTAGCAAGAGCTTTCAGTGCTGGCACTTTTCATCTCCGAGCAATTGCTCGACTTTTGCAATCTCTCAGCTCGTGTCTACAAGACGGATGGAGAATGACCGTGACGTTTGGTGGCTAGAGAAGCGCAAAGCCCCAGTGTTGCTGCGCCTGTGAAAGCGCTTCCAAGGAAGGGTGCTGACTAGCAACAGCTTTCAGTGCTGGCACTTTTCATCTCTGAGCAATTGCTGGACGTTTGCAATTTCTCACCTGAGCTCTCTTTAGAGTGCGCGAGAGGATGAGCACAAGATTAGGTGGCTAGAGAAGCCCAGAGCTCCAGTGTTCTTAGGCCTACAAAAGCGCTTCCAAGGAAGGGTGCTGGCTAGCAACAGCTTTCAGTGCTGGCACTTTTCATCTCTGAGAAATTGCTCTACCTTTGCAATTTCTCACCTGAGCTCTCTTTAGAGTGCGCGAGAGGATGAGGAGAAGATGAGGTGGCTAGAGAAGCCCAGAGCCCCACTGTTCTTAGGCCTACAAAAGCGCTTCCAAGGAAGGGTGCTGGCTAGCAAGAGCTTTCAGTGCTGGCACTTTTCATCTCCGAGCAATTGCTCGACTTTTGCAATCTCTCAGCTCGTGTCTACAAGACGGATGGAGAATGACCGTGACGTTTGGTGGCTAGAGAAGCGCAAAGCCCCAGTGTTGCTGCGCCTGTGAAAGCGCTTCCAAGGAAGGGTGCTGGCTAGCAACAGCTTTCAGTGCTGGCACTTTTCATCTCTGAGCAATTGCTCGACGTTTGCAATTTCTCACCTGAGCTCTCTTTAGAGTGCGCGAGAGGATGAGCACAAGATTAGGTGGCTAGAGAAGCCCAGAGCTCCAGTGTTCTTAGGCCTACAAAAGCGCTTCCAAGGAAGGGTGCTGGCTAGCAACAGCTTTCAGTGCTGGCACTTTTCATCTCTGAGCAATTGCTCGACGTTTGCAATTTCTCAGCTCGTGTCTACGAGACGGAAAGAGAATGACCGTGACGTTTGGTGGCTAGAGAAGCGCAAAGCCCCAGTGTTGCTGCGCCTCTGAAAGCGCTTCCAAGGAAGGGTGCTGGCTAGCAACAGCTTTCAGTGCTGGCACTTTTCATCTCTGAGCAATTGCTCGACGTTTGCAATTTCTCAGCTCGTGTCTACGAGACGGAAAGAGAATGACCGTGACGTTTGGTGGCTAGAGAAGCGCAAAGCCCCAGTGTTGCTGCGCCTGTGAAAGCGCTTCCAAGGAAGGGTGCTGGCTAGCAACAGCTTTCAGTGCTGGCACTTTTCATCTCTGAGCAATTGCTCGACGTTTGCAATTTCTCACCTGAGCTCTCTTTAGAGTGCTCGAGAGGATGAGCAGAAGATTAGGTGGCTAGAGAAGCGCAAAGCCCAAGTGTTCTTAGGGCTACAAAAGCACTTCCAAGGAAGGGTGCTGGCTAGCAACAGCTTTCAGTGCTGGCCCTTTTCATCTCTGAGCAATTGCTGGACGTTTGCAATTTCTCAACTCGTGTCTACAAGACGGAAAGAGAATGACTGTGACGTTTGGTGGGTAGAGAAGCGCAAAGCCCCAGTGTTGCTGCGCCTGTGAAAGCGCTTCCAAGGAAGGGTGCTGGCTAGCAACAGCTTTCAGTGCTGGCACTTTTCATCTCTGAGAAATTGCTCTACCTTTGCAATTTCTCACCTGAGCTCTCTTTAGAGTGCGCGAGAGGATGAGGAGAAGATGAGGTGGCTAGAGAAGCCCAGAGCCCCACTGTTCTTAGGCCTACAAAAGCGCTTCCAAGGAAGGCTGCTGGCTAGCAACAGCTTTCAGTGCTGGCACTTTTCATCTCTGAGCAATTGCTCGACGTTTGCAATTTCTCAGCTCGTGTCTACGAGACGGAAAGAGAATGACCGTGACGTTTGGTGGCTAGAGAAGCGCAAAGCCCCAGTGTTGCTGCGCCTGTGAAAGCGCTTCCAAGGAAGGGGGCTGGCTAGCAACAGCTTTCAGTGCTGGCACTTTTCATCTCTGAGCAATTGCTGGACGTTTGCAATTTCTCACCTGAGCTCTCCTTTGAGTGCGCGACAGGATGAGCACAAGATTAGGTGGCTAGAGAAGCCCAGAGCCCCAGTGTTCTTAGGGCTACAAAAGCACTTCCAAGGAAGGGTGCTGGCTAGCAACAGCTTTCAGTGCTGGCACTTTTCATCTCTGAGCAATTGCTCGACATTTGCAATTTCTCAGCTCGTGTCTACGAGACGGAAAGAGAATGACCGTGACGTTTGGTGGCTAGAGAAGCGCAAAGCCCCAGTGTTGCTGCGCCTGTGAAAGCGCTTCCAAGGAAGGGTGCTGGCTAGCAACAGCTTTCAGTGCTGGCACTTTTCATCTCTGAGCAATTGCTCGACGTTTGCAATTTCTCACCTGAGCTCTCTTTAGAGTGCGCGAGAGGATGAGCACAAGATTAGGTGGCTAGAGAAGCGCAAAGCCCCAGTGTTCTTAGGCCTACAAAAGCGCTTCCAAGGAAGGGTGCTGGCTAGCAACAGCTTTCAGTGCTGGCACTTTTCATCTCTGAGCAATTGCTGGACATTTGCAATTTCTCAACTCGTGTCTACGAGACGGAAAGAGAATGACCGTGACGTTTGGTGGCTAGAGAAGCGCAAAGACCCAGTGTTGCTGCACCTGTGAAAGCGCTTCCAAGGAAGGGTGCTGGCTAGCAACAGCTTTCAGTGCTGGCACTTTTCATCTCTGAGCAATTGCTGGACGTTTGCAATTTCTCACCTGAGCTCTCTTTAGAGTGCGCGAGAGGATGAGGAGAAGATGAGGTGGCTAGAGAAGCCCAGAGCCCCAGTGTTCTTAGGCCTACAAAAGCGCTTCCAAGGAAGGGTGCTGGCTAGAAACAGCTTTCAGTGCTGGCACTTTTCATCTCCGAGCAATTGCTCGACGTTTGCAATCTCTCAGCTCGTGTCTACGAGACGGAAAGAGAATGACCGTGACGTTTGGTGGCTAGAGAAGCGCAAAGCCCCAGTGTTGCTGCACCTGTGAAAGCGCTTCCAAGGAAGGGTGCTGGCTAGCAACAGCTTTCAGTGCTGGCACTTTTCATCTCTGAGCAATTGCTCGACGTTTGCAATTTCTCACCTGAGCTCTCTTTAGAGTGCGCGAGAGGATGAGCACAAGATTAGGTGGCTAGAGAAGCGCAAAGCCCCAGTGTTCTTTGGGCTACAAAAGCGCTTCCAAGGAAGGGTGCTGGCTAGCAAGAGCTTTCAGTGCTGGCACTTTTCCTCTCTGAGCAATTGCTCGACGTTTGCAATTTCTCAGCTCGTGTCTACGAGACGGAAAGAGAATGACCGTGACGTTTGGTGGCTAGAGAAGCGCAAAGCCCCAGTGTTGCTGCGCCTGTGAAAGCGCTTCCAAGGAAGGGTGCTGGCTAGCAACAGCTTTCAGTGCTGGCACTTTTCATCTCTGAGCAATTGCTCGACGTTTGCAATTTCTCAGCTCGTGTCTACGAGACGGAAAGAGAATGACCGTGACGTTTGGTGGCTAGAGAAGCGCAAAGCCCCAGTGTTGCTGCACCTGTGAAAGCGCTTCCAAGGAAGGCTGCTGGCTAGCAACAGCTTTCAGTGCTGGCACTTTTCATCTCTGAGCAATTGCTCGACGTTTGCAATTTCTCACCTGAGCTCTCTTTAGACTGCGCGAGAGGATGAGCAGAAGATTAGGTGGCTAGAGAAGCGCAAAGCCCCAGTGTTCTTAGGCCTACAAAAGCGCTTCCAAGGAAGGGTGCTGGCTAGCAACAGCTTTCAGTGCTGGCACTTTTCATCTCTGAGCAATTGCTGGACATTTGCAATTTCTCAACTCGTGTCTACGAGACGGAAAGAGAATGACCGTGACGTTTGGTGGCTAGAGAAGCGCAAAGACCCAGTGTTGCTGCACCTGTGAAAGCGCTTCCAAGGAAGGGTGCTGGCTAGCAACAGCTTTCAGTGCTGGCACTTTTCATCTCTGAGCAATTGCTGGACGTTTGCAATTTCTCACCTGAGCTCTCTTTAGAGTGCGCGAGAGGATGAGGAGAAGATTAGGTGGCTAGAGAAGCCCAGAGCCCCAGTGTTCTTAGGCCTACAAAAGCGCTTCCAAGGAAGGGTGCTGGCTAGAAACAGCTTTCAGTGCTGGCACTTTTCATCTCCGAGCAATTGCTCGACGTTTGCAATCTCTCAGCTCGTGTCTACGAGACGGAAAGAGAATGACCGTGACGTTTGGTGGCTAGAGAAGCGCAAAGCCCCAGTGTTGCTGCACCTGTGAAAGCGCTTCCAAGGAAGGGTGCTGGCTAGCAACAGCTTTCAGTGCTGGCACTTTTCATCTCTGAGCAATTGCTCGACGTTTGCAATTTCTCACCTGAGCTCTCTTTAGAGTGCGCGAGAGGATGAGCACAAGATTAGGTGGCTAGAGAAGCGCAAAGCCCCAGTGTTCTTTGGGCTACAAAAGCGCTTCCAAGGAAGGGTGCTGGCTAGCAAGAGCTTTCAGTGCTGGCACTTTTCCTCTCTGAGCAATTGCTCGACGTTTGCAATTTCTCAGCTCGTGTCTACGAGACGGAAAGAGAATGACCGTGACGTTTGGTGGCTAGAGAAGCGCAAAGCCCCAGTGTTGCTGCGCCTGTGAAAGCGCTTCCAAGGAAGGGTGCTGGCTAGCAACAGCTTTCAGTGCTGGCACTTTTCATCTCTGAGCAATTGCTCGACGTTTGCAATTTCTCAGCTCGTGTCTACGAGACGGAAAGAGAATGACCGTGACGTTTGGTGGCTAGAGAAGCGCAAAGCCCCAGTGTTGCTGCACCTGTGAAAGCGCTTCCAAGGAAGGCTGCTGGCTAGCAACAGCTTTCAGTGCTGGCACTTTTCATCTCTGAGCAATTGCTCGACGTTTGCAATTTCTCACCTGAGCTCTCTTTAGACTGCGCGAGAGGATGAGCAGAAGATTAGGTGGCTAGAGAAGCGCAAAGCCCCAGTGTTCTTAGGCCTACAAAAGCGCTTCCAAGGAAGGGTGCTGGCTAGCAACAGCTTTCAGTGCTGGCACTTTTCATCTCTGAGCAATTGCTGGACATTTGCAATTTCTCAACTCGTGTCTACGAGACGGAAAGAGAATGACCGTGACGTTTGGTGGCTAGAGAAGCGCAAAGACCCAGTGTTGCTGCACCTGTGAAAGCGCTTCCAAGGAAGGGTGCTGGCTAGCAACAGCTTTCAGTGCTGGCACTTTTCATCTCTGAGCAATTGCTGGACGTTTGCAATTTCTCACCTGAGCTCTCTTTAGAGTGTGCGAGAGGATGAGGAGAAGATGAGGTGGCTAGAGAAGCCCAGAGCCCCAGTGTTCTTAGGCCTACAAAAGCGCTTCCAAGGAAGGGTGCTGGCTAGAAACAGCTTTCAGTGCTGGCACTTTTCATCTCCGAGCAATTGCTCGACGTTTGCAATCTCTCAGCTCGTGTCTACGAGACGGAAAGAGAATGACCGTGACGTTTGGTGGCTAGAGAAGCGCAAAGCCCCAGTGTTGCTGCACCTGTGAAAGCGCTTCCAAGGAAGGGTGCTGGCTAGCAACAGCTTTCAGTGCTGGCACTTTTCATCTCTGAGCAATTGCTCGACGTTTGCAATTTCTCACCTGAGCTCTCTTTAGAGTGCGCGAGAGGATGAGCACAAGATTAGGTGGCTAGAGAAGCGCAAAGCCCCAGTGTTCTTTGGGCTACAAAAGCGCTTCCAAGGAAGGGTGCTGGCTAGCAAGAGCTTTCAGTGCTGGCACTTTTCCTCTCTGAGCAATTGCTCGACGTTTGCAATTTCTCAGCTCGTGTCTACGAGACGGAAAGAGAATGACCGTGACGTTTGGTGGCTAGAGAAGCGCAAAGCCCCAGTGTTGCTGCGCCTGTGAAAGCGCTTCCAAGGAAGGGTGCTGGCTAGCAACAGCTTTCAGTGCTGGCACTTTTCATCTCTGAGCAATTGCTCGACGTTTGCAATTTCTCAGCTCGTGTCTACGAGACGGAAAGAGAATGACCGTGACGTTTGGTGGCTAGAGAAGCGCAAAGCCCCAGTGTTGCTGCACCTGTGAAAGCGCTTCCAAGGAAGGCTGCTGGCTAGCAACAGCTTTCAGTGCTGGCACTTTTCATCTCTGAGCAATTGCTCGACGTTTGCAATTTCTCACCTGAGCTCTCTTTAGACTGCGCGAGAGGATGAGCAGAAGATTAGGTGGCTAGAGAAGCGCAAAGCCCCAGTGTTCTTAGGCCTACAAAAGCGCTTCCAAGGAAGGGTGCTGGCTAGCAACAGCTTTCAGTGCTGGCACTTTTCATCTCTGAGCAATTGCTGGACATTTGCAATTTCTCAACTCGTGTCTACGAGACGGAAAGAGAATGACCGTGACGTTTGGTGGCTAGAGAAGCGCAAAGACCCAGTGTTGCTGCACCTGTGAAAGCGCTTCCAAGGAAGGGTGCTGGCTAGCAACAGCTTTCAGTGCTGGCACTTTTCATCTCTGAGCAATTGCTGGACGTTTGCAATTTCTCACCTGAGCTCTCTTTAGAGTGCGCGAGAGGATGAGGAGAAGATTAGGTGGCTAGAGAAGCCCAGAGCCCCAGTGTTCTTAGGCCTACAAAAGCGCTTCCAAGGAAGGGTGCTGGCTAGAAACAGCTTTCAGTGCTGGCACTTTTCATCTCCGAGCAATTGCTCGACGTTTGCAATCTCTCAGCTCGTGTCTACGAGACGGAAAGAGAATGACCGTGACGTTTGGTGGCTAGAGAAGCGCAAAGCCCCAGTGTTGCTGCACCTGTGAAAGCGCTTCCAAGGAAGGGTGCTGGCTAGCAACAGCTTTCAGTGCTGGCACTTTTCATCTCTGAGCAATTGCTCGACGTTTGCAATTTCTCACCTGAGCTCTCTTTAGAGTGCGCGAGAGGATGAGCACAAGATTAGGTGGCTAGAGAAGCGCAAAGCCCCAGTGTTCTTTGGGCTACAAAAGCGCTTCCAAGGAAGGGTGCTGGCTAGCAAGAGCTTTCAGTGCTGGCACTTTTCCTCTCTGAGCAATTGCTCGACGTTTGCAATTTCTCAGCTCGTGTCTACGAGACGGAAAGAGAATGACCGTGACGTTTGGTGGCTAGAGAAGCGCAAAGCCCCAGTGTTGCTGCGCCTGTGAAAGCGCTTCCAAGGAAGGGTGCTGGCTAGCAACAGCTTTCAGTGCTGGCACTTTTCATCTCTGAGCAATTGCTCGACGTTTGCAATTTCTCAGCTCGTGTCTACGAGACGGAAAGAGAATGACCGTGACGTTTGGTGGCTAGAGAAGCGCAAAGCCCCAGTGTTGCTGCACCTGTGAAAGCGCTTCCAAGGAAGGCTGCTGGCTAGCAACAGCTTTCAGTGCTGGCACTTTTCATCTCTGAGCAATTGCTCGACGTTTGCAATTTCTCACCTGAGCTCTCTTTAGACTGCGCGAGAGGATGAGCAGAAGATTAGGTGGCTAGAGAAGCGCAAAGCCCCAGTGTTCTTAGGCCTACAAAAGCGCTTCCAAGGAAGGGTGCTGGCTAGCAACAGCTTTCAGTGCTGGCACTTTTCATCTCTGAGCAATTGCTGGACATTTGCAATTTCTCAACTCGTGTCTACGAGACGGAAAGAGAATGACCGTGACGTTTGGTGGCTAGAGAAGCGCAAAGACCCAGTGTTGCTGCACCTGTGAAAGCGCTTCCAAGGAAGGGTGCTGGCTAGCAACAGCTTTCAGTGCTGGCACTTTTCATCTCTGAGCAATTGCTGGACGTTTGCAATTTCTCACCTGAGCTCTCTTTAGAGTGTGCGAGAGGATGAGGAGAAGATGAGGTGGCTAGAGAAGCCCAGAGCCCCAGTGTTCTTAGGCCTACAAAAGCGCTTCCAAGGAAGGGTGCTGGCTAGAAACAGCTTTCAGTGCTGGCACTTTTCATCTCCGAGCAATTGCTCGACGTTTGCAATCTCTCAGCTCGTGTCTACGAGACGGAAAGAGAATGACCGTGACGTTTGGTGGCTAGAGAAGCGCAAAGCCCCAGTGTTGCTGCACCTGTGAAAGCGCTTCCAAGGAAGGGTGCTGGCTAGCAACAGCTTTCAGTGCTGGCACTTTTCATCTCTGAGCAATTGCTCGACGTTTGCAATTTCTCACCTGAGCTCTCTTTAGAGTGCGCGAGAGGATGAGCACAAGATTAGGTGGCTAGAGAAGCGCAAAGCCCCAGTGTTCTTTGGGCTACAAAAGCGCTTCCAAGGAAGGGTGCTGGCTAGCAAGAGCTTTCAGTGCTGGCACTTTTCCTCTCTGAGCAATTGCTCGACGTTTGCAATTTCTCAGCTCGTGTCTACGAGACGGAAAGAGAATGACCGTGACGTTTGGTGGCTAGAGAAGCGCAAAGCCCCAGTGTTGCTGCGCCTGTGAAAGCGCTTCCAAGGAAGGGTGCTGGCTAGCAACAGCTTTCAGTGCTGGCACTTTTCATCTCTGAGCAATTGCTCGACGTTTGCAATTTCTCAGCTCGTGTCTACGAGACGGAAAGAGAATGACCGTGACGTTTGGTGGCTAGAGAAGCGCAAAGCCCCAGTGTTGCTGCACCTGTGAAAGCGCTTCCAAGGAAGGGTGCTGGCTAGCAACAGCTTTCAGTGCTGGCACTTTTCATCTCTGAGCAATTGCTCGACGTTTGCAATTTCTCACCTGAGCTCTCTTTAGACTGCGCGAGAGGATGAGCAGAAGATTAGGTGGCTAGAGAAGTGCAAAGCCCCAGTGTTCTTAGGGCTACAAAAGCACTTCCAAGGAAGGGTGCTGGCTAGCAAGAGCTTTCAGTGCTGGCACTTTTCCTCTCTGAGCAATTGCTCGACGTTTGCAATTTCTCAGCTCGTGTCTACGAGACGGAAAGAGAATGACCGTGACGTTTGGTGGCTAGAGAAGCGCAAAGCCCCAGTGTTGCTGCACCTGTGAAAGCGCTTCCAAGGAAGAGTGCTGGCTAGCAACAGCTTTCAGTGCTGGAACTTTTCATCTCTGAGCAATTGCTGGACGTTTGCAATTTCTCACCTGAGCTCTCCTTTGAGTGCGCGAGAGGATGAGCACAAGATTAGGTGGCTAGAGAAGCCCAGAGCCCCAGTGTTCTTAGGCCTACAAAAGCGCTTCCAAGGAAGGCTGCTGGCTAGCAACAGCTTTCAGTGCTGGCACTTTTCATCTCTGAGCAATTGCTCGATGTTTGCAATTTCTCAGCTCGTGTCTACGAGACGGAAAGAGAATGACTGTGACGTTTGGTGGGTAGAGAAGCGCAAAGCCCCAGTGTTGCTGCGCCTGTGAAAGCGCTTCCAAGGAAGGCTGCTGGCTAGCAACAGCTTTCAGTGCTGGCACTTTTCATCTCTGAGCAATTGCTCGACGTTTGCAATTTCTCACCTGAGCTCTCCTTTGAGTGCGCGAGAGGATGAGCAGAAGATTAGGTGGCTAGAGAAGCCCAGAGCCCCACTGTTCTTAGGCCTACAAAAGCGCTTCCAAGGAAGGGTGCTGGCTAGCAACAGCTTTCAGTGCTGGCACTTTTCATCTCTGAGCAATTGCTGGACGTTTGCAATTTCTCACCTGAGCTCTCTTTAGAGTGCGCGAGAGAATGAGCAGAAGATTAGGTGGCTAGAGAAGCGCAAAGCCCCAGTGTTCTTAGGCCTACAAAAGCACTTCCAAGGAAGGGTGCTGGCTAGCAACAGCTTTCAGTGCTGGCACTTTTCATCTCTGAGCAATTGCTGGACGTTTGCAATTTCTCAACTCGTCTCTACGAGACGGAAAGAGAATGACCGTGACGTTTGGTGGCTAGAGAAGCGCAAAGCCCCAGTGTTGCTGCGCCTGTGAAAGCGCTTCCAAGGAAGGGTGCTGGCTAGCAACAGCTTTCAGTGCTGGCACTTTTCATCTCTGAGCAATTGCTCGACGTTTGCAATTTCTCACCTGAGCTCTCCTTTGAGTGCGCGAGAGGATGAGCACAAGATTAGGTGGCTAGAGAAGCCCAGAGCCCCAGTGTTCTTAGGCCTACAAAAGCGCTTCCAAGGAAGGGTGCTGGCTAGCAAGAGCTTTCAGTGCTGGCACTTTTCATCTCTGAGCAATTGCTCGACGTTTGCAATTTCTCAGCTCGTGTCTACGAGACGGAAAGAGAATGACCGTGACGTTTGGTGGGTAGAGAAGCGCAAAGCCCCAGTGTTGCTGCACCTGTGAAAGCGCTTCCAAGGAAGGGTGCTGGCTAGCAACAGCTTTCAGTGCTGGCACTTTTCATCTCTGAGCAATTGCTGGACGTTTGCAATTTCTCAGCTCGTGTCTACGAGACGGAAAGAGAATGACCGTGACGTTTGGTGGGTAGAGAAGCGCAAAGCCCCATTGTTGCTGCGCCTGTGAAAGCGCTTCCAAGGAAGGGGGCTGGCTAGCAACAGCTTTCAGTGCTGGCACTTTTCATCTCTGAGCAATTGCTGGACGTTTGCAATTTCTCAGCTCGTGTCTACGAGACGGAAAGAGAATGACCGTGACTTTTGGTGGCTAGAGAAGCGCAAAGCCCCAGTGTTGTTGCGCCTGTGAAAGCGCTTCCAAGGAAGGGTGCTGGCTAGCAACAGCTTTCAGTGCTGGCACTTTTCATCTCTGAGCAATTGCTCGACGTTTGCAATTTCTCACCTGAGCTCTCTGTAGAGTGCGCGAGAGGATGAGCACAAGATTAGGTGGCTAGAGAAGCGCAAAGCCCCAGAGTGCTTAGGGCTACAAAAGCACTTCCAAGGAAGGGTGCTGGCTAGCAACAGCTTTCAGTGCAGGCACTTTTCATCTCTGAGCAATTGCTGGACATTTGCAATTTCTCAGCTCGTGTCTACGAGAGGGAAAGAGAATGACCGTGATGTTTGGTGGCTAGAGAAGCGCAAAGCCCCAGTGTTGCTGCGCCTCTGAAAGCGCTTCCAAGGAAGTGGGCTGGCTAGCAACAGCTTTCAGTGCTGGCACTTTTCATCTCTGAGCAATTGCTCGACGTTTGCAATTTCTCACCTGAGCTCTCCTTTGAGTGCGCGAGAGGATGAGCAGAAGATTAGGTGGCTAGAGAAGCCCAGAGCCCCAGTGTTCTTAGGCCTACAAAAGCACTTCCAAGGAAGGGTGCTGGCTAGCAACAGCTTTCAGTGCTGGCACTTTTCATCTCTGAGCAATTGCTCGACGTTTGCAATTTCTCAGCTCGTGTCTACGAGACGGAAAGAGAATGACCGTGACGTTTGGTGGCTAGAGAAGCGCAAAGCCCCAGTGTTGCTGCGCCTGTGAAAGCGCTTCCAAGGAAGGGTGCTGGCTAGCAAGAGCTTTCAATGCTGGCACTTTTCATCTCTGAGCAATTGCTCGACGTTTGCAATTTCTCACCTGAGCTCTCCTTTGAGTGCGCGAGAGGATGAGCACAAGATTAGGTGGCTAGAGAAGCCCAGAGCCCCAGTGTTCTTAGGCCTACAAAAGCGCTTCCAAGGAAGGGTGCTGGCTAGCAACAGCTTTCAGTGCTGGCACTTTTCATCTCTGAGCAATTGCTGGACGTTTGCAATTTCTCACCTGAGCTCTCTTTAGAGTGCGCGAGAGGATGAGCAGAAGATTAGGTGGCTAGAGAAGCCCAGAGCCCCAGTGTTCTTAGGCCTACAAAAGCGCTTCCAAGGAAGGGTGCTGGCTAGCAACAGCTTTCAGTGCTGGCACTTTTCATCTCTGAGCAATTGCTCGACGTTTGCAATTTCTCACCTGAGCTCTCTTTAGAGTGCGCGAGAGGATGAGCAGAAGATTAGGTGGCTAGAGAAGCCCAGAGCCCCACTGTTCTTAGGCCTACAAAAGCGCTTCCAAGGAAGGGGGCTGGCTAGCAACAGCTTTCAGTGCTGGCACTTTTCATCTCTGAGCAATTGCTGGACGTTTGCAATTTCTCAACTCGTGTCTACGAGACGGAAAGAGAATGACCGTGACTTTTGGTGGCTAGAGAAGCGCAAAGCCCCAGTGTTGCTGCGCCTGTGAAAGCGCTTCCAAGGAAGGGTGCTGGCTAGCAACAGCTTTCAGTGCTGGCACTTTTCATCTCTGAGCAATTGCTCGACGTTTGCAATTTCTCACCTGAGCTCTCTTTAGAGTGCGCGAGAGAATGAGCACAAGATTAGGTGGCTAGAGAAGCCCAGAGCCCCAGTGTTCTTAGGCCTACAAAAGCGCTTCCAAGGAAGGGTGCTGGCTAGCAACAGCTTTCAGTGCTGGCACTTTTCATCTCTGAGCAATTGCTCGACGTTTGCAATTTCTCAGCTCGTGTCTACGAGACGGAAAGAGAATGACCGTGACGTTTGGTGGGTAGAGAAGCGCAAAGCCCCAGTGTTGCTGCGCCTGTGAAAGCGCTTCCAAGGAAGGGTGCTGGCTAGCAACAGCTTTCAGTGCTGGCACTTTTCATCTCTGAGCAATTGCTCGACGTTTGCAATTTCACACCTGAGCTCTCTTTAGAGTGCGCGAGAGGATGAGCAGAAGATTAGGTGGCTAGAGAAGCGCAAAGCCCCAGTGTTCTTAGGCCTACAAAAGCACTTCCAAGGAAGGCTGCTGGCTAGCAACAGCTTTCAGTGCTGGCACTTTTCATCTCTGAGCAATTGCTCGACGTTTGCAATTTCTCCAGTCGTGTCTACGAGACGGAAAGAGAATGACCGTGACGTTTGGTGGCTAGAGAAGCGCAAAGCCCCATTGTTGCTGCGCCTGTGACAGCGCTTCCAAGGAAGGGTGCTGGCTAGCAAGAGCTTTCAGTGCTGGCACTTTTCATCTCTGAGCAATTGCTCGACGTTTGCAATTTCTCACCTGAGCTCTCTTTAGAGTGCGCGAGAGGATGAGCACAAGATTAGGTGGCTAGAGAAGCCCAGAGCCCCAGTGTTCTTAGGCCTACAAAAGCGCTTCCAAGGAAGGGTGCTGGCTAGCAAGAGCTTTCAGTGCTGGCACTTTTCATCTCTGAGCAATTGCTCGACGTTTGCAATTTCTCAGCTCGTGTCTACGAGACGGAAAGAGAATGACCGTGACGTTTGGTGGGTAGAGAAGCGCAAAGCCCCAGTGTTGTTGCGCCTGTGAAAGCGCTTCCAAGGAAGGCTGCTGGCTAGCAACAGCTTTCAGTGCTGGCACTTTTCATCTCTGAGCAATTGCTCGACGTTTGCAATTTCTCACCTGAGCTCTCTGTAGAGTGCGCGAGAGGATGAGCAGAAGATTAGGTGGCTAGAGAAGCGCAAAGCCCCAGAGTGCTTAGGGCTACAAAAGCACTTCCAAGGAAGGGTGCTGGCTAGCAACAGCTTTCAGTGCAGGCACTTTTCATCTCTGAGCAATTGCTGGACATTTGCAATTTCTCAGCTCGTGTCTACGAGACGGAAAGAGAATGACCGTGATGTTTGGTGGCTAGAGAAGCGCAAAGCCCCAGTGTTGCTGCGCCTCTGAAAGCGCTTCCAAGGAAGTGGGCTGGCTAGCAACAGCTTTCAGTGCTGGCACTTTTCATCTCTGAGCAATTGCTCGACGTTTGCAATTTCTCACCTGAGCTCTCCTTTGAGTGCGCGAGAGGATGAGCAGAAGATTAGGTGGCTAGAGAAGCCCAGAGCCCCAGTGTTCTTAGGCCTACAAAAGCGCTTCCAAGGAAGGGTGCTGGCTAGCAACAGCTTTCAGTGCTGGCACTTTTCATCTCTGAGCAATTGCTCGACGTTTGCAATTTCTCAACTCGTGTCTACGAGACGGAAAGAGAATGACCGTGACGTTTGGTGGCTAGAGAAGCGCAAAGCCCCAGTGTTGCTGCGCCTGTGAAAGCGCTTCCAAGGAAGGGTGCTGGCTAGCAACAGCTTTCAGTGCTGGCACTTTTCATCTCTGAGCAATTGCTCGACGTTTGTAATTTCTCACCTGAGCTCTCTTTAGAGTGCGCGAGAGGATGAGCAGAAGATTAGGTGGCTAGAGAAGCGCAAAGCCCCAGTGTTCTTAGGCCTACAAAAGCACTTCCAAGGAAGGCTGCTGGCTAGCAACAGCTTTCAGTGCTGGCACTTTTCATCTCTGAGCAATTGCTCGATGTTTGCAATTTCTCAGCTCGTGTCTACGAGACGGAAAGAGAATGACTGTGACGTTTGGTGGCTAGAGAAGCGCAAAGCCCCAGTGTTGCTGCGCCTGTGAAAGCGCTTCCAAGGAAGGGTGCTGGCTAGCAAGAGCTTTCAGTGCTGGCACTTTTCATCTCTGAGCAATTGCTCGACGTTTGCAATTTCTCACCTGAGCTCTCCTTTGAGTGCGCGAGAGGATGAGCACAAGATTAGGTGGCTAGAGAAGCCCAGAGCCCCAGTGTTCTTAGGCCTACAAAAGCGCTTCCAAGGAAGGGTGCTGGCTAGCAACAGCTTTCAGTGCTGGCACTTTTCATCTCTGAGCAATTGCTCGACGTTTGCAATTTCTCACCTGAGCTCTCTTTAGAGTGCGCGAGAGAATGAGCACAAGATTAGGTGGCTAGAGAAGCGCAAAGCCCCAGTGTTCTTAGGCCTACAAAAGCGCTTCCAAGGAAGGGTGCTGGCTAGCAACAGCTTTCAGTGCTGGCACTTTTCATCTCTGAGCAATTGCTCGACGTTTGCAATTTCTCACCTGAGCTCTCTTTAGAGTGCGCGAGAGGATGAGCAGAAGATTAGGTGGCTAGAGAAGCCCAGAGCCCCACTGTTCTTAGGCCTACAAAAGCGCTTCCAAGGAAGGGGGCTGGCTAGCAACAGCTTTCAGTGCTGGCACTTTTCATCTCTGAGCAATTGCTGGACGTTTGCAATTTCTCAACTCGTGTCTACGAGACGGAAAGAGAATGACCGTGACTTTTGGTGGCTAGAGAAGCGCAAAGCCCCAGTGTTGCTGCCCCTGTGAAAGCGCTTCCAAGGAAGGCTGCTGGCTAGCAACAGCTTTCAGTGCTGGCACTTTTCATCTCTGAGCAATTGCTCGACGTTTGCAATTTCTCACCTGAGCTCTCTTTAGAGTGCGCGAGAGAATGAGCACAAGATTAGGTGGCTAGAGAAGCCCAGAGCCCCACTGTTCTTAGGCCTACAAAAGCGCTTCCAAGGAAGGGTGCTGGCTAGCAACAGCTTTCAGTGCTGGCACTTTTCATCTCTGAGCAATTGCTCGACGTTTGCAATTTCTCAGCTCGTGTCTACGAGACGGAAAGAGAATGACCGTGACGTTTGGTGGGTAGAGAAGCGCAAAGCCCCAGTGTTGCTGCGCCTGTGAAAGCGCTTCCAAGGAAGGGTGCTGGCTAGCAACAGCTTTCAGTGCTGGCACTTTTCATCTCTGAGCAATTGCTCGACGTTTGCAATTTCACACCTGAGCTCTCTTTAGAGTGCGCGAGAGGATGAGCAGAAGATTAGGTGGCTAGAGAAGCGCAAAGCCCCAGTGTTCTTAGGCCTACAAAAGCACTTCCAAGGAAGGCTGCTGGCTAGCAACAGCTTTCAGTGCTGGCACTTTTCATCTCTGAGCAATTGCTGGACGTTTGCAATTTCTCCAGTCGTGTCTACGAGACGGAAAGAGAATGACCGTGACGTTTGGTGGCTAGAGAAGCGCAAAGCCCCAGTGTTGCTGCGCCTGTGAAAGCGCTTCCAAGGAAGGGTGCTGGCTAGCAACAGCTTTCAATGCTGGCACTTTTCATCTCTGAGCAATTGCTCGACGTTTGCAATTTCTCACTTGAGCTCTCTTTAGAGTGCGCGAGAGGATGAGCAGAAGATGAGGTGGCTAGAGAAGCCCAGAGCCCCACTGTTCTTAGGCCTACAAAAGCGCTTCCAAGGAAGGGGGCTGGCTAGCAACAGCTTTCAGTGCTGGCACTTTTCATCTCTGAGCAATTGCTGGACGTTTGCAATTTCTCAGCTCGTGTCTACGAGACGGAAAGAGAATGACCGTGACGTTTGGTGGCTAGAGAAGCGCAAAGCCCCAGTGTTGCTGCGCCTCTGAAAGCGCTTCCAAGGAAGGGGGCTGGCTAGCAACAGCTTTCAGTGCTGGCACTTTTCATCTCTGAGCAATTGCTCCACGTTTGCAATTTCTCAGCTCGTGTCTACGAGACGGAAAGAGAATGACCGTGACTTTTGGTGGCTAGAGAAGCGCAAAGCCCCAGTGTTGCTGCGCCTCTGAAAGCGCTTCCAAGGAAGGCTGCTGGCTAGCAACAGCTTTCAGTGCTGGCACTTTTCATCTCTGAGCAATTGCTCGACGTTTGCAATTTCTCACCTGAGCTCTCTTTAGAGTGCGCGAGAGGATGAGCACAAGATTAGGTGGCTAGAGAAGCGCAAAGCCCCAGAGTGCTTAGGGCTACAAAAGCACTTCCAAGGAAGGGTGCTGGCTAGCAACAGCTTTCAGTGCAGGCACTTTTCATCTCTGAGCAATTGCTGGACATTTGCAATTTCTCAGCTCGTGTCTACGAGACGGAAAGAGAATGACCGTGACGTTTGGTGGCTAGAGAAGCGCAAAGCCCCAGTGTTGCTGCGCCTGTGAAAGCGCTTCCAAGGAAGGGTGCTGGCTAGCAACAGCTTTCAGTGCTGGCACTTTTCATCTCTGAGCAATTGCTCGACGTTTGCAATTTCTCACCTGAGCTCTCCTTTGAGTGCGCGAGAGGATGAGCAGAAGATTAGGTGGCTAGAGAAGCCCAGAGCCCCACTGTTCTTAGGCCTACAAAAGCGCTTCCAAGGAAGGGGGCTGGCTAGCAAGAGCTTTCAGTGCTAGCACTTTTCATCTCTGAGCAATTGCTCGACGTTTGCAATTTCTCAGCTCGTGTCTACGAGACAGAAAGAGAATGACCGTGACGTTTGGTGGGTAGAGAAGCGCAAAGCCCCAGTGTTGCTGCACCTGTGAAAGCGCTTCCAAGGAAGGCTGCTGGCTAGCAACAGCTTTCAGTGCTGGCACTTTTCATCTCTGAGCAATTGCTCGACGTTTGCAATTTCACACCTGAGCTCTCTTTAGAGTGCGCGAGAGGATGAGCGGAAGATTAGGTGGCTAGAGAAGCGCAAAGCCCCAGTGTTCTTAGGCCTACAAAAGCACTTCCAAGGAAGGGGGCTGGCTAGCAACAGCTTTCAGTGCTGGCACTTTTCATCTCTGAGCAATTGCTCGACGTTTGCAATTTCTCAACTCGTGTCTACGAGACGGAAAGAGAATGACCGTGACGTTTGGTGGCTAGAGAAGCGCAAAGCCCCAGTGTTGCTGCGTCTGTGAAAGCGCTTCCAAGGAAGGGTGCTGGCTAGCAACAGCTTTCAATGCTGGCACTTTTCATCTCTGAGCAATTGCTCGACGTTTGCAATTTCTCACTTGAGCTCTCTTTAGAGTGCGCGAGAGGATGAGCAGAAGATTAGGTGGCTAGAGAAGCGCAAAGCCCCAGTGTTCTTAGGCCTACAAAAGCGCTTCCAAGGAAGGCTGCTGGCTAGCAACAGCTTTCAGTGCTGGCACTTTTCATCTCTGAGCAATTGCTGGACATTTGCAATTTATCACCTGAGCTCTCCTTTGAGTGCGCGAGAGGATGAGCACAAGATTAGGTGGCTAGAGAAGCCCAGAGCCCTACTGTTCTTAGGGCTTCAAAAGCGCTTCCAAGGAAGGGTGCTGGCTAGCAACAGCTTTCAGTGCTGGCACTTTTCATCTCTGAGCAATTGCTGGACATTTGCAATTTCTCAGCTCGTGTCTACGAGACGGAAAGAGAATGACCGTGACGTTTGGTGGCTAGAGAAGCGCAAAGCCCCAGTGTTGCTGCGCCTGTGAAAGCGCTTCCAAGGAAGGGTGCTGGCTAGCAACAGCTTTCAGTGCTGGCACTTTTCATCTCTGAGCAATTGCTCGACGTTTGCAATTTCTCACCTGAGCTCTCCTTTGAGTGCGCGAGAGGATGAGCACAAGATTAGGTGGCTAGAGAAGCCCAGAGCCCCAGTGTTCTTAGGCCTACAAAAGCGCTTCCAAGGAAGGGTGCTGGCTAGCAACAGCTTTCAGTGCTGGCACTTTTCATCTCTGAGCAATTGCTCGACGTTTGCAATTTCTCAGCTCGTGTCTACGAGACGGAAAGAGAATGACCGTGACGTTTGGTGGCTAGAGAAGCGCAAAGCCCCAGTGTTGCTGCGCCTGTGAAAGCGCTTCCAAGGAAGGGTGCTGGCTAGCAACAGCTTTCAGTGCTGGCACTTTTCATCTCTGAGCAATTGCTCGACGTTTGCAATTTCTCAGCTCGTGTCTACGAGACGGAAAGAGAATGACCGTGACGTTTGGTGGCTAGAGAAGCGCAAAGCCCCAGTGTTGCTGCGCCTGTGAAAGCGCTTCCAAGGAAGGGGGCTGGCTAGCAACAGCTTTCAGTGCTGGCACTTTTCATCTCTGAGCAATTGCTCGACGTTTGCAATTTCTCACCTGAGCTCTCTTTAGAGTGCGCGAGAGGATGAGCACAAGATTAGGTGGCTAGAGAAGCCCAGAGCCCCACTGTTCTTAGGCCTACAAAAGCGCTTCCAAGGAAGGGGGCTGGCTAGCAACAGCTTTCAGTGCTGGCACTTTTCATCTCTGAGCAATTGCTCGACGTTTGCAATTTCTCAACTCGTGTCTACGAGACGGAAAGAGAATGACCGTGACGTTTGGTGGCTAGAGAAGCGCAAAGCCCCAGTGTTGCTGCGCCTGTGAAAGCGCTTCCAAGGAAGGGTGCTGGCTAGCAACAGCTTTCAGTGCTGGCACTTTTCATCTCTGAGCAATTGCTCTACCTTTGCAATTTCTCACCTGAGCTCTCTTTAGAGTGCGCGAGAGGATGAGCAGAAGATTAGGTGGCTAGAGAAGCGCAAAGCCCCAGTGTTCTTAGGCCTACAAAAGCACATCCAAGGAAGGGTGCTGGCTAGCAACAGCTTTCAGTGCTGGCACTTTTCATCTCTGAGCAATTGCTCGACGTTTGCAATTTCACACCTGAGCTCTCTTTAGAGTGCGCGAGAGGATGAGCAGAAGATTAGGTGGCTAGAGAAGCCCAGAGCCCCAGTGTTCTTAGGCCTACAAAAGCGCTTCCAAGGAAGGCTGCTGGCTAGCAACAGCTTTCAGTGCTGGCACTTTTCATCTCTGAGCAATTGCTCGACATTTGCAATTTATCACCTGAGCTCTCTTTAGAGTGCGCGAGAGGATGAGCAGAAGATTAGGTGGCTAGAGAAGCCCAGAGCCCCACTGTTCTTAGGCCTACAAAAGCACTTCCAAGGAAGGGGGCTGGCTAGCAACAGCTTTCAGTGCTGGCACTTTTCATCTCTGAGCAATTGCTCGACGTTTGCAATTTCTCACCTGAGCTCTCCTTTGAGTGCGCGAGAGGATGAGCACAAGATTAGGTGGCTAGAGAAGCCCAGAGCCCCACTGTTCTTAGGCCTACAAAAGCGCTTCCAAGGAAGGGGGCTGGCTAGCAACAGCTTTCAGTGCTGGCACTTTTCATCTCTGAGCAATTGCTCGACGTTTGCAATTTCTCAACTCGTGTCTACGAGACGGAAAGAGAATGACCGTGACGTTTGGTGGCTAGAGAAGCGCAAAGCCCCAGTGTTGCTGCGCCTGTGAAAGCGCTTCCAAGGAAGGCTGCTGGCTAGCAACAGCTTTCAGTGCTGGCACTTTTCATCTCTGAGCAATTGCTCGACGTTTGCAATTTCTCACCTGAGCTCTCTTTAGAGTGCGCGAGAGGATGAGCAGAAGATTAGGTGGCTAGAGAAGCGCAAAGCCCCAGTGTTCTTAGGCCTACAAAAGCACTTCCAAGGAAGGGTGCTGGCTAGCAACAGCTTTCAGTGCTGGCACTTTTCATCTCTGAGCAATTGCTCGACGTTTGCAATTTCACACCTGAGCTCTCTTTAGAGTGCGCGAGAGGATGAGCAGAAGATTAGGTGGCTAGAGAAGCCCAGAGCCCCAGTGTTCTTAGGCCTACAAAAGCGCTTCCAAGGAAGGCTGCTGGCTAGCAACAGCTTTCAGTGCTGGCACTTTTCATCTCTGAGCAATTGCTGGACATTTGCAATTTATCACCTGAGCTCTCTTTAGAGTGCGCGAGAGGATGAGCAGAAGATTAGGTGGCTAGAGAAGCCCAGAGCCCCACTGTTCTTAGGCCTACAAAAGCACTTCCAAGGAAGGGGGCTGGCTAGCAACAGCTTTCAGTGCTGGCACTTTTCATCTCTGAGCAATTGCTCGACGTTTGCAATTTCTCACCTGAGCTCTCTTTAGAGTGCGCGAGAGGATGAGCACAAGATTAGGTGGCTAGAGAAGCCCAGAGCCCTACTGTTCTTAGGGCTTCAAAAGCGCTTCCAAGGAAGGGTGCTGGCTAGCAACAGCTTTCAGTGCTGGCACTTTTCATCTCTGAGCAATTGCTCGACGTTTGCAATTTCTCAGCTCGTGTCTACGAGACGGAAAGAGAATGACCGTGACGTTTGGTGGGTAGAGAAGCGCAAAGCCCCAGTGTTGCTGCGCCTCTGAAAGCGCTTCCAAGGAAGGGGGCTGGCTAGCAACAGCTTTCAGTGCTGGCACTTTTCATCTCTGAGCAATTGCTCTACCTTTGCAATTTCTCACCTGAGCTCTCTTTAGAGTGCGCGAGAGGATGAGCAGAAGATGAGGTGGCTAGAGAAGCCCAGAGCCCCAGTGTTCTTAGGCCTACAAAAGCGCTTCCAAGGAAGGGTGCTGGCTAGCAACAGCTTTCAGTGCTGGCACTTTTCATCTCTGAGCAATTGCTGGACATTTGCAATTTCTCAGCTCGTGTCTACGAGACGGAAAGAGAATGACCGTGACGTTTGGTGGGTAGAGAAGCGCAAAGCCCCAGTGTTGCTGCGCCTCTGAAAGCGCTTCCAAGGAAGGCTGCTGGCTAGCAACAGCTTTCAGTGCTGGCACTTTTCATCTCTGAGCAATTGCTCGACGTTTGCAATTTCTCACCTGAGCTCTCCTTTGAGTGCGCGAGAGGATGAGCACAAGATTAGGTGGCTAGAGAAGCCCAGAGCCCCAGTGTTCTTAGGCCTACAAAAGCGCTTCCAAGGAAGGGTGCTGGCTAGCAACAGCTTTCAGTGCTGGCACTTTTCATCTCTGAGCAATTGCTCGACGTTTGCAATTTCTCAGCTCGTGTCTACGAGACGGAAAGAGAATGACCGTGACGTTTGGTGGCTAGAGAAGCGCAAAGCCCCAGTGTTGCTGCGCCTCTGAAAGCGCTTCCAAGGAAGGGTGCTGGCTAGCAACAGCTTTCAGTGCTGGCACTTTTCATCTCTGAGCAATTGCTCGACGTTTGCAATTTCTCACCTGAGCTCTCTTTAGAGTGCGCGAGAGGATGAGCAGAAGATTAGGTGGCTAGAGAAGCGCAAAGCCCCAGTGTTCTTAGGCCTACAAAAGCGCTTCCAAGGAAGGGTGCTGGCTAGCAACAGCTTTCAGTGCTGGCACTTTTCATCTCTGAGCAATTGCTGGACATTTGCAATTTATTACCTGAGCTCTCTTTAGAGTGCGCGAGAGGATGAGCAGAAGATTAGGTGGCTAGAGAAGCCCAGAGCCCCACTGTTCTTAGGCCTACAAAAGCACTTCCAAGGAAGGGGGCTGGCTAGCAACAGCTTTCAGTGCTGGCACTTTTCATCTCTGAGCAATTGCTCGACGTTTGCAATTTCTCACCTGAGCTCTCCTTTGAGTGCGCGAGAGGATGAGCACAAGATTAGGTGGCTAGAGAAGCCCAGAGCCCTACTGTTCTTAGGGCTTCAAAAGCGCTTCCAAGGAAGGGTGCTGGCTAGCAACAGCTTTCAGTGCTGGCACTTTTCATCTCTGAGCAATTGCTCGACGTTTGCAATTTCTCAGCTCGTGTCTACGAGACGGAAAGAGAATGACCGTGACGTTTGGTGGCTAGAGAAGCGCAAAGCCCCAGTGTTGCTGCGCCTGTGAAAGCGCTTCCAAGGAAGGGTGCTGGCTAGCAACAGCTTTCAGTGCTGGCACTTTTCATCTCTGAGCAATTGCTCTACCTTTGCAATTTCTCACCTGAGCTCTCTTTAGAGTGCGCGAGAGGATGAGCAGAAGATGAGGTGGCTAGAGAAGCCCAGAGCCCCAGTGTTCTTAGGCCTACAAAAGCGCTTCCAAGGAAGGGGGCTGGCTAGCAACAGCTTTCAGTGCTGGCACTTTTCATCTCTGAGCAATTGCTCGACGTTTGCAATTTCTCAACTCGTGTCTACGAGACGGAAAGAGAATGACCGTGACGTTTGGTGGCTAGAGAAGCGCAAAGCCCCAGTGTTGCTGCGCCTGTGAAAGCGCTTCCAAGGAAGGGTGCTGGCTAGCAACAGCTTTCAGTGCTGGCACTTTTCATCTCTGAGCAATTGCTCTACCTTTGCAATTTCTCACCTGAGCTCTCTTTAGAGTGCGCGAGAGGATGAGCAGAAGATTAGGTGGCTAGAGAAGCGCAAAGCCCCAGTGTTCTTAGGGCTACAAAAGCACTTCCAAGGAAGGGTGCTGGCTAGCAACAGCTTTCAGTGCTGGCACTTTTCATCTCTGAGCAATTGCTCGACGTTTGCAATTTCACACCTGAGCTCTCTTTAGAGTGCGCGAGAGGATGAGCAGAAGATGAGGTGGCTAGAGAAGCCCAGAGCCCCAGTGTTCTTAGGCCTACAAAAGCGCTTCCAAGGAAGGGTGCTGGCTAGCAACAGCTTTCAGTGCTGGCACTTTTCATCTCTGAGCAATTGCTGGACATTTGCAATTTCTCACCTGAGCTCTCTTTAGAGTGCGCGAGAGGATGAGCAGAAGATGAGGTGGCTAGAGAAGCCCAGAGCCCCACTGTTCTTAGGCCTACAAAAGCACTTCCAAGGAAGGGGGCTGGCTAGCAACAGCTTTCAGTGCTGGCACTTTTCATCTCTGAGCAATTGCTCGACGTTTGCAATTTCTCACCTGAGCTCTCCTTTGAGTGCGCGAGAGGATGAGCACAAGATTAGGTGGCTAGAGAAGCCCAGAGCCCTACTGTTCTTAGGGCTTCAAAAGCGCTTCCAAGGAAGGGTGCTGGCTAGCAACAGCTTTCAGTGCTGGCACTTTTCATCTCTGAGCAATTGCTCGACGTTTGCAATTTCTCAGCTCGTGTCTACGAGACGGAAAGAGAATGACCGTGACGTTTGGTGGCTAGAGAAGTGCAAAGCCCCAGTGTTGCTGCGCCTGTGAAAGCGCTTCCAAGGAAGGGGGCTGGCTAGCAACAGCTTTCAGTGCTGGCACTTTTCATCTCTGAGCAATTGCTCTACCTTTGCAATTTCTCACCTGAGCTCTCTTTAGAGTGCGCGAGAGGATGAGCAGAAGATGAGGTGGCTAGAGAAGCCCAGAGCCCCAGTGTTCTTAGGCCTACAAAAGCGCTTCCAAGGAAGGGGGCTGGCTAGCAACAGCTTTCAGTGCTGGCACTTTTCATCTCTGAGCAATTGCTGGACGTTTGCAATTTCTCAGCTCGTGTCTACGAGACGGAAAGAGAATGACCGTGACGTTTGGTGGGTAGAGAAGCGCAAAGCCCCAGTGTTGCTGCGCCTGTGAAAGCGCTTCCAAGGAAGGGGGCTGGCTAGCAACAGCTTTCAGTGCTGGCACTTTTCATCTCTGAGCAATTGCTCGACGTTTGCAATTTCTCACCTGAGCTCTCCTTTGAGTGCGCGAGAGGATGAGCAGAAGATTAGGTGGCTAGAGAAGCCCAGAGCCCCACTGTTCTTAGGCCTACAAAAGCGCTTCCAAGGAAGGGTGCTGGCTAGCAACAGCTTTCAGTGCTGGCACTTTTCATCTCTGAGCAATTGCTCGACGTTTGCAATTTCTCACCTAAGCTCTCTTTAGAGTGCGCGAGAGAATGAGCACAAGATTAGGTGGCTAGAGAAGCGCAAAGCCCCAGTGTTCTTAGGCCTACAAAAGCGCTTCCAAGGAAGGGTGCTGGCTAGCAACAGCTTTCAGTGCTGGCACTTTTCATCTCTGAGCAATTGCTCGACCTTTGCAATTTCTCAACTCGTGTCTACGAGACGGAAAGAGAATGACCGTGACGTTTGGTGGCTAGAGAAGCGCAAAGCCCCAGTGTTGCTGCGCCTGTGAAAGCGCTTCCAAGGAAGGGTGCTGGCTAGCAAGAGCTTTCAGTGCTGGCACTTTTCATCTCTGAGCAATTGCTCGACGTTTGCAATTTCTCACCTGAGCTCTCCTTTGAGTGCGCGAGAGGATGAGCAGAAGATTAGGTGGCTAGAGAAGCCCAGAGCCCCACTGTTCTTAGGCCTACAAAAGCGCTTCCAAGGAAGGGTGCTGGCTAGCAACAGCTTTCAGTGCTGGCACTTTTCATCTCTGAGCAATTGCTCGACGTTTGCAATTTCTCAGCTCGTGTCTACGAGACGGAAATAGAAGGACCGTGATGTTTGGTGGCTAGAGAAGCGCAAAGCCCCAGTGTTGCTGCACCTGTGAAAGCGCTTCCAAGGAAGGGTGCTGGCTAGCAACAGCTTTCAGTGCTGGCACTTTTCATCTCTGAGCAATTGCTGGACGTTTGCAATTTCTCACCTGAGCTCTCTTTAGAGTGCGCGAGAGGATGAGCAGAAGATTAGGTGGCTAGAGAAGCCCAGAGCCCCACTGTTCTTAGGCCTACAAAAGCGCTTCCAAGGAAGGGTGCTGGCTAGCAACAGCTTTCAGTGCTGGCACTTTTCATCTCTGAGCAATTGCTCGACGTTTGCAATTTCTCAGCTCGTGTCTACGAGACGGAAAGAGAATGACCGTGACGTTTGGTGGCTAGAGAAGCGCAAAGCCCCAGTGTTGCTGCGCCTGTGAAAGCGCTTCCAAGGAAGGGGGCTGGCTAGCAAGAGCTTTCAGTGCTGGCACTTTTCATCTCTGAGCAATTGCTCGACGTTTGCAATTTCTCAGCTCGTGTCTACGAGACGGAAAGAGAATGACCGTGACTTTTGGTGGCTAGAGAAGCGCAAAGCCCCAGTGTTGCTGCGCCTGTGAAAGCGCTTCCAAGGAAGGGTGCTGGCTAGCAACAGCTTTCAGTGCTGGCACTTTTCATCTCTGAGCAATTGCTCGACGTTTGCAATTTCTCACCTGAGCTCTCTTTAGAGTGCGCGAGAGGATGAGCAGAAGATTAGGTGGCTAGAGAAGCGCAAAGCCCCAGAGTGCTTAGGGCTACAAAAGCACTTCCAAGGAAGGGTGCTGGCTAGCAACAGCTTTCAGTGCAGGCACTTTTCATCTCTGAGCAATTGCTGGACATTTGCAATTTCTCAGCTCGTGTCTACGAGACGGAAAGAGAATGACCGTGACGTTTGGTGGCTAGAGAAGCGCAAAGCCCCAGTGTTGCTGCGCCTGTGAAAGCGCTTCCAAGGAAGGGTGCTGGCTAGCAACAGCTTTCAGTGCTGGCACTTTTCATCTCTGAGCAATTGCTCGACGTTTGCAATTTCACACCTGAGCTCTCTTTAGAGTGCGCGAGAGGATGAGCAGAAGATTAGGTGGCTAGAGAAGCGCAAAGCCCCAGTGTTCTTAGGCCTACAAAAGCACTTCCAAGGAAGGGTGCTGGCTAGCAACAGCTTTCAGTGCTGCCACTTTTCATCTCTGAGCAATTGCTGGACATTTGCAATTTCTCAGCTCGTGTCTACGAGACGGAAAGAGAATGACCGTGACGTTTGGTGGGTAGAGAAGCGCAAAGCCCCAGTGTTACTGCGTCTGTGAAAGCGCTTCCAAGGAAGGGTGCTGGCCAGCAACAGCTTTCAATGCTGGCACTTTTCATCTCTGAGCAATTGCTCGACGTTTGCAATTTCTCACTTGAGCTCTCTTTAGAGTGCGCGAGAGGATGAGCAGAAGATTAGGTGGCTAGAGAAGCGCAAAGCCCCAGTGTTCTTAGGCCTACAAAAGCGCTTCCAAGGAAGGGTGCTGGCTAGCAACAGCTTTCAGTGCTGGCACTTTTCATCTCTGAGCAATTGCTGGACATTTGCAATTTATCACCTGAGCTCTCTTTAGAGTGCACGAGAGGATGAGCACAAGATTAGGTGGCTAGAGAAGCCCAGAGCCCCACTGTTCTTAGGCCTACAAAAGCACTTCCAAGGAAGGGTGCTGGCTAGCAACAGCTTTCAGTGCTGGCACTTTTCATCTCTGAGCAATTGCTGGACATTTGCAATTTCTCAGCTCGTGTCTACGAGACGGAAAGAGAATGACCGTGACGTTTGGTGGGTAGAGAAGCGCAAAGCCCCAGTGTTGCTGCGCCTGTGAAAGCACTTCCAAGGAAGGGTGCTGGCTAGCAACAGCTTTCAGTGCTGGCACTTTTCATCTCTGAGCAATTGCTCTACCTTTGCAATTTCTCACCTGAGCTCTCTTTAGAGTGCGCAAGAGGATGAGCAGAAGATTAGGTGGCTATAGAAGCGCAAAGCCCCAATGTTCTTAGGCCTACAAAAGCACTTCCAAGGAAGGGTGCTGGCTAGCAACAGCTTTCAGTGCTGGCACTTTTCATCTCTGAGCAATTGCTCGACGGTTGCAATTTCTCAGCTTGTGTCTACGAGACGGATGGAGAATGACCGTGACTTTTGGTGGGTAGAGAAGCGCAAAGCCCCAGTGTTGCTGCGCCTGTGAAAGCGCTTCCAAGGAAGGGTGCTGGCTAGCAACAGCTTTCAGTGCTGGCACTTTTCATCTCTGAGCAATTGCTCGACGTTTGCAATTTCTCACCTGAGCTCTCTTTAGAGGTCGCGAGAGGATGAGCAGAAGATTAGGTGGCTAGAGAAGCGCAAAGCCCCAGTGTTCTTAGGCCTACAAAAGCACTTCCAAGGAAGGGTGCTGGCTAGCAACAGCTTTCAGTGCTGGCACTTTTCATCTCTGAGCAATTGCTCGACGTTTGCAATTTCTCAGCTCGTGTCTACGAGACGGAAAGAGAATGACCGTGACGTTTGGTGGCTAGAGAAGCGCAAAGCCCCAGTGTTGCTGTGCCTGTGAAAGCGCTTCCAAGGAAGGGGGCTGGGTAGCAACAGCTTTCAGTGCTGGCACTTTTCATCTCTGAGCAATTGCTCGACGTTTGCAATTTCTCAGCTCGTGTCTACGAGACGGAAAGAGAATGACCGTGACGTTTGGTGGCTAGAGAAGCGCAAAGCCCCAGTGTTGCTGCGCCTGTGAAAGCGCTTCCAAGGAAGGGTGCTGGCTAGCAAGAGCTTTCAGTGCTGGCACTTTTCATCTCTGAGCAATTGCTCGACGTTTGCAATTTCTCACTTGAGCTCTCTTTAGAGTGCGCGAGAGAATGACCAGAAGATTAGGTGGCTAGAGAAGCGCAAAGCCCCAGTGTTCTTAGGCCTACAAAAGCGCTTCCAAGGAAGGGTGCTGGCTAGCAACAGCTTTCAGTGCTGGCACTTTTCATCTCTGAGCAATTGCTCGACGTTTGCAATCTCTCAGCTCGTGTCTACGAGACGGAAAGAGAATGACCGTGACGTTTGGTGGCTAGAGAAGCGCAAAGCCCCAGTGTTGCTGCGCCTGTGAAAGCGCTTCCAAGGAAGGCTGCTGGCTAGCAAGAGCTTTCAGTGCTGGCACTTTTCATCTCTGAGCAATTGCTCGACGTTTGCAATTTCTCAGCTCGTGTCTACGAGACGGAAAGAGAATGACCGTGACGTTTGGTGCGTAGAGAAGCGCAAAGCCCCAGTGTTGCTGCACCTGTGAAAGCGCTTCCAAGGAAGGGTGCTGGCTAGCAAGAGCTTTCAGTGCTGGCACTTTTCATCTCTGAGCAATTGCTCGACGTTTGCAATTTCTCACCTGAGCTCTCTTTAGAGTGCGCAAGAGGATGAGCAGAAGATTAGGTGGCTATAGAAGCGCAAAGCCCCAGTGTTCTTAGGCCTACAAAAGCACTTCCAAGGAAGGGTGCTGGCTAGCAACAGCTTTCAGTGCTGGCACTTTTCATCTCTGAGCAATTGCTCGACCTTTGCAATTTCTCAGCTTGTGTCTACGAGACGGAAAGAGAATGACCGTGACGTTTGGTGGCTAGAGAAGCGCAAAGCCCCAGTGTTGCTGCGCCTGTGAAAGCGCTTCCAAGGAAGGGTGCTGGCTAGCAACAGCTTTCAGTGCTGGCACTTTTCATCTCTGAGCAATTGCTCGACGTTTGCAATTTCTCACCTGAGCTCTCCTTTGAGTGCGCGAGAGGATGAGCAGAAGATTAGGTGGCTAGAGAAGCCCAGAGCCCCACTGTTCTTAGGCCTACAAAAGCGCTTCCAAGGAAGGGTGCTGGCTAGCAACAGCTTTCAGTGCTGGCACTTTTCATCTCTGAGCAATTGCTGGACGTTTGCAATTTCTCAGCTCGTGTCTACGAGACGGAAAGAGAATGACCGTGACGTTTGGTGGCTAGAGAAGCGCAAAGCCCCAGTGTTGCTGCGCCTGTGAAAGCGCTTCCAAGGAAGGGTGCTGGCTAGCAAGAGCTTTCAGTGCTGGCACTTTTCATCTCTGAGCAATTGCTCGACGTTTGCAATTTCTCAGCTCGTGTCTACGACACGGAAAGAGAATGACCGTGACGTTTGGTGGCTAGAGAAGCGCAAAGCCCCAGTGTTGCTGCGCCTGTGAAAGCGCTTCCAAGGAAGGGGGCTGGCTAGCAACAGCTTTCAGTGCTGGCACTTTTCATCTCTGAGCAATTGCTCGACGTTTGCAATTTCTCACCTGAGCTCTCTTTAGAGTGCGCGAGAGGATGAGCACAAGATTAGGTGGCTAGAGAAGCGCAAAGCCCCAGTGTTGCTGCGCCTGTGAAAGCGCTTCCAAGGAAGGGTGCTGGCTAGCAACAGCTTTCAGTGCTGGCACTTTTCATCTCTGAGCAATTGCTGGACGTTTGCAATTTCTCACCTGAGCTCTCTTTAGGGTGCGCGAGAGGATGAGCAGAAGATTAGGTGGCTAGAGAAGCGCAAAGCCCCAGTCTACTTAGGCCTACAGAAGCGCTTCCAAGGAAGGGTGCTGGCTAGCAAGAGCTTTCAGTGCTGGCACTTTTCATCTCTGAGCAATTGCTCGACGTTTGCAATTTCTCAGCTCGTGTCTAGGAGACGGAAAGAGAATGACCGTGACGTTTGGTGGCTAGAGAAGCGCAAAGCCCCAGTGTTGCTGCGTCTGTGAAAGCGCTTCCAAGGAAGGGTGCTGGCCAGCAACAGCTTTCAGTGCTGGCACTTTTTATCTCTGAGCAATTGCTCGACGTTTGCAATTTCTCACTTGAGCTCTCTTTAGAGTGCGCGAGAGAATGAGCAGAAGATTAGGTGGCTAGAGAAGCGCAAAGCCCCAGTGTTCTTAGGCCTACAAAAGCGCTTCCAAGGAAGGGTGCTGGCTAGCAACAGCTTTCAGTGCTGGCACTTTTCATCTCTGAGCAATTGCTCGACGTTTGCAATCTCTCAGCTCGTGTCTACGAGACGGAAAGAGAATGACCGTGACGTTTGGTGGCTAGAGAAGCGCAAAGCCCCAGTGTTGCTGCGCCTGTGAAAGCGCTTCCAAGGAAGGGGGCTGGCTAGCAACAGCTTTCAGTGCTGGCACTTTTCATCTCTGAGCAATTGCTCGACGTTTGCAATTTCTCAGCTCGTGTCTACGAGACGGAAAGAGAATGACCGTGACGTTTGGTGGCTAGAGAAGCGCAAAGCCCCAGTGTTGCTGCGCCTGTGAAAGCGCTTCCAAGGAAGGGGGCTGGCTAGCAACAGCTTTCAGTGCTGGCACTTTTCATCTCTGAGCAATTGCTCGACGTTTGCAATTTCTCAGCTCGTGTCTACGAGACGGAAAGAGAATGACCGTGACTTTTGGTGGCTAGAGAAGCGCAAAGCCCCAGTGTTGCTGCGCCTGTGAAAGCGCTTCCAAGGAAGGGGGCTGGCTAGCAACAGCTTTCAGTGCTGGCACTTTTCATCTCTGAGCAATTGCTCGACGTTTGCAATTTCACACCTAGCTCTCTTTAGAGTGCGCGAGAGGATGAGCAGAAGATTAGGTGGCTAGAGAAGCGCAAAGCCCCAGTGTTCTTAGGCCTACAAAAGCACTTCCAAGGAAGGCTGCTGGCTAGCAACAGCTTTCAGTGCTGGCACTTTTCATCTCTGAGCAATTGCTGGACATTTGCAATTTCTCAGCTCGTGTCTACGAGACGGAAAGAGAATGACCGTGACGTTTGGTGGGTAGAGAAGCGCAAAGCCCCAGTGTTACTGCGTCTGTGAAAGCGCTTCCAAGGAAGGGTGCTGGCCAGCAACAGCTTTCAATGCTGGCACTTTTCATCTCTGAGCAATTGCTCGACGTTTGCAATTTCTCACTTGAGCTCTCTTTAGAGTGCGCGAGAGGATGAGCAGAAGATGAGGTGGCTAGAGAAGCGCAAAGCCCCACTGTTCTTAGGCCTACAAAAGCGCTTCCAAGGAAGGGTGCTGGCTAGCAAGAGCTTTCAGTGCTGGCACTTTTCATCTCTGAGCAATTGCTGGACATTTGCAATTTATCACCTGAGCTCTCTTTAGAGTGCACGAGAGGATGAGCAGAAGATTAGGTGGCTAGAGAAGCCCAGAGCCCCACTGTTCTTAGGCCTACAAAAGCACTTCCAAGGAAGGGTGCTGGCTAGCAACAGCTTTCAGTGCTGGCACTTTTCATCTCTGAGCAATTGCTCGACGTTTGCAATCTCTCAGCTCGTGTCTACGAGACGGAAAGAGAATGACCGTGACGTTTGGTGGGTAGAGAAGCGCAAAGCCCCAGTGTTGCTGCGCCTGTGAAAGCACTTCCAAGGAAGGGTGCTGGCTAGCAACAGCTTTCAGTGCTGGCACTTTTCATCTCTGAGCAATTGCTCTACCTTTGCAATTTCTCACCTGAGCTCTCTTTAGAGTGCGCAAGAGGATGAGCAGAAGATTAGGTGGCTATAGAAGCGCAAAGCCCCAGTGTTCTTAGGCCCACAAAAGCACTTCCAAGGAAGGGTGCTGGCTAGCAACAGCTTTCAGTGCTGGCACTTTTCATCTCTGAGCAATTGCTCGACGTTTGCAATTTCTCAGCTTGTGTCTACGAGACGGATGGAGAATGACCGTGACTTTTGGTGGGTAGAGAAGCGCAAAGCCCCAGTGTTGCTGCGCCTGTGAAAGCGCTTCCAAGGAAGGGTGCTGGCTAGCAACAGCTTTCAGTGCTGGCACTTTTCATCTCTGAGCAATTGCTCGACGTTTGCAATTTCTCACCTGAGCTCTCTTTAGAGGTCGCGAGAGGATGAGCAGAAGATTAGGTGGCTAGAGAAGCGCAAAGCCCCAGTGTTCTTAGGCCTACAAAAGCACTTCCAAGGAAGGGTGCTGGCTAGCAACAGCTTTCAGTGCTGGCACTTTTAATCTCTGAGCAATTGCTCGACGTTTGCAATTTCTCAGCTCGTGTCTACGAGACGGAAAGAGAATGACCGTGACGTTTGGTGGCTAGAGAAGCGCAAAGCCCCAGTGTTGCTGTGCCTGTGAAAGCGCTTCCAAGGAAGGGTGCTGGCTAGCAACAGCTTTCAGTGCTGGCACTTTTCATCTCTGAGCAATTGCTCGACGTTTGCAATTTCTCAGCTCGTGTCTACGAGACGGAAAGAGAATGACCGTGACGTTTGGTGGCTAGAGAAGCGCAAAGCCCCAGTGTTGCTGCGCCTGTGAAAGCGCTTCCAAGGAAGGGTGCTGGCTAGCAAGAGCTTTCAGTGCTGGCACTTTTCATCTCTGAGCAATTGCTCGACGTTTGCAATTTCTCACTTGAGCTCTCTTTAGAGTGCGCGAGAGAATGACCAGAAGATTAGGTGGCTAGAGAAGCGCAAAGCCCCAGTGTTCTTAGGCCTACAAAAGCGCTTCCAAGGAAGGGTGCTGGCTAGCAACAGCTTTCAGTGCTGGCACTTTTCATCTCTGAGCAATTGCTCGACGTTTGCAATCTCTCAGCTCGTGTCTACGAGACGGAAAGAGAATGACCGTGACGTTTGGTGGCTAGAGAAGCGCAAAGCGCCAGTGTTGCTGCGCCTGTGAAAGCGCTTCCAAGGAAGGCTGCTGGCTAGCAAGAGCTTTCAGTGCTGGCACTTTTCATCTCTGAGCAATTGCTCGACGTTTGCAATTTCTCAGCTCGTGTCTACGAGACGGAAAGAGAATGACCGTGACGTTTGGTGCGTAGAGAAGCGCAAAGCCCCAGTGTTGCTGCACCTGTGAAAGCGCTTCCAAGGAAGGCTGCTGGCTAGCAACAGCTTTCAGTGCTGGCACTTTTCATCTCTGAGCAATTGCTCTACCTTTGCAATTTCTCACCTGAGCTCTCTTTAGAGTGCGCAAGAGGATGAGCAGAAGATTAGGTGGCTATAGAAGCGCAAAGCCCCAGTGTTCTTAGGCCTACAAAAGCACTTCCAAGGAAGGGTGCTGGCTAGCAACAGCTTTCAGTGCTGGCACTTTTCATCTCTGAGCAATTGCTCGACCTTTGCAATTTCTCAGCTTGTGTCTACGAGACGGAAAGAGAATGACCGTGACGTTTGGTGGGTAGAGAAGCGCAAAGCCCCAGTGTTGCTGCGCCTGTGAAAGCGCTTCCAAGGAAGGGTGCTGGCTAGCAAGAGCTTTCAGTGCTGGCACTTTTCATCTCTGAGCAATTGCTCGAGGTTTGCAATTTCTCACCTGAGCTCTCCTTTGAGTGCGCGAGAGGATGAGCACAAGATTAGGTGGCTAGAGAAGCCCAGAGCCCCAGTGTTCTTAGGCCTACAAAAGCGCTTCCAAGGAAGGGTGCTGGCTAGCAACAGCTTTCAGTGCTGGCACTTTTCATCTCTGAGCAATTGCTGGACGTTTGCAATTTCTCAGCTCGTGTCTACGAGACGGAAAGAGAATGACCGTGACGTTTGGTGGCTAGAGAAGCGCAAAGCCCCAGTGTTGCTGCGCCTGTGAAAGCGCTTCGAAGGAAGGGTGCTGGCTAGCAAGAGCTTTCAGTGCTGGCACTTTTCATCTCTGAGCAATTGCTGGACGTTTGCAATTTCTCAGCTCGTGTCTACGACACGGAAAGAGAATGACCGTGACGTTTGGTGGGTAGAGAAGCGCAAAGCCCCAGTGTTGCTGCGCCTGTGAAAGCGCTTCCAAGGAAGGGGGCTGGCTAGCAACAGCTTTCAGTGCTGGCACTTTTCATCTCTGAGCAATTGCTCGACGTTTGCAATTTCTCACCTGAGCTCTCCTTTGAGTGCGCGAGAGGATGAGCAGAAGATTAGGTGGCTAGAGAAGCCCAGAGCCCCACTGTTCTTAGGCCTACAAAAGCGCTTCCAAGGAAGGGTGCTGGCTAGCAACAGCTTTCAGTGCTGGCACTTTTCATCTCTGAGCAATTGCTCGACGTTTGCAATCTCTCAGCTCGTGTCTACGAGACGGAAAGAGAATGACCGTGACGTTTGGTGGGTAGAGAAGCGCAAAGCCCCATTGTTGCTGCGCCTGTGACAGCGCTTCCAAGGAAGGGTGCTGGCTAGCAAGAGCTTTCAGTGCTGGCACTTTTCATCTCTGAGCAATTGCTGGACGTTTGCAATCTCTCAGCTCGTGTCTACGAGACGGAAAGAGAATGACCGTGACGTTTGGTGGGTAGAGAAGCGCAAAGCCCCAGTGTTACTGCGCCTGTGAAAGCGCTTCCAAGGAAGGGTGCTGGCTAGCAACAGCTTTCAGTGCTGGCACTTTTCATCTCTGAGCAATTGCTGGACGTTTGCAATTTCTCACCTGAGCTCTCTTTAGAGTGCGCGAGAGGATGAGCACAAGATTAGGTGGCTAGAGAAGCGCAAAGCCCCAGTGTTGCTGCGCCTGTGAAAGCGCTTCCAAGGAAGGGTGCTGGCTAGCAACAGCTTTCAGTGCTGGCACTTTTCATCTCTGAGCAATTGCTCGAGGTTTGCAATTTCTCACCTGAGCTCTCTTTAGAGTGCGCGAGAGGATGAGCACAAGATTAGGTGGCTAGAGAAGCGCAAAGCCCCAGTGTTGCTGCGCCTGTGAAAGCGCTTCCAAGGAAGGGTGCTGGCTAGCAACAGCTTTCAGTGCTGGCACTTTTCATCTCTGAGCAATTGCTCGACGTTTGCAATTTCTCAGCTCGTGTCTACGAGACGGAAAGAGAATGACCGTGACGTTTGGTGGCTAGAGAAGCGCAAAGCCCCAGTGTTGCTGCGCCTGTGAAAGCGCTTCCAAGGAAGGGTGCTGGCTAGCAAGAGCTTTCAGTGCTGGCACTTTTCATCTCTGAGCAATTGCTCGACGTTTGCAATTTCTCACTTGAGCTCTCTTTAGAGTGCGCGAGAGAATGACCAGAAGATTAGGTGGCTAGAGAAGCGCAAAGCCCCAGTGTTCTTAGGCCTACAAAAGCGCTTCCAAGGAAGGGTGCTGGCTAGCAACAGCTTTCAGTGCTGGCACTTTTCATCTCTGAGCAATTGCTCGACGTTTGCAATCTCTCAGCTCGTGTCTACGAGACGGAAAGAGAATGACCGTGACGTTTGGTGGCTAGAGAAGCGCAAAGCCCCAGTGTTGCTGCACCTGTGAAAGCGCTTCCAAGGAAGGGTGCTGGCTAGCAACAGCTTTCAGTGCTGGCACTTTTCATCTCTGAGCAATTGCTCTACCTTTGCAATTTCTCACCTGAGCTCTCTTTAGAGTGCGCAAGAGGATGAGCAGAAGATTAGGTGGCTATAGAAGCGCAAAGCCCCAGTGTTCTTAGGCCTACAAAAGCACTTCCAAGGAAGGGTGCTGGCTAGCAACAGCTTTCAGTGCTGGCACTTTTCATCTCTGAGCAATTGCTCGACCTTTGCAATTTCTCAGCTTGTGTCTACGAGACGGAAAGAGAATGACCGTGACGTTTGGTGGCTAGAGAAGCGCAAAGCCCCAGTGTTGCTGCGCCTGTGAAAGCGCTTCCAAGGAAGGGTGCTGGCTAGCAAGAGCTTTCAGTGCTGGCACTTTTCATCTCTGAGCAATTGCTCGAGGTTTGCAATTTCTCACCTGAGCTCTCCTTTGAGTGCGCGAGAGGATGAGCAGAAGATTAGGTGGCTAGAGAAGCCCAGAGCCCCAGTGTTCTTAGGCCTACAAAAGCGCTTCCAAGGAAGGGTGCTGGCTAGCAACAGCTTTCAGTGCTGGCACTTTTCATCTCTGAGCAATTGCTGGACGTTTGCAATTTCTCAGCTCGTGTCTACGAGACGGAAAGAGAATGACCGTGACGTTTGGTGGCTAGAGAAGCGCAAAGCCCCAGTGTTGCTGCGCCTGTGAAAGCGCTTCGAAGGAAGGGTGCTGGCTAGCAAGAGCTTTCAGTGCTGGCACTTTTCATCTCTGAGCAATTGCTCGACGTTTGCAATTTCTCAGCTCGTGTCTACGACACGGAAAGAGAATGACCGTGACGTTTGGTGGGTAGAGAAGCGCAAAGCCCCAGTGTTGCTGCGCCTGTGAAAGCGCTTCCAAGGAAGGGGGCTGGCTAGCAACAGCTTTCAGTGCTGGCACTTTTCATCTCTGAGCAATTGCTCGACGTTTGCAATTTCTCACCTGAGCTCTCCTTTGAGTGCGCGAGAGGATGAGCAGAAGATTAGGTGGCTAGAGAAGCCCAGAGCCCCACTGTTCTTAGGCCTACAAAAGCGCTTCCAAGGAAGGGTGCTGGCTAGCAACAGCTTTCAGTGCTGGCACTTTTCATCTCTGAGCAATTGCTCGACGTTTGCAATCTCTCAGCTCGTGTCTACGAGACGGAAAGAGAATGACCGTGACGTTTGGTGGGTAGAGAAGCGCAAAGCCCCATTGTTGCTGCGCCTGTGACAGCGCTTCCAAGGAAGGGTGCTGGCTAGCAAGAGCTTTCAGTGCTGGCACTTTTCATCTCTGAGCAATTGCTCGACGTTTGCAATCTCTCAGCTCGTGTCTACGAGACGGAAAGAGAATGACCGTGACGTTTGGTGGGTAGAGAAGCGCAAAGCCCCAGTGTTACTGCGCCTGTGAAAGCGCTTCCAAGGAAGGGTGCTGGCTAGCAACAGCTTTCAGTGCTGGCACTTTTCATCTCTGAGCAATTGCTGGACGTTTGCAATTTCTCACCTGAGCTCTCTTTAGAGTGCGCGAGAGGATGAGCAGAAGATTAGGTGGCTAGAGAAGCGCAAAGCCCCAGTGTTGCTGCGCCTGTGAAAGCGCTTCCAAGGAAGGGTGCTGGCTAGCAACAGCTTTCAGTGCTGGCACTTTTCATCTCTGAGCAATTGCTGGACGTTTGCAATTTCTCACCTGAGCTCTCTTTAGGGTGCGCGAGAGGATGAGCAGAAGATTAGGTGGCTAGAGAAGCGCAAAGCCCCAGTCTTCTTAGGCCTACAGAAGCGCTTCCAAGGAAGGGTGCTGGCTAGCAAGAGCTTTCAGTGCTGGCACTTTTCATCTCTGAGCAATTGCTCGACGTTTGCAATTTCTCAGCTCGTGTCTACGAGACGGAAAGAGAATGACCGTGACGTTTGGTGGCTAGAGAAGCGCAAAGCCCCAGTGTTGCTGCGCCTGTGAAAGCGCTTCCAAGGAAGGGTGCTGGCCAGCAACAGCTTTCAGTGCTGGCACTTTTTATCTCTGAGCAATTGCTCGACGTTTGCAATTTCTCACTTGAGCTCTCTTTAGAGTGCGCGAGAGAATGAGCAGAAGATTAGGTGGCTAGAGAAGCGCAAAGCCCCAGTGTTCTTAGGCCTACAAAAGCGCTTCCAAGGAAGGGTGCTGGCTAGCAACAGCTTTCAGTGCTGGCACTTTTCATCTCTGAGCAATTGCTCGACGTTTGCAATCTCTCAGCTCGTCTCTACGAGACGGAAAGAGAATGACCGTGACGTTTGGTGGCTAGAGAAGCGCAAAGCCCCGGTGTTGCTGCGCCTGTGAAAGCGCTTCCAAGGAAGGGTGCTGGCTAGCAAGAGCTTTCAGTGCTGGCACTTTTCATCTCTGAGCAATTGCTCGACGTTTGCAATCTCTCAGCTCGTGTCTACGAGACGGAAAGAGAATGACCGTGACGTTTGGTGGCTAGAGAAGCGCAAAGCCCCAGTGTTACTGCGCCTGTGAAAGCGCTTCCAAGGAAGGGGGCTGGCTAGCAACAGCTTTCAGTGCTGGCACTTTTCATCTCTGAGCAATTGCTGGACGTTTGCAATTTCTCACCTGAGCTCTCTTTAGAGTGCGCGAGAGGATGAGCACAAGATGAGGTGGCTAGAGAAGCCCAGAGCCCCAGTGTTCTTAGGCCTACAAAAGCGCTCCCAAGGAAGGGTGCTGGCTAGCAACAGCTTTCAGTGCTGGCACTTTTCATCTCTGAGCAATTGCTGGACGTTTGCAATTTCTCAACTCGTGTCTACGAGACGGAAAGAGAATGACCGTGAAGTTTGGTGGCTAGAGAAGCGCAAAGCCCCAGTGTTGCTGCGCCTGTGAAAGCGCTTCCAAGGAAGGGTGCTGGCTAGCAACAGCTTTCAGTGCTGGCACTTTTCATCTCTGAGCAATTGCTCGACGTTTGCAATTTCTCAGCTCGTGTCTACGAGACGGAAAGAGAATGACCGTGACTTTTGGTGGCTAGAGAAGCGCAAAGCCCCAGTGTTGCTGCGCCTGTGAAAGCGCTTCCAAGGAAGGGTGCTGGCTAGCAACAGCTTTCAGTGCTGGCGCTTTTCATCTCTGAGCAATTGCTCGACGTTTGCAATTTCTCAGCTCGTGTCTACGAGACGGAAAGAGAATGACCGTGACGTTTGGTGGCTAGAGAAGCGCAAAGCCCCAGTGTTACTGCGCCTGTGAAAGCGCTTCCAAGGAAGGGTGCTGGCTAGCAACAGCTTTCAGTGCTGGCACTTTTCATCTCTGAGCAATTGCTCTACCTTTGCAATTTCTCACCTGAGCTCTCTTTAGAGTGCGCGAGAGAATGAGCAGAAGATTAGGTGGCTAGAGAAGCGCAAAGCCCCAGTGTTCTTAGGCCTACAAAAGCGCTTCCAAGGAAGGGTGCTGGCTAGCAACAGCTTTCAGTGCTGGCACTTTTCATCTCTGAGCAATTGCTGGACGTTTGCAATTTCTCAGCTCGTGTCTACGAGACGGAAAGAGAATGACCGTGACGTTTGGTGGCTAAAGAAGCGCAAAGCCCCAGTGTTGCTGCGCCTGTGAAAGCGCTTCCAAGGAAGGGGGCTGGCTAGCAACAGCTTTCAGGGCTGGCACTTTTCATCTCTGAGCAATTGCTCGACGTTTGCAATTTCTCACCTGAGCTCTCTTTAGAGTGCGCGAGAGAATGAGCAGAAGATTAGGTGGCTAGAGAAGCGCAAAGCCCCAGTGTTCTTAGGGCTTCAAAAGCGCTTCCAAGGAAGGGTGCTCGCTAGCAACAGCTTTCAGTGCTGGCACTTTTCATCTCTGAGCAATTGCTCGACGTTTGCAATTTCTCAGCTCGTGTCTACGAGACGGAAAGAGAATGACCGTGACTTTTGGTGGCTAGAGAAGCGCAAAGCCCCAGTGTTGCTGCGCCTGTGAAAGCGCTTCCACGGAAGGGTGCTGGCTAGCAACAGCTTTCAGTGCTGGCACTTTTCATCTCTGAGCAATTGCTCGACGTTTGCAATTTCTCACCTGAGCTCTCCTTTGAGTGCGCGAGAGGATGAGCAGAAGATGAGGTGGCTAGAGAAGCCCAGAGCCCCAGTGTTCTTAGGCCTACAAAAGCGCTTCCAAGGAAGGGTGCTGGCTAGCAACAGCTTTCAGTGCTGGCACTTTTCATCTCTGAGCAATTGCTGGACGTTTGCAATTTCTCAGCTCGTGTCTACGAGACGGAAAGAGAATGACCGTGACGTTTGGTGGCTAGAGAAGCGCAAAGCCCCAGTGTTGCTGCACCTGTGAAAGCGCTTCCAAGGAAGGGTGCTGGCTAGCAACAGCTTTCAGTGCTGGCACTTTTCATCTCTGAGCAATTGCTCGACGTTTGCAATTTCTCACCTGAGCTCTCTTTAGAGTGCGCGAGAGGATGAGCAGAAGATGAGGTGGCTAGAGAAGCCCAGAGCCCCAGTGTTCTAAGGGCTACAAAAGCGCTTCCAAGGAAGGGTGCTGGCTAGCAACAGCTTTCAGTGCTGGCACTTTTCATCTCTGAGCAATTGCTCGACGTTTGCAATTTCTCAGCTCGTGTCTACGAGACGGAAAGAGAATGACCGTGATGTTTGGTGGCTAGAGAAGCGCAAAGCCCCAGTGTTGCTGCGCCTGTGAAAGCGCTTCCAAGGAAGGGTGCTGGCTAGCAACAGCTTTCAGTGCTGGCACTTTTCACCTCTGAGCAATTGCTCTACGTTTGCAATTTCTCAGCTCGTGTCTACGAGACGGAAAGAGAATGACCGTGACGTTTGGTGGCTAGAGAAGTGCAAAGCCCCAGTGTTGCTGCGCCTGTGAAAGCGCTTCCACGGAAGGGTGCTGGCTAGCAACAGCTTTCAGTGCTGGCACTTTTCATCTCTGAGCAATTGCTCGACGTTTGCAATTTCTCACCTGAGCTCTCTTTAGAGTGCGCGAGAGGATGAGCACAAGATTAGGTGGCTAGAGAAGCCCAGAGCCCCAGTGTTCTTAGGCCTACAAAAGCACTTCCAAGGAAGGGTGCTGGCTAGCAACAGCTTTCAGTGCTGGCACTTTTCATCTCTGAGCAATTGCTCTACCTTTGCAATTTCTCACCTGAGCTCTCTTTAGAGTGCGCGAGAGGATGAGCACAAGATTAGGTGGCTAGAGAAGCCCAGAGCCCTACTGTTCTTAGGGCTTCAAAAGCGCTTCCAAGGAAGGGGGCTGGCTAGCAACAGCTTTCAGTGCTGGCACTTTTCATCTCTGAGCAATTGCTGGACGTTTGCAATTTCTCAGCTCGTGTCTAGGAGACGGAAAGAGAATGACCGTGACGTTTGGTGGCTAGAGAAGCGCAAAGCCCCAGTGTTGCTGCGCCTGTGAAAGCGCTTCCAAGGAAGGGTGCGGGCTAGCAAGAGCTTTCAGTGCTGGCACTTTTCATCTCTGAGCAATTGCTCGACGTTTGCAATTTCTCACCTGAGCTCTCTTTAGAGTGCGCGAGAGGATGAGCAGAAGATTAGGTGGCTAGAGAAGCCCAGAGCCCCAGTGTTCTTAGGCCTACAAAAGCGCTTCCAAGGAAGGGTGCTGGCTAGCAACAGCTTTCAGTGCTGGCACTTTTCATCTCTGAGCAATTGCTCGACGTTTGCAATCTCTCAGCTCGTGTCTACGAGACGGAAAGAGAATGACCGTGACGTTTGGTGGGTAGAGAAGCGCAAAGCCCCAGTGTTGCTGCGCCTGTGAAAGCGCTTCCAAGGAAGGGTGCTGGCTAGCAAGAGCTTTCAGTGCTGGCACTTTTCATCTCTGAGCAATTGCTCGACGTTTGCAATTTCTCAGCTCGTGTCTACGAGACGGAAAGAGAATGACCGTGACTTTTGGTGGCTAGAGAAGCGCAAAGCCCCAGTGTTGCTGCGCCTGTGAAAGCGCTTCCAAGGAAGGGGGCTGGCTAGCAAGTGCTTTCAGTGCTGGCACTTTTCATCTCTGAGCAATTGCTCGACGTTTGCAATTTCTCACCTGAGCTCTCTTTAGAGTGCGCGAGAGGATGAGCAGAAGATTAGGTGGCTAGAGAAGCGCAAAGCCCCAGTGTTCTTAGGCCTACAAAAGCACTTCCAAGGAAGGGTGCTGGCTAGCAACAGCTTTCAGTGCTGGCACTTTTCATCTCTGAGCAATTGCTCGACGTTTGCAATTTCTCAGCTCGTGTCTACGAGACGGAAAGAGAATGACCGTGACGTTTGGTGGCTAGAGAAGTGCAAAGCCCCAGTGTTGCTGCGCCTGTGAAAGCGCTTCCACGGAAGGGTGCTGGCTAGCAACAGCTTTCAGTGCTGGCACTTTTCATCTCTGAGCAATTGCTCGACGTTTGCAATTTCTCACCTGAGCTCTCTTTAGAGTGCGCGAGAGGATGAGCAGAAGATGAGGTGGCTAGAGAAGCCCAGAGCCCCAGTGTTCTTAGGCCTACAAAAGCACTTCCAAGGAAGGGTGCTGGCTAGCAACAGCTTTCAGTGCTGGCACTTTTCATCTCTGAGCAATTGCTGGACGTTTGCAATTTCTCAGCTCGTGTCTAGGAGACGGAAAGAGAATGACCGTGACGTTTGGTGGCTAGAGAAGCGCAAAGCCCCAGTGTTGCTGCGCCTGTGAAAGCGCTTCCACGGAAGGGTGCTGGCTAGCAACAGCTTTCAGTGCTGGCACTTTTCATCTCTGAGCAATTGCTCGACGTTTGCAATTTCTCACCTGAGCTCTCCTTTGAGTGCGCGAGAGGATGAGCAGAAGATGAGGTGGCTAGAGAAGCCCAGAGCCCCAGTGTTCTTAGGCCTACAAAAGCGCTTCCAAGGAAGGGTGCTGGCTAGCAACAGCTTTCAGTGCTGGCACTTTTCATCTCTGAGCAATTGCTGGACGTTTGCAATTTCTCAGCTCGTGTCTACGAGACGGAAAGAGAATGACCGTGACGTTTGGTGGCTAGAGAAGCGCAAAGCCCCAGTGTTGCTGCGCCTGTGAAAGCGCTTCCAAGGAAGGGTGCTGGCTAGCAACAGCTTTCAGTGCTGGCACTTTTCATCTCTGAGCAATTGCTGGACGTTTGCAATTTCTCACCTGAGCTCTCTTTAGAGTGCGCGAGAGGATGAGCAGAAGATGAGGTGGCTAGAGAAGCCCAGAGCCCCACTGTTCTTAGGCCTACAAAAGGGCTTCCAAGGAAGGGTGCTGGCTAGCAACAGCTTTCAGTGCTGGCACTTTTCATCTCTGAGCAATTGCTCGACGTTTGCAATTTCTCAGCTCGTGTCTACGAGACGGAAAGAGAAGGACCGTGACTTTTGGTGGCTAGAGAAGCGCAAAGCCCCAGTGTTGCTGCGCCTGTGAAAGCGCTTCCAAGGAAGGGTGCTGGCTAGCAACAGCTTTCAGTGCTGGCACTTTTCATCTCTGAGCAATTGCTCGACGTTTGCAATTTCTCAGCTCGTGTCTACGAGACGGAAAGAGAATGACCGTGACGTTTGGTGGCTAGAGAAGTGCAAAGCCCCAGTGTTGCTGCGCCTGTGAAAGCGCTTCCACGGAAGGGTGCTGGCTAGCAACAGCTTTCAGTGCTGGCACTTTTCATCTCTGAGCAATTGCTCGACGTTTGCAATTTCTCACCTGAGCTCTCTTTAGAGTGCGCGAGAGGATGAGCAGAAGATGAGGTGGCTAGAGAAGCCCAGAGCCCCAGTGTTCTTAGGCCTACAAAAGCGCTTCCAAGGAAGGGTGCTGGCTAGCAACAGCTTTCAGTGCTGGCACTTTTCATCTCTGAGCAATTGCTGGACGTTTGCAATTTCTCAGCTCGTGTCTAGGAGACGGAAAGAGAATGACCGTGACGTTTGGTGGGTAGAGAAGCGCAAAGCCCCAGTGTTGCTGCGCCTGTGAAAGCGCTTCCACGGAAGGGTGCTGGCTAGCAACAGCTTTCAGTGCTGGCACTTTTCATCTCTGAGCAATTGCTCGACGTTTGCAATTTCTCACCTGAGCTCTCCTTTGAGTGCGCGAGAGGATGAGCAGAAGATGAGGTGGCTAGAGAAGCCCAGAGCCCCAGTGTTCTTAGGCCTACAAAAGCGCTTCCAAGGAAGGGTGCTGGCTAGCAACAGCTTTCAGTGCTGGCACTTTTCATCTCTGAGCAATTGCTGGACGTTTGCAATTTCTCAGCTCGTGTCTACGAGACGGAAAGAGAATGACCGTGACGTTTGGTGGCTAGAGAAGCGCAAAGCCCCAGTGTTGCTGCACCTGTGAAAGCGCTTCCAAGGAAGGGTGCTGGCTAGCAACAGCTTTCAGTGCTGGCACTTTTCATCTCTGAGCAATTGCTCGACGTTTGCAATTTCTCACCTGAGCTCTCTTTAGAGTGCGCGAGAGGATGAGCAGAAGATGAGGTGGCTAGAGAAGCCCAGAGCCCCAGTGTTCTTAGGCCTACAAAAGCACTTCCAAGGAAGGGTGCTGGCTAGCAACAGCTTTCAGTGCTGGCACTTTTCATCTCTGAGCAATTGCTCGACGTTTGCAATTTCTCACCTGAGCTCTCTTTAGAGTGCGCGAGAGGATGAGCAGAAGATGAGGTGGCTAGAGAAGCCCAGAGCCCTACTGTTCTTAGGGCTTCAAAAGCGCTTCCAAGGAAGGGGGCTGGCTAGCAACAGCTTTCAGTGCTGGCACTTTTCATCTCTGAGCAATTGCTGGACGTTTGCAATTTCTCAGCTCGTGTCTACGAGACGGAAAGAGAATGACCGTGACGTTTGGTGGCTAGAGAAGCGCAAAGCCCCAGTGTTGCTGCGCCTGTGAAAGCGCTTCCAAGGAAGGGTGCGGGCTAGCAAGAGCTTTCAGTGCTGGCACTTTTCATCTCTGAGCAATTGCTCGACGTTTGCAATTTCTCACCTGAGCTCTCTTTAGAGTGCGCGAGAGGATGAGCAGAAGATTAGGTGGCTAGAGAAGCCCAGAGCTCCACTGTTCTTAGGCCTACAAAAGCACTTCCAAGGAAGGGTGCTGGCTAGCAACAGCTTTCAGTGCTGGCACTTTTCATCTCTGAGCAATTGCTCGACGTTTGCAATCTCTCAGCTCGTGTCTACGAGACGGAAAGAGAATGACCGTGACGTTTGGTGGGTAGAGAAGCGCAAAGCCCCAGTGTTGCTGCGCCTCTGAAAGCGCTTCCAAGGAAGGGTGCTGGCTAGCAACAGCTTTCAGTGCTGGCACTTTTCATCTCTGAGCAATTGCTCGACGTTTGCAATTTCTCAGCTCGTGTCTACGAGACGGAAAGAGAATGACCGTGACGTTTGGTGGCTAGAGAAGCGCAAAGCCCCAGTGTTGCTGCGCCTGTGAAAGCGCTTCCAAGGAAGGGGGCTGGCTAGCAAGTGCTTTCAGTGCTGGCACTTTTCATCTCTGAGCAATTGCTCGACGTTTGCAATTTCTCACCTGAGCTCTCTTTAGAGTGCGCGAGAGGATGAGCAGAAGATTAGGTGGCTAGAGAAGCCCAGAGCCCCACTGTTCTTAGGCCTACAAAAGCGCTTCCAAGGAAGGGTGCTGGCTAGCAACAGCTTTCAGTGCTGGCACTTTTCATCTCTGAGCAATTGCTCGACGTTTGCAATCTCTCAGCTCGTGTCCACGAGACGGAAAGAGAATGACCGTGACGTTTGGTGGCTAGAGAAGCGCAAAGCCCCAGTGTTGCTGCGCCTGTGAAAGCGCTTCCAAGGAAGGGTGCTGGCTAGCAACAGCTTTCAGTGCTGGCACTTTTCATCTCTGAGCAATTGCTGGACATTTGCAATTTCTCACCTGAGCTCTCTTTAGAGTGCGCGAGAGGATGAGCACAAGATTAGGTGGCTAGAGAAGCCCAGAGCCCTACTGTTCTTAGGGCTTCAAAAGCGCTTCCAAGGAAGGGTGCTGGCTAGCAACAGCTTTCAGTGCTGGCACTTTTCATCTCTGAGCAATTGCTCGACGTTTGCAATTTCTCAACTCGTGTCTACGAGACGGAAAGAGAATGACCGTGACGTTTGGTGGGTAGAGAAGCGCAAAGCCCCAGTGTTGCTGCGCCTGTGAAAGCGCTTCCAAGGAAGGGTGCTGGCTAGCAACAGCTTTCAGTGCTGGCACTTTTCATCTCTGAGCAATTGCTCGACGTTTGCAATTTCTCACCTGAGCTCTCTTTAGAGTGCGCGAGAGGATGAGCACAAGATTAGGTGGCTAGAGAAGCCCAGAGCCCCAGTGTTCTTAGGCCTACAAAAGCACTTCCAAGGAAGGGTGCTGGCTAGCAACAGCTTTCAGTGCTGGCACTTTTCATCTCTGAGCAATTGCTGGACGTTTGCAATTTCTCGACTCGTGTCTACGAGACGGAAAGAGAATGACCGTGACGTTTGGTGGCTAGAGAAGCGCAAAGCCCCAGTGTTGCTGCGTCTGTGAAAGCGCTTCCAAGGAAGGCTGCTGGCTAGCAACAGCTTTCAGTGCTGGCACTTTTCATCTCTGAGCAATTGCTCTACCTTTGCAATTTCTCACCTGAGCTCTCTTTAGAGTGCGCGAGAGAATGACCAGAAGATTAGGTGGCTAGAGAAGCGCAAAGCCCCAGTGTTCTTAGGCCTACAAAAGCGCTTCCAAGGAAGGCTGCTGGCTAGCAACAGCTTTCAGTGCTGGCACTTTTCATCTCGGAGCAATTGCTCGACCTTTGCAATTTCTCAGCTTGTGTCTACGAGACGGAAAGAGAATGACCGTGACGTTTGGTGGCTAGAGAAGCGCAAAGCCCCAGTGTTGCTGCGCCTGTGAAAGCGCTTCCAAGGAAGGGTGCTGGCTAGCAACAGCTTTCAGTGCTGGCACTTTTCATCTCTGAGCAATTGCTCGACGTTTGCAATTTCTCACCTGAGCTCTCTTTAGAGTGCGCGAGAGGATGAGCAGAAGATTAGGTGGCTAGAGAAGCCCAGAGCCCCAGTGTTCTTAGGCCTACAAAAGCACTTCCAAGGAAGGGTGCTGGCTAGCAACAGCTTTCAGTGCTGGCACTTTTCATCTCTGAGCAATTGCTCGACGTTTGCAATCTCTCAGCTCGTGTCTACGAGACGGAAAGAGAATGACCGTGAGTTTTGGTGGCTAGAGAAGCGCAAAGCCCCAGTGTTGCTGCGCCTGTGAAAGCGCTTCCAAGGAAGGGTGCTGGCTAGCAAGAGCTTTCAGTGCTGGCACTTTTCATCTCTGAGCAATTGCTCGACGTTTGCAATTTCTCAGCTCGTGTCTACGAGACGGAAAGAGAATGACCGTGACGTTTGGTGGGTAGAGAAGCGCAAAGCCCCAGTGTTGCTGCGCCTGTGAAAGCGCTTCCAAGGAAGGCTGCTGGCTAGCAAGAGCTTTCAGTGCTGGCACTTTTCATCTCTGAGCAATTGCTCGACGTTTGCAATTTCTCAGCTCGTGTCTACGAGACGGAAAGAGAATGACCGTGACGTTTGGTGGCTAGAGAAGCGCAAAGCCCCAGTGTTGCTGCGCCTGTGAAAGCGCTTCCAAGGAAGGGTGCTGGCTAGCAACAGCTTTCAGTGCTGGCACTTTTCATCTCTGAGCAATTGCTCGACGTTTGCAATTTCTCAGCTCGTGTCTACGAGACGGAGAGAGAGTGACCGTGACGTTTGGTGGCTAGAGAAGCGCAAAGCCCCAGTGTTGCTGCGCCTGTGAAAGCGCTTCCAAGGAAGGGGGCTGGCTAGCAACAGCTTTCAGTGCTGGCACTTTTCATCTCTGAGCAATTGCTCGACGTTTGCAATCTCTCAGCTCGTGTCTACGAGACGGAAAGTGAATGACCGTGACGTTTGGTGGGTAGAGAAGCGCAAAGCCCCAGTGTTGCTGCGCCTGTGAAAGCGCTTCCAAGGAAGGGGGCTGGCTAGCAAGAGCTTTCAGTGCTGGCACTTTTCATCTCTGAGCAATTGCTCGACGTTTGCAATTTCTCAACTCGTGTCTACGAGACGGAAAGAGAAGGACCGTGACGTTTGGTGGGTAGAGAAGCGCAAAGCCCCAGTGTTGCTGCGCCTGTGAAAGCACTTCCAAGGAAGGCTGCTGGCTAGCAACATCTTTCAGTGCTGGCACTTTTCATCTCTGAGCAATTGCTCGACGTTTGCAATTTCTCACCTGAGCTCTCTTTAGAGTGCGCGAGAGGATGAGCAGAAGATGAGGTGGCTAGAGAAGCCCAGAGCCCCAGTGTTCTTAGGCCTACAAAAGCACTTCCAAGGAAGGGTGCTGGCTAGCAACAGCTTTCAGTGCTGGCACTTTTCATCTCTGAGCAATTGCTGGACGTTTGCAATTTCTCAGCTCGTGTCTAGGAGACGGAAAGAGAATGACCGTGACGTTTGGTGGGTAGAGAAGCGCAAAGCCCCAGTGTTGCTGCGCCTGTGAAAGCGCTTCCACGGAAGGGTGCTGGCTAGCAACAGCTTTCAGTGCTGGCACTTTTCATCTCTGAGCAATTGCTCGACGTTTGCAATTTCTCACCTGAGCTCTCCTTTGAGTGCGCGAGAGGATGAGCAGAAGATGAGGTGGCTAGAGAAGCCCAGAGCCCCAGTGTTCTTAGGCCTACAAAAGCGCTTCCAAGGAAGGGTGCTGGCTAGCAACAGCTTTCAGTGCTGGCACTTTTCATCTCTGAGCAATTGCTGGACGTTTGCAATTTCTCAGCTCGTGTCTACGAGACGGAAAGAGAATGACCGTGACGTTTGGTGGCTAGAGAAGCGCAAAGCCCCAGTGTTGCTGCACCTGTGAAAGCGCTTCCAAGGAAGGGTGCTGGCTAGCAACAGCTTTCAGTGCTGGCACTTTTCATCTCTGAGCAATTGCTCGACGTTTGCAATTTCTCACCTGAGCTCTCTTTAGAGTGCGCGAGAGGATGAGCACAAGATGAGGTGGCTAGAGAAGCCCAGAGCCCCAGTGTTCTTAGGCCTACAAAAGCGCTTCCAAGGAAGGGTGCTGGCTAGCAACAGCTTTCAGTGTTGGCACTTTTCATCTCTGAGCAATTGCTCGACGTTTGCAATTTCTCAGCTCGTGTCTACGAGACGGAAAGAGAATGACCGTGACGTTTGGTGGGTAGAGAAGCGCAAAGCCCCAGTGTTGCTGCGCCTGTGAAAGCGCTTCCAAGGAAGGGTGCTGGCTAGCAACAGCTTTCAGTGCTGGCACTTTTCATCTCTGAGCAATTGCTCGACGTTTGCAATTTCTCAGCTCGTGTCTACGAGACGGAAAGAGAATGACCGTGACGTTTGGTGGCTAGAGAAGTGCAAAGCCCCAGTGTTGCTGCGCCTGTGAAAGCGCTTCCACGGAAGGGTGCTGGCTAGCAACAGCTTTCAGTGCTGGCACTTTTCATCTCTGAGCAATTGCTCGACGTTTGCAATTTCTCACCTGAGCTCTCTTTAGAGTGCGCGAGAGGATGAGCAGAAGATGAGGTGGCTAGAGAAGCCCAGAGCCCCGGTGTTCTTAGGCCTACAAAAGCACTTCCAAGGAAGGGTGCTGGCTAGCAACAGCTTTCAGTGCTGGCACTTTTCATCTCTGAGCAATTGCTCGACGTTTGCAATTTCTCACCTGAGCTCTCTTTAGAGTGCGCGAGAGGATGAGCAGAAGATGAGGTGGCTAGAGAAGCCCAGAGCCCTACTGTTCTTAGGGCTTCAAAAGCGCTTCCAAGGAAGGGGGCTGGCTAGCAACAGCTTTCAGTGCTGGCACTTTTCATCTCTGAGCAATTGCTGGACGTTTGCAATTTCTCAGCTCGTGTCTACGAGACGGAAAGAGAATGACCGTGACGTTTGGTGGCTAGAGAAGCGCAAAGCCCCAGTGTTGCTGCGCCTGTGAAAGCGCTTCCAAGGAAGGGTGCGGGCTAGCAAGAGCTTTCAGTGCTGGCACTTTTCATCTCTGAGCAATTGCTCGACGTTTGCAATTTCTCACCTGAGCTCTCTTTAGAGTGCGCGAGAGGATGAGCAGAAGATTAGGTGGCTAGAGAAGCCCAGAGCTCCACTGTTCTTAGGCCTACAAAAGCACTTCCAAGGAAGGGTGCTGGCTAGCAACAGCTTTCAGTGCTGGCACTTTTCATCTCTGAGCAATTGCTCGACGTTTGCAATCTCTCAGCTCGTGTCTACGAGACGGAAAGAGAATGACCGTGACGTTTGGTGGGTAGAGAAGCGCAAAGCCCCAGTGTTGCTGCGCCTCTGAAAGCGCTTCCAAGGAAGGGTGCTGGCTAGCAACAGCTTTCAGTGCTGGCACTTTTCATCTCTGAGCAATTGCTCGACGTTTGCAATTTCTCAGCTCGTGTCTACGAGACGGAAAGAGAATGACCGTGACGTTTGGTGGCTAGAGAAGCGCAAAGCCCCAGTGTTGCTGCGCCTGTGAAAGCGCTTCCAAGGAAGGGGGCTGGCTAGCAAGTGCTTTCAGTGCTGGCACTTTTCATCTCTGAGCAATTGCTCGACGTTTGCAATTTCTCACCTGAGCTCTCTTTAGAGTGCGCGAGAGGATGAGCAGAAGATGAGGTGGCTAGAGAAGCCCAGAGCCCCACTGTTCTTAGGCCTACAAAAGCGCTTCCAAGGAAGGGTGCTGGCTAGCAACAGCTTTCAGTGCTGGCACTTTTCATCTCTGAGCAATTGCTCGACGTTTGCAATCTCTCAGCTCGTGTCCACGAGACGGAAAGAGAATGACCGTGACGTTTGGTGGCTAGAGAAGCGCAAAGCCCCAGTGTTGCTGCGCCTGTGAAAGCGCTTCCAAGGAAGGGTGCTGGCTAGCAACAGCTTTCAGTGCTGGCACTTTTCATCTCTGAGCAATTGCTGGACATTTGCAATTTCTCACCTGAGCTCTCTTTAGAGTGCGCGAGAGGATGAGCACAAGATTAGGTGGCTAGAGAAGCCCAGAGCCCTACTGTTCTTAGGGCTTCAAAAGCGCTTCCAAGGAAGGGTGCTGGCTAGCAACAGCTTTCAGTGCTGGCACTTTTCATCTCTGAGCAATTGCTCGACGTTTGCAATTTCTCAACTCGTGTCTACGAGACGGAAAGAGAATGACCGTGACGTTTGGTGGGTAGAGAAGCGCAAAGCCCCAGTGTTGCTGCGCCTGTGAAAGCGCTTCCAAGGAAGGGTGCTGGCTAGCAACAGCTTTCAGTGCTGGCACTTTTCATCTCTGAGCAATTGCTCGACGTTTGCAATTTCTCACCTGAGCTCTCTTTAGAGTGCGCGAGAGGATGAGCACAAGATTAGGTGGCTAGAGAAGCCCAGAGCCCCAGTGTTCTTAGGCCTACAAAAGCACTTCCAAGGAAGGGTGCTGGCTAGCAACAGCTTTCAGTGCTGGCACTTTTCATCTCTGAGCAATTGCTGGACGTTTGCAATTTCTCGACTCGTGTCTACGAGACGGAAAGAGAATGACCGTGACGTTTGGTGGCTAGAGAAGCGCAAAGCCCCAGTGTTGCTGCGTCTGTGAAAGCGCTTCCAAGGAAGGGTGCTGGCTAGCAACAGCTTTCAGTGCTGGCACTTTTCATCTCTGAGCAATTGCTCTACCTTTGCAATTTCTCACCTGAGCTCTCTTTAGAGTGCGCGAGAGAATGACCAGAAGATTAGGTGGCTAGAGAAGCGCAAAGCCCCAGTGTTCTTAGGCCTACAAAAGCGCTTCCAAGGAAGGCTGCTGGCTAGCAACAGCTTTCAGTGCTGGCACTTTTCATCTCGGAGCAATTGCTCGACCTTTGCAATTTCTCAGCTTGTGTCTACGAGACGGAAAGAGAATGACCGTGACGTTTGGTGGCTAGAGAAGCGCAAAGCCCCAGTGTTGCTGCGCCTGTGAAAGCGCTTCCAAGGAAGGGTGCTGGCTAGCAACAGCTTTCAGTGCTGGCACTTTTCATCTCTGAGCAATTGCTCGACGTTTGCAATTTCTCACCTGAGCTCTCTTTAGAGTGCGCGAGAGGATGAGCAGAAGATTAGGTGGCTAGAGAAGCCCAGAGCCCCAGTGTTCTTAGGCCTACAAAAGCACTTCCAAGGAAGGGTGCTGGCTAGCAACAGCTTTCAGTGCTGGCACTTTTCATCTCTGAGCAATTGCTCGACGTTTGCAATCTCTCAGCTCGTGTCTACGAGACGGAAAGAGAATGACCGTGAGTTTTGGTGGCTAGAGAAGCGCAAAGCCCCAGTGTTGCTGCGCCTGTGAAAGCGCTTCCAAGGAAGGGTGCTGGCTAGCAAGAGCTTTCAGTGCTGGCACTTTTCATCTCTGAGCAATTGCTCGACGTTTGCAATTTCTCAGCTCGTGTCTACGAGACGGAAAGAGAATGACCGTGACGTTTGGTGGGTAGAGAAGCGCAAAGCCCCAGTGTTGCTGCGCCTGTGAAAGCGCTTCCAAGGAAGGCTGCTGGCTAGCAAGAGCTTTCAGTGCTGGCACTTTTCATCTCTGAGCAATTGCTCGACGTTTGCAATTTCTCAGCTCGTGTCTACGAGACGGAAAGAGAATGACCGTGACGTTTGGTGGCTAGAGAAGCGCAAAGCCCCAGTGTTGCTGCGCCTGTGAAAGCGCTTCCAAGGAAGGGTGCTGGCTAGCAACAGCTTTCAGTGCTGGCACTTTTCATCTCTGAGCAATTGCTCGACGTTTGCAATTTCTCAGCTCGTGTCTACGAGACGGAGAGAGAGTGACCGTGACGTTTGGTGGCTAGAGAAGCGCAAAGCCCCAGTGTTGCTGCGCCTGTGAAAGCGCTTCCAAGGAAGGGGGCTGGCTAGCAACAGCTTTCAGTGCTGGCACTTTTCATCTCTGAGCAATTGCTCGACGTTTGCAATCTCTCAGCTCGTGTCTACGAGACGGAAAGTGAATGACCGTGACGTTTGGTGGCTAGAGAAGCGCAAAGCCCCAGTGTTGCTGCGCCTGTGAAAGCGCTTCCAAGGAAGGGGGCTGGCTAGCAAGAGCTTTCAGTGCTGGCACTTTTCATCTCTGAGCAATTGCTCGACGTTTGCAATTTCTCAACTCGTGTCTACGAGACGGAAAGAGAAGGACCGTGACGTTTGGTGGGTAGAGAAGCGCAAAGCCCCAGTGTTGCTGCGCCTGTGAAAGCACTTCCAAGGAAGGCTGCTGGCTAGCAACATCTTTCAGTGCTGGCACTTTTCATCTCTGAGCAATTGCTCGACGTTTGCAATTTCTCACCTGAGCTCTCTTTAGAGTGCGCGAGAGGATGAGCAGAAGATGAGGTGGCTAGAGAAGCCCAGAGCCCCACTGTTCTTAGGCCTACAAAAGCGCTTCCAAGGAAGGGGGCTGGCTAGCAACAGCTTTCAGTGCTGGCACTTTTCATCTCTGAGCAATTGCTCGACGTTTGCAATTTCTCAGCTCGTGTCTACGAGACGGAAAGAGAATGACCGTGACGTTTGGTGGCTAGAGAAGTGCAAAGCCCCAGTGTTGCTGCGCCTGTGAAAGCGCTTCCACGGAAGGGTGCTGGCTAGCAACAGCTTTCAGTGCTGGCACTTTTCATCTCTGAGCAATTGCTCGACGTTTGCAATTTCTCACCTGAGCTCTCTTTAGAGTGCGCGAGAGGATGAGCAGAAGATGAGGTGGCTAGAGAAGCCCAGAGCCCCAGTGTTCTTAGGCCTACAAAAGCACTTCCAAGGAAGGGTGCTGGCTAGCAACAGCTTTCAGTGCTGGCACTTTTCATCTCTGAGCAATTGCTGGACGTTTGCAATTTCTCAGCTCGTGTCTAGGAGACGGAAAGAGAATGACCGTGACGTTTGGTGGCTAGAGAAGCGCAAAGCCCCAGTGTTGCTGCGCCTGTGAAAGCGCTTCCACGGAAGGGTGCTGGCTAGCAACAGCTTTCAGTGCTGGCACTTTTCATCTCTGAGCAATTGCTCGACGTTTGCAATTTCTCACCTGAGCTCTCCTTTGAGTGCGCGAGAGGATGAGCAGAAGATGAGGTGGCTAGAGAAGCCCAGAGCCCCAGTGTTCTTAGGCCTACAAAAGCGCTTCCAAGGAAGGGTGCTGGCTAGCAACAGCTTTCAGTGCTGGCACTTTTCATCTCTGAGCAATTGCTGGACGTTTGCAATTTCTCAGCTCGTGTCTACGAGACGGAAAGAGAATGACCGTGACGTTTGGTGGCTAGAGAAGCGCAAAGCCCCAGTGTTGCTGCGCCTGTGAAAGCGCTTCCAAGGAAGGGTGCTGGCTAGCAACAGCTTTCAGTGCTGGCACTTTTCATCTCTGAGCAATTGCTGGACGTTTGCAATTTCTCACCTGAGCTCTCTTTAGAGTGCGCGAGAGGATGAGCAGAAGATGAGGTGGCTAGAGAAGCCCAGAGCCCCAGTGTTCTTAGGCCTACAAAAGGGCTTCCAAGGAAGGGTGCTGGCTAGCAAGAGCTTTCAGTGCTGGCACTTTTCATCTCTGAGCAATTGCTCGACGTTTGCAATTTCTCAGCTCGTGTCTACGAGACGGAAAGAGAAGGACCGTGACTTTTGGTGGCTAGAGAAGCGCAAAGCCCCAGTGTTGCTGCGCCTGTGAAAGCGCTTCCAAGGAAGGGTGCTGGCTAGCAACAGCTTTCAGTGCTGGCACTTTTCATCTCTGAGCAATTGCTCGACGTTTGCAATTTCTCACCTGAGCTCTCCTTTGAGTGCGCGAGAGGATGAGCAGAAGATGAGGTGGCTAGAGAAGCCCAGAGCCCCAGTGTTCTTAGGCCTACAAAAGCGCTTCCAAGGAAGGGTGCTGGCTAGCAACAGCTTTCAGTGCTGGCACTTTTCATCTCTGAGCAATTGCTGGACGTTTGCAATTTCTCAGCTCGTGTCTACGAGACGGAAAGAGAATGACCGTGACGTTTGGTGGCTAGAGAAGCGCAAAGCCCCAGTGTTGCTGCGCCTGTGAAAGCGCTTCCAAGGAAGGGTGCTGGCTAGCAACAGCTTTCAGTGCTGGCACTTTTCATCTCTGAGCAATTGCTCGACGTTTGCAATTTCTCACCTGAGCTCTCTTTAGAGTGCGCGAGAGGATGAGCAGAAGATGAGGTGGCTAGAGAAGCCCAGAGCCCCAGTGTTCTTAGGCCTACAAAAGCGCTTCCAAGGAAGGGTGCTGGCTAGCAACAGCTTTCAGTGCTGGCACTTTTCATCTCTGAGCAATTGCTCGACGTTTGCAATTTCTCAGCTCGTGTCTACGAGACGGAAAGAGAAGGACCGTGATGTTTGGTGGCTAGAGAAGCGCAAAGCCCCAGTGTTGCTGCGCCTGTGAAAGCGCTTCCAAGGAAGGGTGCTGGCTAGCAACAGCTTTCAGTGCTGGCACTTTTCATCTCTGAGCAATTGCTCGACGTTTGCAATTTCTCAGCTCGTGTCTACGAGACGGAAAGAGAATGACCGTGACGTTTGGTGGCTAGAGAAGTGCAAAGCCCCAGTGTTGCTGCGCCTGTGAAAGCGCTTCCACGGAAGGGTGCTGGCTAGCAAGAGCTTTCAGTGCTGGCACTTTTCATCTCTGAGCAATTGCTCGACGTTTGCAATTTCTCACCTGAGCTCTCTTTAGAGTGCGCGAGAGGATGAGCAGAAGATGAGGTGGCTAGAGAAGCCCAGAGCCCTACTGTTCTTAGGGCTTCAAAAGCGCTTCCAAGGAAGGGGGCTGGCTAGCAACAGCTTTCAGTGCTGGCACTTTTCATCTCTGAGCAATTGCTGGACGTTTGCAATTTCTCAGCTCGTGTCTAGGAGACGGAAAGAGAATGACCGTGACGTTTGGTGGCTAGAGAAGCGCAAAGCCCCAGTGTTGCTGCGCCTGTGAAAGCGCTTCCAAGGAAGGGTGCGGGCTAGCAAGAGCTTTCAGTGCTGGCACTTTTCATCTCTGAGCAATTGCTCGACGTTTGCAATTTCTCACCTGAGCTCTCTTTAGAGTGCGCGAGAGGATGAGCAGAAGATTAGGTGGCTAGAGAAGCCCAGAGCCCCACTGTTCTTAGGCCTACAAAAGCACTTCCAAGGAAGGGTGCTGGCTAGCAACAGCTTTCAGTGCTGGCACTTTTCATCTCTGAGCAATTGCTCGACGTTTGCAATCTCTCAGCTCGTGTCTACGAGACGGAAAGAGAATGACCGTGACGTTTGGTGGGTAGAGAAGCGCAAAGCCCCAGTGTTGCTGCGCCTCTGAAAGCGCTTCCAAGGAAGGGTGCTGGCTAGCAAGAGCTTTCAGTGCTGGCACTTTTCATCTCTGAGCAATTGCTCGACGTTTGCAATTTCTCAGCTCGTGTCTACGAGACGGAAAGAGAATGACCGTGACGTTTGGTGGCTAGAGAAGCGCAAAGCCCCAGTGTTGCTGCGCCTGTGAAAGCGCTTCCAAGGAAGGGGGCTGGCTAGCAAGTGCTTTCAGTGCTGGCACTTTTCATCTCTGAGCAATTGCTCGACGTTTGCAATTTCTCACCTGAGCTCTCTTTAGAGTGCGCGAGAGGATGAGCAGAAGATTAGGTGGCTAGAGAAGCCCAGAGCCCCACTGTTCTTAGGCCTACAAAAGCGCTTCCAAGGAAGGGTGCTGGCTAGCAACAGCTTTCAGTGCTGGCACTTTTCATCTCTGAGCAATTGCTCGACGTTTGCAATCTCTCAGCTCGTGTCCACGAGACGGAAAGAGAATGACCGTGACGTTTGGTGGCTAGAGAAGCGCAAAGCCCCAGTGTTGCTGCGCCTGTGAAAGCGCTTCCAAGGAAGGGTGCTGGCTAGCAACAGCTTTCAGTGCTGGCACTTTTCATCTCTGAGCAATTGCTCGAGGTTTGCAATTTCTCACCTGAGCTCTCTTTAGAGTGCACGAGAGGATGAGCACAAGATTAGGTGGCTAGAGAAGCCCAGAGCCCTACTGTTCTTAGGGCTTCAAAAGCGCTTCCAAGGAAGGGTGCTGGCTAGCAAGAGCTTTCAGTGCTGGCACTTTTCATCTCTGAGCAATTGCTCGACGTTTGCAATTTCTCAACTCGTGTCTACGAGACGGAAAGAGAATGACCGTGACGTTTGGTGGCTAGAGAAGCGCAAAGCCCCAGTGTTGCTGCGCCTGTGAAAGCGCTTCCAAGGAAGGGTGCTGGCTAGCAACAGCTTTCAGTGCTGGCACTTTTCATCTCTGAGCAATTGCTCGACGTTTGCAATTTCTCACCTGAGCTCTCTTTAGAGTGCGCGAGAGGATGAGCACAAGATTAGGTGGCTAGAGAAGCGCAAAGCCCCAGAGTTCTTAGGCCTACAAAAGCACTTCCAAGGAAGGGTGCTGGCTAGCAACAGCTTTCAGTGCTGGCACTTTTCATCTCTGAGCAATTGCTGGACGTTTGCAATTTCTCGACTCGTGTCTACGAGACGGAAAGAGAATGACCGTGACGTTTGGTGGCTAGAGAAGCGCAAAGCCCCAGTGTTGCTGCGTCTGTGAAAGCGCTTCCAAGGAAGGCTGCTGGCTAGCAACAGCTTTCAGTGCTGGCACTTTTCATCTCTGAGCAATTGCTCTACCTTTGCAATTTCTCACCTGAGCTCTCTTTAGAGTGCGCAAGAGAATGACCAGAAGATTAGGTGGCTAGAGAAGCGCAAAGCCCCAGTGTTCTTAGGCCTACAAAAGCGCTTCCAAGGAAGGCTGCTGGCTAGCAACAGCTTTCAGTGCTGGCACTTTTCATCTCTGAGCAATTGCTCGACGTTTGCAATTTCTCAGCTCGTGTCTACGAGACGGAAAGAGAATGACCGTGACGTTTGGTGGCTAGAGAAGCGCAAAGCCCCAGTGTTGCTGCGCCTGTGAAAGCGCTTCCAAGGAAGGGGGCTGGCTAGCAACAGCTTTCAGTGCTGGCACTTTTCATCTCTGAGCAATTGCTCGACGTTTGCAATTTCTCACCTGAGCTCTCTTTAGAGTGCGCGAGAGGATGAGCAGAAGATTAGGTGGCTATAGAAGCGCAAAGCCCTAGTGTTCTTAGGCCTACAAAAGCACTTCCAAGGAAGGGTGCTGGCTAGCAACAGCTTTCAGTGCTGGCACTTTTCATCTCTGAGCAATTGCTCGACGTTTGCAATTTCTCACCTGAGCTCTCCTTTGAGTGCGCGAGAGGATGAGCACAAGATTAGGTGGCTAGAGAAGCCCTGAGCCCCAGTGTTCTTAGGCCTACAAAAGCGCTTCCAAGGAAGGGTGCTGGCTAGCAACAGCTTTCAGTTCTGGCACTTTTCATCTCTGAGCAATTGCTCGACGTTTGCAATCTCTCAGCTCGTGTCTACGAGACGGAAAGAGAATGATCGTGACTTTTGGTGGGTAGAGAAGCGCAAAGCCCCAGTGTTGCTGCGCCTGTGAAAGCTCTTCCAAGGAAGGGTGCTGGCTAGCAACAGCTTTCAGTGCTGGCACTTTTCATCTCTGAGCAATTGCTCGACGTTTGCAATCTCTCAGCTCGTGTCTACGAGACGGAAAGAGAAGGACCGTGACGTTTGGTGGCTAGAGAAGCGCAAAGCCCCAGTGTTGCTGCGCCTGTGAAAGCGCTTCCAAGGAAGGGTGCTGGCTAGCAACAGCTTTCAGTGCTGGCACTTTTCATCTCTGAGCAATTGCTCGACGTTTGCAATTTCTCACCTGAGCTCTCTTTAGAGTGCGCGAGAGGATGAGCAGAAGATTAGGTGGCTAGAGAAGCGCAAAGCCCCAGTGTTCTTAGGCCTACAAAAGCGCTTCCAAGGAAGGGTGCTCGCTAGCAACAGCTTTCAGTGCTGGCACTTTTCATCTCTGAGCAATTGCTTGACGTTTGCAATTTCTCAGCTCGTGTCTACGAGACGGAAAGAGAAGGACCGTGACGTTTGGTGGCTAGAGAAGCGCAAAGCCCCAGTGTTGCTGCGCCTGTGAAAGCGCTTCCAAGGAAGGGTGCTGGCTAGCAAGAGCTTTCAGTGCTGGCACTTTTCATCTCTGAGCAATTGCTCGACGTTTGCAATTTCTCAGCTCGTGTCTACGAGACGGAAAGAGAATGACCGTGACGTTTGGTGGCTAGAGAAGCGCAAAGCCCCAGTGTTGCTGCGCCTGTGAAAGCACTTCCAAGGAAGGGTGCTGGCTAGCAACAGCTTTCAGTGCTGGCACTTTTCATCTCTGAGCAATTGCTCGACGTTTGCAATTTCTCACCTGAGCTCTCTTTAGAGTGCGCGAGAGGATGAGCAGAAGAATAGGTGGCTAGAGAAGCCCAGAGCCCCAGTGTTCTTAGGCCTACAAAAGCGCTTCCAAGGAAGGGGGCTGGCTAGCAACAGCTTTCAGTGCTGGCACTTTTCATCTCTGAGCAATTGCTCGACGTTTGCAATTTCTCAGCTCGTGTCTACGAGACGGAAAGAGAAGGACCGTGATGTTTGGTGGGTAGAGAAGCGCAAAGCCCCAGTGTTGCTGCGCCTGTGAAAGCGCTTCCAAGGAAGGGTGCTGGCTAGCAACAGCTTTCAGTGCTGGCACTTTTCATCTATGAGCAATTGCTCGACGTTTGCAATTTCTCAGCTCGTGTCTACGAGACGGAAAGAGAATGACCGTGACGTTTGGTGGCTAGAGAAGCGCAAAGCCCCAGTGTTGCTGCGCCTGTGAAAGCGCTTCCAAGGAAGGGGGCTGGCTAGCAAGTGCTTTCAGTGCTGGCACTTTTCATCTCTGAGCAATTGCTCTACCTTTGCAATTTCTCACCTGAGCTCTCTTTAGAGTGCGCGAGAGGATGAGCACAAGATTAGGTGGCTAGAGAAGCCCAGAGCCCCACTGTTCTTAGGCCTACAAAAGCGCTTCCAAGGAAGGGTGCTGGCTAGCAACAGCTTTCAGTGCTGGCACTTTTCATCTCTGAGCAATTGCTCGACGTTTGCAATCTCTCAGCTCGTGTCCACGAGACGGAAAGAGAATGACCGTGACGTTTGGTGGCTAGAGAAGCGCAAAGCCCCAGTGTTGCTGCGCCTGTGAAAGCGCTTCCAAGGAAGGGTGCTGGCTAGCAACAGCTTTCAGTGCTGGCACTTTTCATCTCTGAGCAATTGCTCTACCTTTGCAATTTCTCACCTGAGCTCTCTTTAGAGTGCACGAGAGGATGAGCAGAAGATTAGGTGGCTAGAGAAGCCCAGAGCCCTACTGTTCTTAGGGCTTCAAAAGCGCTTCCAAGGAAGGGTGCTGGCTAGCAACAGCTTTCAGTGCTGGCACTTTTCATCTCTGAGCAATTGCTGGACGTTTGCAATCTCTCAGCTCGTGTCTACGAGACGGAAAGAGAATGACCGTGACGTTTGGTGGGTAGAGAAGCGCAAAGCCCCAGTGTTGCTGCGCCTGTGAAAGCGCTTCCAAGGAAGGGTGCTGGCTAGCAACAGCTTTCAGTGCTGGCACTTTTCATCTCTGAGCAATTGCTCAACGTTTGCAATTTCTCAGCTTGTGTCTACGAGACGGAAAGAGAATGACCGTGACGTTTGGTGGGTAGAGAAGCGCAAAGCCCCAGTGTTGCTGCGCCTGTGAAAGCGCTTCCAAGGAAGGGTGCTGGCTAGCAAGTGCTTTCAGTGCTGGCACTTTTCATCTCTGAGCAATTGTTCGACGTTTGCAATTTCTCACCTGAGCTCTCTTTAGAGTGCGCGAGAGGATGAGCAGAAGATTAGGTGGCTAGAGAAGCCCAGAGCCCCACTGTTCTTAGGCCTACAAAAGCACTTCCAAGGAAGGCTGCTGGCTAGCAACAGCTTTCAGTGCTGGCACTTTTCATCTCTGAGCAATTGCTCGACGTTTGCAATTTCTCACCTGAGCTCTCTTTAGAGTGGGCGAGAGGATGAGCAGAAGATTAGGTGGCTAGAGAAGCCCAGAGCCCCAGTGTTCTTAGGCCTACAAAAGCGCTTCCAAGGAAGGGTGCTGGCTAGCAACAGCTTTCAGTGCTGGCACTTTTCATCTCTGAGCAATTGCTCGACGTTTGCAATCTCTCAGCTCGTGTCTACGAGACGGAAAGAGAATGACCGTGACGTTTGGTGGGTAGAGAAGCGCAAAGCCCCAGTGTTCCTGCGCCTGTGAAAGCGCTTCCAAGGAAGGGTGCTGGCTAGCAACAGCTTTCAGTGCTGGCACTTTTCATCTCTGAGCAATTGCTCGAGGTTTGCAATTTCTCACCTGAGCTCTCTTTAGAGTGCACGAGAGGATGAGCACAAGATTAGGTGGCTAGAGAAGCCCAGAGCCCTACTGTTCTTAGGGCTTCAAAAGCGCTTCCAAGGAAGGGTGCTGGCTAGCAACAGCTTTCAGTGCTGGCACTTTTCATCTCTGAGCAATTGCTCGACGTTTGCAATTTCTCAACTCGTGTCTACGAGACGGAAAGAGAATGACTGTGACGTTTGGTGGGTAGAGAAGCGCAAAGCCCCAGTGTTGCTGCGCCTGTGAAAGCGCTTCCAAGGAAGGGTGCTGGCTAGCAACAGCTTTCAGTGCTGGCACTTTTCATCTCTGAGCAATTGCTCGACGTTTGCAATTTCTCACCTGAGCTCTCTTTAGAGTGCGCGAGAGGATGAGCAGAAGATTAGGTGGCTAGAGAAGCCCAGAGCCCCAGTGTTCTTAGGCCTACAAAAGCACTTCCAAGGAAGGGTGCTGGCTAGCAACAGCTTTCAGTGCTGGCACTTTTCATCTCTGAGCAATTGCTCGACGTTTGCAATTTCTCGACTCGTGTCTACGAGACGGAAAGAGAATGACCGTGACGTTTGGTGGCTAGAGAAGCGCAAAGCCCCAGTGTTGCTGCGCCTGTGAAAGCGCTTCCAAGGAAGGGTGCTGGCTAGCAACAGCTTTCAGTGCTGGCACTTTTCATCTCTGAGCAATTGTTCGACGTTTGCAATTTCTCACCTGAGCTCTCTTTAGAGTGCGCGAGAGGATGAGCAGAAGATTAGGTGGCTAGAGAAGCCCAGAGCCCCACTGTTCTTAGGCCTACAAAAGCACTTCCAAGGAAGGCTGCTGGCTAGCAACAGCTTTCAGTGCTGGCACTTTTCATCTCTGAGCAATTGCTGGACGTTTGCAATTTCTCACCTGAGCTCTCTTTAGAGTGCGCGAGAGGATGAGCAGAAGATTAGGTGGCTAGAGAAGCCCAGAGCCCCAGTGTTCTTAGGCCTACAAAAGCGCTTCCAAGGAAGGGTGCTGGCTAGCAACAGCTTTCAGTGCTGGCACTTTTCATCTCTGAGCAATTGCTCGACGTTTGCAATCTCTCAGCTCGTGTCTACGAGACGGAAAGAGAATGACCGTGACGTTTGGTGGGTAGAGAAGCGCAAAGCCCCAGTGTTGCTGCGCCTGTGAAAGCGCTTCCAAGGAAGGGTGCTGGCTAGCAACAGCTTTCAGTGCTGGCACTTTTCATCTCTGAGCAATTGCTCGAGGTTTGCAATTTCTCACCTGAGCTCTCTTTAGAGTGCACGAGAGGATGAGCACAAGATTAGGTGGCTAGAGAAGCCCAGAGCCCTACTGTTCTTAGGGCTTCAAAAGCGCTTCCAAGGAAGGGTGCTGGCTAGCAACAGCTTTCAGTGCTGGCACTTTTCATCTCTGAGCAATTGCTCGACGTTTGCAATTTCTCAACTCGTGTCTACGAGACGGAAAGAGAATGACCGTGACGTTTGGTGGGTAGAGAAGCGCAAAGCCCCAGTGTTGCTGCGCCTGTGAAAGCGCTTCCAAGGAAGGGTGCTGGCTAGCAACAGCTTTCAGTGCTGGCACTTTTCATCTCTGAGCAATTGCTCGACGTTTGCAATTTCTCACCTGAGCTCTCTTTAGAGTGCGCGAGAGGATGAGCAGAAGATTAGGTGGCTAGAGAAGCCCAGAGCCCCAGTGTTCTTAGGCCTACAAAAGCACTTCCAAGGAAGGGTGCTGGCTAGCAACAGCTTTCAGTGCTGGCACTTTTCATCTCTGAGCAATTGCTCGACGTTTGCAATTTCTCGACTCATGTCTACGAGACGGAAAGAGAAGGACCGTGACGTTTGGTGGCTAGAGAAGCGCAAAGCCCCAGTGTTGCTGCGTCTGTGAAAGCGCTTCCAAGGAAGGCTGCTGGCTAGCAACAGCTTTCAGTGCTGGCACTTTTCATCTCTGAGCAATTGCTCGACCTTTGCAATTTCTCAGCTTGTGTCTACGAGACGGAAAGAGAATGACCGTGACGTTTGGTGGGTAGAGAAGCGCAAAGCCCCAGTGTTGCTGCGCCTGTGAAAGCGCTTCCAAGGAAGGGTGCTGGCTAGCAAGAGCTTTCAGTGCTGGCACTTTTCATCTCTGAGCAATTGCTCGACGTTTGCAATTTCTCACCTGAGCTCTCTTTAGAGTGCGCGAGAGGATGAGCAGAAGATTAGGTGGCTAGAGAAGCCCAGAGCCCCACTGTTCTTAGGCCTACAAAAGCACTTCCAAGGAAGGGTGCTGGCTAGCAACAGCTTTCAGTGCTGGCACTTTTCATCTCTGAGCAATTGCTCGACGTTTGCAATCTCTCAGCTCGTGTCTACGAGACGGAAAGAGAATGACCGTGACGTTTGGTGGGTAGAGAAGCGCAAAGCCCCAGTGTTGCTGCGCCTGTGAAAGCGCTTCCAAGGAAGGGTGCTGGCTAGCAAGAGCTTTCAGTGCTGGCACTTTTCATCTCTGAGCAATTGCTCGACGTTTGCAATTTCTCAGCTCGTGTCTACGAGACGGAAAGAGAATGACCGTGACGTTTGGTGGGTAGAGAAGCGCAAAGCCCCAGTGTTGCTGCGCCTGTGAAAGCGCTTCCAAGGAAGGGTGCTGGCTAGCAAGAGCTTTCAGTGCTGGCACTTTTCATCTCTGAGCAATTGCTCGACGTTTGCAATTTCTCAGCTCGTGTCTACGAGACGGAAAGAGAATGACCGTGACGTTTGGTGGCTAGAGAAGCGCAAAGCCCCAGTGTTGCTGCGCCTGTGAAAGCGCTTCCAAGGAAGGGGGCTGGCTAGCAACAGCTTTCAGTGCTGGCACTTTTCATCTCTGAGCAATTGCTCTACCTTTGCAATTTCTCACCTGAGCTCTCTTTAGAGTGCGCAAGAGGATGAGCAGAAGATTAGGTGGCTAGAGAAGCGCAAAGCCCCAGTGTTCTTAGGCCTACAAAAGCACTTCCAAGGAAGGGTGCTGGCTAGCAACAGCTTTCAGTGCTGGCACTTTTCATCTCTGAGCAATTGTTCGACGTTTGCAATTTCTCAGCTCGTGTCTACGAGACGGAGAGAGAGTGACCGTGACGTTTGGTGGCTAGAGAAGCGCAAAGCCCCAGTGTTGCTGCGCCTGTGAAAGCGCTTCCAAGGAAGGGTGCTGGCTAGCAACAGCTTTCAGTGCTGGCACTTTTCATCTCTGAGCAATTGCTCGACGTTTGCAATCTCTCAGCTCGTGTCTACGAGACGGAAAGAGAATGACCGTGACGTTTGGTGGCTAGAGAAGCGCAAAGCCCCAGTGTTGCTGCGCCTGTGAAAGCGCTTCCAAGGAAGGGGGCTGGCTAGCAAGAGCTTTCAGTGCTGGCACTTTTCATCTCTGAGCAATTGCTCGACGTTTGCAATTTCTCAGCTCGTGTCTACGAGACGGAAAGAGAAGGACCGTGACGTTTGGTGGGTAGAGAAGCGCAAAGCCCCAGTGTTGCTGCGCCTGTGAAAGCACTTCCAAGGAAGGCTGCTGGCTAGCAACATCTTTCAGTGCTGGCACTTTTCATCTCTGTGCAATTGCTCGACGTTTGCAATTTCTCACCTGAGCTCTCTTTAGAGTGCGCGAGAGGATGAGCAGAAGATGAGGTGGCTAGAGAAGCCCAGAGCCCCAGTGTTCTTAGGCCTACAAAAGCGCTTCCAAGGAAGGGTGCTGGCTAGCAACAGCTTTCAGTGCTGGCACTTTTCATCTCTGAGCAATTGCTCGACGTTTGCAATTTCTCAGCTCGTGTCTACGAGACGGAAAGAGAATGACCGTGACGTTTGGTGGCTAGAGAAGCGCAAAGCCCCATTGTTGCTGCGCCTGTGAAAGCGCTTCCAAGGAAGGGTGCTGGCTAGCAACAGCTTTCAGTGCTGGCACTTTTCATCTCTGAGCAATTGCTCGACGTTTGCAATTTCTCACCTGAGCTCTCTTTAGAGTGCGCGAGAGGATGAGCACAAGATTAGGTGGCTAGAGAAGCGCAAAGCCCCAGTGTTCTTAGGCCTACAAAAGCACTTCCAAGGAAGGGTGCTGGCTAGCAACAGCTTTCAGTGCTGGCACTTTTCATCTCTGAGCAATTGCTCGACGTTTGCAATCTCTCAGCTCGTGTCTACGAGACGGAAAGAGAAGGACCGTGACGTTTGGTGGGTAGAGAAGCGCAAAGCCCCAGTGTTGCTGCGCCTGTGAAAGCGCTTCCAAGGAAGGGTGCTGGCTAGCAACAGCTTTCAGTGCTGGCACTTTTCATCTCCGCGCAATTGCTCTACCTTTGCAATTTCTCAGCTCGTGTCTACGAGACGGAAAGAGAATGACCGTGACGTTTGGTGGGTAGAGAAGCGCAAAGCCCCAGTGTTGCTGCGCCTGTGAAAGCGCTTCCAAGGAAGGGTGCTGGCTAGCAACAGCTTTCAGTGCTGGCACTTTTCATCTCTGAGCAATTGCTCGACGTTTGCAATTTCTCACCTGAGCTCTCTTTAGAGTGCGCGAGAGGATGAGCAGAAGATTAGGTGGCTATAGAAGCGCAAAGCCCTAGTGTTCTTAGGCCTACAAAAGCACTTCCAAGGAAGGGTGCTGGCTAGCAACAGCTTTCAGTGCTGGCACTTTTCATCTCTGAGCAATTGCTCGACGTTTGCAATTTCTCACCTGAGCTCTCCTTTGAGTGCGCGAGAGGATGAGCAGAAGATTAGGTGGCTAGAGAAGCCCAGAGCCCCAGTGTTCTTAGGCCTACAAAAGCGCTTCCAAGGAAGGGTGCTGGCTAGCAACAGCTTTCAGTTCTGGCACTTTTCATCTCTGAGCAATTGCTCGACGTTTGCAATCTCTCAGCTCGTGTCTACGAGACGGAAAGAGAATGATCGTGACTTTTGGTGGCTAGAGAAGCGCAAAGCCCCAGTGTTGCTGCGCCTGTGAAAGCTCTTTCAAGGAAGGGTGCTGGCTAGCAACAGCTTTCAGTGCTGGCACTTTTCATCTCTGAGCAATTGCTCGACGTTTGCAATCTCTCAGCTCGTGTCTACGAGACGGAAAGAGAAGGACCGTGACTTTTGGTGGCTAGAGAAGCGCAAAGCCCCAGTGTTGCTGCGCCTGTGAAAGCGCTTCCAAGGAAGGGTGCTGGCTAGCAACAGCTTTCAGTGCTGGCACTTTTCATCTCTGAGCAATTGCTCGACGTTTGCAATTTCTCACCTGAGCTCTCTTTAGAGTGCGCGAGAGGATGAGCAGAAGATTAGGTGGCTAGAGAAGCGCAAAGCCCCAGTGTTCTTAGGCGCACAAAAGCGCTTCCAAGGAAGGGTGCTCGCTAGCAACAGCTTTCAGTTCTGGCACTTTTCATCTCTGAGCAATTGCTTGACGTTTGCAATTTCTCAGCTCGTGTCTACGAGACGGAAAGAGAAGGACCGTGACGTTTGGTGGCTAGAGAAGCGCAAAGCCCCAGTGTTGCTGCGCCTGTGAAAGCGCTTCCAAGGAAGGGTGCTGGCTAGCAAGAGCTTTCAGTGCTGGCACTTTTCATCTCTGAGCAATTGCTCGACGTTTGCAATTTCTCAGCTCGTGTCTACGAGACGGAAAGAGAATGACCGTGACGTTTGGTGGCTAGAGAAGCGCAAAGCCCCAGTGTTGCTGCGCCTGTGAAAGCGCTTCCAAGGAAGGGTGCTGGCTAGCAACAGCTTTCAGTGCTGGCACTTTTCATCTCTGAGCAATTGCTCGACGTTTGCAATTTCTCACCTGAGCTCTCTTTAGAGTGCGCGAGAGGATGAGCAGAAGATTAGGTGGCTATAGAAGCGCAAAGCCCTAGTGTTCTTAGGCCTACAAAAGCACTTCCAAGGAAGGGTGCTGGCTAGCAACAGCTTTCAGTGCTGGCACTTTTCATCTCTGAGCAATTGCTCGACGTTTGCAATTTCTCACCTGAGCTCTCCTTTGAGTGCGCGAGAGGATGAGCAGAAGATTAGGTGGCTAGAGAAGCCCAGAGCCCCAGTGTTCTTAGGCCTACAAAAGCGCTTCCAAGGAAGGGTGCTGGCTAGCAACAGCTTTCAGTTCTGGCACTTTTCATCTCTGAGCAATTGCTCGACGTTTGCAATCTCTCAGCTCGTGTCTACGAGACGGAAAGAGAATGATCGTGACTTTTGGTGGCTAGAGAAGCGCAAAGCCCCAGTGTTGCTGCGCCTGTGAAAGCTCTTCCAAGGAAGGGTGCTGGCTAGCAAGAGCTTTCAGTGCTGGCACTTTTCATCTCTGAGCAATTGCTCGACGTTTGCAATCTCTCAGCTCGTGTCTACGAGACGGAAAGAGAAGGACCGTGACTTTTGGTGGCTAGAGAAGCGCAAAGCCCCAGTGTTGCTGCGCCTGTGAAAGCGCTTCCAAGGAAGGGTGCTGGCTAGCAACAGCTTTCAGTGCTGGCACTTTTCATCTCTGAGCAATTGCTCGACGTTTGCAATTTCTCACCTGAGCTCTCTTTAGAGTGCGCGAGAGGATGAGCAGAAGATTAGGTGGCTAGAGAAGCGCAAAGCCCCAGTGTTCTTAGGCGCACAAAAGCGCTTCCAAGGAAGGGTGCTCGCTAGCAACAGCTTTCAGTTCTGGCACTTTTCATCTCTGAGCAATTGCTTGACGTTTGCAATTTCTCAGCTCGTGTCTACGAGACGGAAAGAGAAGGACCGTGACGTTTGGTGGCTAGAGAAGCGCAAAGCCCCAGTGTTGCTGCGCCTGTGAAAGCGCTTCCAAGGAAGGGTGCTGGCTAGCAAGAGCTTTCAGTGCTGGCACTTTTCATCTCTGAGCAATTGCTCGACGTTTGCAATTTCTCAGCTCGTGTCTACGAGATGGAAAGAGAATGACCGTGACGTTTGGTGGCTAGAGAAGCGCAAAGCCCCAGTGTTGCTGCGCCTGTGAAAGCGCTTCCAAGGAAGGGTGCTGGCTAGCAACAGCTTTCAGTGCTGGCACTTTTCATCTCTGAGCAATTGCTCGACGTTTGCAATTTCTCACCTGAGCTCTCTTTAGAGTGCGCGAGAGGATGAGCAGAAGATTAGGTGGCTAGAGAAGCCCAGAGCCCCACTGTTCTTAGGCCTACAAAAGCGCTTCCAAGGAAGGGGGCTGGCTAGCAACAGCTTTCAGTGCTGGCACTTTTCATCTCTGAGCAATTGCTCGACGTTTGCAATTTCTCACCTGAGCTCTCTTTAGAGTGCGCGAGAGAATGAGCAGAAGATTAGGTGGCTAGAGAAGCGCAAAGCCCCAGTCTTCTTAGGCCTACAAAAGCGCTTCCAAGGAAGGGTGCTGGCTAGCAACAGCTTTCAGTTCTGGCACTTTTCATCTCTGAGCAATTGCTGGACGTTTGCAATTTCTCAGCTCGTGTCTACGAGACGGAAAGAGAATGACCGTGACGTTTGGTGGCTAGAGAAGCGCAAAGCCCCAGTGTTGCTGCGCCTGTGAAAGCGCTTCCAAGGAAGGGTGCTGGCTAGCAACAGCTTTCAGTGCTGGCACTTTTCATCTCTGAGCAATTGCTCTACCTTTGCAATTTCTCAGCTCGTGTCTACGAGACGGAAAGAGAATGACCGTGACGTTTGGTGGGTAGAGAAGCGCAAAGCCCCAGTGTTGCTGCGCCTGTGAAAGCGCTTCCAAGGAAGGGGGCTGGCTAGCAAGAGCTTTCAGTGCTGGCACTTTTCATCTCTGAGCAATTGCTCGACGTTTGCAATTTCTCACCTGAGCTCTCTTTAGAGTGCGCGAGAGGATGAGCAGAAGATTAGGTGGCTAGAGAAGCCCAGAGCCCCAGTGTTCTTAGGCCTACAAAAGCGCTTCCAAGGAAGGGGGCTGGCTAGCAACAGCTTTCAGTGCTGGCACTTTTCATCTCTGAGCAATTGCCGGACGTTTGCAATTTCTCAGCTCGTGTCTACGAGACGGAAAGAGAATGACCGTGACGTTTGGTGGGTAGAGAAGCGCAAAGCCCCAGTGTTGCTGCGCCTGTGAAAGCGCTTCCAAGGAAGGGTGCTGGCTAGCAAGAGCTTTCAGTGCTGGCACTTTTCATCTCTGAGCAATTGCTCGACGTTTGCAATTTCTCACCTGAGCTCTCTTTAGAGTGCGCGAGAGGATGAGCACAAGATTAGGTGGCTAGAGAAGCGCAAAGCCCCAGTGTTCTTAGGCCTACAAAAGCACTTCCAAGGAAGGGTGCTGGCTAGCAACAGCTTTCAGTGCTGGCACTTTTCATCTCTGAGCAATTGCTCGACGTTTGCAATTTCTCAGCTCGTGTCTACGAGACGGAAAGAGAAGGACCGTGACGTTTGGTGGGTAGAGAAGCGCAAAGCCCCAGTGTTGCTGCGCCTGTGAAAGCGCTTCCAAGGAAGGGTGCTGGCTAGCAACAGCTTTCAGTGCTGGCACTTTTCATCTCCGAGCAATTGCTCGACCTTTGCAATTTCTCAGCTCGTGTCTACGAGACGGAAAGAGAATGACCGTGACGTTTGGTGGGTAGAGAAGCGCAAAGCCCCAGTGTTGCTGCGCCTGTGAAAGCGCTTCCAAGGAAGGGTGCTGGCTAGCAACAGCTTTCAGTGCTGGCACTTTTCATCTCTGAGCAATTGCTCGACGTTTGCAATTTCTCACCTGAGCTCTCTTTAGAGTGCGCGAGAGGATGAGCAGAAGATTAGGTGGCTATAGAAGCGCAAAGCCCTAGTGTTCTTAGGCCTACAAAAGCACTTCCAAGGAAGGGTGCTGGCTAGCAACAGCTTTCAGTGCTGGCACTTTTCATCTCTGAGCAATTGCTCGACGTTTGCAATTTCTCACCTGAGCTCTCCTTTGAGTGCGCGAGAGGATGAGCACAAGATTAGGTGGCTAGAGAAGCCCAGAGCCCCAGTGTTCTTAGGCCTACAAAAGCGCTTCCAAGGAAGGGTGCTGGCTAGCAACAGCTTTCAGTTCTGGCACTTTTCATCTCTGAGCAATTGCTCGACGTTTGCAATCTCTCAGCTCGTGTCTACGAGACGGAAAGAGAATGATCGTGACTTTTGGTGGCTAGAGAAGCGCAAAGCCCCAGTGTTGCTGCGCCTGTGAAAGCTCTTCCAAGGAAGGGTGCTGGCTAGCAACAGCTTTCAGTGCTGGCACTTTTCATCTCTGAGCAATTGCTCGACGTTTGCAATCTCTCAGCTCGTGTCTACGAGACGGAAAGAGAAGGACCGTGACTTTTGGTGGCTAGAGAAGCGCAAAGCCCCAGTGTTGCTGCGCCTGTGAAAGCGCTTCCAAGGAAGGGTGCTGGCTAGCAACAGCTTTCAGTGCTGGCACTTTTCATCTCTGAGCAATTGCTCGACGTTTGCAATTTCTCACCTGAGCTCTCTTTAGAGTGCGCGAGAGGATGAGCACAAGATTAGGTGGCTAGAGAAGCGCAAAGCCCCAGTGTTCTTAGGCCTACAAAAGCGCTTCCAAGGAAGGGTGCTCGCTAGCAACAGCTTTCAGTGCTGGCACTTTTCATCTCTGAGCAATTGCTTGACGTTTGCAATTTCTCAGCTCGTGTCTACGAGACGGAAAGAGAAGGACCGTGACGTTTGGTGGCTAGAGAAGCGCAAAGCCCCAGTGTTGCTGCGCCTGTGAAAGCGCTTCCAAGGAAGGGTGCTGGCTAGCAAGAGCTTTCAGTGCTGGCACTTTTCATCTCTGAGCAATTGCTCGACGTTTGCAATTTCTCAGCTCGTGTCTACGAGACGGAAAGAGAATGACCGTGACGTTTGGTGGCTAGAGAAGCGCAAAGCCCCAGTGTTGCTGCGCCTGTGAAAGCGCTTCCAAGGAAGGGTGCTGGCTAGCAAGAGCTTTCAGTGCTGGCACTTTTCATCTCTGAGCAATTGCTCGACGTTTGCAATTTCTCACCTGAGCTCTCTTTAGAGTGCGCGAGAGGATGAGGAGAAGAATAGGTGGCTAGAGAAGCCCAGAGCCCCAGTGTTCTTAGGCCTACAAAAGCGCTTCCAAGGAAGGGTGCTGGCTAGCAACAGCTTTCAGTGCTGGCACTTTTCATCTCTGAGCAATTGCTCGACGTTTGCAATTTCTCAGCTCGTGTCTACGAGACGGAAAGAGAATGACCGTGACTTTTGGTGGCTAGAGAAGCGCAAAGCCCCAGTGTTGCTGCGCCTGTGAAAGCGCTTCCACGGAAGGGTGCTGGCTAGCAACAGCTTTCAGTGCTGGCACTTTTCATCTCTGAGCAATTGCTCGACGTTTGCAATTTCTCACCTGAGCTCTCCTTTGAGTGCGCGAGAGGATGAGCAGAAGATGAGGTGGCTAGAGAAGCCCAGAGCCCCAGTGTTCTTAGGCCTACAAAAGCGCTTCCAAGGAAGGGTGCTGGCTAGCAACAGCTTTCAGTGCTGGCACTTTTCATCTCTGAGCAATTGCTTGACGTTTGCAATTTCTCAGCTCGTGTCTACGAGACGGAAAGAGAATGACCGTGACGTTTGGTGGCTAGAGAAGCGCAAAGCCCCAGTGTTGCTGCGTCTGTGAAAGCGCTTCCAAGGAAGGCTGCTGGCTAGCAACAGCTTTCAGTGCTGGCACTTTTCATCTCTGAGCAATTGCTCGACGTTTGCAATTTCTCACCTGAGCTCTCTTTAGAGTGCGCGAGAGGATGAGCAGAAGATGAGGTGGCTAGAGAAGCCCAGAGCCCCAGTGTTCTTAGGCCTACAAAAGCGCTTCCAAGGAAGGGTGCTGGCTAGCAACAGCTTTCAGTGCTGGCACTTTTCATCTCTGAGCAATTGCTCGACGTTTGCAATTTCTCAGCTCGTGTCTACGAGACGGAAAGAGAAGGACCGTGATGTTTGGTGGCTAGAGAAGCGCAAAGCCCCAGTGTTGCTGCGCCTGTGAAAGCGCTTCCAAGGAAGGGTGCTGGCTAGCAACAGCTTTCAGTGCTGGCACTTTTCATCTCTGAGCAATTGCTCGACGTTTGCAATTTCTCAGCTCGTGTCTACGAGACGGAAAGAGAATGACCGTGACGTTTGGTGGCTAGAGAAGCGCAAAGCCCCAGTGTTGCTGCGCCTGTGAAAGCGCTTCCAAGGAAGGGGGCTGGCTAGCAAGTGCTTTCAGTGCTGGCACTTTTCATCTCTGAGCAATTGCTCTACCTTTGCAATTTCTCACCTGAGCTCTCTTTAGAGTGCGCGAGAGGATGACCAGAAGATTAGGTGGCTAGAGAAGCCCAGAGCTCCACTGTTCTTAGGCCTACAAAAGCGCTTCCAAGGAAGGGTGCTGGCTAGCAACAGCTTTCAGTGCTGGCACTTTTCATCTCTGAGCAATTGCTCGACGTTTGCAATCTCTCAGCTCGTGTCCACGAGACGGAAAGAGAATGACCGTGACGTTTGGTGGCTAGAGAAGCGCAAAGCCCCAGTGTTGCTGCGCCTGTGAAAGCGCTTCCAAGGAAGGGTGCTGGCTAGCAACAGCTTTCAGTGCTGGCACTTTTCATCTCTGAGCAATTGCTCTACCTTTGCAATTTCTCACCTGAGCTCTCTTTAGAGTGCACGAGAGGATGACCAGAAGATTAGGTGGCTAGAGAAGCCCAGAGCCCTACTGTTCTTAGGGCTTCAAAAGCGCTTCCAAGGAAGGGTGCTGGCTAGCAACAGCTTTCAGTGCTGGCACTTTTCATCTCTGAGCAATTGCTCGACGTTTGCAATCTCTCAGCTCGTGTCTACGAGACGGAAAGAGAATGACCGTGACGTTTGGTGGCTAGAGAAGCGCAAAGCCCCAGTGTTGCTGCGCCTGTGAAAGCGCTTCCAAGGAAGGGTGCTGGCTAGCAACAGCTTTCAGTGCTGGCACTTTTCATCTCTGAGCAATTGCTCGACGTTTGCAATTTCTCAGCTCGTGTCTACGAGACGGAAAGAGAATGACCGTGACGTTTGGTGGGTAGAGAAGCGCAAAGCCCCAGTGTTGCTGCGCCTGTGAAAGCGCTTCCAAGGAAGGGTGCTGGCTAGCAAGTGCTTTCAGTGCTGGCACTTTTCATCTCTGAGCAATTGTTCGACGTTTGCAATTTCTCACCTGAGCTCTCTTTAGAGTGCGCGAGAGGATGAGCAGAAGATTAGGTGGCTAGAGAAGCCCAGAGCCCCACTGTTCTTAGGCCTACAAAAGCACTTCCAAGGAAGGGGGCTGGCTAGCAACAGCTTTCAGTGCTGGCACTTTTCATCTCTGAGCAATTGCTCGACGTTTGCAATTTCTCACCTGAGCTCTCTTTAGAGTGCGCGAGAGGATGAGCAGAAGATTAGGTGGCTAGAGAAGCCCAGAGCCCCAGTGTTCTTAGGCCTACAAAAGCGCTTCCAAGGAAGGGTGCTGGCTAGCAACAGCTTTCAGTGCTGGCACTTTTCATCTCTGAGCAATTGCTCGACGTTTGCAATCTCTCAGCTCGTGTCTACGAGACGGAAAGAGAATGACCGTGACGTTTGGTGGCTAGAGAAGCGCAAAGCCCCAGTGTTGCTGCGCCTGTGAAAGCGCTTCCAAGGAAGGGTGCTGGCTAGCAACAGCTTTCAGTGCTGGCACTTTTCATCTCTGAGCAATTGCTCGACGTTTGCAATTTCTCACCTGAGCTCTCTTTAGAGTGCGCGAGAGGATGAGCAGAAGATTAGGTGGCTAGAGAAGCCCAGAGCCCCAGTGTTCTTAGGCCTACAAAAGCACTTCCAAGGAAGGGTGCTGGCTAGCAACAGCTTTCAGTGCTGGCACTTTTCATCTCTGAGCAATTGCTCGACGTTTGCAATTTCTCGACTCGTGTCTACGAGACGGAAAGAGAATGACCGTGACGTTTGGTGGCTAGAGAAGCGCAAAGCCCCAGTGTTGCTGCGTCTGTGAAAGCGCTTCCAGGGAAGGCTGCTGGCTAGCAACAGCTTTCAGTGCTGGCACTTTTCATCTCTGAGCAATTGCTCGACGTTTGCAATTTCTCACCTGAGCTCTCTTTAGAGTGCGCGAGAGAATGACCAGAAGATTAGGTGGCTAGAGAAGCGCAAAGCCCCAGTGTTCTTAGGCCTACAAAAGCGCTTCCAAGGAAGGGTGCTGGCTAGCAACAGCTTTCAGTGCTGGCACTTTTCATCTCTGAGCAATTGCTGGACGTTTGCAATTTCTCAGCTCGTGTCTACGAGACGGAAAGAGAATGACCGTGACGTTTGGTGGCTAGGGAAGCGCAAAGCCCCAGTGTTGCTGCGCCTGTGAAAGCGCTTCCAAGGAAGGGTGCTGGCTAGCAAGAGCTTTCAGTGCTGGCACTTTTCATCTCTGAGCAATTGCTCGACGTTTGCAATTTCTCACCTGAGCTCTCTTTAGAGTGCGCGAGAGGATGAGCAGAAGATTAGGTGGCTAGAGAAGCCCAGAGCCCCACTGTTCTTAGGCCTACAAAAGCACTTCCAAGGAAGGGTGCTGGCTAGCAACAGCTTTCAGTGCTGGCACTTTTCATCTCTGAGCAATTGCTCGACGTTTGCAATCTCTCAGCTCGTGTCTACGAGACGGAAAGAGAATGACAGTGACGTTTGGTGGCTAGAGAAGCGCAAAGCCCCAGTGTTGCTGCGCCTGTGAAAGCGCTTCCAAGGAAGGGTGCTGGCTAGCAAGAGCTTTCAGTGCTGGCACTTTTCATCTCTGAGCAATTGCTCGACGTTTGCAATTTCTCACCTGAGCTCTCTTTAGAGTGCGCGAGAGGATGAGCAGAAGATTAGGTGGCTAGAGAAGCCCAGAGCCCCACTGTTCTTAGGCCTACAAAAGCACTTCCAAGGAAGGGTGCTGGCTAGCAACAGCTTTCAGTGCTGGCACTTTTCATCTCTGAGCAATTGCTCGACGTTTGCAATCTCTCAGCTCGTGTCTACGAGACGGAAAGAGAATGACAGTGACGTTTGGTGGCTAGAGAAGCGCAAAGCCCCAGTGTTGCTGCGCCTGTGAAAGCGCTTCCAAGGAAGGGTGCTGGCTAGCAAGAGCTTTCAGTGCTGGCACTTTTCATCTCTGAGCAATTGCTCGACGTTTGCAATTTCTCAGCTCGTGTCTACGAGACGGAAAGAGAATGACCGTGACGTTTGGTGGGTAGAGAAGCGCAAAGCCCCAGTGTTGCTGCGCCTGTGAAAGCGCTTCCAAGGAAGGGTGCTGGCTAGCAAGAGCTTTCAGTGCTGGCACTTTTCATCTCTGAGCAATTGCTCGACGTTTGCAATTTCTCAGCTCGTGTCTACGAGACGGAAAGAGAATGACCGTGACGTTTGGTGGCTAGAGAAGCGCAAAGCCCCAGTGTTGCTGCGCCTGTGAAAGCGCTTCCAAGGAAGGGGGCTGGCTAGCAACAGCTTTCAGTGCTGGCACTTTTCATCTCTGAGCAATTGCTCTACCTTTGCAATTTCTCACCTGAGCTCTCTTTAGAGTGCGCAAGAGGATGAGCACAAGATTAGGTGGCTAGAGAAGCGCAAAGCCCCAGTGTTCTTAGGCCTACAAAAGCACTTCCAAGGAAGGGTGCTGGCTAGCAACAGCTTTCAGTGCTGGCACTTTTCATCTCTGAGCAATTGCTGGACATTTGCAATTTATCACCTGAGCTCTCTTTAGAGTGCGCGAGAGGATGAGCAGAAGAATAGGTGGCTAGAGAAGCCCAGAGCCCCAGTGTTCTTAGGCCTACAAAAGCGCTTCCAAGGAAGGGTGCTGGCTAGCAACAGCTTTCAGTGCTGGCACTTTTCATCTCTGAGCAATTGCTCGACGTTTGCAATTTCTCACCTGAGCTCTCCTTTGAGTGCGCGAGAGGATGAGCACAAGATTAGGTGGCTAGAGAAGCCCAGAGCCCCACTGTTCTTAGGCCTACAAAAGCGCTTCCAAGGAAGGGTGCTGGCTAGCAAGAGCTTTCAGTTCTGGCACTTTTCATCTCTGAGCAATTGCTCGACGTTTGCAATCTCTCAGCTCGTGTCTAGGAGACGGAAAGAGAATGACCGTGACGTTTGGTGGCTAGAGAAGCGCAAAGCCCCAGTGTTCTTAGGCCTACAAAAGCGCTTCCAAGGAAGGGGGCTGGCTAGCAACAGCTTTCAGTGCTGGCACTTTTCATCTCTGAGCAATTGCTCGACGTTTGCAATCTCTCAGCTCGTGTCTACGAGACGGAAAGAGAAGGACCGTGACTTTTGGTGGCTAGAGAAGCGCAAAGCCCCAGTGTTGCTGCGCCTGTGAAAGCGCTTCCAAGGAAGGGTGCTGGCTAGCAAGAGCTTTCAGTGCTGGCACTTTTCATCTCTGAGCAATTGCTCGACGTTTGCAATTTCTCAGCTCGTGTCTACGAGACGGAAAGAGAATGACCGTGACGTTTGGTGGCTAGAGAAGCGCAAAGCCCCAGTGTTGCTGCGCCTGTGAAAGCGCTTCCAAGGAAGGGTGCTGGCTAGCAACAGCTTTCAGTGCTGGCACTTTTCACCTCTGAGCAATTGCTCGACGTTTGCAATTTCTCACCTGAGCTCTCTTTAGAGTGCGCGAGAGGATGAGGAGAAGAATAGGTGGCTAGAGAAGCCCAGAGCCCCAGTGTTCTTAGGCCTACAAAAGCGCTTCCAAGGAAGGGTGCTGGCTAGCAACAGCTTTCAGTGCTGGCACTTTTCATCTCTGAGCAATTGCTCGACGTTTGCAATTTCTCAGCTCGTGTCTACGAGACGGAAAGAGAATGACCGTGACTTTTGGTGGCTAGAGAAGCGCAAAGCCCCAGTGTTGCTGCGCCTGTGAAAGCGCTTCCAAGGAAGGGTGCTGGCTAGCAACAGCTTTCAGTGCTGGCACTTTTCATCTCTCAGCAATTGCTCGACGTTTGCAATTTCTCACCTGAGCTCTCCTTTGAGTGCGCGAGAGGATGAGCAGAAGATGAGGTGGCTAGAGAAGCCCAGAGCCCCAGTGTTCTTAGGCCTACAAAAGCGCTTCCAAGGAAGGGTGCTGGCTAGCAACAGCTTTCAGTGCTGGCACTTTTCATCTCTGAGCAATTGCTTGACGTTTGCAATTTCTCAGCTCGTGTCTACGAGACGGAAAGAGAATGACCGTGACGTTTGGTGGCTAGAGAAGCGCAAAGCCCCAGTGTTGCTGCACCTGTGAAAGCGCTTCCAAGGAAGGGTGCTGGCTAGCAACAGCTTTCAGTGCTGGCACTTTTCATCTCTGAGCAATTGCTCGACGTTTGCAATTTCTCACCTGAGCTCTCTTTAGAGTGCGCGAGAGGATGAGCAGAAGATGAGGTGGCTAGAGAAGCCCAGAGCCCCAGTGTTCTTAGGCCTACAAAAGCGCTTCCAAGGAAGGGTGCTCGCTAGCAACAGCTTTCAGTGCTGGCACTTTTCATCTCTGAGCAATTGCTCGACGTTTGCAATTTCTCAGCTCGTGTCTACGAGACGGAAAGAGAAGGACCGTGATGTTTGGTGGCTAGAGAAGCGCAAAGCCCCAGTGTTGCTGCGCCTGTGAAAGCGCTTCCAAGGAAGGGTGCTGGCTAGCAACAGCTTTCAGTGCTGGCACTTTTCATCTCTGAGCAATTGCTGGACGTTTGCAATTTCTCAGCTCGTGTCTACGAGACGGAAAGAGAATGACCGTGACGTTTGGTGGCTAGAGAAGCGCAAAGCCCCAGTGTTGCTGCGCCTGTGAAAGCGCTTCCAAGGAAGGGGGCTGGCTAGCAAGTGCTTTCAGTGCTGGCACTTTTCATCTCTGAGCAATTGCTCTACCTTTGCAATTTCTCACCTGAGCTCTCTTTAGAGTGCGCGAGAGGATGAGCAGAAGATTAGGTGGCTAGAGAAGCCCAGAGCCCCACTGTTCTTAGGCCTACAAAAGCGCTTCCAAGGAAGGGTGCTGGCTAGCAACAGCTTTCAGTGCTGGCACTTTTCATCTCTGAGCAATTGCTCGACGTTTGCAATCTCTCAGCTCGTGTCCACGAGACGGAAAGAGAATGACCGTGACGTTTGGCGGCTAGAGAAGCGCAAAGCCCCAGTGTTGCTGCGCCTGTGAAAGCGCTTCCAAGGAAGGGTGCTGGCTAGCAACAGCTTTCAGTGCTGGCACTTTTCATCTCTGAGCAATTGCTCTACCTTTGCAATTTCTCACCTGAGCTCTCTTTAGAGTGCACGAGAGGATGACCAGAAGATTAGGTGGCTAGAGAAGCCCAGAGCCCTACTGTTCTTAGGGCTTCAAAAGCGCTTCCAAGGAAGGGTGCTGGCTAGCAACAGCTTTCAGTGCTGGCACTTTTCATCTCTGAGCAATTGCTCGACGTTTGCAATCTCTCAGCTCGTGTCTACGAGACGGAAAGAGAATGACCGTGACGTTTGGTGGGTAGAGAAGCGCAAAGCCCCAGTGTTGCTGCGCCTGTGAAAGCGCTTCCAAGGAAGGGTGCTGGCTAGCAACAGCTTTCAGTGCTGGCACTTTTCATCTCTGAGCAATTGCTCGACGTTTGCAATTTCTCAGCTCGTGTCTACGAGACGGAAAGAGAATGACCGTGACGTTTGGTGGCTAGAGAAGCGCAAAGCCCCAGTGTTGCTGCGCCTGTGAAAGCGCTTCCAAGGAAGGGTGCTGGCTAGCAACAGCTTTCAGTGCTGGCACTTTTCATCTCTGAGCAATTGTTCGACGTTTGCAATTTCTCACCTGAGCTCTCTTTAGAGTGCGCGAGAGGATGAGCAGAAGATTAGGTGGCTAGAGAAGCCCAGAGCCCCACTGTTCTTAGGCCTACAAAAGCACTTCCAAGGAAGGGTGCTGGCTAGCAACAGCTTTCAGTGCTGGCACTTTTCATCTCTGAGCAATTGCTGGACGTTTGCAATTTCTCACCTGAACTCTCTTTAGAGTGCGCGAGAGGATGAGCAGAAGATTAGGTGGCTAGAGAAGCCCAGAGCCCCAGTGTTCTTAGGCCTACAAAAGCGCTTCCAAGGAAGGGTGCTGGCTAGCAACAGCTTTCAGTGCTGGCACTTTTCATCTCTGAGCAATTGCTCGACGTTTTCAATCTCTCAGCTCGTGTCTACGAGACGGAAAGAGAATGACCGTGACGTTTGGTGGCTAGAGAAGCGCAAAGCCCCAGTGTTGCTGCGCCTGTGAAAGCGCTTCCAAGGAAGGGTGCTGGCTAGCAACAGCTTTCAGTGCTGGCACTTTTCATCTCTGAGCAATTGCTCGAGGTTTGCAATTTCTCACCTGAGCTCTCTTTAGAGTGCACGAGAGGATGAGCACAAGATTAGGTGGCTAGAGAAGCCCAGAGCGCTACTGTTCTTAGGGCTTCAAAAGCGCTTCCAAGGAAGGGTGCTGGCTAGCAACAGCTTTCAGTGCTGGCACTTTTCATCTCTGAGCAATTGCTCGACGTTTGCAATTTCTCACCTGAGCTCTCTTTAGAGTGCGCGAGAGAATGACCAGAAGATTAGGTGGCTAGAGAAGCGCAAAGCCCCAGTGTTCTTAGGCCTACAAAAGCACTTCCAAGGAAGGGTGCTGGCTAGCAACAGCTTTCAGTGCTGGCACTTTTCATCTCTGAGCAATTGCTCGACGTTTGCAATCTCTCAGCTCGTGTCTACGAGACGGAAAGAGAATGACAGTGACGTTTGGTGGGTAGAGAAGCGCAAAGCCCCAGTGTTGCTGCGCCTGTGAAAGCGCTTCCAAGGAAGGGTGCTGGCTAGCAAGAGCTTTCAGTGCTGGCACTTTTCATCTCTGAGCAATTGCTCGACGTTTGCAATTTCTCAGCTCGTGTCTACGAGACGGAAAGAGAAGGACCGTGACGTTTGGTGGGTAGAGAAGCGCAAAGCCCCAGTGTTGCTGCGCCTGTGAAAGCGCTTCCAAGGAAGGGTGCTGGCTAGCAAGAGCTTTCAGTGCTGGCACTTTTCATCTCTGAGCAATTGCTCGACGTTTGCAATTTCTCAGCTCGTGTCTACGAGACGGAAAGAGAATGACCGTGACGTTTGGTGGCTAGAGAAGCGCAAAGCCCCAGTGTTGCTGCGCCTGTGAAAGCGCTTCCAAGGAAGGGGGCTGGCTAGCAACAGCTTTCAGTGCTGGCACTTTTCATCTCTGAGCAATTGCTCTACCTTTGCAATTTCTCACCTGAGCTCTCTTTAGAGTGCGCAAGAGGATGAGCAGAAGATTAGGTGGCTAGAGAAGCGCAAAGCCCCAGTGTTCTTAGGCCTACAAAAGCACTTCCAAGGAAGGGTGCTGGCTAGCAACAGCTTTCAGTGCTGGCACTTTTCATCTCTGAGCAATTGCTCGACGTTTGCAATTTCTCAGCTCGTGTCTACGAGACGGAGAGAGAGTGACCGTGACGTTTGGTGGCTAGAGAAGCGCAAAGCCCCAGTGTTGCTGCGCCTGTGAAAGCGCTTCCAAGGAAGGGTGCTGGCTAGCAACAGCTTTCAGTGCTGGCACTTTTCATCTCTGAGCAATTGCTCGACGTTTGCAATCTCTCAGCTCGTGTCTACGAGACGGAAAGAGAATGACCGTGACGTTTGGTGGCTAGAGAAGCGCAAAGCCCCAGTGTTGCTGCGCCTGTGAAAGCGCTTCCAAGGAAGGGGGCTGGCTAGCAAGAGCTTTCAGTGCTGGCACTTTTCATCTCTGAGCAATTGCTCGACGTTTGCAATTTCTCAGCTCGTGTCTACGAGACGGAAAGAGAAGGACCGTGACGTTTGGTGGGTAGAGAAGCGCAAAGCCCCAGTGTTGCTGCGCCTGTGAAAGCACTTCCAAGGAAGGCTGCTGGCTAGCAACATCTTTCAGTGCTGGCACTTTTCATCTCTGTGCAATTGCTCGACGTTTGCAATTTCTCACCTGAGCTCTCTTTAGAGTGCGCGAGAGGATGAGCAGAAGATTAGGTGGCTAGAGAAGCCCAGAGCCCCAGTGTTCTTAGGCCTACAAAAGCGCTTCCAAGGAAGGGGGCTGGCTAGCAACAGCTTTCAGTGCTGGCACTTTTCATCTCTGAGCAATTGCTCGACGTTTGCAATTTCTCAGCTCGTGTCTACGAGATGGAAAGAGAATGACCGTGACGTTTGGTGGCTAGAGAAGCGCAAAGCCCCATTGTTGCTGCGCCTGTGAAAGCGCTTCCAAGGAAGGGTGCTGGCTAGCAAGAGCTTTCAGTGCTGGCACTTTTCATCTCTGAGCAATTGCTCGACGTTTGCAATTTCTCACCTGAGCTCTCTTTAGAGTGCGCGAGAGGATGAGCACAAGATTAGGTGGCTAGAGAAGCGCAAAGCCCCAGTGTTCTTAGGCCTACAAAAGCACTTCCAAGGAAGGGTGCTGGCTAGCAACAGCTTTCAGTGCTGGCACTTTTCATCTCTGAGCAATTGCTCGACGTTTGCAATCTCTCAGCTCGTGTCTACGAGACGGAAAGAGAAGGACCGTGACGTTTGGTGGGTAGAGAAGCGCAAAGCCCCAGTGTTGCTGCGCCTGTGAAAGCGCTTCCAAGGAAGGGTGCTGGCTAGCAACAGCTTTCAGTGCTGGCACTTTTCATCTCCGAGCAATTGCTCGACCTTTGCAATTTCTCAGCTCGTGTCTACGAGACGGAAAGAGAATGACCGTGACGTTTGGTGGGTAGAGAAGCGCAAAGCCCCAGTGTTGCTGCGCCTGTGAAAGCGCTTCCAAGGAAGGGTGCTGGCTAGCAACAGCTTTCAGTGCTGGCACTTTTCATCTCTGAGCAATTGCTCGACGTTTGCAATTTCTCACCTGAGCTCTCTTTAGAGTGCGCGAGAGGATGAGCAGAAGATTAGGTGGCTATAGAAGCGCAAAGCCCTAGTGTTCTTAGGCCTACAAAAGCACTTCCAAGGAAGGGTGCTGGCTAGCAACAGCTTTCAGTGCTGGCACTTTTCATCTCTGAGCAATTGCTCGACGTTTGCAATTTCTCACCTGAGCTCTCCTTTGAGTGCGCGAGAGGATGAGCACAAGATTAGGTGGCTAGAGAAGCCCAGAGCCCCAGTGTTCTTAGGCCTACAAAAGCGCTTCCAAGGAAGGGTGCTGGCTAGCAAGAGCTTTCAGTTCTGGCACTTTTCATCTCTGAGCAATTGCTCGACGTTTGCAATCTCTCAGCTCGTGTCTACGAGACGGAAAGAGAATGATCGTGACTTTTGGTGGCTAGAGAAGCGCAAAGCCCCAGTGTTGCTGTGCCTGTGAAAGCTCTTCCAAGGAAGGGTGCTGGCTAGCAAGAGCTTTCAGTGCTGGCACTTTTCATCTCTGAGCAATTGCTCGACGTTTGCAATCTCTCAGCTCGTGTCTACGAGACGGAAAGAGAAGGACCGTGACGTTTGGTGGCTAGAGAAGCGCAAAGCCCCAGTGTTGCTGCGCCTGTGAAAGCGCTTCCAAGGAAGGGTGCTGGCTAGCAACAGCTTTCAGTGCTGGCACTTTTCATCTCTGAGCAATTGCTCGACGTTTGCAATTTCTCACCTGAGCTCTCTTTAGAGTGCGCGAGAGGATGAGCAGAAGAATATGTGGCTAGAGAAGCCCAGAGCCCCACTGTTCTTAGGCCTACAAAAGCGCTTCCAAGGAAGGGTGCTGGCTAGCAACAGCTTTCAGTGCTGGCACTTTTCATCTCTGAGCAATTGCTCGACGTTTGCAATTTCTCAGCTCGTGTCTACGAGACGGAAAGAGAATGACCGTGACGTTTGGTGGCTAGAGAAGCACAAAGCCCCAGTGTTGCTGCGCCTGTGAAAGCGCTTCCAAGGAAGGGTGCTGGCTAGCAAGAGCTTTCAGTGCTGGCACTTTTCATCTCTGAGCAATTGCTCGAGGTTTGCAATTTCTCACCTGAGCTCTCTTTAGAGTGCGCGAGAGAATGAGCAGAAGATTAGGTGGCTAGAGAAGCGCAAAGCCCCAGTGTTCTTAGGCCTACAAAACGCTTCCAAGGAAGGGTGCTGGCTAGCAACAGCTTTCAGTGCTGGCACTTTTCATCTCTGAGCAATTGCTGGACGTTTGCAATTTCTCAGCTCGTGTCTACGAGATGGAAAGAGAATGACCGTGACGTTTCGTGGGTAGAGAAGCGCAAAGCCCCAGTGTTCTTAGGCCTACAAAAGCGCTTCCAAGGAAGGGTGCTGGCTAGCAACAGCTTTCAGTGCTGGCACTTTTCATCTCTGAGCAATTGCTCGACGTTTGCAATTTCTCAGCTCGTGTCTACGAGACGGAAAGAGAATGACCGTGACGTTTGGTGGCTAGAGAAGCGCAAAGCCCCAGTGTTGCTGCGCCTGTGAAAGCGCTTCCAAGGAAGGGTGCTGGCTAGCAACAGCTTTCAGTGCTGGCACTTTTCATCTCTGAGCAATTGCTCGACGTTTGCAATTTCTCACCTGAGCTCTCTTTAGAGTGCGCGAGAGGATGAGCAGAAGATTAGGTGGCTATAGAAGCGCAAAGCCCCAGTGTTCTTAGGCCTACAAAAGCACTTCCAAGGAAGGGTGCTGGCTAGCAACAGCTTTCAGTGCTGGCACTTTTCATCTCTGAGCAATTGCTCGACGTTTGCAATTTCTCAGCTCGTGTCTACGAGACGGAAAGAGAAGGACCGTGACGTGTCGTGGCTAGAGAAGCGCAAAGCCCCAGTGTTACTGCGCCTGTGAAAGCGCTTCCAAGGAAGGGTGCTGGCTAGCAACAGCTTTGAATGCTGGCACTTTTCATCTCTGAGCAATTGCTCGACGTTTGCAATTTCTCAATTGAGCTCTCTTTAGAGAGCGCGAGAGGATGAGCAGAAGATTAGGTGGCTAGAGAAGCGCAAAGCCCCAGTGTTCTTAGGCCTACAAAAGCGCTTCCAAGGAAGGGTGCTGGCTAGCAACAGCTTTCAGTGCTGGCACTTTTCATCTCTGAGCAATTGCTCTACCTTTGCAATTTCTCACCTGAGCTCTCTTTAGAATGCGCGAGAGGATGAGCAGAAGATGAGGTGGCTAGAGAAGCCCAGAGCCCCACTGTTCTTAGGCCTACAAAAGCGCTTCCAAGGAAGGGGGCTGGCTAGCAACAGCTTTCAGTGCTGGCACTTTTCATCTCTGAGCAATTGCTCGACGTTTGCAATTTCTCAACTCGTGTCTACGAGACGGAAAGAGAATGACCGTGACGTTTGGTGGGTAGAGAAGCGCAAAGCCCCAGTGTTGCTGCGCCTGTGAAAGCGCTTCCAAGGAAGGGTGCTGGCTAGCAAGAGCTTTCAGTGCTGGCACTTTTCATCTCTGAGCAATTGCTCGACGTTTGCAATTTCTCACCTGAGCTCTCTTTAGAGTGCGCGAGAGGATGAGCAGAAGATTAGGTGGCTAGAGAAGCCCAGAGCCCCAGTGTTCTTAAGGCTTCAAAAGCGCTTCCAAGGAAGGGTGCTGGCTAGCAACAGCTTTCAGTGCTGGCACTTTTCATCTCTGAGCAATTGCTCGACGTTTGCAATTTCTCAGCTCGTGTCTACGAGACGGAAAGAGAATGACCGTGACGTTTGGTGGCTAGAGAAGCGCAAAGCCCCAGTGTTGCTGCGCCTGTGAAAGCGCTTCCAAGGAAGGGTGCTGGCCAGCAACAGCTTTCAGTGCTGGCACTTTTCATCTCTGAGCAATTGCTCGACGTTTGCAATTTCTCACTTGAGCTCTCTTTAGAGTGCGCGAGAGGATGAGCAGAAGATTAGGTGGCTAGAGAAGCGCAAAGCCCCAGTGTTCTTAGGCCTACAAAAGCACTTCCAAGGAAGGGTGCTGGCTAGCAACAGCTTTCAGTGCTGGCACTTTTCATCTCTGAGCAATTGCTCGACGTTTGCAATCTCTCAGCTCGTGTCTACGAGACGGAAAGAGAATGACAGTGACGTTTGGTGGCTAGAGAAGCGCAAAGCCCCAGTGTTGCTGCGCCTGTGAAAGCGCTTCCAAGGAAGGGTGCTGGCTAGCAAGAGCTTTCAGTGCTGGCACTTTTCATCTCTGAGCAATTGCTCGACGTTTGCAATTTCTCACCTGAGCTCTCTTTAGAGTGCGCGAGAGGATGAGCAGAAGAATAGGTGGCTAGAGAAGCCCAGAGCCCCAGTGTTCTTAGGCCTACAAAAGCGCTTCCAAGGAAGGGTGCTGGCTAGCAGCAGCTTTCAGTGCTGGCACTTTTCATCCCTGAGCAATTGCTCGACGTTTGCAATTTCTCAGCTCGTGTCTACGAGACGGAAAGAGAATGACCGTGACGTTTGGTGGGTAGAGAAGCGCAAAGCCCCAGTGTTGCTGCGCCTGTGAAAGCGCTTCCAAGGAAGGGTGCTGGCTAGCAACAGCTTTCAGTGCTGGCACTTTTCATCTCTGAGCAATTGCTCGACCTTTGCAATTTCTCAGCTCGTGTCTACGAGACGGAAAGAGAATGACCGTGACGTTTGGTGGCTAGAGAAGCGCAAAGCCCCAGTGTTGCTGCGCCTGTGAAAGCGCTTCCAAGGAAGGGTGCTGGCTAGCAAGAGCTTTCAGTGCTGGCACTTTTCATCTCTGAGCAATTGCTCGACGTTTGCAATTTCTCACCTGAGCTCTCTTTAGAGTGCGCGAGAGGATGAGCAGAAGATTAGGTGGCTAGAGAAGCCCAGAGCCCCAGTGTTCTTAAGGCTTCAAAAGCGCTTCCAAGGAAGGGTGCTGGCTAGCAACAGCTTTCAGTGCTGGCACTTTTCATCTCTGAGCAATTGCTCGACGTTTGCAATTTCTCAGCTCGTGTCTACGAGACGGAAAGAGAATGACCGTGACGTTTGGTGGCTAGAGAAGCGCAAAGCCCCAGTGTTGCTGCGCCTGTGAAAGCGCTTCCAAGGAAGGGTGCTGGCCAGCAACAGCTTTCAGTGCTGGCACTTTTCATCTCTGAGCAATTGCTCGACGTTTGCAATTTCTCACTTGAGCTCTCTTTAGAGTGCGCGAGAGGATGAGCAGAAGATTAGGTGGCTAGAGAAGCGCAAAGCCCCAGTGTTCTTAGGCCTACAAAAGCACTTCCAAGGAAGGGTGCTGGCTAGCAAGAGCTTTCAGTGCTGGCACTTTTCATCTCTGAGCAATTGCTCGACGTTTGCAATCTCTCAGCTCGTGTCTACGAGACGGAAAGAGAATGACCGTGACGTTTGGTGGGTAGAGAAGCGCAAAGCGCCAGTGTTGCTGCGCCTGTGAAAGCGCTTCCAAGGAAGGGTGCTGGCTAGCAAGAGCTTTCAGTGCTGGCACTTTTCATCTCTGAGCAATTGCTCGACGTTTGCAATTTCTCACCTGAGCTCTCTTTAGAGTGCGCGAGAGGATGAGCAGAAGATGAGGTGGCTAGAGAAGCCCAGAGCCCCAGTGTTCTTAGGCCTACAAAAGCGCTTCCAAGGAAGGGTGCTGGCTAGCAGCAGCTTTCAGTGCTGGCACTTTTCATCCCTGAGCAATTGCTCGACGTTTGCAATTTCTCAGCTCGTGTCTACGAGACGGAAAGAGAATGACCGTGACGTTTGGTGGGTAGAGAAGCGCAAAGCCCCAGTGTTGCTGCGCCTGTGAAAGCGCTTCCAAGGAAGGGTGCTGGCTAGCAACAGCTTTCAGTGCTGGCACTTTTCATCTCTGAGCAATTGCTCGACCTTTGCAATTTCTCAGCTCGTGTCTACGAGACGGAAAGAGAATGACCGTGACGTTTGGTGGGTAGAGAAGCGCAAAGCCCCAGTGTTGCTGCGCCTGTGAAAGCGCTTCCAAGGAAGGGTGCTGGCTAGCAACAGCTTTCAGTGCTGGCACTTTTCATCTCTGAGCAATTGCTCGACGTTTGCAATTTCTCAACTGAGCTCTCTTTAGAGTGCGCGAGAGAATGAGCAGAAGATTAGGTGGCTAGAGAAGCGCAAAGCCCCAGTGTTCTTAGGCCTACAAAAGCACCTCCAAGGAAGGGTGCTGGCTAGCAACAGCTTTCAGTGCTGGCACTTTTCATCTCTGAGCAATTGCTCGACGTTTGCAATTTCTCACCTGAGCTCTCTTTAGAGTGCGCGAGAGGATGAGCAGAAGATTAGGTGGCTAGAGAAGCGCAAAGCCCCAGTGTTCTTAGGCCTACAAAAGCACTTCCAAGGAAGGGTGCTGGCTAGCAAGAGCTTTCAGTGCTGGCACTTTTCATCTCTGAGCAATTGCTGGACGTTTGCAATTTCTCAGCTCGTGTCTACGAGACGGAAAGAGAATGACCGTGACGTTTGGTGGCTAGAGAAGCGCAAAGCCCCAGTGTTGCTGCGCCTGTGAAAGCGCTTCCAAGGAAGGGGGCTGGCCAGCAACAGCTTTCAGTGCTGGCACTTTTCATCTCTGAGCAATTGCTGGACATTTGCAATTTATCACCTGAGCTCTCTTTAGAGTGCGCGAGAGGATGAGCAGAAGATGAGGTGGCTAGAGAAGCCCAGAGCCCCACTGTTCTTAGGCCTACAAAAGCACTTCCAAGGAAGGGGGCTGGCTAGCAACAGCTTTCAGTGCTGGCACTTTTCATCTCTGAGCAATTGCTCGACGTTTGCAATCTCTCAGCTCGTGTCTACGAGACGGAAAGAGAATGACCGTGACGTTTGGTGGGTAGAGAAGCGCAAAGCCCCAGTGTTGCTGCGCCTGTGAAAGCGCTTCCAAGGAAGGCTGCTGGCTAGCAACAGCTTTCAGTGCTGGCACTTTTCATCTCTGAGCAATTGCTGGACGTTTGCAATTTCTCACCTGAGCTCTCTTTAGAGTGCGCGAGAGGATGAGCAGAAGAATAGGTGGCTAGAGAAGCCCAGAGCCCCAGTGTTCTTAGGCCTACAAAAGTGCTTCCAAGGACGGGTGCTGGCTAGCAGCAGCTTTCAGTGCTGGCACTTTTCATCCCTGAGCAATTGCTCGACGTTTGCAATTTCTCAGCTCGTGTCTACGAGACGGAAAGAGAATGACCGTGACGTTTGGTGGCTAGAGAAGCGCAAAGCCCCAGTGTTACTGCGCCTGTGAAAGCGCTTCCAAGGAAGGGTGCTGGCTAGCAACAGCTTTCAGTGCTGGCACTTTTCATCTCTGAGCAATTGCTCGACGTTTGCAATTTCTCAGCTCGTGTCTACGAGACGGAAAGAGAATGACCGTGACGTTTGGTGGGTAGAGAAGCGCAAAGCCCCAGTGTTGCTGCGCCTGTGAAAGCGCTTCCAAGGAAGGGTGCTGGCTAGCAAGAGCTTTCAGTGCTGGCACTTTTCATCTCTGAGCAATTGCTCGACGTTTGCAATTTCTCACCTGAGCTCTCTTTAGAGTGCGCGAGAGGATGAGCAGAAGAATAGGTGGCTAGAGAAACCCAGAGCCCCAGTGTTCTTAGGCCTACAAAAGCGCTTCCAAGGAAGGGTACTGGCTAGCAACAGCTTTCAGTGCTGGCACTTTTCATCTCTGAGCAATTGCTGGACATTTGCAATCTCTCAGCTCGTGTCTACGAGACGGAAAGAGAATGACCGTGACGTTTGGTGGCTAGAGAAGCACAAAGCCCCAGTGTTGCTGCGCCTGTTAAAGCGCTTCCAAGGAAGGCTGCTGGCTAGCAAGAGCTTTCAGTGCTGGCACTTTTCATCTCTGAGCAATTGCTCGACGTTTGCAATTTCTCACCTGAGCTCTCTTTAGAGTGCGCGAGAGAATGAGCAGAAGATTAGGTGGCTAGAGAAGCGCAAAGCCCCAGTGTTCTTAGGCCTACAAAACGCTTCCAAGGAAGGGTGCTGGCTAGCAAGTGCTTTCAGTGCTGGCACTTTTCATCTCTGAGCAATTGCTGGACGTTTGCAATTTCTCAGCTCGTGTCTACGAGATGGAAAGAGAATGACCGTGACGTTTGGTGGCTAGAGAAGCGCAAAGCCCCAGTGTTCTTAGGCCTACAAAAGCGCTTCCAAGGAAGGGTGCTGGCTAGCAACAGCTTTCAGTGCTGGCACTTTTCATCTCTGAGCAATTGCTCGACGTTTGCAATTTCTCAGCTCGTGTCTACGAGACGGAAAGAGAAGGACCGTGACGTTTGGTGGGTAGAGAAGCGCAAAGCCCCAGTGTTGCTGCGCCTGTGAAAGCGCTTCCAAGGAAGGGTGCTGGCTAGCAAGAGCTTTCAGTGCTGGCACTTTTCATCTCTGAGCAATTGCTCGACGTTTGCAATTTCTCACCTGAGCTCTCTTTAGAGTGCGCGAGAGGATGAGCAGAAGATTAGGTGGCTAGAGAAGCCCAGAGCCCCAGTGTTCTTAGGCCTACAAAAGCGCTTCCAAGGAAGGGTGCTGGCTAGCAACAGCTTTCAGTGCTGGCACTTTTCATCTCTGAGCAATTGCTGGACATTTGCAATCTCTCAGCTCGTGTCTACGAGACGGAAAGAGAATGACCGTGACGTTTGGTGGCTAGAGAAGCGCAAAGCCCCAGTGTTGCTGCGCCTGTGAAAGCGCTTCCAAGGAAGGCTGCTGGCTAGCAACAGCTTTCAGTGCTGGCACTTTTCATCTCTGAGCAATTGCTGGACGTTTGCAATTTCTCACCTGAGCTCTCTTTAGAGTGCGCGAGAGGATGAGCAGAAGAATAGGTGGCTAGAGAAGCCCAGAGCCCCAGTGTTCTTAGGCCTACAAAAGTGCTTCCAAGGACGGGTGCTGGCTAGCAGCAGCTTTCAGTGCTGGCACTTTTCATCCCTGAGCAATTGCTCGACGTTTGCAATTTCTCAGCTCGTGTCTACGAGACGGAAAGAGAATGACCGTGACGTTTGGTGGCTAGAGAAGCGCAAAGCCCCAGTGTTACTGCGCCTGTGAAAGCGCTTCCAAGGAAGGGTGCTGGCTAGCAACAGCTTTCAGTGCTGGCACTTTTCATCTCTGAGCAATTGCTCGACGTTTGCAATTTCTCAGCTCGTGTCTACGAGACGGAAAGAGAATGACCGTGACGTTTGGTGGGTAGAGAAGCGCAAAGCCCCAGTGTTGCTGCGCCTGTGAAAGCGCTTCCAAGGAAGGGTGCTGGCTAGCAACAGCTTTCAGTGCTGGCACTTTTCATCTCTGAGCAATTGCTCGACGTTTGCAATTTCTCACCTGAGCTCTCTTTAGAGTGCGCGAGAGGATGAGCAGAAGAATAGGTGGCTAGAGAAACCCAGAGCCCCAGTGTTCTTAGGCCTACAAAAGCGCTTCCAAGGAAGGGTACTGGCTAGCAACAGCTTTCAGTGCTGGCACTTTTCATCTCTGAGCAATTGCTGGACATTTGCAATCTCTCAGCTCGTGTCTACGAGACGGAAAGAGAATGACCGTGACGTTTGGTGGCTAGAGAAGCACAAAGCCCCAGTGTTGCTGCGCCTGTTAAAGCGCTTCCAAGGAAGGCTGCTGGCTAGCAAGAGCTTTCAGTGCTGGCACTTTTCATCTCTGAGCAATTGCTCGACGTTTGCAATTTCTCACCTGAGCTCTCTTTAGAGTGCGCGAGAGAATGAGCAGAAGATTAGGTGGCTAGAGAAGCGCAAAGCCCCAGTGTTCTTAGGCCTACAAAACGCTTCCAAGGAAGGGTGCTGGCTAGCAAGTGCTTTCAGTGCTGGCACTTTTCATCTCTGAGCAATTGCTGGACGTTTGCAATTTCTCAGCTCGTGTCTACGAGATGGAAAGAGAATGACCGTGACGTTTGGTGGCTAGAGAAGCGCAAAGCCCCAGTGTTCTTAGGCCTACAAAAGCGCTTCCAAGGAAGGGTGCTGGCTAGCAACAGCTTTCAGTGCTGGCACTTTTCATCTCTGAGCAATTGCTCGACGTTTGCAATTTCTCAGCTCGTGTCTACGAGACGGAAAGAGAAGGACCGTGACGTTTGGTGGGTAGAGAAGCGCAAAGCCCCAGTGTTGCTGCGCCTGTGAAAGCGCTTCCAAGGAAGGGTGCTGGCTAGCAAGAGCTTTCAGTGCTGGCACTTTTCATCTCTGAGCAATTGCTCGACGTTTGCAATTTCTCACCTGAGCTCTCTTTAGAGTGCGCGAGAGGATGAGCAGAAGATTAGGTGGCTAGAGAAGCCCAGAGCCCCAGTGTTCTTAGGCCTACAAAAGCGCTTCCAAGGAAGGGTGCTGGCTAGCAGCAGCTTTCAGTGCTGGCACTTTTCATCCCTGAGCAATTGCTCGACGTTTGCAATTTCTCAGCTCGTGTCTACGAGACGGAAAGAGAATGACCGTGACGTTTGGTGGGTAGAGAAGCGCAAAGCCCCAGTGTTGCTGCGCCTGTGAAAGCGCTTCCAAGGAAGGGTGCTGGCTAGCAACAGCTTTCAGTGCTGGCACTTTTCATCTCTGAGCAATTGCTCGACCTTTGCAATTTCTCAGCTCGTGTCTACGAGACGGAAAGAGAATGACCGTGACGTTTGGTGGCTAGAGAAGCGCAAAGCCCCAGTGTTGCTGCGCCTGTGAAAGCGCTTCCAAGGAAGGGTGCTGGCTAGCAAGAGCTTTCAGTGCTGGCACTTTTCATCTCTGAGCAATTGCTCGACGTTTGCAATTTCTCACCTGAGCTCTCTTTAGAGTGCGCGAGAGGATGAGCAGAAGATTAGGTGGCTAGAGAAGCCCAGAGCCCCAGTGTTCTTAAGGCTTCAAAAGCGCTTCCAAGGAAGGGTGCTGGCTAGCAACAGCTTTCAGTGCTGGCACTTTTCATCTCTGAGCAATTGCTCGACGTTTGCAATTTCTCAGCTCGTGTCTACGAGACGGAAAGAGAATGACCGTGACGTTTGGTGGCTAGAGAAGCGCAAAGCCCCAGTGTTGCTGCGCCTGTGAAAGCGCTTCCAAGGAAGGGTGCTGGCCAGCAACAGCTTTCAGTGCTGGCACTTTTCATCTCTGAGCAATTGCTCGACGTTTGCAATTTCTCACTTGAGCTCTCTTTAGAGTGCGCGAGAGGATGAGCAGAAGATTAGGTGGCTAGAGAAGCGCAAAGCCCCAGTGTTCTTAGGCCTACAAAAGCACTTCCAAGGAAGGGTGCTGGCTAGCAACAGCTTTCAGTGCTGGCACTTTTCATCTCTGAGCAATTGCTCGACGTTTGCAATCTCTCAGCTCGTGTCTACGAGACGGAAAGAGAATGACCGTGACGTTTGGTGGGTAGAGAAGCGCAAAGCGCCAGTGTTGCTGCGCCTGTGAAAGCGCTTCCAAGGAAGGGTGCTGGCTAGCAAGAGCTTTCAGTGCTGGCACTTTTCATCTCTGAGCAATTGCTCGACGTTTGCAATTTCTCACCTGAGCTCTCTTTAGAGTGCGCGAGAGGATGAGCAGAAGATGAGGTGGCTAGAGAAGCCCAGAGCCCCAGTGTTCTTAGGCCTACAAAAGCGCTTCCAAGGAAGGGTGCTGGCTAGCAGCAGCTTTCAGTGCTGGCACTTTTCATCCCTGAGCAATTGCTCGACGTTTGCAATTTCTCAGCTCGTGTCTACGAGACGGAAAGAGAATGACCGTGACGTTTGGTGGGTAGAGAAGCGCAAAGCCCCAGTGTTGCTGCGCCTGTGAAAGCGCTTCCAAGGAAGGGTGCTGGCTAGCAACAGCTTTCAGTGCTGGCACTTTTCATCTCTGAGCAATTGCTCGACCTTTGCAATTTCTCAGCTCGTGTCTACGAGACGGAAAGAGAATGACCGTGACGTTTGGTGGGTAGAGAAGCGCAAAGCCCCAGTGTTGCTGCGCCTGTGAAAGCGCTTCCAAGGAAGGGTGCTGGCTAGCAACAGCTTTCAGTGCTGGCACTTTTCATCTCTGAGCAATTGCTCGACGTTTGCAATTTCTCAACTGAGCTCTCTTTAGAGTGCGCGAGAGAATGAGCAGAAGATTAGGTGGCTAGAGAAGCGCAAAGCCCCAGTGTTCTTAGGCCTACAAAAGCACCTCCAAGGAAGGGTGCTGGCTAGCAACAGCTTTCAGTGCTGGCACTTTTCATCTCTGAGCAATTGCTCGACGTTTGCAATTTCTCACCTGAGCTCTCTTTAGAGTGCGCGAGAGGATGAGCAGAAGATTAGGTGGCTAGAGAAGCGCAAAGCCCCAGTGTTCTTAGGCCTACAAAAGCACTTCCAAGGAAGGGTGCTGGCTAGCAACAGCTTTCAGTGCTGGCACTTTTCATCTCTGAGCAATTGCTGGACGTTTGCAATTTCTCAGCTCGTGTCTACGAGACGGAAAGAGAATGACCGTGACGTTTGGTGGCTAGAGAAGCGCAAAGCCCCAGTGTTGCTGCGCCTGTGAAAGCGCTTCCAAGGAAGGGGGCTGGCCAGCAACAGCTTTCAGTGCTGGCACTTTTCATCTCTGAGCAATTGCTGGACATTTGCAATTTATCACCTGAGCTCTCTTTAGAGTGCGCGAGAGGATGAGCAGAAGATGAGGTGGCTAGAGAAGCCCAGAGCCCCACTGTTCTTAGGCCTACAAAAGCACTTCCAAGGAAGGGGGCTGGCTAGCAACAGCTTTCAGTGCTGGCACTTTTCATCTCTGAGCAATTGCTCGACGTTTGCAATCTCTCAGCTCGTGTCTACGAGACGGAAAGAGAATGACCGTGACGTTTGGTGGCTAGAGAAGCGCAAAGCCCCAGTGTTGCTGCGCCTGTGAAAGCGCTTCCAAGGAAGGCTGCTGGCTAGCAACAGCTTTCAGTGCTGGCACTTTTCATCTCTGAGCAATTGCTGGACGTTTGCAATTTCTCACCTGAGCTCTCTTTAGAGTGCGCGAGAGGATGAGCAGAAGAATAGGTGGCTAGAGAAGCCCAGAGCCCCAGTGTTCTTAGGCCTACAAAAGTGCTTCCAAGGACGGGTGCTGGCTAGCAGCAGCTTTCAGTGCTGGCACTTTTCATCCCTGAGCAATTGCTCGACGTTTGCAATTTCTCAGCTCGTGTCTACGAGACGGAAAGAGAATGACCGTGACGTTTGGTGGCTAGAGAAGCGCAAAGCCCCAGTGTTACTGCGCCTGTGAAAGCGCTTCCAAGGAAGGGTGCTGGCTAGCAACAGCTTTCAGTGCTGGCACTTTTCATCTCTGAGCAATTGCTCGACGTTTGCAATTTCTCAGCTCGTGTCTACGAGACGGAAAGAGAATGACCGTGACGTTTGGTGGGTAGAGAAGCGCAAAGCCCCAGTGTTGCTGCGCCTGTGAAAGCGCTTCCAAGGAAGGGTGCTGGCTAGCAACAGCTTTCAGTGCTGGCACTTTTCATCTCTGAGCAATTGCTCGACGTTTGCAATTTCTCACCTGAGCTCTCTTTAGAGTGCGCGAGAGGATGAGCAGAAGAATAGGTGGCTAGAGAAACCCAGAGCCCCAGTGTTCTTAGGCCTACAAAAGCGCTTCCAAGGAAGGGTACTGGCTAGCAACAGCTTTCAGTGCTGGCACTTTTCATCTCTGAGCAATTGCTGGACATTTGCAATCTCTCAGCTCGTGTCTACGAGACGGAAAGAGAATGACCGTGACGTTTGGTGGCTAGAGAAGCACAAAGCCCCAGTGTTGCTGCGCCTGTTAAAGCGCTTCCAAGGAAGGCTGCTGGCTAGCAAGAGCTTTCAGTGCTGGCACTTTTCATCTCTGAGCAATTGCTCGACGTTTGCAATTTCTCACCTGAGCTCTCTTTAGAGTGCGCGAGAGAATGAGCAGAAGATTAGGTGGCTAGAGAAGCGCAAAGCCCCAGTGTTCTTAGGCCTACAAAACGCTTCCAAGGAAGGGTGCTGGCTAGCAAGTGCTTTCAGTGCTGGCACTTTTCATCTCTGAGCAATTGCTGGACGTTTGCAATTTCTCAGCTCGTGTCTACGAGATGGAAAGAGAATGACCGTGACGTTTGGTGGCTAGAGAAGCGCAAAGCCCCAGTGTTCTTAGGCCTACAAAAGCGCTTCCAAGGAAGGGTGCTGGCTAGCAACAGCTTTCAGTGCTGGCACTTTTCATCTCTGAGCAATTGCTCGACGTTTGCAATTTCTCAGCTCGTGTCTACGAGACGGAAAGAGAAGGACCGTGACGTTTGGTGGGTAGAGAAGCGCAAAGCCCCAGTGTTGCTGCGCCTGTGAAAGCGCTTCCAAGGAAGGGTGCTGGCTAGCAAGAGCTTTCAGTGCTGGCACTTTTCATCTCTGAGCAATTGCTCGACGTTTGCAATTTCTCACCTGAGCTCTCTTTAGAGTGCGCGAGAGGATGAGCAGAAGATTAGGTGGCTAGAGAAGCCCAGAGCCCCAGTGTTCTTAGGCCTACAAAAGCGCTTCCAAGGAAGGGTGCTGGCTAGCAACAGCTTTCAGTGCTGGCACTTTTCATCTCTGAGCAATTGCTGGACATTTGCAATCTCTCAGCTCGTGTCTACGAGACGGAAAGAGAATGACCGTGACGTTTGGTGGCTAGAGAAGCGCAAAGCCCCAATGTTGCTGCGCCTGTGAAAGCACTTCCAAGGAAGGGTGTTGGCTAGCAACAGCTTTCAGTGCTGGCACTTTTCATCTCTGAGCAATTGCTCGACGTTTGCAATTTCTCACCTGAGCTCTCTTTAGAGTGCACGAGAGGATGAGCAGAAGATTAGGTGGCTAGAGAAGCCCAGAGCCCCACTGTTCTTAGGCCTACAAAAGCGCTTCCAAGGAAGGGTGCTGGCTAGCAACAGCTTTCAGTGCTGGCACTTTTCATCTCTGAGCAATTGCTCGACGTTTGCAATCTCTCAGCTCGTGTCTACGAGACGGAAAGAGAAGGACCGTGACGTTTGGTGGCTAGAGAAGCGCAAAGCCCCAGTGTTGCTGCGCCTGTGAAAGCGCTTCCAAGGAAGGGTGCTGGCTAGCAACAGCTTTCAGTGCTGGCACTTTTCATCTCTGAGCAATTGCTCGACGTTTGCAATTTCTCACCTGAGCTCTCTTTAGAGTGCGCGAGAGGATGAGCAGAAGATTAGGTGGCTAGAGAAGCGCAAAGCCCCAGTGTTCTTAGGCCTACAAAAGCACTTCCAAGGAAGGGTGCTGGCTAGCAACAGCTTTCAGTGCTGGCACTTTTCATCTCTGAGCAATTGCTCGACGTTTGCAATTTCTCAACTCGTGTCTACGAGACGGAAAGAGAATGACCGTGACGTTTGGTGGGTAGAGAAGCGCAAAGCCCCAGTGTTACTGCGCCTGTGAAAGCGCTTCCAAGGAAGGGTGCTGGCTAGCAACAGCTTTCAGTGCTGGCACTTTTCATCTCTGAGCAATTGCTCTACCTTTGCAATTTCTCACCTGAGCTCTCTTTAGAGAGCGCGAGAGGATGAGCAGAAGATTAGGTGGCTAGAGAAGCGCAAAGCCCCAGTGTTCTTAGGCCTACAAAAGCGCTTCCAAGGAAGGGTGCTGGCTAGCAACAGCTTTCAGTGCTGGCACTTTTCATCTCTGAGCAATTGCTCGACGTTTGCAATTTCTCACCTGAGCTCTCTTTAGAATGCGCGAGAGGATGAGCAGAAGATGAGGTGGCTAGAGAAGCCCAGAGCCCCACTGTTCTTAGGCCTACAAAAGCGCTTCCAAGGAAGGGGGCTGGCTAGCAACAGCTTTCAGTGCTGGCACTTTTCATCTCTGAGCAATTGCTCGACGTTTGCAATTTCTCAGCTCGTGTCTACGAGACGGAAAGAGAATGACCGTGACGTTTGGTGGGTAGAGAAGCGCAAAGCCCCAGTGTTGCTGCGCCTGTGAAAGCGCTTCCAAGGAAGGGTGCTGGCTAGCAAGAGCTTTCAGTGCTGGCACTTTTCATCTCTGAGCAATTGCTCGACGTTTGCAATTTCTCACCTGAGCTCTCTTTAGAGTGCGCGAGAGGATGAGCAGAAGATTAGGTGGCTAGAGAAGCCCAGAGCCCCAGTGTTCTTAAGGCTTCAAAAGCGCTTCCAAGGAAGGGTGCTGGCTAGCAACAGCTTTCAGTGCTGGCACTTTTCATCTCTGAGCAATTGCTCGACGTTTGCAATTTCTCAGCTCGTGTCTACGAGACGGAAAGAGAATGACCGTGACGTTTGGTGGCTAGAGAAGCGCAAAGCCCCAGTGTTGCTGCGCCTGTGAAAGCGCTTCCAAGGAAGGGTGCTGGCCAGCAACAGCTTTCAGTGCTGGCACTTTTCATCTCTGAGCAATTGCTCGACGTTTGCAATTTCTCACTTGAGCTCTCTTTAGAGTGCGCGAGAGGATGAGCAGAAGATTAGGTGGCTAGAGAAGCGCAAAGCCCCACTGTTCTTAGGCCTACAAAAGCACTTCCAAGGAAGGGTGCTGGCTAGCAACAGCTTTCAGTGCTGGCACTTTTCATCTCTGAGCAATTGCTCGACGTTTGCAATCTCTCAGCTCGTGTCTACGAGACGGAAAGAGAATGACCGTGATGTTTGGTGGCTAGAGAAGCGCAAAGCCCCAGTGTTGCTGCGCCTGTGAAAGCGCTTCCAAGGAAGGGTGCTGGCTAGCAAGAGCTTTCAGTGCTGGCACTTTTCATCTCTGAGCAATTGCTCGACGTTTGCAATTTCTCACCTGAGCTCTCTTTAGAGTGCGCGAGAGGATGAGCAGAAGAATAGGTGGCTAGAGAAGCCCAGAGCCCCAGTGTTCTTAGGCCTACAAAAGCGCTTCCAAGGAAGGGTGCTGGCTAGCAGCAGCTTTCAGTGCTGGCACTTTTCATCCCTGAGCAATTGCTCGACGTTTGCAATTTCTCAGCTCGTGTCTACGAGACGGAAAGAGAATGACCGTGACGTTTGGTGGCTAGAGAAGCGCAAAGCCCCAGTGTTGCTGCGCCTGTGAAAGCGCTTCCAAGGAAGGGTGCTGGCTAGCAACAGCTTTCAGTGCTGGCACTTTTCATCTCTGAGCAATTGCTCGACGTTTGCAATTTCTCAGCTCGTGTCTACGAGACGGAAAGAGAAGGACCGTGACGTTTGGTGGGTAGAGAAGCGCAAAGCCCCAGTGTTGCTGCGCCTGTGAAAGCGCTTCCAAGGAAGGGTGCTGGCTAGCAACAGCTTTCAGTGCTGGCACTTTTCATCTCTGAGCAATTGCTCGACGTTTGCAATTTCTCAACTGAGCTCTCTTTAGAGTGCGCGAGAGAATGAGCAGAAGATTAGGTGGCTAGAGAAGCGCAAAGCCCCAGTGTTCTTAGGCCTACAAAAGCACTTCCAAGGAAGGGTGCTGGCTAGCAACAGCTTTCAGTGCTGGCACTTTTCATCTCTGAGCAATTGCTCGACGTTTGCAATTTCTCACCTGAGCTCTCTTTAGAGTGCGCGAGAGGATGAGCAGAAGATTAGGTGGCTAGAGAAGCGCAAAGCCCCAGTGTTCTTAGGCCTACAAAAGCACTTCCAAGGAAGGGTGCTGGCTAGCAAGAGCTTTCAGTGCTGGCACTTTTCATCTCTGAGCAATTGCTCGATGTTTGCAATTTCTCAGCTCGTGTCTACGAGACGGAAAGAGAATGACCGTGACGTTTGGTGGGTAGAGAAGCGCAAAGCCCCAGTGTTGCTGCGCCTGTGAAAGCGCTTCCAAGGAAGGGTGCTGGCCAGCAACAGCTTTCAGTGCTGGCACTTTTCATCTCTGAGCAATTGCTGGACATTTGCAATTTCTCACCTGAGCTCTCTTTAGAGTGCGCGAGAGGATGAGCAGAAGATTAGGTGGCTAGAGAAGCCCAGAGCCCCACTGTTCTTAGGCCTACAAAAGCACTTCCAAGGAAGGGTGCTGGCTAGCAACAGCTTTCAGTGCTGGCACTTTTCATCTCTGAGCAATTGCTCGACGTTTGCAATCTCTCAGCTCGTGTCTACGAGACGGAAAGAGAATGACCGTGACGTTTGGTGGGTAGAGAAGCGCAAAGCCCCAGTGTTGCTGCGCCTGTGAAAGCGCTTCCAAGGAAGGGTGCTGGCTAGCAACAGCTTTCAGTGCTGGCACTTTTCATCTCTGAGCAATTGCTCGACGTTTGCAATTTCTCACCTGAGCTCTCTTTAGAGTGCGCGAGAGGATGAGCAGAAGATTAGGTGGCTAGAGAAGCCCAGAGCCCCAGTGTTCTTAGGCCTACAAAAGCGCTTCCAAGGACGGGTGCTGGCTAGCAGCAGCTTTCAGTGCTGGCACTTTTCATCCCTGAGCAATTGCTCGACGTTTGCAATTTCTCAGCTCGTGTCTACGAGACGGAAAGAGAATGACCGTGACGTTTGGTGGCTAGAGAAGCGCAAAGCCCCAGTGTTGCTGCGCCTGTGAAAGCGCTTCCAAGGAAGGGTGCTGGCTAGCAAGAGCTTTCAGTGCTGGCACTTTTCATCTCTGAGCAATTGCTGGACGTTTGCAATTTCTCAGCTCGTGTCTACGAGACGGAAAGAGAATGACCGTGACGTTTGGTGGGTAGAGAAGCGCAAAGCCCCAGTGTTGCTGCGCCTGTGAAAGCGCTTCCAAGGAAGGGTGCTGGCTAGCAACAGCTTTCAGTGCTGGCACTTTTCATCTCTGAGCAATTGCTCGACGTTTGCAATTTCTCAACTGAGCTCTCTTTAGAGTGCGCGAGAGGATGAGCAGAAGATTAGGTGGCTAGAGAAGCGCAAAGCCCCAGTGTTCTTAGGCCTACAAAAGCACTTCCAAGGAAGGGTGCTGGCTAGCAACAGCTTTCAGTGCTGGCACTTTTCATCTCTGAGCAATTGCTCGACGTTTGCAATTTCTCACCTGAGCTCTCTTTAGAGTGCGCGAGAGGATGAGCAGAAGATTAGGTGGCTAGAGAAGCGCAAAGCCCCAGTGTTCTTAGGCCTACAAAAGCACTTCCAAGGAAGGGTGCTGGCTAGCAACAGCTTTCAGTGCTGGCACTTTTCATCTCTGAGCAATTGCTCGACCTTTGCAATTTCTCAGCTCGTGTCTACGAGACGGAAAGAGAATGACCGTGACGTTTGGTGGCTAGAGAAGCGCAAAGCCCCAGTGTTGCTGCGCCTGTGAAAGCGCTTCCAAGGAAGGGTGCTGGCTAGCAACAGCTTTCAGTGCTGGCACTTTTCATCTCTGAGCAATTGCTCTACCTTTGCAATTTCTCACCTGAGCTCTCTTTAGAGTGCGCGAGAGGATGAGCAGAAGATTAGGTGGCTAGAGAAGCGCAAAGCCCCAGTGTTCTTAGGCCTACAAAAGCACTTCCAAGGAAGGGGGCTGGCTAGCAACAGCCTTCAGTGCTGGCACTTTTCATCTCTGAGCAATTGCTCGACGTTTGCAATTTCTCAGCTCGTGTCTACGAGACGGAAAGAGAAGGACCGTGACGTTTGGTGGCTAGAGAAGCGCAAAGCCCCAGTGTTGCTGCGCCTGTGAAAGCGCTTCCAAGGAAGGGTGCTGGCTAGCAACAGCTTTCAGTGCTGGCACTTTTCATCTCTGAGCAATTGCTCGACGTTTGCAATTTCTCACCTGAGCTCTCTTTAGAGTGCGCGAGAGAATGAGCAGAAGATTAGGTGGCTAGAGAAGCGCAAAGCCCCAGTGTTCTTAGGCCTACAAAAGCACTTCCAAGGAAGGGTGCTGGCTAGCAACAGCTTTCAGTGCTGGCACTTTTCATCTCTGAGCAATTGCTCGACGTTTGCAATTTCTCAGCTGGTGTCTACGAGACGGAAATAGAAGGACCGTGATGTTTGGTGGCTAGAGAAGCGCAAAGCCCCAGTGTTGCTGCGCCTGTGAAAGCTCTTCCAAGGAAGGGTGCTGGCTAGCAACAGCTTTCAGTGCTGGCACTTTTCATCTCTGAGCAATTGCTCGATGTTTGCAATTTCTCAGCTCGTGTCTACGAGACGGAAAGAGAATGACCGTGACGTTTGGTGGCTAGAGAAGCGCAAAGCCCCAGTGTTGCTGCGCCTGTGAAAGCGCTTCCAAGGAAGGGTGCTGGCTAGCAAGAGCTTTCAGTGCTGGCACTTTTCATCTCTGAGCAATTGCTCGACCTTTGCAATTTCTCACCTGAGCTCTCTTTAGAGTGCGCGAGAGAATGAGCAGAAGATTAGGTGGCTAGAGAAGCGCAAAGCCCCAGTGTTCTTAGGCCTACAAAACGCTTCCAAGGAAGGGTGCTGGCTAGCAACAGCTTTCAGTGCTGGCACTTTTCATCTCTGAGCAATTGCTGGACGTTTGCAATTTCTCAGCTCGTGTCTACGAGATGGAAAGAGAATGACCGTGACGTTTCGTGGGTAGAGAAGCGCAAAGCCCCAGTGTTCTTAGGCCTACAAAAGCGCTTCCAAGGAAGGGTGCTGGCTAGCAAGAGCTTTCAGTGCTGGCACTTTTCATCTCTGAGCAATTGCTCGACGTTTGCAATCTCTCAGCTCGTGTCTACGAGACGGAGAGAGAGTGACCGTGACGTTTGGTGGCTAGAGAAGCGCAAAGCCCCAGTGTTGCTGCGCCTGTGAAAGCGCTTCCAAGGAAGGGTGCTGGCTAGCAACAGCTTTCAGTGCTGGCACTTTTCATCTCTGAGCAATTGCTCTACCTTTGCAATTTCTCACCTGAGCTCTCTTTAGAGTGCGCGAGAGGATGAGCAGAAGAATAGGTGGCTAGAGAAGCCCAGAGCCCCAGTGTTCTTAGGCCTACAAAAGCGCTTCCAAGGAAGGGTGCTGGCTAGCAACAGCTTTCAGTGCTGGCACTTTTCATCTCTGAGCAATTGCTGGACGTTTGCAATTTCTCAGCTCGTGTCTACGAGACGGAAAGAGAATGACCGTGACGTTTGGTGGCTAGAGAAGCACAAAGCCCCAGTGTTGCTGCGCCTGTGAAAGCGCTTCCAAGGAAGGGTGCTGGCTAGCAAGAGCTTTCAGTGCTGGCACTTTTCATCTCTGAGCAATTGCTCGACGTTTGCAATTTCTCACCTGAGCTCTCTTTAGAGTGCGCGAGAGAATGAGCAGAAGATTAGGTGGCTAGAGAAGCGCAAAGCCCCAGTGTTCTTAGGCCTACAAAACACTTCCAAGGAAGGGTGCTGGCTAGCAACAGCTTTCAGTGCTGGCACTTTTCATCTCTGAGCAATTGCTGGTCGTTTGCAATTTCTCAGCTCGTGTCTACGAGATGGAAAGAGAATGACCGTGACGTTTCGTGGGTAGAGAAGCGCAAAGCCCCAGTGTTCTTAGGCCTACAAAAGCGCTTCCAAGGAAGGGTGCTGGCTAGCAACAGCTTTCAGTGCTGGCACTTTTCATCTCTGAGCAATTGCTCGACGTTTGCAATTTCTCAGCTCGTGTCTACGAGACGGAAAGAGAATGACCGTGACGTTTGGTGGGTAGAGAAGCGCAAAGCCCCAGTGTTGCTGCGCCTGTGAAAGCGCTTCCAAGGAAGGGTGCTGGCTAGCAACAGCTTTCAGTGCTGGCACTTTTCATCTCTGAGCAATTGCTGGACATTTGCAATTTCTCACCTGAGCTCTCTTTAGAGTGCGCGAGAGGATGAGCAGAAGAATAGGTGGCTAGAGAAGCCCAGAGCCCCAGTGTTCTTAGGCCTACAAAAGCGCTTCCAAGGAAGGGTGCTGGCTAGCAACAGCTTTCAGTGCTGGCACTTTTCATCTCTGAGCAATTGCTGGACATTTGCAATCTCTCAGCTCGTGTCTACGAGACGGAAAGAGAATGACCGTGACGTTTGGTGGCTAGAGAAGCGCAAAGCCCCAGTGTTGCTGCGCCTGTGAAAGCACTTCCAAGGAAGGGTGCTGGCTAGCAACAGCTTTCAGTGCTGGCACTTTTCATCTCTGAGCAATTGCTCGAGGTTTGCAATTTCTCACCTGAGCTCTCTTTAGAGTGCACGAGAGGATGAGCAGAAGATTAGGTGGCTAGAGAAGCCCAGAGCCCCACTGTTCTTAGGCCTACAAAAGCACTTCCAAGGAAGGGTGCTGGCTAGCAACAGCTTTCAGTGCTGGCACTTTTCATCTCTGAGCAATTGCTCGACGTTTGCAATTTCTCAGCTCGTGTCTACGAGACGGAAAGAGAAGGACCGTGACGTTTGGTGGCTAGAGAAGCGCAAAGCCCCAGTGTTGCTGCGCCTGTGAAAGCGCTTCCAAGGAAGGCTGCTGGCTAGCAACAGCTTTCAGTGCTGGCACTTTTCATCTCTGAGCAATTGCTCGAGGTTTGCAATTTCTCACCTGAGCTCTCTTTAGAGTGCACGAGAGGATGACCAGAAGATTAGGTGGCTAGAGAAGCCCAGAGCCCCACTGTTCTTAGGGCTTCAAAAGCGCTTCCAAGGAAGGGGGCTGGCTAGCAACAGCTTTCAGTGCTGGCACTTTTCATCTCTGAGCAATTGCTCGACGTTTGCAATTTCTCAGCTCGTGTCTACGAGACGGAAAGAGAAGGACCGTGACGTTTGGTGGGTAGAGAAGCGCAAAGCCCCAGTGTTGCTGCGCCTGTGAAAGCGCTTCCAAGGAAGGGTGCTGGCTAGCAACAGCTTTGAATGCTGGCACTTTTCATCTCTGAGCAATTGCTCGACGTTTGCAATTTCTCACTTGAGCTCTCTTTAGAGAGCGCGAGAGGATGAGCAGAAGATGAGGTGGCTAGAGAAGCGCAAAGCCCCAGTGTTCTTAAGCCTACAAAAGCGCTTCCAAGGAAGGGTGCTGGCTAGCAACAGCTTTCAGTGCTGGCACTTTTCATCTCTGAGCAATTGCTCTACCTTTGCAATTTCTCACCTGAGCTCTCTTTAGAATGCGCGAGAGGATGAGCAGAAGATTAGGTGGCTACAGAAGCCCAGAGCCCCACTGTTCTTAGGCCTACAAAAGCACTTCCAAGGAAGGGTGCTGGCTAGCAAGAGCTTTCAGTGCTGGCACTTTTCATCTCTGAGCAATTGCTCGACGTTTGCAATCTCTCAGCTCGTGTCTACGAGACGGAAAGAGAATGACCGTGACGTTTGGTGGCTAGAGAAGCGCAAAGCCCCAGTGTTGCTGCGCCTGTGAAAGCGCTTCCAAGGAAGGGTGCTGGCTAGCAACAGCTTTCAGTGCTGGCACTTTTCATCTCTGAGCAATTGCTCGACGTTTGCAATTTCTCACCTGAGCTCTCTTTAGAGTGCGCGAGAGGATGAGCAGAAGATGAGGTGGCTAGAGAAGCCCAGAGCCCCAGTGTTCTTAGGCCTACAAAAGCGCTTCCAAGGACGGGTGCTGGCTAGCAGCAGCTTTCAGTGCTGGCACTTTTCATCCCTGAGCAATTGCTCGACATTTGCAATTTCTCAGCTCGTGTCTACGAGACGGAAAGAGAATGACCGTGACGTTTGGTGGCTAGAGAAGCGCAAAGCCCCAGTGTTCTTAGGCCTACAAAAGCACTTCCAAGGAAGGGTGCTGGCTAGCAACAGCTTTCAGTGCTGGCACTTTTCATCTCTGAGCAATTGCTTGACGTTTGCAATTTCTCAGCTCGTGTCTACGAGATGGAAAGAGAATGACCGTGACGTTTGGTGGCTAGAGAAGCGCAAAGCCCCAGTGTTGCTGCGCCTGTGAAAGCGCTTCCAAGGAAGGGTGCTGGCTAGCAACAGCTTTCAGTGCTGGCACTTTTCATCTCTGAGCAATTGCTCTACCTTTGCAATTTCTCAACTGAGCTCTCTTTAGAGTGCGCGAGAGGATGAGCAGAAGATTAGGTGGCTAGAGAAGCGCAAAGCCCCAGTCTCCTTAGGCCTACAAAAGCGCTTCCAAGGAAGGGTGCTGGCTAGCAACAGCTTTCAGTGCTGGCACTTTTCATCTCTGAGCAATTGCTCGACATTTGCAATTTCTCAGCTCGTGTCTACGAGACGGAGAGAGAGTGACCGTGACGTTTGGTGGGTAGAGAAGCGCAAAGCCCCATTTTTGCTGCGCCTGTGAAAGCGCTTCCAAGGAAGGCTGCTGGCTAGCAACAGCTTTCAGTGCTGGCACTTTTCATCTCTGAGCAATTGCTCGACGTTTGCAATTTCTCACCTGAGCTCTCTTTAGAGTGCGCGAGAGGATGAGCAGAAGATGAGGTGGCTAGAGAAGCCCAGAGCCCCAGTGTTCTTAGGCCTACAAAAGCGCTTCCAAGGAAGGGTGCTGGCTAGCAACAGCTTTCAGTGCTGGCACTTTTCATCTCTGAGCAATTGCTCGACGTTTGCAATTTCTCAGCTCGTGTCTACGAGACGGAAAGAGAATGACCGTGACGTTTGGTGGCTAGAGAAGCGCAAAGCCCCAGTGTTGCTGCGCCTGTGAAAGCGCTTCCAAGGAAGGGTGCTGGCTAGCAAGAGCTTTCAGTGCTGGCACTTTTCATCTCTGAGCAATTGCTCGACGTTTGCAATTTCTCACCTGAGCTCTCTTTAGAGTGCGCGAGAGGATGAGCAGAAGAATAGGTGGCTAGAGAAGCGCAAAGCCCCAGTGTTCTTAGGCCTACAAAAGCACTTCCAAGGAAGGGTGCTGGCTAGCAACAGCTTTCAGTGCTGGCACTTTTCATCTCTGAGCAATTGCTCGACGTTTGCAATTTCTCAGCTCGTGTCTACGAGACGGAAAGAGAATGACCGTGACGTTTGTTGAGTAGAGAAGCGCAAAGCCCCAGTGTTGCTGCGCCTGTGAAAGCGCTTCCAAGGAAGGGTGCTGGCTAGCAACAGCTTTCAGTGCTGGCACTTTTCATCTCTGAGCAATTGCTGGACGTTTGCAATTTCTCAGCTCGTGTCTACGAGACGGAAAGAGAATGACCGTGACGTTTGGTGGGTAGAGAAGCGCAAAGCCCCAGTGTTGCTGCGCCTGTGAAAGCGCTTCCAAGGAAGGGTGCTGGCTAGCAACAGCTTTCAGTGCTGGCACTTTTCATCTCTGAGCAATTGCTCGACATTTGCAATTTCTCAGCTCGTGTCTACGAGACGGAAAGAGAATGACCGTGACGTTTGGTGGCTAGAGAAGCGCAAAGCCCCAGTGTTGCTGCGCCTGTGAAAGCGCTTCCAAGGAAGGGTGCTGGCTAGCAAGAGCTTTCAGTGCTGGCACTTTTCATCTCTGAGCAATTGCTCGACGTTTGCAATTTCTCACCTGAGCTCTCTTTAGAGTGCGCGAGAGGATGAGCAGAAGATTAGGTGGCTATAGAAGCGCAAAGCCCCAGTGTTCTTAGGCCTACAAAAGCGCTTCCAAGGAAGGGGGCTGGCTAGCAACAGCTTTCAGTGCTGGCACTTTTCATCTCTGAGCAATTGCTCGACGTTTGCAATTTCTCACCTGAGCTCTCCTTTGAGTGCGCGAGAGGATGAGCACAAGATTAGGTGGCTAGAGAAGCCCAGAGCCCCAGTGTTCTTAGGCCTACAAAAGCGCTTCCAAGGAAGGGGGCTGGCTAGCAACAGCTTTCAGTGCTGGCACTTTTCATCTCTGAGCAATTGCTCGACGTTTGCAATTTCTCAGCTCGTGTCTACGAGACGGAAAGAGAATGACCGTGACGTTTGGTGGGTAGAGAAGCGCAAAGCCCCAGTGTTCTTAGGCCTACAAAAGCACTTCCAAGGAAGGGTGCTGGCTAGCAACAGCTTTCAGTGCTGGCACTTTTCATCTCTGAGCAATTGCTCGACGTTTGCAATTTCTCACCTGAGCTCTCTTTAGAGTGCGCGAGAGGATGAGCAGAAGATGAGGTGGCTAGAGAAGCCCAGAGCCCCAGTGTTCTTAGGCCTACAAAAGCGCTTCCAAGGAAGGGTGCTGGCTAGCAACAGCTTTCAGTGCTGGCACTTTTCATCTCTGAGCAATTGCTCGACGTTTGCAATTTCTCAGCTCGTGTCTACGAGACGGAAAGAGAATGACCGTGACGTTTGGTGGCTAGAGAAGCGCAAAGCCCCAGTGTTGCTGCGCCTGTGAAAGCGCTTCCAAGGAAGGGTGCTGGCTAGCAACAGCTTTCAGTGCTGGCGCTTTTCATCTCTGAGCAATTGCTCGACGTTTGCAATTTCTCAGCTCGTGTCTACGAGACGGAAAGAGAATGACCGTGACGTTTGGTGGCTAGAGAAGCGCAAAGCCCCAGTGTTGCTGCGCCTGTGAAAGCGCTTCCAAGGAAGGCTGCTGGCTAGCAACAGCTTTCAGTGCTGGCACTTTTCATCTCTGAGCAATTGCTCGACGTTTGCAATTTCTCACCTGAGCTCTCTTTAGAGTGCGCGAGAGAATGAGCAGAAGATTAGGTGGCTAGAGAAGCGCAAAGCCCCAGTGTTCTTAGGCCTACAAAAGCGCTTCCAAGGAAGGGTGCTCGCTAGCAACAGCTTTCAGTGCTGGCACTTTTCATCTCTGAGCAATTGCTTGACGTTTGCAATTTCTCAGCTCGTGTCTACGAGACGGAAAGAGAAGGACCGTGACGTTTGGTGGGTAGAGAAGCGCAAAGCCCCAGTGTTGCTGCGCCTGTGAAAGCGCTTCCAAGGAAGGGTGCTGGCTAGCAAGAGCTTTCAGTGCTGGCACTTTTCATCTCTGAGCAATTGCTCGACGTTTGCAATTTCTCACCTGAGCTCTCTTTAGAGTGCGCGAGAGGATGAGCAGAAGATTAGGTGGCTAGAGAAGCCCAGAGCCCCAGTGTTCTTAGGCCTACAAAAGCGCTTCCAAGGAAGGGTGCTGGCTAGCAACAGCTTTCAGTGCTGGCACTTTTCATCTCTGAGCAATTGCTCGACGTTTGCAATTTCTCAACTCGTGTCTACGAGACGGAAAGAGAATGACCGTGACGTTTGGTGGGTAGAGAAGCGCAAAGCCCCAGTGTTGCTGCGCCTCTGAAAGCGCTTCCAAGGAAGGGTGCTGGCTAGCAAGAGCTTTCAGTGCTGGCACTTTTCATCTCTGAGCAATTGCTGTACCTTTGCAATTTCTCACCTGAGCTCTCTTTAGAGTGCGCAAGAGGATGAGCAGAAGATTAGGTGGCTAGAGAAGCCCAGAGCCCCAGTGTTCTTAGGCCTACAAAAGCACTTCCAAGGAAGGGTGCTGGCTAGCAACAGCTTTCAGTGCTGGCACTTTTCATCTCTGAGCAATTGCTCGACGTTTGCAATTTCTCAGCTCGTGTCTACGAGACGGAGAGAGAGTGACCGTGACGTTTGGTGGCTAGAGAAGCGCAAAGCCCCAGTGTTGCTGCGCCTGTGAAAGCGCTTCCAAGGAAGGGTGCTGGCTAGCAACAGCTTTCAGTGCTGGCACTTTTCATCTCTGAGCAATTGCTCGACGTTTGCAATCTCTCAGCTCGTGTCTACGAGACGGAAAGAGAATGACCGTGACGTTTGGTGGCTAGAGAAGCGCAAAGCCCCAGTGTTGCTGCGCCTGTGAAAGCGCTTCCAAGGAAGGGTGCTGGCTAGCAACAGCTTTCAGTGCTGGCACTTTTCATCTCTGAGCAATTGCTGGACGTTTGCAATTTCTCAGCTCGTGTCTACGAGACGGAAAGAGAAGGACCGTGACGTTTGGTGGGTAGAGAAGCGCAAAGCCCCAGTGTTGCTGCGCCTGTGAAAGCGCTCCCAAGGAAGGCTGCTGGCTAGCAAGAGCTTTCAGTGCTGGCACTTTTCATCTCTGAGCAATTGCTCGACGTTTGCAATTTCTCACCTGAGCTCTCTTTAGAGTGCGCGAGAGGATGAGCAGAAGATGAGGTGGCTAGAGAAGCCCAGAGCCCCAGTGTTCTTAGGCCTACAAAAGCGCTTCCAAGGAAGGGGGCTGGCTAGCAACAGCTTTCAGTGCTGGCACTTTTCATCTCTGAGCAATTGCTCGACGTTTGCAATTTCTCAGCTCGTGTCTACGAGACGGAAAGAGAATGACCGTGACGTTTGGTGGCTAGAGAAGCGCAAAGCCCCATTGTTGCTGCGCCTGTGAAAGCGCTTCCAAGGAAGGGTGCTGGCTAGCAACAGCTTTCAGTGCTGGCACTTTTCATCTCTGAGCAATTGCTGGACGTTTGCAATTTCTCACCTGAGCTCTCTTTAGAGTGCGCGAGAGGATGAGCACAAGATTAGGTGGCTAGAGAAGCGCAAAGCCCCAGTGTTCTTAGGCCTACAAAAGCACTTCCAAGGAAGGGTGCTGGCTAGCAACAGCTTTCAGTGCTGGCACTTTTCATCTCTGAGCAATTGCTCGACGTTTGCAATTTCTCAGCTCGTGTCTACGAGACGGAAAGAGAATGACCGTGATGTTTGTTGAGTAGAGAAGCGCAAAGCCCCAGTGTTGCTGCGCCTGTGAAAGCGCTTCCAAGGAAGGGTGCTGGCTAGCAACAGCTTTCAGTGCTGGCACTTTTCATCTCTGAGCAATTGCTGGACGTTTGCAATTTCTCAGCTCGTGTCTACGAGACGGAAAGAGAATGACCGTGACGTTTGGTGGGTAGAGAAGCGCAAAGCCCCAGTGTTGCTGCGCCTGTGAAAGCGCTTCCAAGGAAGGGTGCTGGCTAGCAAGAGCTTTCAGTGCTGGCACTTTTCATCTCTGAGCAATTGCTCGACGTTTGCAATTTCTCACCTGAGCTCTCTTTAGAGTGCGCGAGAGGATGAGCAGAAGATTAGGTGGCTATAGAAGCGCAAAGCCCCAGTGTTCTTAGGCCTACAAAAGCACTTCCAAGGAAGGGTGCTGGCTAGCAACAGCTTTCAGTGCTGGCACTTTTCATCTCTGAGCAATTGCTCGACGTTTGCAATTTCTCACCTGAGCTCTCCTTTGAGTGCGCGAGAGAATGAGCACAAGATTAGGTGGCTAGAGAAGCCCAGAGCCCCAGTGTTCTTAGGCCTACAAAAGCGCTTCCAAGGAAGGGGGCTGGCTAGCAACAGCTTTCAGTGCTGGCACTTTTCATCTCTGAGCAATTGCTGGACGTTTGCAATTTCTCAGCTCGTGTCTACGAGACGGAAAGAGAATGACCGTGACGTTTGGTGGGTAGAGAAGCGCAAAGCCCCAGTGTTCTTAGGCCTACAAAAGCACTTCCAAGGAAGGGTGCTGGCTAGCAACAGCTTTCAGTGCTGGCACTTTTCATCTCTGAGCAATTGCTCGACGTTTGCAATTTCTCAGCTCGTGTCTACGAGACGGAAAGAGAATGATCGTGACTTTTGGTGGGTAGAGAAGCGCAAAGCCCCAGTGTTGCTGCGCCTGTGAAAGCTCTTCCAAGGAAGGGTGCTGGCTAGCAACAGCTTTCAGTGCTGGCACTTTTCATCTCTGAGCAATTGCTCGACGTTTGCAATCTCTCAGCTCGTGTCTACGAGACGGAAAGAGAAGGACCGTGACTTTTGGTGGGTAGAGAAGCGCAAAGCCCCAGTGTTGCTGCGCCTGTGAAAGCACTTCCAAGGAAGGGTGCTGGCTAGCAACAGCTTTCAGTGCTGGCACTTTTCATCTCTGAGCAATTGCTCGACGTTTGCAATTTCTCACCTGAGCTCTCTTTAGAGTGCGCGAGAGAATGAGCAGAAGATTAGGTGGCTAGAGAAGCGCAAAGCCCCAGTGTTCTTAGGCCTACAAAAGCGCTTCCAAGGAAGGGTGCTGGCTAGCAAGAGCTTTCAGTGCTGGCACTTTTCATCTCTGAGCAATTGCTCGACGTTTGCAATTTCTCAGCTCGTGTCTACGAGACGGAAAGAGAATGACCGTGACGTTTGGTGGCTAGAGAAGCGCAAAGCCCCAGTGTTGCTGCGCCTGTGAAAGCGCTTCCAAGGAAGGGTGCTGGCTAGCAAGAGCTTTCAGTGCTGGCACTTTTCATCTCTGAGCAATTGCTCGACGTTTGCAATTTCTCAGCTCGTGTCTACGAGACGGAAAGAGAAGGACCGTGACGTTTGGTGGCTAGAGAAGCGCAAAGCCCCAGTGTTGCTGCGCCTGTGAAAGCGCTCCCAAGGAAGGCTGCTGGCTAGCAAGAGCTTTCAGTGCTGGCACTTTTCATCTCTGAGCAATTGCTCGACGTTTGCAATTTCTCACCTGAGCTCTCCTTAGAGTGCGCGAGAGGATGAGCAGAAGATGAGGTGGCTAGAGAAGCCCAGAGCCCCAGTGTTCTTAGGCCTACAAAAGCGCTTCCAAGGAAGGGGGCTGGCTAGCAACAGCTTTCAGTGCTGGCACTTTTCATCTCTGAGCAATTGCTCGACGTTTGCAATTTCTCAGCTCGTGTCTACGAGACGGAAAGAGAATGACCGTGACGTTTGGTGGCTAGAGAAGCGCAAAGCCCCATTGTTGCTGCGCCTGTGAAAGCGCTTCCAAGGAAGGGTGCTGGCTAGCAACAGCTTTCAGTGCTGGCACTTTTCATCTCTGAGCAATTGCTGGACGTTTGCAATTTCTCACCTGAGCTCTCTTTAGAGTGCGCGAGAGGATGAGCACAAGATTAGGTGGCTAGAGAAGCGCAAAGCCCCAGTGTTCTTAGGCCTACAAAAGCACTTCCAAGGAAGGGTGCTGGCTAGCAACAGCTTTCAGTGCTGGCACTTTTCATCTCTGAGCAATTGCTCGACGTTTGCAATTTCTCAGCTCGTGTCTACGAGACGGAAAGAGAATGACCGTGATGTTTGTTGAGTAGAGAAGCGCAAAGCCCCAGTGTTGCTGCGCCTGTGAAAGCGCTTCCAAGGAAGGGTGCTGGCTAGCAACAGCTTTCAGTGCTGGCACTTTTCATCTCTGAGCAATTGCTGGACGTTTGCAATTTCTCAGCTCGTGTCTACGAGACGGAAAGAGAATGACCGTGACGTTTGGTGGGTAGAGAAGCGCAAAGCCCCAGTGTTGCTGCGCCTGTGAAAGCGCTTCCAAGGAAGGGTGCTGGCTAGCAACAGCTTTCAGTGCTGGCACTTTTCATCTCTGAGCAATTGCTCGACGTTTGCAATTTCTCACCTGAGCTCTCTTTAGAGTGCGCGAGAGGATGAGCAGAAGATTAGGTGGCTAGAGAAGCCCAGAGCCCCAGTGTTCTTAGGCCTACAAAAGCACTTCCAAGGAAGGGTGCTGGCTAGCAACAGCTTTCAGTGCTGGCACTTTTCATCTCTGAGCAATTGCTCGACGTTTGCAATTTCTCACCTGAGCTCTCCTTTGAGTGCGCGAGAGGATGAGCACAAGATTAGGTGGCTAGAGAAGCCCAGAGCCCCAGTGTTCTTAGGCCTACAAAAGCGCTTCCAAGGAAGGGTGCTGGCTAGCAACAGCTTTCAGTGCTGGCACTTTTCATCTCTGAGCAATTGCTCGACGTTTGCAATTTCTCAGCTCGTGTCTACGAGACGGAAAGAGAATGACCGTGACGTTTGGTGGCTAGAGAAGCGCAAAGCCCCAGTGTTGCTGCGCCTGTGAAAGCGCTTCCAAGGAAGGGTGCTGGCTAGCAACAGCTTTCAGTGCTGGCACTTTTCATCTCTGAGCAATTGCTCGACGTTTGCAATTTCTCAGCTCGTGTCTACGAGACGGAAAGAGAATGATCGTGACTTTTGGTGGGTAGAGAAGCGCAAAGCCCCAGTGTTGCTGCGCCTGTGAAAGCTCTTCCAAGGAAGGGTGCTGGCTAGCAACAGCTTTCAGTGCTGGCACTTTTCATCTCTGAGCAATTGCTCGACGTTTGCAATCTCTCAGCTCGTGTCTACGAGACGGAAAGAGAAGGACCGTGACTTTTGGTGGCTAGAGAAGCGCAAAGCCCCAGTGTTGCTGCGCCTGTGAAAGCACTTCCAAGGAAGGGTGCTGGCTAGCAACAGCTTTCAGTGCTGGCACTTTTCATCTCTGAGCAATTGCTCGACGTTTGCAATTTCTCACCTGAGCTCTCTTTAGAGTGCGCGAGAGAATGAGCAGAAGATTAGGTGGCTAGAGAAGCGCAAAGCCCCAGTGTTCTTAGGCCTACAAAAGCGCTTCCAAGGAAGGGTGCTCGCTAGCAACAGCTTTCAGTGCTGGCACTTTTCATCTCTGAGCAATTGCTTGACGTTTGCAATTTCTCAGCTCGTGTCTACGAGACGGAAAGAGAATGACCGTGACGTTTGGTGGCTAGAGAAGCGCAAAGCCCCAGTGTTGCTGCGCCTGTGAAAGCGCTTCCAAGGAAGGGTGCTGGCTAGCAAGAGCTTTCAGTGCTGGCACTTTTCATCTCTGAGCAATTGCTCGACGTTTGCAATTTCTCAGCTCGTGTCTACGAGACGGAAAGAGAATGACCGTGACGTTTGGTGGCTAGAGAAGCGCAAAGCCCCAGTGTTGCTGCGCCTGTGAAAGCGCTTCCAAGGAAGGGTGCTGGCTAGCAACAGCTTTCAGTGCTGGCACTTTTCATCTCTGAGCAATTGCTCGACGTTTGCAATTTCTCACCTGAGCTCTCTTTAGAGTGCGCGAGAGGATGAGCACAAGATTAGGTGGCTAGAGAAGCCCAGAGCCCCACTGTTCTTAGGCCTACAAAAGCGCTTCCAAGGAAGGGGGCTGGCTAGCAACAGCTTTCAGTGCTGGCACTTTTCATCTCTGAGCAATTGCCGGACGTTTGCAATTTCTCAGCTCGTGTCTACGAGACGGAAAGAGAATGACCGTGACGTTTGGTGGGTAGAGAAGCGCAAAGCCCCAGTGTTGCTGCACCTGTGAAAGCGCTTCCAAGGAAGGGTGCTGGCTAGCAACAGCTTTCAGTGCTGGCACTTTTCATCTCTGAGCAATTGCTCGACGTTTGCAATTTCTCACCTGAGCTCTCTTTAGAGTGCGCGAGAGGATGAGCAGAAGATTAGGTGGCTAGAGAAGCCCAGAGCCCCACTGTTCTTAGGCCTACAAAAGCGCTTCCAAGGAAGGGTGCTGGCTAGCAAGAGCTTTCAGTGCTGGCACTTTTCATCTCTGAGCAATTGCTCGACGTTTGCAATCTCTCAGCTCGTGTCTACGAGACGGAAAGAGAATGACCGTGACGTTTGGTGGGTAGAGAAGCGCAAAGCCCCAGTGTTGCTGCGCCTGTGAAAGCGCTTCCAAGGAAGGGTGCTGGCTAGCAACAGCTTTCAGTGCTGGCACTTTTCATCTCTGAGCAATTGCTCGACGTTTGCAATTTCTCAGCTCGTGTCTACGAGACGGAAAGAGAAGGACCGTGACGTTTGGTGGGTAGAGAAGCGCAAAGCCCCAGTGTTGCTGCGCCTGTGAAAGCGCTTCCAAGGAAGGGTGCTGGCTAGCAACAGCTTTCAGTGCTGGCACTTTTCATCTCTGAGCAATTGCTGGACGTTTGCAATTTCTCACCTGAGCTCTCTTTAGAGTGCGCGAGAGGATGAGCAGAAGATGAGGTGGCTAGAGAAGCCCAGAGCCCCAGTGTTCTTAGGCCTACAAAAGCGCTTCCAAGGAAGGGGGCTGGCTAGCAACAGCTTTCAGTGCTGGCACTTTTCATCTCTGAGCAATTGCTCGACGTTTGCAATTTCTCAGCTCGTGTCTACGAGACGGAAAGAGAATGACCGTGACGTTTGGTGGCTAGAGAAGCACAAAGCCCCAGTGTTGCTGCGCCTGTGAAAGCGCTTCCAAGGAAGGGTGCTGGCTAGCAACAGCTTTCAGTGCTGGCACTTTTCATCTCTGAGCAATTGCTCGACGTTTGCAATTTCTCACCTGAGCTCTCTTTAGATTGCACGAGAGGATGAGCACAAGATTAGGTGGCTAGAGAAGCCCAGAGCCCCAGTGTTCTTAGGCCTACAAAAGCGCTTCCAAGGAAGGGTGCTGGCTAGCAACAGCTTTCAGTGCTGGCACTTTTCATCTCTGAGCAATTGCTCGACGTTTGCAATTTCTCAGCTCGTGTCTACGAGACGGAAAGAGAATGACCGTGACGTTTGGTGGCTAGAGAAGCGCAAAGCCCCAGTGTTGCTGCGCCTGTGAAAGCGCTTCCAAGGAAGGGTGCTGGCTAGCAACAGCTTTCAGTGCTGGCACTTTTCATCTCTGAGCAATTGCTCGAGGTTTGCAATTTCTCACCTGAGCTCTCTTTAGAGTGCACGAGAGGATGACCAGAAGATTAGGTGGCTAGAGAAGCCCAGAGCCCTACTGTTCTTAGGGCTTCAAAAGCGCTTCCAAGGAAGGGTGCTGGCTAGCAACAGCTTTCAGTGCTGGCACTTTTCATCTCTGAGCAATTGCTCGACGTTTGCAATCTCTCAGCCCGTGTCTACGAGATGGAAAGAGAATGACCGTGACGTTTGGTGGCTAGAGAAGCGCAAAGCCCCAGTGTTGCTGCGCCTGTGAAAGCGCTTCCAAGGAAGGGTGCTGGCTAGCAACAGCTTTCAGTGCTGGCACTTTTCATCTCTGAGCAATTGCTGTACCTTTGCAATTTCTCACCTGAGCTCTCTTTAGAGTGCGCGAGAGGATGAGCAGAAGATTAGGTGGCTAGAGAAGCGCAAAGCCCCACTGTTCTTAGGCCTACAAAAGCACTTCCAAGGAAGGGTGCTGGCTAGCAACAGCTTTCAGTGCTGGCACTTTTCATCTCTGAGCAATTGCTCGACGTTTGCAATCTCTCAGCTCGTGTCTACGAGACGGAAAGAGAAGGACCGTGACGTTTGGTGGCTAGAGAAGCGCAAAGCCCCAGTGTTGCTGCGCCTGTGAAAGCGCTTCCAAGGAAGGGTGCTGGCTAGCAACAGCTTTCAGTGCTGGCACTTTTCATCTCTGAGCAATTGCTCGACGTTTGCAATTTCTCAGCTCGTGTCTACGAGACGGAAAGAGAAGGACCGTGACGTTTGGTGGGTAGAGAAGCGCAAAGCCCCAGTGTTGCTGCGCCTGTGAAAGCGCTTCCAAGGAAGGGTGCTGGCCAGCAACAGCTTTCAGTGCTGGCACTTTTCATCTCTGAGCAATTGCTCGACGTTTGCAATTTCTCACCTGAGCTCTCTTTAGAGTGCGCACGAGGATGAGCACAAGATTAGCTGGCTAGAGAAGCGCAAAGCCCCAGTGTTCTTAGGCCTACAAAAGCACTTCCAAGGAAGGGTGCTGGCTAGCAACAGCTTTCAGTGCTGGCACTTTTCATCTCTGAGCAATTGCTCGACGTTTGCAATTTCTCAGCTCGTGTCTACGAGACGGAAAGAGAATGACCGTGACGTTTGTTGAGTAGAGAAGCGCAAAGCCCCAGTGTTGCTGCGCCTGTGAAAGCGCTTCCAAGGAAGGGTGCTGGCTAGCAACAGCTTTCAGTGCTGGCACTTTTCATCTCTGAGCAATTGCTCGACGTTTGCAATTTCTCAGCTCGTGTCTACGAGACGGAAAGAGAAGGACCGTGACGTTTGGTGGGTAGAGAAGCGCAAAGCCCCAGTGTTGCTGCGCCTGTGAAAGCACTTCCAAGGAAGGCTGCTGGCTAGCAACATCTTTCAGTGCTGGCACTTTTCATCTCTGTGCAATTGCTCGACGTTTGCAATTTCTCACCTGAGCTCTCTTTAGAGTGCGCGAGAGGATGAGCAGAAGATTAGGTGGCTAGAGAAGCCCAGAGCCCCAGTGTTCTTAGGCCTACAAAAGCGCTTCCAAGGAAGGGGGCTGGCTAGCAACAGCTTTCAGTGCTGGCACTTTTCATCTCTGAGCAATTGCTCGACGTTTGCAATTTCTCAGCTCGTGTCTACGAGATGGAAAGAGAATGACCGTGACGTTTGGTGGCTAGAGAAGCGCAAAGCCCCATTGTTGCTGCGCCTGTGAAAGCGCTTCCAAGGAAGGGTGCTGGCTAGCAAGAGCTTTCAGTGCTGGCACTTTTCATCTCTGAGCAATTGCTCGACGTTTGCAATTTCTCACCTGAGCTCTCTTTAGAGTGCGCGAGAGGATGAGCACAAGATTAGGTGGCTAGAGAAGCGCAAAGCCCCAGTGTTCTTAGGCCTACAAAAGCACTTCCAAGGAAGGGTGCTGGCTAGCAACAGCTTTCAGTGCTGGCACTTTTCATCTCTGAGCAATTGCTCGACGTTTGCAATCTCTCAGCTCGTGTCTACGAGACGGAAAGAGAAGGACCGTGACGTTTGGTGGGTAGAGAAGCGCAAAGCCCCAGTGTTGCTGCGCCTGTGAAAGCGCTTCCAAGGAAGGGTGCTGGCTAGCAACAGCTTTCAGTGCTGGCACTTTTCATCTCCGAGCAATTGCTCGACCTTTGCAATTTCTCAGCTCGTGTCTACGAGACGGAAAGAGAATGACCGTGACGTTTGGTGGGTAGAGAAGCGCAAAGCCCCAGTGTTGCTGCGCCTGTGAAAGCGCTTCCAAGGAAGGGTGCTGGCTAGCAACAGCTTTCAGTGCTGGCACTTTTCATCTCTGAGCAATTGCTCGACGTTTGCAATTTCTCACCTGAGCTCTCTTTAGAGTGCGCGAGAGGATGAGCAGAAGATTAGGTGGCTATAGAAGCGCAAAGCCCTAGTGTTCTTAGGCCTACAAAAGCACTTCCAAGGAAGGGTGCTGGCTAGCAACAGCTTTCAGTGCTGGCACTTTTCATCTCTGAGCAATTGCTCGACGTTTGCAATTTCTCACCTGAGCTCTCCTTTGAGTGCGCGAGAGGATGAGCACAAGATTAGGTGGCTAGAGAAGCCCAGAGCCCCAGTGTTCTTAGGCCTACAAAAGCGCTTCCAAGGAAGGGTGCTGGCTAGCAAGAGCTTTCAGTTCTGGCACTTTTCATCTCTGAGCAATTGCTCGACGTTTGCAATCTCTCAGCTCGTGTCTACGAGACGGAAAGAGAATGATCGTGACTTTTGGTGGCTAGAGAAGCGCAAAGCCCCAGTGTTGCTGTGCCTGTGAAAGCTCTTCCAAGGAAGGGTGCTGGCTAGCAAGAGCTTTCAGTGCTGGCACTTTTCATCTCTGAGCAATTGCTCGACGTTTGCAATCTCTCAGCTCGTGTCTACGAGACGGAAAGAGAAGGACCGTGACGTTTGGTGGCTAGAGAAGCGCAAAGCCCCAGTGTTGCTGCGCCTGTGAAAGCGCTTCCAAGGAAGGGTGCTGGCTAGCAACAGCTTTCAGTGCTGGCACTTTTCATCTCTGAGCAATTGCTCGACGTTTGCAATTTCTCACCTGAGCTCTCTTTAGAGTGCGCGAGAGGATGAGCAGAAGAATATGTGGCTAGAGAAGCCCAGAGCCCCACTGTTCTTAGGCCTACAAAAGCGCTTCCAAGGAAGGGTGCTGGCTAGCAACAGCTTTCAGTGCTGGCACTTTTCATCTCTGAGCAATTGCTCGACGTTTGCAATTTCTCAGCTCGTGTCTACGAGACGGAAAGAGAATGACCGTGACGTTTGGTGGCTAGAGAAGCACAAAGCCCCAGTGTTGCTGCGCCTGTGAAAGCGCTTCCAAGGAAGGGTGCTGGCTAGCAAGAGCTTTCAGTGCTGGCACTTTTCATCTCTGAGCAATTGCTCGAGGTTTGCAATTTCTCACCTGAGCTCTCTTTAGAGTGCGCGAGAGAATGAGCAGAAGATTAGGTGGCTAGAGAAGCGCAAAGCCCCAGTGTTCTTAGGCCTACAAAACGCTTCCAAGGAAGGGTGCTGGCTAGCAACAGCTTTCAGTGCTGGCACTTTTCATCTCTGAGCAATTGCTGGACGTTTGCAATTTCTCAGCTCGTGTCTACGAGATGGAAAGAGAATGACCGTGACGTTTCGTGGGTAGAGAAGCGCAAAGCCCCAGTGTTCTTAGGCCTACAAAAGCGCTTCCAAGGAAGGGTGCTGGCTAGCAACAGCTTTCAGTGCTGGCACTTTTCATCTCTGAGCAATTGCTCGACGTTTGCAATTTCTCAGCTCGTGTCTACGAGACGGAAAGAGAATGACCGTGACGTTTGGTGGCTAGAGAAGCGCAAAGCCCCAGTGTTGCTGCGCCTGTGAAAGCGCTTCCAAGGAAGGGTGCTGGCTAGCAACAGCTTTCAGTGCTGGCACTTTTCATCTCTGAGCAATTGCTCGACGTTTGCAATTTCTCACCTGAGCTCTCTTTAGAGTGCGCGAGAGGATGAGCAGAAGATTAGGTGGCTATAGAAGCGCAAAGCCCCAGTGTTCTTAGGCCTACAAAAGCACTTCCAAGGAAGGGTGCTGGCTAGCAACAGCTTTCAGTGCTGGCACTTTTCATCTCTGAGCAATTGCTCGACGTTTGCAATTTCTCAGCTCGTGTCTACGAGACGGAAAGAGAAGGACCGTGACGTGTCGTGGCTAGAGAAGCGCAAAGCCCCAGTGTTACTGCGCCTGTGAAAGCGCTTCCAAGGAAGGGTGCTGGCTAGCAACAGCTTTGAATGCTGGCACTTTTCATCTCTGAGCAATTGCTCGACGTTTGCAATTTCTCAATTGAGCTCTCTTTAGAGAGCGCGAGAGGATGAGCAGAAGATTAGGTGGCTAGAGAAGCGCAAAGCCCCAGTGTTCTTAGGCCTACAAAAGCGCTTCCAAGGAAGGGTGCTGGCTAGCAACAGCTTTCAGTGCTGGCACTTTTCATCTCTGAGCAATTGCTCTACCTTTGCAATTTCTCACCTGAGCTCTCTTTAGAATGCGCGAGAGGATGAGCAGAAGATGAGGTGGCTAGAGAAGCCCAGAGCCCCACTGTTCTTAGGCCTACAAAAGCGCTTCCAAGGAAGGGGGCTGGCTAGCAACAGCTTTCAGTGCTGGCACTTTTCATCTCTGAGCAATTGCTCGACGTTTGCAATTTCTCAACTCGTGTCTACGAGACGGAAAGAGAATGACCGTGACGTTTGGTGGCTAGAGAAGCGCAAAGCCCCAGTGTTGCTGCGCCTGTGAAAGCGCTTCCAAGGAAGGGTGCTGGCTAGCAAGAGCTTTCAGTGCTGGCACTTTTCATCTCTGAGCAATTGCTCGACGTTTGCAATTTCTCACCTGAGCTCTCTTTAGAGTGCGCGAGAGGATGAGCAGAAGATTAGGTGGCTAGAGAAGCCCAGAGCCCCAGTGTTCTTAAGGCTTCAAAAGCGCTTCCAAGGAAGGGTGCTGGCTAGCAACAGCTTTCAGTGCTGGCACTTTTCATCTCTGAGCAATTGCTCGACGTTTGCAATTTCTCAGCTCGTGTCTACGAGACGGAAAGAGAATGACCGTGACGTTTGGTGGCTAGAGAAGCGCAAAGCCCCAGTGTTGCTGCGCCTGTGAAAGCGCTTCCAAGGAAGGGTGCTGGCCAGCAACAGCTTTCAGTGCTGGCACTTTTCATCTCTGAGCAATTGCTCGACGTTTGCAATTTCTCACTTGAGCTCTCTTTAGAGTGCGCGAGAGGATGAGCAGAAGATTAGGTGGCTAGAGAAGCGCAAAGCCCCAGTGTTCTTAGGCCTACAAAAGCACTTCCAAGGAAGGGTGCTGGCTAGCAACAGCTTTCAGTGCTGGCACTTTTCATCTCTGAGCAATTGCTCGACGTTTGCAATCTCTCAGCTCGTGTCTACGAGACGGAAAGAGAATGACAGTGACGTTTGGTGGCTAGAGAAGCGCAAAGCCCCAGTGTTGCTGCGCCTGTGAAAGCGCTTCCAAGGAAGGGTGCTGGCTAGCAAGAGCTTTCAGTGCTGGCACTTTTCATCTCTGAGCAATTGCTCGACGTTTGCAATTTCTCACCTGAGCTCTCTTTAGAGTGCGCGAGAGGATGAGCAGAAGAATAGGTGGCTAGAGAAGCCCAGAGCCCCAGTGTTCTTAGGCCTACAAAAGCGCTTCCAAGGAAGGGTGCTGGCTAGCAGCAGCTTTCAGTGCTGGCACTTTTCATCCCTGAGCAATTGCTCGACGTTTGCAATTTCTCAGCTCGTGTCTACGAGACGGAAAGAGAATGACCGTGACGTTTGGTGGGTAGAGAAGCGCAAAGCCCCAGTGTTGCTGCGCCTGTGAAAGCGCTTCCAAGGAAGGGTGCTGGCTAGCAACAGCTTTCAGTGCTGGCACTTTTCATCTCTGAGCAATTGCTCGACCTTTGCAATTTCTCAGCTCGTGTCTACGAGACGGAAAGAGAATGACCGTGACGTTTGGTGGCTAGAGAAGCGCAAAGCCCCAGTGTTGCTGCGCCTGTGAAAGCGCTTCCAAGGAAGGGTGCTGGCTAGCAAGAGCTTTCAGTGCTGGCACTTTTCATCTCTGAGCAATTGCTCGACGTTTGCAATTTCTCACCTGAGCTCTCTTTAGAGTGCGCGAGAGGATGAGCAGAAGATTAGGTGGCTAGAGAAGCCCAGAGCCCCAGTGTTCTTAAGGCTTCAAAAGCGCTTCCAAGGAAGGGTGCTGGCTAGCAACAGCTTTCAGTGCTGGCACTTTTCATCTCTGAGCAATTGCTCGACGTTTGCAATTTCTCAGCTCGTGTCTACGAGACGGAAAGAGAATGACCGTGACGTTTGGTGGCTAGAGAAGCGCAAAGCCCCAGTGTTGCTGCGCCTGTGAAAGCGCTTCCAAGGAAGGGTGCTGGCCAGCAACAGCTTTCAGTGCTGGCACTTTTCATCTCTGAGCAATTGCTCGACGTTTGCAATTTCTCACTTGAGCTCTCTTTAGAGTGCGCGAGAGGATGAGCAGAAGATTAGGTGGCTAGAGAAGCGCAAAGCCCCAGTGTTCTTAGGCCTACAAAAGCACTTCCAAGGAAGGGTGCTGGCTAGCAACAGCTTTCAGTGCTGGCACTTTTCATCTCTGAGCAATTGCTCGACGTTTGCAATCTCTCAGCTCGTGTCTACGAGACGGAAAGAGAATGACCGTGACGTTTGGTGGGTAGAGAAGCGCAAAGCGCCAGTGTTGCTGCGCCTGTGAAAGCGCTTCCAAGGAAGGGTGCTGGCTAGCAAGAGCTTTCAGTGCTGGCACTTTTCATCTCTGAGCAATTGCTCGACGTTTGCAATTTCTCACCTGAGCTCTCTTTAGAGTGCGCGAGAGGATGAGCAGAAGATGAGGTGGCTAGAGAAGCCCAGAGCCCCAGTGTTCTTAGGCCTACAAAAGCGCTTCCAAGGAAGGGTGCTGGCTAGCAGCAGCTTTCAGTGCTGGCACTTTTCATCCCTGAGCAATTGCTCGACGTTTGCAATTTCTCAGCTCGTGTCTACGAGACGGAAAGAGAATGACCGTGACGTTTGGTGGGTAGAGAAGCGCAAAGCCCCAGTGTTGCTGCGCCTGTGAAAGCGCTTCCAAGGAAGGGTGCTGGCTAGCAACAGCTTTCAGTGCTGGCACTTTTCATCTCTGAGCAATTGCTCGACCTTTGCAATTTCTCAGCTCGTGTCTACGAGACGGAAAGAGAATGACCGTGACGTTTGGTGGGTAGAGAAGCGCAAAGCCCCAGTGTTGCTGCGCCTGTGAAAGCGCTTCCAAGGAAGGGTGCTGGCTAGCAACAGCTTTCAGTGCTGGCACTTTTCATCTCTGAGCAATTGCTCGACGTTTGCAATTTCTCAACTGAGCTCTCTTTAGAGTGCGCGAGAGAATGAGCAGAAGATTAGGTGGCTAGAGAAGCGCAAAGCCCCAGTGTTCTTAGGCCTACAAAAGCACCTCCAAGGAAGGGTGCTGGCTAGCAACAGCTTTCAGTGCTGGCACTTTTCATCTCTGAGCAATTGCTCGACGTTTGCAATTTCTCACCTGAGCTCTCTTTAGAGTGCGCGAGAGGATGAGCAGAAGATTAGGTGGCTAGAGAAGCGCAAAGCCCCAGTGTTCTTAGGCCTACAAAAGCACTTCCAAGGAAGGGTGCTGGCTAGCAAGAGCTTTCAGTGCTGGCACTTTTCATCTCTGAGCAATTGCTGGACGTTTGCAATTTCTCAGCTCGTGTCTACGAGACGGAAAGAGAATGACCGTGACGTTTGGTGGCTAGAGAAGCGCAAAGCCCCAGTGTTGCTGCGCCTGTGAAAGCGCTTCCAAGGAAGGGGGCTGGCCAGCAACAGCTTTCAGTGCTGGCACTTTTCATCTCTGAGCAATTGCTGGACATTTGCAATTTATCACCTGAGCTCTCTTTAGAGTGCGCGAGAGGATGAGCAGAAGATGAGGTGGCTAGAGAAGCCCAGAGCCCCACTGTTCTTAGGCCTACAAAAGCACTTCCAAGGAAGGGGGCTGGCTAGCAACAGCTTTCAGTGCTGGCACTTTTCATCTCTGAGCAATTGCTCGACGTTTGCAATCTCTCAGCTCGTGTCTACGAGACGGAAAGAGAATGACCGTGACGTTTGGTGGCTAGAGAAGCGCAAAGCCCCAGTGTTGCTGCGCCTGTGAAAGCGCTTCCAAGGAAGGCTGCTGGCTAGCAACAGCTTTCAGTGCTGGCACTTTTCATCTCTGAGCAATTGCTGGACGTTTGCAATTTCTCACCTGAGCTCTCTTTAGAGTGCGCGAGAGGATGAGCAGAAGAATAGGTGGCTAGAGAAGCCCAGAGCCCCAGTGTTCTTAGGCCTACAAAAGTGCTTCCAAGGACGGGTGCTGGCTAGCAGCAGCTTTCAGTGCTGGCACTTTTCATCCCTGAGCAATTGCTCGACGTTTGCAATTTCTCAGCTCGTGTCTACGAGACGGAAAGAGAATGACCGTGACGTTTGGTGGCTAGAGAAGCGCAAAGCCCCAGTGTTACTGCGCCTGTGAAAGCGCTTCCAAGGAAGGGTGCTGGCTAGCAACAGCTTTCAGTGCTGGCACTTTTCATCTCTGAGCAATTGCTCGACGTTTGCAATTTCTCAGCTCGTGTCTACGAGACGGAAAGAGAATGACCGTGACGTTTGGTGGGTAGAGAAGCGCAAAGCCCCAGTGTTGCTGCGCCTGTGAAAGCGCTTCCAAGGAAGGGTGCTGGCTAGCAACAGCTTTCAGTGCTGGCACTTTTCATCTCTGAGCAATTGCTCGACGTTTGCAATTTCTCACCTGAGCTCTCTTTAGAGTGCGCGAGAGGATGAGCAGAAGAATAGGTGGCTAGAGAAACCCAGAGCCCCAGTGTTCTTAGGCCTACAAAAGCGCTTCCAAGGAAGGGTACTGGCTAGCAACAGCTTTCAGTGCTGGCACTTTTCATCTCTGAGCAATTGCTGGACATTTGCAATCTCTCAGCTCGTGTCTACGAGACGGAAAGAGAATGACCGTGACGTTTGGTGGCTAGAGAAGCACAAAGCCCCAGTGTTGCTGCGCCTGTTAAAGCGCTTCCAAGGAAGGCTGCTGGCTAGCAAGAGCTTTCAGTGCTGGCACTTTTCATCTCTGAGCAATTGCTCGACGTTTGCAATTTCTCACCTGAGCTCTCTTTAGAGTGCGCGAGAGAATGAGCAGAAGATTAGGTGGCTAGAGAAGCGCAAAGCCCCAGTGTTCTTAGGCCTACAAAACGCTTCCAAGGAAGGGTGCTGGCTAGCAAGTGCTTTCAGTGCTGGCACTTTTCATCTCTGAGCAATTGCTGGACGTTTGCAATTTCTCAGCTCGTGTCTACGAGATGGAAAGAGAATGACCGTGACGTTTGGTGGCTAGAGAAGCGCAAAGCCCCAGTGTTCTTAGGCCTACAAAAGCGCTTCCAAGGAAGGGTGCTGGCTAGCAACAGCTTTCAGTGCTGGCACTTTTCATCTCTGAGCAATTGCTCGACGTTTGCAATTTCTCAGCTCGTGTCTACGAGACGGAAAGAGAAGGACCGTGACGTTTGGTGGGTAGAGAAGCGCAAAGCCCCAGTGTTGCTGCGCCTGTGAAAGCGCTTCCAAGGAAGGGTGCTGGCTAGCAAGAGCTTTCAGTGCTGGCACTTTTCATCTCTGAGCAATTGCTCGACGTTTGCAATTTCTCACCTGAGCTCTCTTTAGAGTGCGCGAGAGGATGAGCAGAAGATTAGGTGGCTAGAGAAGCCCAGAGCCCCAGTGTTCTTAGGCCTACAAAAGCGCTTCCAAGGAAGGGTGCTGGCTAGCAACAGCTTTCAGTGCTGGCACTTTTCATCTCTGAGCAATTGCTGGACATTTGCAATCTCTCAGCTCGTGTCTACGAGACGGAAAGAGAATGACCGTGACGTTTGGTGGGTAGAGAAGCGCAAAGCCCCAATGTTGCTGCGCCTGTGAAAGCACTTCCAAGGAAGGGTGTTGGCTAGCAACAGCTTTCAGTGCTGGCACTTTTCATCTCTGAGCAATTGCTCGACGTTTGCAATTTCTCACCTGAGCTCTCTTTAGAGTGCACGAGAGGATGAGCAGAAGATTAGGTGGCTAGAGAAGCCCAGAGCCCCACTGTTCTTAGGCCTACAAAAGCGCTTCCAAGGAAGGGTGCTGGCTAGCAACAGCTTTCAGTGCTGGCACTTTTCATCTCTGAGCAATTGCTCGACGTTTGCAATCTCTCAGCTCGTGTCTACGAGACGGAAAGAGAAGGACCGTGACGTTTGGTGGCTAGAGAAGCGCAAAGCCCCAGTGTTGCTGCGCCTGTGAAAGCGCTTCCAAGGAAGGCTGCTGGCTAGCAACAGCTTTCAGTGCTGGCACTTTTCATCTCTGAGCAATTGCTCGACGTTTGCAATTTCTCACCTGAGCTCTCTTTAGAGTGCGCGAGAGGATGAGCAGAAGATTAGGTGGCTAGAGAAGCGCAAAGCCCCAGTGTTCTTAGGCCTACAAAAGCACTTCCAAGGAAGGGTGCTGGCTAGCAACAGCTTTCAGTGCTGGCACTTTTCATCTCTGAGCAATTGCTCGACGTTTGCAATTTCTCAACTCGTGTCTACGAGACGGAAAGAGAATGACCGTGACGTTTGGTGGGTAGAGAAGCGCAAAGCCCCAGTGTTACTGCGCCTGTGAAAGCGCTTCCAAGGAAGGGTGCTGGCTAGCAACAGCTTTCAGTGCTGGCACTTTTCATCTCTGAGCAATTGCTCTACCTTTGCAATTTCTCACCTGAGCTCTCTTTAGAGAGCGCGAGAGGATGAGCAGAAGATTAGGTGGCTAGAGAAGCGCAAAGCCCCAGTGTTCTTAGGCCTACAAAAGCGCTTCCAAGGAAGGGTGCTGGCTAGCAACAGCTTTCAGTGCTGGCACTTTTCATCTCTGAGCAATTGCTCGACGTTTGCAATTTCTCACCTGAGCTCTCTTTAGAATGCGCGAGAGGATGAGCAGAAGATGAGGTGGCTAGAGAAGCCCAGAGCCCCACTGTTCTTAGGCCTACAAAAGCGCTTCCAAGGAAGGGGGCTGGCTAGCAACAGCTTTCAGTGCTGGCACTTTTCATCTCTGAGCAATTGCTCGACGTTTGCAATTTCTCAGCTCGTGTCTACGAGACGGAAAGAGAATGACCGTGACGTTTGGTGGGTAGAGAAGCGCAAAGCCCCAGTGTTGCTGCGCCTGTGAAAGCGCTTCCAAGGAAGGGTGCTGGCTAGCAAGAGCTTTCAGTGCTGGCACTTTTCATCTCTGAGCAATTGCTCGACGTTTGCAATTTCTCACCTGAGCTCTCTTTAGAGTGCGCGAGAGGATGAGCAGAAGATTAGGTGGCTAGAGAAGCCCAGAGCCCCAGTGTTCTTAAGGCTTCAAAAGCGCTTCCAAGGAAGGGTGCTGGCTAGCAACAGCTTTCAGTGCTGGCACTTTTCATCTCTGAGCAATTGCTCGACGTTTGCAATTTCTCAGCTCGTGTCTACGAGACGGAAAGAGAATGACCGTGACGTTTGGTGGCTAGAGAAGCGCAAAGCCCCAGTGTTGCTGCGCCTGTGAAAGCGCTTCCAAGGAAGGGTGCTGGCCAGCAACAGCTTTCAGTGCTGGCACTTTTCATCTCTGAGCAATTGCTCGACGTTTGCAATTTCTCACTTGAGCTCTCTTTAGAGTGCGCGAGAGGATGAGCAGAAGATTAGGTGGCTAGAGAAGCGCAAAGCCCCACTGTTCTTAGGCCTACAAAAGCACTTCCAAGGAAGGGTGCTGGCTAGCAACAGCTTTCAGTGCTGGCACTTTTCATCTCTGAGCAATTGCTCGACGTTTGCAATCTCTCAGCTCGTGTCTACGAGACGGAAAGAGAATGACCGTGATGTTTGGTGGCTAGAGAAGCGCAAAGCCCCAGTGTTGCTGCGCCTGTGAAAGCGCTTCCAAGGAAGGGTGCTGGCTAGCAAGAGCTTTCAGTGCTGGCACTTTTCATCTCTGAGCAATTGCTCGACGTTTGCAATTTCTCACCTGAGCTCTCTTTAGAGTGCGCGAGAGGATGAGCAGAAGAATAGGTGGCTAGAGAAGCCCAGAGCCCCAGTGTTCTTAGGCCTACAAAAGCGCTTCCAAGGAAGGGTGCTGGCTAGCAGCAGCTTTCAGTGCTGGCACTTTTCATCCCTGAGCAATTGCTCGACGTTTGCAATTTCTCAGCTCGTGTCTACGAGACGGAAAGAGAATGACCGTGACGTTTGGTGGCTAGAGAAGCGCAAAGCCCCAGTGTTGCTGCGCCTGTGAAAGCGCTTCCAAGGAAGGGTGCTGGCTAGCAACAGCTTTCAGTGCTGGCACTTTTCATCTCTGAGCAATTGCTCGACGTTTGCAATTTCTCAGCTCGTGTCTACGAGACGGAAAGAGAAGGACCGTGACGTTTGGTGGGTAGAGAAGCGCAAAGCCCCAGTGTTGCTGCGCCTGTGAAAGCGCTTCCAAGGAAGGGTGCTGGCTAGCAACAGCTTTCAGTGCTGGCACTTTTCATCTCTGAGCAATTGCTCGACGTTTGCAATTTCTCAACTGAGCTCTCTTTAGAGTGCGCGAGAGAATGAGCAGAAGATTAGGTGGCTAGAGAAGCGCAAAGCCCCAGTGTTCTTAGGCCTACAAAAGCACTTCCAAGGAAGGGTGCTGGCTAGCAACAGCTTTCAGTGCTGGCACTTTTCATCTCTGAGCAATTGCTCGACGTTTGCAATTTCTCACCTGAGCTCTCTTTAGAGTGCGCGAGAGGATGAGCAGAAGATTAGGTGGCTAGAGAAGCGCAAAGCCCCAGTGTTCTTAGGCCTACAAAAGCACTTCCAAGGAAGGGTGCTGGCTAGCAAGAGCTTTCAGTGCTGGCACTTTTCATCTCTGAGCAATTGCTCGATGTTTGCAATTTCTCAGCTCGTGTCTACGAGACGGAAAGAGAATGACCGTGACGTTTGGTGGGTAGAGAAGCGCAAAGCCCCAGTGTTGCTGCGCCTGTGAAAGCGCTTCCAAGGAAGGGTGCTGGCCAGCAACAGCTTTCAGTGCTGGCACTTTTCATCTCTGAGCAATTGCTGGACATTTGCAATTTCTCACCTGAGCTCTCTTTAGAGTGCGCGAGAGGATGAGCAGAAGATTAGGTGGCTAGAGAAGCCCAGAGCCCCACTGTTCTTAGGCCTACAAAAGCACTTCCAAGGAAGGGTGCTGGCTAGCAACAGCTTTCAGTGCTGGCACTTTTCATCTCTGAGCAATTGCTCGACGTTTGCAATCTCTCAGCTCGTGTCTACGAGACGGAAAGAGAATGACCGTGACGTTTGGTGGGTAGAGAAGCGCAAAGCCCCAGTGTTGCTGCGCCTGTGAAAGCGCTTCCAAGGAAGGGTGCTGGCTAGCAACAGCTTTCAGTGCTGGCACTTTTCATCTCTGAGCAATTGCTCGACGTTTGCAATTTCTCACCTGAGCTCTCTTTAGAGTGCGCGAGAGGATGAGCAGAAGATTAGGTGGCTAGAGAAGCCCAGAGCCCCAGTGTTCTTAGGCCTACAAAAGCGCTTCCAAGGACGGGTGCTGGCTAGCAGCAGCTTTCAGTGCTGGCACTTTTCATCCCTGAGCAATTGCTCGACGTTTGCAATTTCTCAGCTCGTGTCTACGAGACGGAAAGAGAATGACCGTGACGTTTGGTGGCTAGAGAAGCGCAAAGCCCCAGTGTTGCTGCGCCTGTGAAAGCGCTTCCAAGGAAGGGTGCTGGCTAGCAAGAGCTTTCAGTGCTGGCACTTTTCATCTCTGAGCAATTGCTGGACGTTTGCAATTTCTCAGCTCGTGTCTACGAGACGGAAAGAGAATGACCGTGACGTTTGGTGGGTAGAGAAGCGCAAAGCCCCAGTGTTGCTGCGCCTGTGAAAGCGCTTCCAAGGAAGGGTGCTGGCTAGCAACAGCTTTCAGTGCTGGCACTTTTCATCTCTGAGCAATTGCTCGACGTTTGCAATTTCTCAACTGAGCTCTCTTTAGAGTGCGCGAGAGGATGAGCAGAAGATTAGGTGGCTAGAGAAGCGCAAAGCCCCAGTGTTCTTAGGCCTACAAAAGCACTTCCAAGGAAGGGTGCTGGCTAGCAACAGCTTTCAGTGCTGGCACTTTTCATCTCTGAGCAATTGCTCGACGTTTGCAATTTCTCACCTGAGCTCTCTTTAGAGTGCGCGAGAGGATGAGCAGAAGATTAGGTGGCTAGAGAAGCGCAAAGCCCCAGTGTTCTTAGGCCTACAAAAGCACTTCCAAGGAAGGGTGCTGGCTAGCAACAGCTTTCAGTGCTGGCACTTTTCATCTCTGAGCAATTGCTCGACCTTTGCAATTTCTCAGCTCGTGTCTACGAGACGGAAAGAGAATGACCGTGACGTTTGGTGGCTAGAGAAGCGCAAAGCCCCAGTGTTGCTGCGCCTGTGAAAGCGCTTCCAAGGAAGGGTGCTGGCTAGCAACAGCTTTCAGTGCTGGCACTTTTCATCTCTGAGCAATTGCTCTACCTTTGCAATTTCTCACCTGAGCTCTCTTTAGAGTGCGCGAGAGGATGAGCAGAAGATTAGGTGGCTAGAGAAGCGCAAAGCCCCAGTGTTCTTAGGCCTACAAAAGCACTTCCAAGGAAGGGTGCTGGCTAGCAACAGCCTTCAGTGCTGGCACTTTTCATCTCTGAGCAATTGCTCGACGTTTGCAATTTCTCAGCTCGTGTCTACGAGACGGAAAGAGAATGACCGTGACGTTTGGTGGGTAGAGAAGCGCAAAGCCCCAGTGTTGCTGCGCCTGTGAAAGCGCTTCCAAGGAAGGGTGCTGGCTAGCAACAGCTTTCAGTGCTGGCACTTTTCATCTCTGAGCAATTGCTCGACGTTTGCAATTTCTCACCTGAGCTCTCTTTAGAGTGCGCGAGAGAATGAGCAGAAGATTAGGTGGCTAGAGAAGCCCAGAGCCCCAGTGTTCTTAGGCCTACAAAAGCACTTCCAAGGAAGGGTGCTGGCTAGCAACAGCTTTCAGTGCTGGCACTTTTCATCTCTGAGCAATTGCTCGACGTTTGCAATTTCTCAGCTGGTGTCTACGAGACGGAAATAGAAGGACCGTGATGTTTGGTGGCTAGAGAAGCGCAAAGCCCCAGTGTTGCTGCGCCTGTGAAAGCTCTTCCAAGGAAGGGTGCTGGCTAGCAACAGCTTTCAGTGCTGGCACTTTTCATCTCTGAGCAATTGCTCGATGTTTGCAATTTCTCAGCTCGTGTCTACGAGACGGAAAGAGAATGACCGTGACGTTTGGTGGCTAGAGAAGCGCAAAGCCCCAGTGTTGCTGCGCCTGTGAAAGCGCTTCCAAGGAAGGGTGCTGGCTAGCAAGAGCTTTCAGTGCTGGCACTTTTCATCTCTGAGCAATTGCTCGACCTTTGCAATTTCTCACCTGAGCTCTCTTTAGAGTGCGCGAGAGAATGAGCAGAAGATTAGGTGGCTAGAGAAGCGCAAAGCCCCAGTGTTCTTAGGCCTACAAAACGCTTCCAAGGAAGGGTGCTGGCTAGCAACAGCTTTCAGTGCTGGCACTTTTCATCTCTGAGCAATTGCTGGACGTTTGCAATTTCTCAGCTCGTGTCTACGAGATGGAAAGAGAATGACCGTGACGTTTCGTGGGTAGAGAAGCGCAAAGCCCCAGTGTTCTTAGGCCTACAAAAGCGCTTCCAAGGAAGGGTGCTGGCTAGCAAGAGCTTTCAGTGCTGGCACTTTTCATCTCTGAGCAATTGCTCGACGTTTGCAATCTCTCAGCTCGTGTCTACGAGACGGAGAGAGAGTGACCGTGACGTTTGGTGGCTAGAGAAGCGCAAAGCCCCAGTGTTGCTGCGCCTGTGAAAGCGCTTCCAAGGAAGGGTGCTGGCTAGCAACAGCTTTCAGTGCTGGCACTTTTCATCTCTGAGCAATTGCTCTACCTTTGCAATTTCTCACCTGAGCTCTCTTTAGAGTGCGCGAGAGGATGAGCAGAAGAATAGGTGGCTAGAGAAGCCCAGAGCCCCAGTGTTCTTAGGCCTACAAAAGCGCTTCCAAGGAAGGGTGCTGGCTAGCAACAGCTTTCAGTGCTGGCACTTTTCATCTCTGAGCAATTGCTGGACGTTTGCAATTTCTCAGCTCGTGTCTACGAGACGGAAAGAGAATGACCGTGACGTTTGGTGGCTAGAGAAGCACAAAGCCCCAGTGTTGCTGCGCCTGTGAAAGCGCTTCCAAGGAAGGGTGCTGGCTAGCAAGAGCTTTCAGTGCTGGCACTTTTCATCTCTGAGCAATTGCTCGACGTTTGCAATTTCTCACCTGAGCTCTCTTTAGAGTGCGCGAGAGAATGAGCAGAAGATTAGGTGGCTAGAGAAGCGCAAAGCCCCAGTGTTCTTAGGCCTACAAAACACTTCCAAGGAAGGGTGCTGGCTAGCAACAGCTTTCAGTGCTGGCACTTTTCATCTCTGAGCAATTGCTGGTCGTTTGCAATTTCTCAGCTCGTGT